>CM058229.1:9523821-10253475 GCA_030180135.1 Orychophragmus violaceus | reverse complement strand
ACGACGAGACATACGAAGAGATTGTTCGGGTCTGTCATTTTCCAACTCAAACAAGAGTTATGACTAATCTGTTACGCTTGTGGGTTTGATGATCTAGTAATATATAACGTTTTGATTTATGATTCCAGCTTTCACAGTATATATTGCCTTATATCTTAGTTTGAATTTAAGCTGATCTGTAATTCATGTACAAGTCTTAGTGCTGGTTACATAGGGTGTTCATTAGCTATGCATTGATTCTGTTTACTCAAACTGGAATCATTTGTTGCGCTCCAAATTTGATGTGTTAGCTTCTGAAAAGACTAGTATTACTATGTTCTTCATTTCGAAAACGATTGTTAACTGTACAATCATATGTTCTTCCTGCTAATAACACTTGCTTTGTTTTTTTTCTTTTTTGTCAGACAACGAAGCGAACGGTTCCGTTTCTATTTGTGAGAGGAGACGGAGTGATCTTGGTGTCGCCGCCTTTGAGAACTACATGAGTTCAAATACAATGTTCTTTATTAATCGAGTGAGATCCGAGTACACAAATCTGGAGTTAAGCAGAAAGATCTTTTTAGTGTGTGTTTGTTTTTCAAACATGTTAAGTGAATGTCGCTGAGTTATCGTATTCGAACCCTTGTTAACGTGCTTCTGAGTTATAGTAACAATGTAGCAATGCAGAGAGGATATAGATAGTCTTATCTTCGTCTCGGTCTGGCTACAACGGGAGAGCCCACTGATTGCGACTCTCTACTGTGTCTGCTCGGAGAATCCATAGATACTCTGGAAGACGAGTTGGAAGGTCTCAACGAAACATGCACTATTCAAACGGGTCTTCTCTAACTCCAGTTGAAGCATTTCACTTGTACATTGCTGCGCAAGAGCCTAAAGCACCAGTAATAATACAAATAAGAGAGCCGCTTCAAGCTGAATCCGTAGCTTTGAAGATGGTAAATGTCGAGTGGTGTTTGTGTAACACCCGTCCCGCTTACTTGGCGGAGGCGGCAAGTCAACTAGAACTTTGCAATTATTTTATAATTATCGTAAACAATGAATTATTTAAATAAGTCTCAAATCATTTAATAAAACATATTTCGTTTAAATCCAGTCTTTCAAATACACACCGATGTTTAAATATATAAATAGTCTTTTGAAAACATAACACACAATCCCGATAAAACGAGCATCCGAGCAAATACCACCTCGAGCCGCTACTCTGCAATTTCTCTGACACCTGAAAGGGTGAAGTAGGGGGGGCTGAGTAACAAGTTACCCAGTGTTGATGATATCTAAGGAACCCTAATACTCGAAAAACAATAAGCACTTATACATATTAAACCAAGAAATAAGTCATACTTCACTCAATTATACTTAACATATCACAACACAATCACTTATTCATACTTCACACATATCACCATATAATCACTTATTAATACTTACACGTTTCACAATATTAACTTAACATTTCACTTCTTCACTTAACTTTACTTCTTTACTTTTTACTTTATTTTTCATATTCTTTACTGACGGCGGAGCCAACCCCTTTCACGCGTTTTGGGTATGGAACCTCCCCGTCATCGGCCCATTTTCGGCCCTATTGGACTGCAACGGGCTTACGTACGCGATCGTCCGCAGTCCAATAAAACAAGCTCTGCAACGGGCTAACGGATGCGATCGTCCGCAGAGCTAACATCACGGCATGGACTACAACGGGCTTACATACGCGATCGTCCGTAGTCCAACAAACAAAGTTCTGCAACGGGCTAACGTATGCGATCGTCCGCAGAACTATCATTAACTTTTATCATCCTTTACCATCATTAACTTTTACCATACTTTACCATCATTCACTTTTACCATCATTCACTTTTACCATACTTTACTATCATTCACTTTTACCATACTTTACCATCATTTACTTTTACCATAGTTTACTATCATTTACTTTTACCATATTTTATACTTAGCATCAAACATATAATCAAACAATTCCTATTTCAAGACTTAACATGCATAACCACCTATTGGTAAACTAGTATCGAATTACTTAGACACCACCCGCACCTTAGCGTTTTTCGGGTTGGCGGAAAAATAGCGGTTGAAGCGGTTCGAAAAATAGCGTTTCGAGCGGTTGCGGTTGAAACACTAGTTTTGGTGTTCTGAGGTTGAGGGTCAAGCTACTGGCGTTTTGCGGTTGATAAAACGCGTTTCGAAATCTGCGATTGACAAAAATAGCGTTTCGGGCGGTTTGACAAAAAGGGTTTTCGCTCAACTTTTAGATCAGTTTTCAGGAGCATCATACCTCCGATTGATGATCCGAAACTTGCTATGGATTCCTTGCAGCAAGATCTATCCGGGCATATACAGAACGTCTTCTAACTCCTTCAGACGCGACGGGAATCAGTCCTACAAAGTCACTACCCGAACATGAATTAGAGTTTGACTATAAAAACTGTTTTAGAACAGTTTCGACCACTCTTATTCAAATGACCATAACTTTCTAACCATACCTCCTACCGAAGCAAGATTGGTGTCTATAGAAAGGTGAGAGACAGATCTTTCCAATGGTACCAGGATCGTAATCTGGGTCGCCCTGAGCAGTTGTCAATCTGCAGTTAAAGTTGACATATCAGAATTCGTACCAGTCTTACGAAAACGACGATAACTTTCCGCACATACCTTCTATCAGCTCAAACTCGGCGGCTATAGAAAGCTAAGATCCAGGGCTTTCCAGTGATATAAGGAACGTCTTCTGATTCCTTATATTTAGCCTTAAAATCCACTCTGAAGTCAGGCCAACAATTCTGGGTTTAGATTTTCGGTTTCAAAAATACTGATTTTGCTCAATATTCAAAGAGGGATTGCGAGCAGAATATACCTCGGAATTACGATCGGAAAAGTGCTACAGAAACTAGAGAACGAGGGCTTTCCATAGGTATAAGGCTCACGTTCTAGTTCTGCCTGAGTCTCTGGTTATACGGCCTCAAAGTTGGCAACTCGAAACTGGAATTGGAAGAGCTCAAGAACTGTTTCTTTGTTCTGAAAAAAAAATGCAGAGTGAGTCTTGCAGATTGGTGTACGTGATTATAAGGTGAGGAGGGTGGGTTTATGATTAAAGTCTCACTTGATTAACAATTTCATCATTATGTTTCCCTCTAATAATTTTCACTCATCCTTTTGTCAACAAAAATGGTCCACCTCTTTTGCAAAAGAGAGTGGGAGTGAAAGTGGCCATAGATGGTGGTTTGGGATGTGACAGTTTGTAAGGAGAAATGGGCTTCCAAGCAGATCATCTGGAGATACAGATGATTGTTTGTCATCTGAAATTGCATCTTCACTGCCACGTGTTGGTTTCCGATGATGTCCTACCGGGTTGTTCTCGGCTGTCTCGCTAATACTCTCTATAGCTTTCTCCAACACAGCTCCTTGCAGAGACTTGAGAGACTCGGTTGCATCCACCGTCAAATATGGATTCAGTATTGTCTCGAAATACTCGAGCTACATTATCAATTGGTGAAAACAGAAACCATATGCATCTATTAAGTTTACGTCAAGCATCAATTGGCAGAAACCATATGCATCTATTAAGCTCAGGTCGTCAGATCTGTTTTCTTCAAGAAGACTGAGAAAAGTATCTATCAGACCTTCGACCAAAGTGCCATGAATGTTCGTGCCGTTACTCTAGCGAAAAGAACACGAGCACAAAGTTACATATTCTCCCATATCGATCAAAACCAGTCGGTGAACGGTTTCTCTTCGGAAAACCAAATAAACGGTCAACTTTGATTAAACATGGACGTACATGATAAAATAAAATAAAATAGCCGACTATCAAACAATAAAATTGGAATCAAATTTCAAACGCAAAGTACTACCAGGTTATCAAACATAAATCTAAAATAAAACTAGCCCCTAGACGGAGCAATAGAATGGGTATAGGTCGATTAGTCTTAATAAATTTTGGTTTTGGATACTTAGTAGGAGCGAGAAACGTTGTCGTTTAAACTATTTAACCTAATCCCCAAAGTTCTTCCTAGCTCGATAATTTGTTTGCCTTATAAATACGCGACAAACCAAAAAGCATTCGAAACCGAACCCTAAAATCCCAAACTTGTCTGCAAATTGCTTGTTTTCTCTTCTCCCACAAACAAAATTAAGGCCTAAATTTTTATTGCGGTTACGTGAATCTTTCTGGTTTGTTTTTGCCTAATATGAAGAGAAGCCGATCAGGGAAAAAGGTAATCTTCTATCCATCTCTCTCGCTCTGATTAATTCTAGGGTTATTGTTAGCTGTTAAAATCTGATGTAGCATAAGCTACGATAGAGTAAGGATCCCTTAACTCTAATGAGATTAGGACAATCAAAATCTGATACCTGATTGTTTATTTTTGTTCGGTATCGGGTTAATCACAGGCTATATTCATCTTTGAATTTTATCAATGGATCGGAATAAATCGAATGCGTGTGGTGGAGACAAAGATCATCCCTTTACCTCGTCGTCTAAGGGAGGTGAAAAATCTAATAATAAGGGCTACACTGGTGTGGACCTATGTGAGAATCCGAAAGCTGAGCAAGAGAAGGTTGTGATCCATGGAAAGAAGAAAGGTTTTGTAAGCTTTGATGTGCTTGGTGTGGAAGATTACATGGAAGGAGCAGAGGATGATATCAGTGGTGAAGTAGGTGATGGGTCAATGCTTGGAAGAGAAGTTACCGAGGAATCTAATGGTGACAACAATTCTGCTACTAAGAGTGAGGAGGTTGGAGAAACCTTGAAGAGGAGTAAGAAAACGAAGAAGAATAAGAGTGGAAGGACTGCACATGAAGAAGAGGATTTGGACAAGATTCTTGCAGAACTTGGGATAACTCCTGTTTTACCAGAACCCCAAGTGGAAGCTCAACCTGAGCCAGTTGCACCTGAAGATGGCTCAAAGGATGGAGAAGAAGAGACAGCCGTGTCAGCTTCATCGAAGAAAAGGAAAAAGAAGAAGGACAAGGACAAGAAAGCATCTGCTTCTTCTGTTGATGCTAAGGAGGACAAACCAGAGAATTCAATATCTGAGCCATCACAGCCCCAGAAGAAAGTTCCTAAACATATTCTAGAGATTCAAGAGATTCTTGTGCGGCGGAAAGAAGCTGAAGAGATGAAGAAAAAAGAAGAGGAAGAGAAGTTGATGAGAGAGGAAGAGGAGCGCCAGATACAGGAAGAACGAGAAAGAGAAGCTGAAGAGATTAGACGGAAGAAAAGGATAATTAAAAAGGAGAAATTGCAGAAGAAGAAGCAAGATGGCGGGATTCTTACAGAGAAGCAAAAGAGAGATGGGGCTTTCAAGAACAAGGTGTTGTCTGATGCTGGAATGCTTCTTGCTGCAGATAAAAACAGTGGTTCCTCAAAGCGCCCCATTTATTCCAACAAAAGAAAATCATCAGCTCGGGAAAAAGCAAACGATTCTGGTTCTGTCCCGGTGAAAGATGATATTGAGACGATGGAAAATCATGCAGATGGTAGAGATACTTTGCATGAAATAGATTCAGATGACATGGAAAAGAAACAAGCAGCTGCTGATGATTGGGAAGCAAATAGCTGGGATTCTGTTAATATAATTGGTGATTGTGATGATGGGGAAGATGTACCTCAGCCTGTGGTTAAGAAAGAAACAAAAGACAATGCTTTAAAGGCACATTCAGGTCAGGACATTTAAACAATAGTTTCTTTATCTCTTGTCTGTTTTTAGTCAAATATTTCTTGGGTTTCTATACAGGTCCTCTCACTGATAGACTAGCATTGAAGGCTGGAGTTGCAGCCAAGCCAACAACAGCTCCCAAAATAGGTAAGCCTAAGGTGGATGATGCTTCTCAAAGAGGTAATGGCTCAGTAGTTGCTAAAGAAAGAGAAGAAAATCTTCGGTCTCCCATTTGCTGCATCATGGGTCATGTTGATACTGGTAAAACAAAGCTGTTGGATTGCATCAGAGGAACAAATGTTCAGGAAGGAGAAGCGGGAGGTATTACTCAACAGATTGGTGCAACATATTTCCCTGCAGAAAACATCCGAGAGAGGACCAAGGAGTTAAAAGCTGATGCAAAACTTAAGGTGCCAGGTCTATTGGTTATTGATACACCTGGGCACGAGTCATTCTCAAATCTACGGTCAAGGGGTTCAAATTTGTGTGACCTTGCAATTCTAGTGGTTGACATAATGCATGGTCTAGAGCCACAAACCATAGAATCTCTTAATTTGTTGAGAAAGAGGAATACAGAGTTCATTGTTGCATTGAATAAGGTGAGAGTTATTGTCGATGTGGTTTGGTTTTTCTCTGTTGTTACTTGTTGTAGGCAATCTAAAACCTCCAACTTGCAGGTTGATAGGCTATATGGGTGGAAAACAATCAAGAATGCTCCTATAAAAAAGGCTATGGAGCTGCAATCGAGAGATGTGGTTATTGAATTTAACATGAGGCTCACTCAGGTAAGTTATACGTCTAGAGGTTTGATGTAATGATTTAGGGTGGATGAAGATGTGTACTTGTGTTATAAACTATGATGTTTCATTGGTGTTCCAGGTTATAACTCAGTTCAAAGAACAAGGACTCAACACTGAGATTTACTACAAGAACAGAGAAATAGGAGAAACATTCAGTATTGTACCTACTAGTGCTATTAGGTATGTTGTCTTTCCATTTCTGGTCCAGCATTGAGGTAATGAGGTCAACCGTGAAAACTAATGGATTGGTTTTGGTTATTGATATTTCAGTGGGGAAGGGATTCCAGATCTGTTGCTGTTGTTGGTTCTGTGGGCTCAGAAATCAATGGTCGGGAAACTCACATATGTTGACAAAGTGCAGGTCTGTTTCATTCCTCTGTACGGAACGCTTCATTTCTGCAATACAGCATTCTTATGTTTTCTTGAAATTGTTGAACAGTGTACCGTCCTTGAGGTCAAAGTTATTGGAGGACATGGTACGACAATCGATGTTGTTTTGGTCAACGGTGTACTCCATGAAGGTGATCAAATCGTTGTTTGTGGGTCACAGGTAAGTAGAAATCTCAGGGGGAATACCTAAACAGGTCATGTCCTAAGTATATTATAAATCTAGAAACTTGATGTTATTGTTTTGTTTCTTTTTCTAATAGGGACCAATTATAACAACTGTTAGATCATTATTAACTCCTCATCCTATGAAAGAGCTACGGGTGAAGGTACTTTCAGATAGCCCATTTGCCTACTCTTAGTGAAACATGGAACATGGTTTGTCCTAATGACCTTCCTTGTCTTAATGTTCTGGTCTGATGTTTCAGGGTACGTATATGCATCATAGAGAAGTAAAGGCTGCGCAATGTATCAAGATTACTGCACAGGTTATTATCTTTTACATAACACCTTAGTCTTAATTACTAGTCTGCACTGTTCATTATTCTTTGAAATATGGAGCACATCCTGAGCCAATGCTTCCCATATTTTTGTTGTTTATAAAAAGGGCCTTGAACACGCCGTTGCTGGTACTTCCTTACATGTGATTGGACCTGATGTGGACATGGAAGAAGCCAAGAAAACGGCCATGGAAGATATGAAGTCAATCATGAGCCGGGTTGACAAAAGCGCTGAAGGAGTTTATGTACAAGCTTCAACATTAGGGTCTTTAGAAGCATTACTAGAGTTCTTGAAGTCCCCAGATGTAAAAATACCTGTCAGTGGTATTGGCATAGGACCTGTCCATAAGAAAGATATCATGAAGGCCGGCGTAATGCTAGAGAGGAAGAAAGAGTACGCTACGATCTTGGCTTTTGACGTGAAAATAACTGCAGACGCTCGTGAACTAGCGGACAGAATGGGAGTAAAGATCTTCTGCGCTGATATTATTTATCATCTGTTCGATCAGTTCAAGAGTTACCTCAAGGATGTCAAAGATGAAGAAAGGAAAGAGACAGCAAGTGAAGTAGTTTTCCCATGTGTCCTTAAGATTTTACCAGACCATGTCTTCAAAAGTGGAAGCCCTATCATCTTGGGAGTCGAGGTCGTAGATGGTATACTCAAGGTATATACTATTTTCTCATCAAGATCTCTATGTAGACACATTTCCGTTAGATCATACTAATAAAACAATGGTCTATCATGGTTTAGGTTGGAACTCCCATCTGCATTCTCAAAGAGATTGGGAACTCGAGAGTGTTTGTGGATCTTGGTCGTATTGCATCTATTCAAGAAAACAAGAAGACATTTGACTCTGCTCAGAAAGGCCAGCAGGTGGCTATTAAGGTAATGAGAAAATCTATTTATTATCTTCACCGTTTTTCTGTATTTGAAATTGTAAAAAGAAACAATGTTTGTTTTCTTTATCAGATCATTGCCTCTAACCCTGGAGAAGAGAAAATGTTTGGGAACGACTTTGGTATAGAAGATGAGCTTGTCAGTCATATTTCTAGGCGTTCCTTCGACATACTCAATAAACTCTACCGGGTAACTTTGACAAGTCTCTCTTCTTCTCCAGGTTTTTGTCGAAAATGTTGTATTTAAAATTAATTGTGTTTATTTTTTGTTCAAACTGATAACCGAAACCTACTTATTGCAGGATGAGTTCTCTAAGCAGGAGTGGAAGCTTGTTTTGAAACTCAAAATATTGTTCAGGATATAATAGATTCTTCTTACCCTCGATACATTTGAAGCTAAGCACAGAGATTACACTGAAGATTTTAGGGAGGTTTGAAAGGGGACATATTTGGTTTCCTTTTTTCTTTGTAATCTGCTGATTTATTGTTTTTTTCGGTTTTGATATCATAGGCATTTTCTAAATGCCCCTAAAATATTTTATGCGACCAATTAAGTATTAACTCTCATCATCATGTTTTTGTGCAATATTCTTTGGATTGAACTATTGAACTCCCAATATCTTTTTTTTTAACGCTCATACAGATTATGAGAACTATTACAAGGACAATTTAACAGATACTACCTCCGTTCTACGAGAATCCATCAATGGTCACGATCAACGGCTACACCTACTCCTGAAAACTTCCTTATAAGCTTGCCTCCATTAATTTTGTAAAACTGCGC
Source organism: Orychophragmus violaceus (assembly GCA_030180135.1). NCBI lineage: Eukaryota > Viridiplantae > Streptophyta > Magnoliopsida > Brassicales > Brassicaceae > Orychophragmus > Orychophragmus violaceus. The sequence goes on along the minus strand of CM058229.1, from coordinate 10,244,438 downwards.
CTTCGGGGATTCGAACCCAGTACCTGCCGGTGTAAAACATTAACCACTTGACCACTAGACCACGATTGCTTCACGAACTCCCAATATCTCTTACACAATTCTTTCGAACAAAATACCTCTTTCAAAATTTACAAGAACAGAACATAACTTATGTTCTCTATATTGATTTTCTTATAGTAAGAGCACCCACAGCGGTGAAACCGCAAGTGAGATTCTTAATTCCTTTTTTTAATTTAAAAAAAAAAAATTGGTGAAAAAAAAATTGAAAAAAAAGAACGACCAATCCTGTAGCGCCACGTCGGCGCTACAGGACAAGAGACGGTATCTTAAATAAGAACTTTTAGAGCCCGTATATAAACTGTGCATGTGGGGCCCACGCATATTTAATTGTTTTTCTTTAAGAAACCCACCTAAGAGACTAGCGATGTACGTGCTCTAACATGTTAGTTCTGTTTGTTTTTGAGATATATCCACGTTTTTAATTTTTTTTTTAGAGAGAAACGGTATTTATTGCATCCAATGTATCTTTTATTTTTATAGTATAATAAAATTGTATTTTTAAAAATGTTTGCATTTTATATCTTTTTGTCTTTTTGTGAGATAGAAAGACAAATTTACACATACCTAACAAATCAACTAAAATATAGTTTTATTTCTTATTTTATTACTAACTTTATTAACAATAATTTTTCTATTTGGTTTCTTCTGAACTAATTGGGTGAAATATATTATACCATTTAATTGAGTTTGTATATGTGGGGATATATTATAAAATCGGATGAAAGCTCCCCGCTGATTATGGTGATAACAGATTTCGGTAGGTCATGTTTTCTAAACTTGTTGTCATCTAACCGCTCAATCACTCTATCTCTTGTTACGCTTGACGACGAGACTGTTGAAACGTTGGACTTGATGACATATCCGCCTCCAGGCAAGCCAAACGAATTCGATTGATCCATTCACCAGACTATCCATCAAGCAAGAATTTGTTGATAAAGTTGCAGTCTACCATCATTTACTTATACCATCCGCTCACGATCATTTATTTATACCAACTACCCTCAAAACCATTTTCCGGTTTAATACGGTAAGTTATTCAATCTCAATTCATCTTCAATTTACTAGATACAAGATGTTCCTCTATAAAAATTTCCAATTTACAATAAAATATTTATGGCTTCTGTTTCAGACTATCCATCTAACGCACATTTAACGGTCCGAACATACGAACATTTTGCAAACAACAAGCCACCATTAAGCTTCGAATTACAAGATGAAGCTAGCCAAGAAGTGGTCCCCACTAACGCTGGACAAAAAAACAGATGCTTCCCAATAGCTCACCTCGCACTGTATTAGTTGATAGCTTAGATGAACACCTTCCAGCCAATAGGATGTGTCCGCAAACACTGAAAATGTTGGTCTCATGCGATCTCCAACCATCCATCTGCAATGCTGATATAGTAGGAGGAGAAGAAGAGGAACTATGCACACCAGATAATGATAAAAATGGAACGTCAGACGAGGTACCGTTTTATGTAGGCTATGTGGAAAGCGAATTTTGGTCCAACCCCATCGATGACTAATATGGAGGTTTGAATTCATTGGATGTGATGACGGAAAGCCTCCGTCCTGGACAACAAGAATACGTGTACATGTGGAGAGGTTCTGCAAAAGGGATAACTCTTACTATAGTGATGACGAACAAGCTGATATTGCGCCAATGGTGGATGACAACGACTATCAACGCCATATTGTCCCTGATTTAGATTTAGACTCAATTAGTGATGATCTTTACAAGGGTAAGATTTTCAAGGACAAAGCCGATTGCAAACTGTTTGGTTAGCAATCCATGCGATAAAAAAACAAGTTTCATTATATAAAATATGTGTCCACTCTTCACAAAATTGTGATCCATTGCCCGGAAAAACTTGCAACTGTCGTGTTATGGTTCACGAGATGCAAGACATTGGGTATTGGCAGATGTTCCGGCTGATATTCTTAACCACTACTTGTATCCAACAGATGTCAACAGACCATCTGGTAGACCTAAGGAAGGAAGGTATCCATCAATCGGCGAATTCCAGGCAATAACTCAAACCTAAATGTATCTATGTATAACTTTTTTATCTGTACTAAATCAGTTTTTTTTTTTTTTTTGTGAAATTGCTTGCAGAAGGAGAAGACCTCTCGATCAACCCCAAACATATATTCCAAATGCGGATGAGTCAATCACAACATTTTAACTTGCAAAACCTGATAAAATCATTTTTCGATTGCGCGTTTTGGTTTATAACTAGTAATCAGTTTTGGTTAGCTGTCATTTTGGATTGCATTTTTTTTTGTTTGTTGTCAGCCTCAACAGATAAAACTTTATCGAGGGACTTGTGTTATCCGTTGTTGCCAATCATCATGGATACAATGAGCTATTTACTTTCCAGCATTTTTTGATGTAAATGAATTTTAATTTACTAATGTTATCCGTTGATTTGATGCGAAAATGTAAAAACAACCAATGATGTGACAATAAAAAATTGCTACAATCTTGCTTTACTAAGCTATCTTGTCAAGCTTTTTCTTTATACTCGACGTTTAAATCTGTTGAATATAGTTGCAACGAAACTACATGGACCCATAGTTATACATTACTTTAAACGAGTCCTTAAATATGAAAACATTTATGAATATTTTTAAATATTAATAATATTATTTTAGGATTTTATATAGTAAATTCGTATTATTTATATTTTAAATAAGATGTTAATGTATTGATTTTTATACATAAAATATTTAATTACAATTTATTTTATTACTATTACTTTTATTTATAAATAAATTATAAAATAACTTATTATATAACTTGCTTCTTCTGTGGAGGCTAAGGAGGAGAATTCAATATCTGAGCCATCACAACCCCATAAGAAATATGCAAAGCGTGATGTATCTGAGAAGAAAGTTCCTAAACATATTCTAGAGATTCAAGAGATTCTTGTGCGGCGGAAAGAAGCTGAAGAGATGAAGAAAAAGGAAGAGGAAGAGAGATTGAGGAGAGAAGAAGAGGAGCTCCGCATGCAGGAAGAGCGAGAAAGAGAAGCTGAAGAGATTAGACAGAAGAAAAGGATAATTAAAAAGGAGAAACTGCAGAAGAAGAAGCAAGAGGGAGGGATTCTAACAGAAAAGCAAAAGAGGGATAAGGCTTTCAAGAACAAGGTCTTGTCTGATGCTGGAATGCTTCTTGTTGCAGACAATAAAAACAGTGGTTCCACAAAGCGTCCAATTTATGCCAACAAAAGAAAAACAGCTCGGGCAAAAGCAGACTCTGGTTTCGATACAGGTCCTCTTACTGATATAGTAGCATTGAATGCTGGAGTGGCAGGCAAGCCAACAACCGCTCCCAAAAAAGCTAGGTCTAAGGTGGATGATGCTACTCGGCCAAAAGATGCTTCTAAAAGGGGTAATGGCTCAGTAAGTAATAAAGTTGCTAAAGAAATAGAAGAAAATCTTCGGTCTCCCATTTGCTGCATCATGGGTCATGTTGACACTGGTAAAACAAAGCTGTTGGATTGCATCAGAGGAACAAATGTTCAGGAAGGCGAAGCCGGAGGTATTACTCAACAGATTGGTGCAACATATTTCCCAGCAGAAAACATCCGTGAGAGGACCAAGGAGTTAAAAGCTGACGCAAAACTTAAGGTGCCAGGTCTATTGGTTATTGATACACCTGGCCACGAGTCATTCTCAAATCTACGGTCAAGGGGTTCAAATTTGTGTGACCTTGCAATTCTAGTGGTTGACATAATGCATGGTCTAGAACCACAAACCATAGAATCTCTTAATCTGTTGAGAAAGAGGAATACAGAGTTCATTATTGCCTTGAATAAGGTGAGAGTTGTTGTCACTCTTCTGGGATGTGGTTTGGTTTTTCTCTATTGTTTCTTGTTTTGCGGCAATCTAAAACCTCTAATTTGCAGGTTGATAGGCTATATGGGTGGAAAACATGCAAGAATGCTCCTATAAGGAAGGCTATGGCCCTGCAATCGAGAGATGTGGTTATTGAATTTAACATGAGGCTCACTCAGGTAAGTTACACGTCTAGAGGTTTATGTAACAATTTAGGGTAGATAAAGATGTGTACATCTGTTATAAACTATGATGTTTCATTGGTGTTCCAGGTTATAACCCAGTTCAAAGAACAAGGACTCAACACTGAGATTTATTACAAGAACAGAGAAATGGGAGAAACTTTCAGTATTGTACCTACTAGTGCTATTAGGTATGAATTTGTTTATCATTGTTTTTCCATTTTCTAGTTCAACACTGAGGTAATGAGGTCAACCTTGCAAACTAATGGATTGATTTTGATGATTGATATTTCAGTGGGGAAGGGATTCCAGATCTGTTGCTGTTGTTGGTTCTGTGGGCTCAGAAATCAATGGTCGGGAAACTCACATATGTTGACAAAGTGCAGGTATGTCTCATTCCTCTTTAGGGAACGAGTCCTTTCTGTAATACAGCATTCTTATCTTTTCTTGAAATGGTTGAACAGTGTACCGTCCTTGAGGTCAAAGTCATTGGAGGACATGGTACGACAATCGATGTTGTTTTGGTCAACGGTGTACTCCATGAAGGTGATCAAATCGTTGTTTGTGGGTCACAGGTAAAGTGTAGAAACCTCAAACAGGTCATGTGCCAAGTATATCATAAAGCTAGAAACTTGATGTTATTGTTTTGTTTCTTTGTCTACTATTTTAGGGACCAATTATAACAACTGTTAGATCATTATTGACTCCTCATCCTATGAAAGAGCTACGGGTGAAGGTACTTTCAGATAGCCCATTTGCATACTCTTAGTAAAACATTTTTTTAGTGAAACTCTTAGTGAAACATGGAACATGGTTTGTCCTAATGACCTTCCTTATCTTAATGAACATCATTTTCTGGTCTGATGTTTCAGGGTACATATCTGCATCATAAAGAAGTAAAGGCAGCACAATGTATCAAGATTACTGCACAGGTGACTATCTCTTACATAACACCATAGTATTAATTACAAGCATGCACTGTTCACTATGCTTTGAAATTTGAAGCACATCCTTACCCAATGGTTCCTATATTTTGTTGTTTATAAAAGGGCCTTGAACACGCCGTTGCTGGTACTTCCTTACATGTGATTGGACCTGATGTGGACATGGAAGAAGCCAAGAAAACAGCCATGGAAGATATGAAGTCAGTTATGAGCCGGGTTGACAAAAGTGGTGAAGGAGTTTATGTACAAGCTTCAACATTAGGGTCTTTAGAAGCACTACTAGAGTTCTTGAAGTCCCCAGATGTAAAAATACCTGTCAGTGGTATTGGAATAGGACCTGTCCATAAGAAAGATATCATGAAGGCCGGCGTGATGCTTGAGAGGAAGAAAGAGTACGCTACGATTTTGGCTTTTGACGTGAAAATAACTTCAGACGCTCGAGAACTAGCGGACAGAATGGGAGTAAAGATCTTCTGCGCTGATATTATTTATCATCTGTTCGATCAGTTCAAGAGTTACCTCAAGGATGTCAAAGATGAAGAAAGGAAAGAGACAGCAAGTGAAGTAGTTTTCCCATGTGTCCTTAAGATTTTACCAGACTATGTCTTCAAAAATGGAAGCCCAATCATCCTGGGAGTTGAGGTTACCGATGGTATACTCAAGGTATATACTATTTTCTCATCATGTACACACATTTCCTCTAAGATCACAGGGATCTAACAATGGTCTTTCATGTTTTAGGTTGGAACTCCCATCTGCATTCTCAAAGAGATTGCAAACTCGAGAGTGTTTGTGGATCTTGGTCGCATTGCATCTATTCAAGAAAACAAGAAGACAGTTGACTGTGCTAAGAAAGGCCAGCAGGTGGCTATTAAGGTAATGAGAAAATCCATTTATTATCTTCACCGTTTTTCTGTATTTGAAATTGTAAAAGAAACAATGTTTGCTTTCCTCATCAGATCATTGCCTCTAACCTTGGAGAAGAGAAAATGTTTGGGAACGACTTTGGTATAGAAGATGAGCTTGTAAGTCATATTTCTAGGCGATCCTTCGACATACTTAATACACTCTACCGGGTAAGTTGTCAAAGGTTTTTGTCCAAAATCTTGTGTTTATTTTTGTTCAAACTGATAACCGAAACTTCATTATTGCAGGATGAGTTCTCTAAGCAGGAGTGGAAGCTTGTTTTGAAACTCAAAATATTGTTCAAGATATAATAGATTCTTCTTACCCTCGATACATTTTGAAGCTAAGCACAGAGATTACACTGAAGATTTGAGGGAGATTTGAGAGGGGACATATTTGGTTTCCTTTTTTTCTTTGTAATCTGCTGATTTATTGTTTTCGGTTTTGATATTAGAGGCATTTTGTAAATGCCCCTAAATATTTTATGCGACCAATTTAACTCTCATCATCATGTTTTTATACAATATTCTTTGGATTGAACTCCCAATATCTCTTACAAAATATCTTTTACAAAATTACAAGAACAAAACATAACTTATGTTCTATATGTTGATTTTATTATAGTAACATGTTGATTCTGTTTGTTTTTGAGATGTATATCTATGTTTTTACTATTTTTGAGAGAAAAATGCCACATGATCTATCTTCCTTTATACGAGGATGTGTGGGTTTACACGCAATCTATTGCCAAAAGCAGGCATGAAATATAGCTTTACAAATTGAATAATACATATGAGATTATAGAATACGACAACGATTCCAAAAGCAGTTCTCTTTTTGTAAGAAAAGAAGCTCCGGAGATCATTGATTTGCCATGACGATATTTTATGTGGTCGAAGACGATCAAACTCTTATGTTTGGATGTGTTGTTGATACTTTTCTTCTTTTTGTAATGGAAGTCATTTGTGAGATTTTTTTTTTAAATAGTTGTAGCTCTACACTGGCAGGTATTGAGTTCGAATCTTCGAAGGCGCAAATTTTACAAAATTAATGGAGACGAGTTTATAAGAAAAATTTCAAAAGCCGGTGAAACTGTTGATCGTGACTGTAAATGGATTCTCGTAAAACGTATATAATACTATACGTAAAACTGTCCTTATAGTAGTTTTTCGTAATCTTGTATAAACGTAAAAAAAAAAAAATAGCTGAAGTTCCAATCTTAAACTCATAATCTCCCACCAAATCAAAATCAATTTTTAGATATTTCTATTTAAAAAATCAACAAGAATTTGAATGTATGACACATAAAACTAATCTCTTTGTGCTATCATTAACCTACCAGTCCTGACTCTTGTGGTCAAGTGGTTGGGGACGAGCCTTGGACGCTACCACGTTTCGGGTTCGATCCTCCTGCCATGCGAAACTAAGTCACATTTGTTTAAGACACCTACATAGATATGAGTCCATTGCTTTCGGCCCATTTGAATACCCGGAAAGAGGGTCTATCAATGGGCTGCACCTCCCCTTAAGGATTAGTCTGAGCCCCTCCATAGACTCAGGATACCCCAGGTTAATCAAAAAAAAAAAATCATTAACCTACCACACATTTGGTTAGTCTACTGTTCAAACTCAGAAAATAAAATTCATCCACAACCCGCATTATTTTCTTAAGCAATACGAAATGGATATATATAATTAGGCTCAGGTTTATATTATACAGTTATAATTTCTAATGGTTTTAACTACCAACAAATTCAGCATTATTTCGACGAAATTTTGCTACATAATTTTTATATTCAAGTCTAACATATTCCAAATTTTGATACTAGCATCTATTAAACTAAAATGATTTACTTATATTATGTGCAGATCAAAAAGTTTGAACTTCAAAATGCTTTTTTTTTATAAAAAAATTCATTCTATAACATTGTATTATCTATATAACAAACAATCATATTAATATCTAAAAGTCAAATATCAAATATATTATAATAAATTTATTTGATTTTTAAATTTTCTATTATAAAAAATTATGTATATTTTCAAAATAGAATAAAAACAATTACTTAAATTAGTATAACTAAAAATTAAATTAAAGTTGACAATAAAAATAAAAGATATAATTACATTAAAATAAATAAGTAATCAATCAACTTGAGAATTAATGGAAACTTAAATCACTTTCTGTTTAATGTAAATATTTTACTAGTTGTTTTTTGTCGGCAATTAATGTAAAAAACTTATGATAATACGGATGTCTAAGTCGGTGGTGAGTGACCGTTGAACAAATTTGTTTTGTTCCATAAACTTATGGTTATCCGAATTTGTCGAATAAAATCAAATCGGATAGCAACGAGAGCTGCATGTGTTAAAGACTCAACCTGCCATTAAGAAAAACGCCTGTGGACAGATATTTATAACATTTGCTTACATAAATCTAAAGACATACAAGTCACGAATCCATATATTCCAAAGTTTCTTCTCTTATGAAATATTCCAAAAGTTCCTTATAAATAAAAAAACGTAACCGCTTAAATTGTGTTGCATGAAACACGAAGAAGTACTGTTCGGTTACGTTTGTAAAACAGATATAAGCTATCACATACCATGTGATCCAACCAGTTTGGTCAAACCAAACGTAACAACCATAGCTAACCATCCTCCAATCAGAACCCTAGCCGACGACTTAAACACTGGTGCTTTCCCCAAAACCGCTCCTAACCACCCAAACATGACCAAAGCCAACGTCACCGCCGCCACAATCACTCCAAGCCTCACTTTATACGTTTTCACAAACGCAGCCGCCAATAAAGGTACAACCGCTCCCAGAGAAAACGCTAACGCAGACGCAACGGCCGCTAGTATCGGGCTCGGAAGCTTTTCTTTCTCTATCTCTCCTCCGCTCTCTCTCTTCATTTGAGCCACCTCTATGTCGTACTGAGAGTATACGGAGACAAACTCACCAATCGCCATGCTACAAGCTCCGGCAACTAAACCGGCGAAACCAGATAACATCATGGTTTTGACGTCTGGCTTAACCGCCCCGACACCTATCATAAGCGAAGCAGTTGAGACAAGACCGTCGTTGGCACCAAGCACGGCAGCTCGTAGCCATTGAGCTCGTTTGGAGTAATCGAAAGCCTTTTCTTGATCTTTCTCCATGTCTAGGTTCAAGCTGTTGTTCACCATGTGGGACGCCATAGTTAAATCTCTTGATTTGGTTTTTCTTTTCTTTTGTATGGAAAAATGAGAAGATAAGAGTATATTTGATGAAGTGTGGAGAACACACGCCTAGGTTGAGTCCTATTTATGGAGAGATTTTGTGTTTTATATAAAAAAGGAATTATGTGGTGGAGTAGACGATTAGTATATGTGAATCAACATCACCACTAATGGAAATACTTTCTACTATTGTACAAAATGTGGACTGAAAACCAATGCGGATGCTCTTATCTACTAATATTAATAACTTGAGTTTTATTTACAAATATATATATATATTATATATATATATATATATATATATATATATATATATATGTGTGTGTGTGGAGTATCATCACCACACTAAGGAAACAATTTTACTATATTGGTCAAAATGTGAACTAAGTAACAACCAGCTGTAATTTACTCATGAACTACTTGTTTTCCTTAAATCATAATATTTCAAAACTTGATGTTTTTTTTTTTTTTGAATATATGTTAAATTTATTCAAAAAACCAAAATCCTTTTGTACAAAGAATGCTTCGAAAGTTGAGAATAAAAGAAAAGATCTAGTCTATTCACTCATTATATAATTTGCAGCCTAAACCAATCCTGTAGAATTGCAGAATGTCGTGTGGTCTTCATTGTTGTGAGAGAGGAAAGTCTATTACGGACCAGTTTTTCAATGTTCTTGATGAGAGCTGCAGCAGGGATGGGGTTTTCACCGTGTCTTCTTGCGTTTCGCTCTCTCCATATTGTGTAAACTGAGGCTTGAAATAGGTAACGTCGGAGGAACAAATGGTTTCTATCTTGAGCAGAATCCGCTAAGACCAAGAGTGTGTCAGACCAGCAGAGAGAATGTCTTGCTCCAAAGAGATTTGTCGCTAGTGTAGTCCAAACTTCTCCTGTAAAATTGCATTGGAAATATAGGTGGTCCCTTGTTTCCACGTGCGCTTGACAGAAAATACAGGTCGGATCGATGCTTGTGTTCCACTGAATCATCCGCTCCCCTGTTGAGAGTCTGTTCAGTGTTGCAAGCCATGTAACAATGCTGAATTTGGGGGTGGCATAAGTGAACCAGATGCTCTTTGACCATACAACCTTTTGCTTCACTTGGCGGATCAGTTTCCATGTTTCCTTCGTACTGAACCATGGGCTGTAAAGGTTCCCTTCCCTACGCCATAACCTTGTGTCATGAGCCTCTGTTAGACCTCTGTCTCTGAGTGCCTGCAGTTCATCTTCTATTTGGTTAAGTACTTCTTGGCGATGTCTCCTTCTTCGATGCCTTTGCACGGCAGTTTCAACAGTTGCATTCAAGGTGATTCCCATATCAATACATCCTCTTACACCAACAAGATCAATTAACTTTCCCATTGGAGACCAAATATCAAACCAAAATGAAGCATTTGCCCCACTTTCTATGTCCACCTTAGTGAGAGAGGCGGCCAGAGGTCTATATTTCAACATCTTCTTCCACATCCATGACCCAAGGCTGCTTTTTTCACTTACAGACCAAAAAGAAGCTTTCCGAACTAAATGTTTCTGGATCCATTGTACCCACAGGGACTCCGGCGCAGAGATGATTCTCCAGAGTAGTTTAAGACAGCTTACATCGTTGGCCTCTACTATTGATTTTAGGCCCAAGCCACCCTCTTCCTTTGGTTTCGACACATCCTGCCAGGAGACCTTAGCTTTTTTGGTGTTTAGCTCTGGGCCAGACCACAGAAACGCAGCACAAAGACTATCAATTTCCTTGATACAAGCTTTTGGGAGACGGAAAGCGGATATCCAGAAATTTGTGAGGCTATGAATGACAGAGCCTATGAGTTGCAATCTTCCTGCAAATGAGAGGTGGCGAGCTGTCCATGAGCTTATTCTAGCTCGAATCTTTTCTAGCAAAGGCGTATAATCGTTGACACTCATTTTCTTAGTCATCAGGGGTAGGCCCAAATACCTCACAGGGAGAGATCCAGAAGCAAACGTAAATTGCTCCATAATTCTGTCCTTTTCAAGGGCTCCAGCCATATAAATGGTCGACTTCTCCATGCTTATCCGTAGACCAGATATTCTCGCAAACTTATTGAAAACATTGAGAATACCTTCTATCGATTGCACCTTGCCATCAGAAAAAACAAGTAGATCATCAGCAAAGCACAAGTGTGTGAGTTGTAGGCTCTGACAATACGGGTGATATCCAATCTGTTTTTCATTAGCCGCTTTATCGAGCATTTTGGATAGAACCTGCATACATATCACAAAGAGATACGGTGATAAGGAGCATCCTTGACGCAGCCCTCTTTCACTTTGGAAATATCCTGCTAGCTCTCCATTGACCTGAACCGAGAAGCTTGCGGAGGTGATACATTTCTCTATCCAAACAATGAATTTCCCTGGAAATTTCAAAGCTTTAAGAATAGTGATCAGGAATGGCCACTGCACTGAATCAAACGCCTTGGATATATCAATTTTAAGTGCACATCTTGGGGCAATGTTATCCTTGTGATAACTCTTAACCAACTCGGAAGCAAGCAAAACATTTTCCATCAATAGCCTATCTTTCACAAAAGCTGATTGGTTCGGGGAGATGAACTTAGGCAGCATTTGTTTAAGACGGTTAGCTATTATTTTCGATATTACCTTGTAGATAACATTGCAACATGAGATAGGTCGGAAGTCTTTGATGTGTATCGATTCCTCCTTCTTTGGTATAAGTGCTAGAATTGTAGAATTTAACCCTTTTGGCAGGAAACCAAACTCAAAAAAAGATTGAACTGCTCTCACAAAATCCTTGTTTATAATCGCCCAAGATGCCTTATAGAACTCACAAGTGAAACCGTCAGGCCCCGGAGATTTGTTAGAGGCCATGGCAAATAAAACCTTCTTGATCTCCTCCTCTGTTACCTCTGTAGTTAGGTATTCCTTGTCTTGATCCTCACATTCAAAATTTAGCAACTGTTGTATCTCTTCCTCTGTGGTGTTCTGGAAATCATCCATTTTATACCCGAGAAAAGTCTGAAAATAATCAGTGGCCTCCTTTTTAATATCCTCCTGAGTACCCGCAATGGATCCATCATCTCTACGCAGCTCACGTATGGAATTTCGAGCTTTGCGGACTGTAGCCACTTGATAAAAGTGTCTGTTATTTCCATCTCCAACCTTAAGCCAGTGAAGCTTAGCTTGTTGGCTAATCACTTTCTCCTCTATACCCGACAAGAGACTCCATCTATCAAAAGCCTCAGCTTCATGTTGCAAGTTATCCGGCGTTGGGTTCAACATGGTTTGGTATTGTAGCTCACATAAAGTAGCGTGAGCAGCTTTTGTTTTCTTCTTGATATTCCCAACCTGAGTTTTGCTTAATTCACGTATTATTGGCTTTAGGGATTTCAGCTTCTTTGAAAATCTATGCAAAGTGGATGTTGACTTATATAATTCCTCTGTTTTTTCCCAATAGGACTCCACAGACGCTAAAAACTCAGGAGATTCCGTGACCACGTTAGTAAATTTGAAAGGCCTCTTAACCTTCAGCGGGTCACTTTGGAGTCGGATACGGCATCGTAAATGGTCAGAACAACCACCGGATTCAAATACACAATACGCTTGTGGATACTTTGCCGCCCATACCGGATTCATCAAAGTACGATCCAACTTTTTGCAAATAAGACCCTCCTCTCTCTTGTTGCACCATGTCATCCTAGGACCATGAAATGTCATGTCAGTAAGAGAACAATATCGAGTGATATTTTGAAAGTCCCTCATTCCCAATGGTATCATAGGAGATGCATCGTAGCCCGAGTGTTCCTCCACATCCAATATTTCATTAAAATCTCCAAAAACTATCCATGGCATCTTTTGAAACATAGGAGCATCCTGATGACTCTTTAAATCCGCCCACAAAACTTCTCTATCCTCTTTGGTGTTTGCTGCATAAACAAATGAACAAAGAAACTCTTCCTCCAGACCATCCATCATCACATAACAAGTTATTACTTGTCGACTTGTAAAACATGGTGTGATCCTCACCTTTGGGCCCCAAAGGACCCAGATTTTTCCCAATCTACTACTTTCATAATTTGACATAAAAGACCAGTCTCGAAAAACCGAAGATGCAATGTGCATAGCCTTGTTTTCCTTGACCCTCGTTTCTATCAGACATCCAAACTGAAATGCACCAGAATTGATCCAATCCCGAACCACATTGTGTTTACTGACTTTGTTGAATCCTCTGACATTCCAGAAGAACGCTGACATTAATGATTCTTTTTGGCGTTCCTTTTGTTCAGATTGCTAGGAGCTACCTCCTTAGCTTTCTGAACTGATGAGTCTGATAGATATTTATGATTATCCTTTGAATTTCTTGGAAGAGATTGTCTAGGCATAACTACCTCCAAGTGTTCGGATTTTGTTTTAGCCGCAACTGTATCTTGTTCCTGTCCATTCTTAGTATCATCATCTCCAGTTTCGAATGTGCCCTCATTACCCAGCCCATTTCCAGTATTTTCACTTTGAACTTCATCTTCCTCGCTAGGATTATCCTTGTTAGTCTCCAGATTATCCAATATCTCCCCATCCTCTGCTGCCAAACTGAGGACAGAGTATCTTGAGTTAGATAATAGAGAGGCTTGTCCATACACCAAATCACTTCTCTTCTTCTCTGGTGTATGTCCAATTTTTCCCGGTGAAACCTGCATCCATGGCTTCTCAGCATCTTTTTCCAGCTCATGAACAGTGGCTTCCTTTGTAGTTTCTATCACATCTTCTCTCTTCTTTAGTGTATCAGTAACTCCACACCTTTCCTCCACTTGAGAATCTTCAACTACTTGTTCTGTTGAGTTTACCTCCAGAGCCACATTTTCCACCAAAGGTTCTGCTGCATTTTCGATAGCATTTTCTGCAACTTTATCATGTGTATTCTCTTTTGCATCAGCTTCGCCAACTGCATTTGATAGGCATGCTTTTGCTAAATGTCCCCATTTACTGCAAGTTGTGCACTTAGCAGGTAACCAAGGATAAGAATACTGCACCAATGTTTCCTGCCCTTTGAAATTGAATTTCAAAGCCTTAGGTAGCTCCTTTGTTAGATTTGCTTTGACAAATACTTTGGCAACTTTGAAATCCACGCATTGAGCCGTTTCTGGATGAAGTCTGTCCGGAACTCCTACAGGGCTAGATACAAAACTTAATCCCTTCCACGAGAACATATCCATAGGGACGTTACGGAGATGAACCCAAAGGGGGACAGAGGTAAGTTCTGGCTGTTTTTCTTCTTCAAACGGCGTCCACTTTGAGATAACCATAGGGACATCCGCGAGATTCCACATACCTCGCCGCAGTACTCTATTCTTGATTGTTGAGTCCCCGATTCTGAATTTCATTGTTGTAGCATTTACCACATACACATCAATCATGTTTGATTTGTCTCCAAGAGCCCATATCTTATTGACTATTGCATGAACTTTGGCAACGTGCGGGGCTTTAGCTAGGAATTTTCCAATGAGGAAATCTTCCCAAAGAGGGGATGAATCCGTGAATACTTCATCTGGAACCATAACAGATCCGATACCATCCGAGACAGTGATTTCCATGTCATATTTCAACAAGCTTTTCTTTCTTTGTACCACTCCTGCCCATGACGTAACCGGAGTACCTTGTGAGCGAGGCGTAGGTGGTTTGCCCTCATCTCCTGGAGCACCTACGGCTGCCTTAACCCCTGCCGGAGTCATTCGGCGGCGCCGGAGAGATGCCTTGGAGAAGACGAAGATTGGAAGCCCTAGATCGCCAAAATTTTCGCCTCAGAGCAAAACACAGTCGTTTAACTATTGTATCTCGCCCTCTTTGATGGTTGATACTTGATATTTTGCACGTCGAGACAAAAGTAACAACATCGGCGCATTCATCAATCACGGCAAGGCCCAAAAAAGATCCTTGCACCAGGTGAGGTTCGAACACGGGATGCCCTAACTTGATGTTTATTTGTACAATTTATACATTTTGGCCATATATAATATATTGATATATTTCTTTTTGTAAACCTGAGTTTCTTTGTTACAGTTAGACCGACCTATACACCGACGAAATTTTGTTTAAGAATTTAACTCGAAAATGATTTCTTCAAAAATATTAATTGTGTATTAATTATATTTAGAGACGCTATATAAAACTGGAATTAGTGTGATGGTGTCATCGTGATATGAATCTTTAAACTTTTACTATGTATATGCTTATTTTCACTAACTTGTATGTATAGACATCGATCGTTAAATGATGAGTTATACAAGTTTACATCTTAGCATTCAAGAAACTTGGAATATTGAATCTAGCAAAGAATCGTTTTTGCACTCTGATTTCATGTTTGAAACACTTAAATGGTTTGACCAAAAAAAAAAAAACACTTAAATGAAGTTTTAGAAAGAAAATTAAAGTGCATTTCCACGGACGATATCAGTAAATTAAAGTTCAAGCATACCGATCGATATTTGGTATCAATCAATATACGGGAAAAATCAATCGATCCTAAATCCTAATTGAAACTAATTTTAAAAGGAACATTATACTTTCCTAGCAAACAAAAATAAATAAATAATTGAAATACAAAGAAATAAGAAAATAATTGACCAAAAACAATTCTCTGATGACAAAAACAATTCGCAATAAGACTGAAAAGGGCAGTTACATATATTTTTAATACTATAGAAATTTCGGACCTTAGATTTCTAATTAGTCTTTAAATTACGTTTTAAATAATAACATTCCATAGCAAATGATGTTTAAACTTGGGGTAAAATTGAATAAACTCCTTGATCGTTGACCCATAATCTACGGGGCAGTTACATACTTACAATGTGAAGCTGTTCTATCGTCTTCATGATTTAAAGCCATGCATATGTCTAAGAAGATATAAACAAAAAATGATTTTCAATTTCTCAAACGGGGACTTAATGGTATACGAAGTCTGTTCCTCACAATTATGTTAAATAGTAATGATTTATAGTTCTTCATATTTTCTTATACAACCAATTTGCCACATTACACTCAATCACACATATAGCTTTTGTTATTTGTTAACCCATTTACTGGATTTTTCAGTGTTTGACCAAAAATGATAAATGGATAATATATAGATATATTGATACGCCACAGTTTGATAAGTGTAGTCATAACCTATATCTTGTGTTCTATATATATATTTAACAAAATAGGGATTTATTAGGATGGTAGATAGAAGTGCAATTGGGCTCAGTAACACTTATTGTCTCTATTATGGAGAGACTGACACTTTATTTGGGTGTCATAGAGAAAGTAGCACTTCCACCTGTGTATTGTCAGTTATATCCTTTCATCTTATTATCTCTCATTCACATGCGCGTGGTTGGTTTTTTATACTTTAATATATATTTTTTCAAAATTGATTTAATTGACTACAATAAAAAAAAACTAATTAGACAATTCCACATATTTCTTTTCCAATGCAGTGACAGAACTAATTGGAGAAGAACTAATTGGAGAAGGCGATAAGGAAGGTGATTTAGGGTTCAGATGAGAGTCCGATGGAGAAATTTTTGGGTGTATCTCGGTTCCGATTTAGATGGAAATCAGATCTTTCGTTGACGGAGGGATTCGTGTGGGTTACAAGTCTGGATCAGGTTCTGGAAGATTTGGAATCAAGGCGATTTAAGTAAACGATTTTCGATTTGGTGAAGATTGGGTCTTGGGCTTTTGGAGCATTATTCGATTCGACTTGGGCAATTTTTGTAGATTTGCATGGGTTTCGTCCGGATTTCACGGTGGTCCTCTGTCTCCGGTGTTGTTGGTAGTTAGATCTGAGTGGGGATGCGGCTTGACGGTTGGCCATGGGTCGGTGAGCGCTCTGCCTCTTCTCGTTAGAGGACGACGAAACGAGTCGTGTGTTTGCTCATGTGGTTTCCGGCTTCCTTTAAGATGGTCTTCGTTTCTCCGGGTTTATTGATGTGGTGTTCAGAGCGCGGCTCAGACTCGGTGAGATTCTCTGCTTTTTTCGTTCTCCTATCCATTTGGTCTCTGGTTCTACCTAGGAGATTTGATTGCCTAGTTCTCTCAGTTGCTGTGTTATGTCTTCTCGTTGACGTCGTTTGTTATGTCTTCACTCCTCTGTTTGGTCTTGGTCTCTCGTGTTACTGGAAAAGTGGGTTTTTGCAATTCATGTGGTGACAACTCCTTAGGTTGATGGTTCATAGCATTGAAGGATATTCTACGACCCCTCATATCCTCCTCCCTCCTATCTTAGATGTGATTGCCTAATTCTTGAAGATTTGCTCATGCTTCTTTTCACTTTCTAGCCGGGTTGGGTAATTGGTTCTGCTGATCTCGGAGTTCATGAGGTTCAGCGGTTTGGTAGTTATGATCATAGGGCTTCAACTCTTGTCTAAACTGTGATGTCTCCAAGCTGTTGAAGATGGCTTTTCTTTTCTCCTCCAACCTTAAGGTTCATGTGTCCATCCTTCCTTTGCTCTGGAGTGTTATTTGTTGTTGCTCTCCTCTTGGTTGTCTTCACTCGTCATGTGTCTCCGGCCAAGTCCTTGTCCAGTCTTGGGTGATTTGAGGTTCAAATTGTAGTATCCTTTATCTATCTTCGTCTGCTAATGTTGTTGTTATTCTTTCTTTCGTGTATATTGTACATTAAGCAATTCAATAGAAAACCCTTTATAGAAAAAAAAGGTGAAGAAAGTGTAATACTATGTCAAATGCCCCAACAGAAGTTTATGAAAGATATTACTTTTCTTCTTCATCAGGAAACTCTTCTATGACTGTATTTTTTTATATGAATGTTTATATGATGATATGAATGTAATATGTTTTCTATGAACGTTTATGTTTGACATGAACGTCCACAAACATTTTTAGTTGGTCTTTAAGCACAAAAATTTGGTAAACCTTAAACGTGTTCTATATTAAACACTTTGTTTATTAGAAACACTTAAACGTGCTTTATATTACATGTAGAGATGAAGAAAGGAAGTGCCCAAAAAATAAATCTATATATATTCTTATTCATTATTATATGTGTTAGAGGAGCTTAAATATTTTTTTATATGAACGTAATATGTCTTATATGAACGTATAAATTTCTCTGTGAATGTTCATAACAAAATTTTATATGTTCACAACTGAAATATTCTTTTGTGTATAAACCTTTAAAACATAGATTGGATAGTGTTTGATATGAGGAACAAAATAACTCTATTATAAACAAATATTTTGGATATAAAACTAATTTGTGACAAATTTTGAACCATTTAACCGATTTCTTAGCCAAAAAAATCATTTTCGCCTTCTTAATAATATATAAAGAAATATGAGTATATAAAATATACACATATATATATATATATTTTTTTGTCAACAGCATACGCTTCTACCAATTCTCAGCTAGCCAAGACGGTGAAACAGAATTTACATAAACAAAATAAGAAGGCTGGATCCTTGCACCACATGCTAGTTTGTCCGCCTTTGTGTTGTGCGCTCGTGGAGTGTGAGTGATAACAAACCTTGTGAAAAAGCACTTGCGACTCTCATACTCGTCTAGGTATATCGTGAAAGCAGGCCATTCTGTGGGTGTAGACACTATCTTCACCAGCTCCAAACAGTCTGTTGCAAAAGTCACCTCATCTGATTCCACCGCTTCATACATTCCATAGCCCAAATAAGTGCTTCGAGCTCTGCATGAAGTGGAGATAAGCTGCATCTGATATTCCTTGCTCCCATCATGATATATCTGTCTCCTTCGTAAATGTTGTACCAACCCTGTCCTGAGAATCTATCTCCTTCCTTCCAAGAACCATCCAGAAAACACCATCTTCCTTTAATCTCCACTCGTGTCGGTCTTGTGACAATATTATCTTGATTCATTTGTATTCATGTGTTACCCAATAATACTTTGTGCCTCTCCTCAAGCTATGGATTCACATATATATATATATATATATATATATATATATATAACAATAACACCACTGAGCTTATACTATATTATGGAATGTCGTTTATTTGATTTAAATGTAGATTTGTGGCTGAACTTGGATTTATTTTTTTCTGGAAAATGTTAAATTACTTCCAAAACACCAATCCATTTTTATATTAGATGTGTTGTGTGTTTTAGGGATTAGGGTTTAAGTCCTTTGGGGTTTAGGATTAAGCAATTAGGGTTTAAACCATTTAGGATTTAGGGTTTAGAGATTAGAGTTTAGGGTTTAAACCCTTTGGGATTTAGGGTTTAGGCCATAAGGTTTAAGCCCTTTAGGGTTTAGGGTTTAGGCCATAGGGTTTGATATGAACGTACATATGTTTGATATGAACGTATGTACGTTCAATTAACCAATGGAGTTTAGGGTTTAAGCCCATTGGAGTTTAGGGTTTATGGCTAAGAACATAATGATCAGGAAAAGAGAGATCACGAGGAGAGTTTCTTTGATGAATTGATTAAGCAGGTCTTCCGAAGATAAGATGAAATATAGTTTACGATTTAGGAATTAGGGTATAGGGTTTTAGCCTTTGAAGGTTTGAGTATAGGGATTAGGGTTTAGAGTTTAGGGTTTAAGATTTAGGGTTTAAGGCCTTTGAAATTTAGGGTTTATGGATTAGGGTTTCAGTTTTTATTTTTTTTTAAAACATACTGAATTTAAGGTTTAGGGATTAGAGTTTAGTTTTTTGGGTTTGTGGATTAGGGTATAGTTTTTTGGGTTTAGGATTTAAGGTTTAGGGTTTAGGATTTGGAGTATGAAATAGGGTTTAGTTTTTAGGTTTAGGGTTTAGGAATTTTAGTTTTTTTCTTTTATTTTTGTTTTTTTTCTTATTTTTAATTTGTATTTATTTTTAATATTAGATTATGTGTAATCATTTAATTAGTTAAAAAATGTAGGTTAAACAAATGGTTTCACTCCTAGGTGAACCCAATAATTGTTCTTTTTATGAATATATATATATGGTGATATGAATATATATACGTTGATATGAACGTATATACAGTTGATATGAACGTATTTACGGTTGTTATGAACGTATATACATTTGATATGAACGTATATATTACGTTCACATGACCATTATATTTTTTTTTCATTCTAAAAATTGTTATATATATATGAACATACACTTCATAAATTTACATGGCCATAACATCTTTAGCTACGTTAACATGAATCTACTACTTTTGAACATTATAATAATATATAAGAAATATATAGGCTCATATATATAAAAATATATATTTTAAATATTTTGGGGTTTAAGGTTTAACGATAAGGGTTTAAGTCTTTTGGAGTTTAGGGTTTAGAGATTAGGGTTTAAGCCATTTGAGGTTTAGGGTTTAGGGTTTAGGGTTTGGAGTTTAGGGTTTAGGGTTTAAGCCATCATGTGTCTTCTATGAACGTATATATTTTTTATATGAACGTATATATGATTATATGAACGTATATATAATGGTATGAACGTAATATTTCTTTCATGAACGTATATACATTTGATATGAACTTATAGTGCATTTGCTGCCTAAACTTGACAATTCCAACTTAAAATACGCATTAATATACCTGAATTTTTTGCGACTTAATCAATATAT
The DNA here is from genome assembly GCA_030180135.1 of Orychophragmus violaceus. NCBI lineage: Eukaryota > Viridiplantae > Streptophyta > Magnoliopsida > Brassicales > Brassicaceae > Orychophragmus > Orychophragmus violaceus. Next base: position 10,223,714 of record CM058229.1, on the reverse strand, counting down.
ATCATATAAGAGTGTGATGATACCCTTATTCGGACCATTCCAACTATCCCTTGTTTTACCTGATTTACAAAACAATGTTTTATACATACCAACGTAACGTTGAAAACATAATGTATATATTTCTTTCTTCCTTGCAATATCTCTTTATACGCCCATACCATACTACTACAAATATTAGTAGTGATATAACCGTTCTGAGTAAACCAAAAGTAACCTCCAAACAAAGTATTTGATCCCTCTCTCCGTAAATCATAGAGTAATGTTCTGTTATGTACCAACTCTTATGTTCCTTTATTAATGTTGTACGAAGTCCAGTTGACCAACCAATTCTAACCCATAGCGACCGTATATTGCAGATTTTCCAATGTTAGATTCTCGCCAAAGCCTTTGTCTTGTAATCACTTGCAAGAGATGCTCCAAAACCTGTTTTGAGTTTCTAAGGGGATAGCCTGCAACATCCATTAAACATTATCCACTTCTCATAGTAAAAAAGCCCCATTTTCCTAGAACAATAGAAATTGCACAGGAATACTGTAACTGCAGAAATCCAATAAAGACTTCCAATTACCATTTGTCAAAATTTTCAGATAAACAAAAAATAACAAAACCATTAATGATTGTAGATTTAGGCATGATCCTCAGGTTGTCTAACTCTCCTACTATTACAGGGCAAAGTGACAACATAAACCAAATTGCAGCTTGCTATAGTTATCATTTGGAACCAGCAGGTTCCCGATTCGGTTTAATCCCTTTGAACAAAAGATAAGCTCCAGGTAAAGAGAAATCACCTTTAAAAGTGGGTGCAAGGCATTTGATGAGATCTTCCTCTACACCACCAGTTGTCGTGACTATAACATCAACCTACATAACCATTAGAATCAACACAGCAACTTCCAAGTAAAGACAGGCTAAGTCATTCAAACCAAAACTCAGATCACTAACCATATGATGTTGAACAAGATATCGAATTGTGTCTCTAACACCAGATGAAACAAGATTCGAAGTGAAACCCAGAAAGATTTTACACCTCACGGACTCTCTGAACGACGGGACCTTCTCCTCTTCACTACAGTCTTCAGCTACTATAGTTTCATCAAACAGTTTCCAGTCTAGCTATAATACAATTCAAACCCATGTTACTAACTCAGACGAAAGAAGAGAAAAAGGGATTTTTCGAGAATTAAAGGGAGTAAAACCATTTGATTGACGATATCAATAGCTTCGCCGAGATTTGAGGCTTGAAATCCGGTGGTGAGCATGGATCGGAGAAGCTTTGGGTAATTTACTCCTTGATTGAAATCGTATCCTTCGATTTTGTCACATTTACCTTCCAAGGATTCGAATTCCTTGAAAATCGTGGAGTGAAGAGTAGAGAAGACACGATCCTCTTCCATGTTTGCTCCAAGAACGAATCGACGAACCACAGACTTGTCCGAGAACTGGAATGAGTGGAGGGTTAACAGATGACGAACAAACATGCTACACCTCCCCGGCCCGTCATGTGATTCTGGCTACCGGGAAGATCGATCCGCAACCAAGAAAGCTCGACGGTCAACCTCGGAATCCGTGCCCGAGAGGTATCTAAGCGAACACATATTGTTATATGTTAGAGACGGCCAAAAAAATGAGACGACCAATTTTATTTCTTTTATTTAATTATATTAAAAATAATTATTTTAATGTTAAAAAATACAAAGTCACGCGCCTAATTTTGGAGTGTGGAATACACACCAGGGTAAAATGGAGTTTCAGAAATTATAACAGTAAAAAAGTGTTATTTAGTTTAATATAAACTCAAAAGTGTTAGTCCCCTAAATGCTATCCAGTAAAGTGTTAGTTTTGCCTAATATCCCTAGATAGAAGGGATATTCGGCAAAACTAACACTTTTTGGCGTAGCATTTAGGAAAATAACACTTTTCAGTTACTAACACTTTTTGGTCAAATGGATAAATATATACCGCACCACTAATTATAGACACATAATGGACAATTAAAATATTAAACAGTATAATCCGACTGGCTTATATGAATGGGATCAAATTTGAATCAGATGCTTTTCACACTACAGATTCTTCGACCCAGCAATTAGAGCCGTCTGCAAGTGAAAATCATAAACAACAAATTAAAATTAGATAATATGAGCATATAATAAAAGTAAGGTTTTTTTTTCTTTATATATATAAATAAACAAAAACAGTTGGATTACTGAATTGGACAGCACTGAGAAATAAGTTTGTATAAAATAATGGAAAGAGTTGGATATAATATAAAGAAAGAGGGACGAGTGTGGTTGCCACACGAAGAGCACCACACTTCACCATCATCATCACTTGTTAAACAAATACATCTACAAATTGACAAAAAAATAAATACATATATAAATCTACGTATTATGTTTCTTCACATGTATGTATGCATACGTAGTCGCCTACGTACATATATGCCACCACGTTTTAACTTTCGCAAATATTAAAATATATCTAATTAATATAAATCAGAAGGCACGTGAGAGAAAATATCTCACATCCTCCAATCAGAACATCCCAATCTGCTGACGTGTCAATAATTTTAGTGACTATTCTGAAATAATTTTGGGTGACTATTCCGACTCATTTTTTTCAACTCTCTCTCTCTCTCTTTTTCGCGAAACTGTCTTCTCTCCCTTTCTCTCCAAAAATCCGTCGCCTTCATCTCCGGAGATCTCATTCTCTCACAGTTTCAAGCCATGTTCTAAAATTCGCTCTGGGCGGCCGAGTTCTCGCCGGAGACGCGCTCGGCGGAGCCCGGCCGCCGCGATTTGGGCTAATCGCTAGAGGAAAATCGGATTTTCAAAAAAAAAAAAATTCTTTTCGATTTAGGGCTTAAATCAATAGTTTCTTCGTATATATATCAGATTCCAATCGAATTAGTAAAGAAGAGGTGAAGAAATGATGAAAATGGTGTTCAAAGAAGCAGAAATCGTGGAAAAAAAATGCAGAAAACGGATTTGAAGGTTGAAGACGAGGGTAAGTTGGTAATTTACCATTCATTAAAGAAAATCTGGAAAAAGGACACGGAATGAATAGCGTAGGCTTCGAACTCGAGTCTGACGGTGAGATGGAATGTGGTTTTGCCAATAATGCTGGACGATTTCATTGGTACTTCTCCACATTAATAATATATATACTAATATACATAACAATATTCATAAAATTAATCCCCGATTAATCCCCGCTTAATCTTCGATTTTTTCGCTAAGCGCTAGGCCCGGATCAGCTGCACGTATAGCGCCTAGCGAACTTTCGAACAAGGGTTTCAAGTAATGAAATCCATCTCTGTTCTTCGATTTCCTGTTTAATTCAACCTCCTCCTCTCTAAACTTCTAGAAATTTCATAACCATAATCCCTATTTCCGTCAGTTTCCAAGCCGCCATCTTCGTCGAGCTCTGAATCTCTCTCCCCGATAAAAGGTACGAAATCATACATGTCTTTTCCGATTTACAGTCTTCATCATCCCGATTGAGTTAATTTTGTTCATTTGGTAGATTGCATGATCTGTACAAATCGAATTAAAAATTGTCGATACGCGGTGAGATCTTTTAAGATTGTTGTCTTTGACGTATTCAATCCACATTTACTCTCCAACGAATGATCCCAGCTCAGGTAATGGATACAATCATGCATATATCTAGGATTAATAATGGTTTCATTAGTTAATGTTTTATTAGATTAGGTTTTTAAACTTTTTTCTGTTTATAAAAGTGTCATTAGATCAGATAATATATTTCGATTTTAAAAACTTATTTAAAATATAAAAAGGTTTTCGAAAACTAGATTTTTAATTTTTAAACTTTTTCTGTTATATATTTTGAAAAAATCTTTTTGGTAACTGATTATCTACGTGATCTCATTTTTAAAACTGCTCCATTATTTCCTCCATCACTCACCTTCCCCACTACTTTTTTTTTTCTTTCCAGTTTCTCCATAACTATAGCCTGAGCTACTTCCTTCATTTATAAGAGACCCAAAACAGAAAAAGATCATCTTTCTTCATAGAGTTACTTCGCTCTTAAAGGTAATATGATATCTGAGAGACACCAATCTCAGAGCTTTTTCCTACCTATAAACCGGCCAAGATCAAGGTTCGTATTGTACGTGTTTGGGGATTTGAGAAACACGATAGACCAGGAGAATTAACTGGTCTTGACATGATTCTCTTTCACTGAATGGAGAACGACGATGAATCCTGTGGTAAGCTTCGTCAGCATGGAGGAACATAAACAGTCTCGCGGCTACCTTAAATTTCCAAGCCTAAAAGCAAAGATAATTATTTGCAGCTACAAAAATATGTTCATAAACTATTTCGTTAATTTATATATAATTCACGGAACTTTTGAACTCATCGTTTTTTTCTCCAATCAATGAAAAACGTGGTAACAAATGAATCAAACATACCAAGCAGATGAACAAAACTTACTCATTCATCCGACGAACATTTAAGCTTGGCATGTTTTCTCAAGTGTACCAATTCGTAGTGGAAAGAACCGTATCGTCACAAGTCCCAATCCTCTGCGTTTTGAGTGAATTTGGTTCAAAAGGGAGTAACAAAAACTAAAGCTGATACTTACCAAATTAAGCAAAAGAGTTTGGAAGGCTAAAATCACCTCAAGTTAGCTGCTTCTCCCTGGTGACTCCATGGCTTTTATCAGCTACTAATCTTTGTTTTTGCTTAGGTTTTATTTACCCTATGTTGTAGACGGAAGATAGTTCCATTGTAAAGTGACATTATAATTTGTAGGGATAAATTATCAGAGGTAACGCCATCAAAACACACAGAACTTGAGTGTAGTAATCGAGGGACATGTGATCGTTCTTTGGAAGGAAGTAATGATGAATGTTAGAATCTAGCATAATCCGATCGAGACTTTCACCTTTAAACCATAACACTTTCAGTTTAGAGAGAACGTCTGATTTTGGTTTCACTCAAACGGAGGTCAGTTTGTTTACAACAGATATAGATAATATCTACTGATCTACACAAAATCTTATTTTTAAAATAACAACAAACCAAACCAAAGATATCTATTACGATATTCACCATAAAACTAAAATTGTTTTTTTTTACTAAATCGTCCATCACTCTTTACTTTATTTAAAATAATTATTTTTGTGCCACTCGGTAAGTATATGTGAAATCTTAAAATTTATTATTTTCATCCCTTTCCCTGTATTTTTTATGTGTATATGGTTGAACATTTTTCATATATATATAGATGACATAAAACCATTTGGTAAAACCAAGTACACCAGAACATTACGGATGGATCTTTTACTAATTATTGATAAGTTTAATAGTCCTGTACCTAAACTGACCATAAATACTATTTTTTTTTGTAATTATATTATTGTACCATCTAAATGTTTTTATTATACCATGAACCCAAAATTCTATATGTATTGTGATTCAATTAGCACGCAGAATAAGATGGATACTAATCAAATTATATATAGTATATGTTTCACTCAGTCCTATTTATTTTTTCTTGAAAAAACACTAATGCAAACTATTCTTAACACTTTGTGTTTATCTAATAAGGGTTTTGTGTATTCGACACAACTAACAAGCATTTAAAAGACTTGACCGATTTTGTAAAAATATTATTTCTAAAACTGTAGGAAATAAAAAAATTGTAGACAATAACATTATTATAAAAATTTCAATCATATTCTTTACAAGTATGTTTCTATGAAAAAATATTTGAACTGGACAAAGAATATAGTGGAAGATTAGTATTTTAGATATTATCTCATTGTCGTAACATTAGCGTTTCAAGTAGCCGCAAAGCTCCAAATTACACAATTATATTCTTATCTTCCAAAACCATCTCACATTTACCATTAGTCTTTTCATACTAGAAGTCAATATGCTTTACATAACCGAAACATTGTTTATAAGGCTTTCCATAATTTGTAAAAAAATAAGATCATGCATATTTCCCGTTACATTTTCAAGCTTTAAGATGATGATGAATTAAAATGTTTTTAACGACATTTACATTTTTGGCCAACGAATGTGAGGTTAATTCTTTACTATCATCTTTTTTGGTTTATGGGTTTCATTATTTTTATGCGAGAATATAAATCGGTAACACATTATTAATGTAATCTCTAAAAACGAATATTCCATGATATTGTTTTCTCGGTTAATCATGCTATACTATGAATATGAGCTTCATTCTTTTAGATTATCTTTATATGTTTATGTGTTTCATTTTTTTAAGGCAAACAATGTGATTATGTAACACAATATTAAAATAAACTCTAAAATCGAATATTCACCTATGTATAACAACATACTTTAAAATATTATTTGAAATAAATTGATTGGATCCAATGTCCGTGCAACGCACGGGCCATAATACTAGTATGATATATTATATACGGTAATACTGCAATGTCAACAAAAGTTCACGACATTGTGTACTAGAGAATTTATAGACGGACGGCCTCACAATAAATACTCTGATTTTCGTAATCTGGTTTTGGAAATTTATGATCCTAATATGCATTAGCAGCGCTACTTCTAGTTTGAATCTCTCTCGACTGGATTCGAGGATTTAAAAAACAGTTAAAGACCCATAGTATGGCATCTTCACTGCTAGGTGGTTATGGTGCTTTTGGTCCGAATTTATCCTACCTATCAAAAAAATATTATGATCCTAGATAAACATAATGTGAACCTTTACTGATCCTTATGTAGTCAAAATAATTATTGTGCGTGCCTTTTATATCGATAATGATGGAAATAGACTTATATATGGTTTCATTTGATCAAAAAAGACATATGGATTCTATTGAGATATTGTAGAGATTTCATGAGCTTCCAACCTAAAACCAATTGGTAATAAGTGGATTGGTCTAAATTCTTTATATATATTAGTTAAGCGCCCTCCCAACTTCCAATATGCGACAATTACACACTCTCTAGAGATTAAGGCGTCATTAATCTCTACGATATCACAATAGATTCGAATTTTACTTGTGTGGTCGAGTCTGAGACTCCTAGTCCTACTCATGAAACGCTAAATCACATAAAAATTGCATATTTATTGTCATTTAATCAATGCGACACAAATTACGTTGCGTTAGGTCAATAGTTAGGGGGGTGTATTGAACTATGGATTTTAAGAGATTTTGAGGTTTTCTTAAAATCCGCAGTTATACTTATGATTTTAAAATGTCTTTCCAAATCCGGTGTTATTGAACTTGAGATTTATGTAAAGTCACTCAAAATCATTTACAATCCACTGTTATTCAAACAAGAATTTGCTAAAATCATATCAAATCCACTGTTATTGATCCTAGATAAACATAATGTGAACCTTCACTCTAAATACCAAGTTCAAAAAATATTATGATCCTAGATAAACATAATGTGAACCTTTACTGATCCTTATGTAGTCAAAATAATTATTGTGCGTGCCTTTTATATCGATAATGATGGAAATAGACTTATATATGGTTTCATTTGATCCACAAACAAGAATTTGCTAAAATCATATCAAATCCACTGTTATTGAAAATGTTTTAAGTATTGAGATTTTAATGACTGCAGAAGGTTTTATGGGATTTTAGGTGACTTTCCTAGTTAAAAATACAAAGATTCAAATCTCATGGTTTTAGGTGGGATTGTATGTGATTTTAATATAAAATCATAACAACTCCTTTAAAATCACTCAAAACCATTAAAATCATTCAAAATCTTATAAAAAATCAAATCACTCTAAATACCAAATTCAATACACAATCAAATCACTCTAAATACCAAGTTCAATACACTCCCCCCCCCCCCTTAATCTTTGGTGTAGCACAGATGATGCTTGAATAGACAAACATTATACCAAGTTCAATACACCCCCCCCCTCGTATTTGAAGTCCATTGTAATGACTATTGAGGTGTTACCATGTTCTAGGTACCAGGATGCACTTGGAGGTGGATGGGTGGTGATGATGCTCCTTATATGCTACGTCTTGACTCAAGTGTTTCGAGTTTCAAGCAGCACTTGGTTGAGTGAGTGGACTGATGCTGGAACGCCAAAGAGTCATGGACCCATCTTCTATAATATTATCTACGCGCTTCTTTCGTTTGGACAGGTATGAGTTGCATTTGGTAAATGATTGAGTGCATATTTTAAAGACATGATCGCTTAAAAATATATCATTGAACGTTAAAAGGCAGATCAGCTATGAATGAATGTACACCATGTTCTTCTGGAGAAGAAAAGGATACAGAGAGCAATACTTGTGTGCTAAGACTTCTTTCTCTTTGGTTTCAGGTCTTTGTAACGTTGATCAATTCATATTGGTTGATTATGGCCAGTCTTTATGCAGCTAAAAAGATGCATGATGCTATGCTTGGTTCCATACTAAGGGCTCCAATGGTGTTCTTTCAAACCAATCCATTAGGACGGATAATCAATCGATTCGCAAAAGATATGGGTGATATTGATCGAACGGTGGCAGTCTTTGTAAACATGTTTATGGGTTCTATCGCACAGCTTCTTTCAACTCAACTTGTCCCAGGTCCCAGGCGCCTCCTTCGTATTAAAGATCACCAATGACGTCACTCGACCGTATCAAAATTTTCAGATAAACAAAAAATAACAAAACCATTAATGATTGTAGATTTAGGCATGATCCTCAGGTTGTCTAACTCTCCTACTATTACAGGGCAAAGTGACAACATAAACCAAATTGCAGCTTGCTATAGTTATCATTTGGAACCAGCAGGTTCCCGATTCGGTTTAATCCCTTTGAACAAAAGATAAGCTCCAGGTAAAGAGAAATCACCTTTAAAAGTGGGTGCAAGGCATTTGATGAGATCTTCCTCTACACCACCAGTTGTCGTGACTATAACATCAACCTACATAACCATTAGAATCAACACAGCAACTTCCAAGTAAAGACAGGCTAAGTCATTCAAACCAAAACTCAGATCACTAACCATATGATGTTGAACAAGATATCGAATTGTGTCTCTAACACCAGATGAAACAAGATTCGAAGTGAAACCCAGAAAGATTTTACACCTCACGGACTCTCTGAACGACGGGACCTTCTCCTCTTCACTACAGTCTTCAGCTACTATAGTTTCATCAAACAGTTTCCAGTCTAGCTATAATACAATTCAAACCCATGTTACTAACTCAGACGAAAGAAGAGAAAAAGGGATTTTTCGAGAATTAAAGGGAGTAAAACCATTTGATTGACGATATCAATAGCTTCGCCGAGATTTGAGGCTTGAAATCCGGTGGTGAGCATGGATCGGAGAAGCTTTGGGTAATTTACTCCTTGATTGAAATCGTATCCTTCGATTTTGTCACATTTACCTTCCAAGGATTCGAATTCCTTGAAAATCGTGGAGTGAAGAGTAGAGAAGACACGATCCTCTTCCATGTTTGCTCCAAGAACGAATCGACGAACCACAGACTTGTCCGAGAACTGGAATGAGTGGAGGGTTAACAGATGACGAACAAACATGCTACACCTCCCCGGCCCGTCATGTGATTCTGGCTACCGGGAAGATCGATCCGCAACCAAGAAAGCTCGACGGTCAACCTCGGAATCCGTGCCCGAGAGGTATCTAAGCGAACACATATTGTTATATGTTAGAGACGGCCAAAAAAATGAGACGACCAATTTTATTTCTTTTATTTAATTATATTAAAAATAATTATTTTAATGTTAAAAAATACAAAGTCACGCGCCTAATTTTGGAGTGTGGAATACACACCAGGGTAAAATGGAGTTTCAGAAATTATAACAGTAAAAAAGTGTTATTTAGTTTAATATAAACTCAAAAGTGTTAGTCCCCTAAATGCTATCCAGTAAAGTGTTAGTTTTGCCTAATATCCCTAGATAGAAGGGATATTCGGCAAAACTAACACTTTTTGGCGTAGCATTTAGGAAAATAACACTTTTCAGTTACTAACACTTTTTGGTCAAATGGATAAATATATACCGCACCACTAATTATAGACACATAATGGACAATTAAAATATTAAACAGTATAATCCGACTGGCTTATATGAATGGGATCAAATTTGAATCAGATGCTTTTCACACTACAGATTCTTCGACCCAGCAATTAGAGCCGTCTGCAAGTGAAAATCATAAACAACAAATTAAAATTAGATAATATGAGCATATAATAAAAGTAAGGTTTTTTTTTCTTTATATATATAAATAAACAAAAACAGTTGGATTACTGAATTGGACAGCACTGAGAAATAAGTTTGTATAAAATAATGGAAAGAGTTGGATATAATATAAAGAAAGAGGGACGAGTGTGGTTGCCACACGAAGAGCACCACACTTCACCATCATCATCACTTGTTAAACAAATACATCTACAAATTGACAAAAAAATAAATACATATATAAATCTACGTATTATGTTTCTTCACATGTATGTATGCATACGTAGTCGCCTACGTACATATATGCCACCACGTTTTAACTTTCGCAAATATTAAAATATATCTAATTAATATAAATCAGAAGGCACGTGAGAGAAAATATCTCACATCCTCCAATCAGAACATCCCAATCTGCTGACGTGTCAATAATTTTAGTGACTATTCTGAAATAATTTTGGGTGACTATTCCGACTCATTTTTTTCAACTCTCTCTCTCTCTCTTTTTCGCGAAACTGTCTTCTCTCCCTTTCTCTCCAAAAATCCGTCGCCTTCATCTCCGGAGATCTCATTCTCTCACAGTTTCAAGCCATGTTCTAAAATTCGCTCTGGGCGGCCGAGTTCTCGCCGGAGACGCGCTCGGCGGAGCCCGGCCGCCGCGATTTGGGCTAATCGCTAGAGGAAAATCGGATTTTCAAAAAAAAAAAAATTCTTTTCGATTTAGGGCTTAAATCAATAGTTTCTTCGTATATATATCAGATTCCAATCGAATTAGTAAAGAAGAGGTGAAGAAATGATGAAAATGGTGTTCAAAGAAGCAGAAATCGTGGAAAAAAAATGCAGAAAACGGATTTGAAGGTTGAAGACGAGGGTAAGTTGGTAATTTACCATTCATTAAAGAAAATCTGGAAAAAGGACACGGAATGAATAGCGTAGGCTTCGAACTCGAGTCTGACGGTGAGATGGAATGTGGTTTTGCCAATAATGCTGGACGATTTCATTGGTACTTCTCCACATTAATAATATATATACTAATATACATAACAATATTCATAAAATTAATCCCCGATTAATCCCCGCTTAATCTTCGATTTTTTCGCTAAGCGCTAGGCCCGGATCAGCTGCACGTATAGCGCCTAGCGAACTTTCGAACAAGGGTTTCAAGTAATGAAATCCATCTCTGTTCTTCGATTTCCTGTTTAATTCAACCTCCTCCTCTCTAAACTTCTAGAAATTTCATAACCATAATCCCTATTTCCGTCAGTTTCCAAGCCGCCATCTTCGTCGAGCTCTGAATCTCTCTCCCCGATAAAAGGTACGAAATCATACATGTCTTTTCCGATTTACAGTCTTCATCATCCCGATTGAGTTAATTTTGTTCATTTGGTAGATTGCATGATCTGTACAAATCGAATTAAAAATTGTCGATACGCGGTGAGATCTTTTAAGATTGTTGTCTTTGACGTATTCAATCCACATTTACTCTCCAACGAATGATCCCAGCTCAGGTAATGGATACAATCATGCATATATCTAGGATTAATAATGGTTTCATTAGTTAATGTTTTATTAGATTAGGTTTTTAAACTTTTTTCTGTTTATAAAAGTGTCATTAGATCAGATAATATATTTCGATTTTAAAAACTTATTTAAAATATAAAAAGGTTTTCGAAAACTAGATTTTTAATTTTTAAACTTTTTCTGTTATATATTTTGAAAAAATCTTTTTGGTAACTGATTATCTACGTGATCTCATTTTTAAAACTGCTCCATTATTTCCTCCATCACTCACCTTCCCCACTACTTTTTTTTTTCTTTCCAGTTTCTCCATAACTATAGCCTGAGCTACTTCCTTCATTTATAAGAGACCCAAAACAGAAAAAGATCATCTTTCTTCATAGAGTTACTTCGCTCTTAAAGGTAATATGATATCTGAGAGACACCAATCTCAGAGCTTTTTCCTACCTATAAACCGGCCAAGATCAAGGTTCGTATTGTACGTGTTTGGGGATTTGAGAAACACGATAGACCAGGAGAATTAACTGGTCTTGACATGATTCTCTTTCACTGAATGGAGAACGACGATGAATCCTGTGGTAAGCTTCGTCAGCATGGAGGAACATAAACAGTCTCGCGGCTACCTTAAATTTCCAAGCCTAAAAGCAAAGATAATTATTTGCAGCTACAAAAATATGTTCATAAACTATTTCGTTAATTTATATATAATTCACGGAACTTTTGAACTCATCGTTTTTTTCTCCAATCAATGAAAAACGTGGTAACAAATGAATCAAACATACCAAGCAGATGAACAAAACTTACTCATTCATCCGACGAACATTTAAGCTTGGCATGTTTTCTCAAGTGTACCAATTCGTAGTGGAAAGAACCGTATCGTCACAAGTCCCAATCCTCTGCGTTTTGAGTGAATTTGGTTCAAAAGGGAGTAACAAAAACTAAAGCTGATACTTACCAAATTAAGCAAAAGAGTTTGGAAGGCTAAAATCACCTCAAGTTAGCTGCTTCTCCCTGGTGACTCCATGGCTTTTATCAGCTACTAATCTTTGTTTTTGCTTAGGTTTTATTTACCCTATGTTGTAGACGGAAGATAGTTCCATTGTAAAGTGACATTATAATTTGTAGGGATAAATTATCAGAGGTAACGCCATCAAAACACACAGAACTTGAGTGTAGTAATCGAGGGACATGTGATCGTTCTTTGGAAGGAAGTAATGATGAATGTTAGAATCTAGCATAATCCGATCGAGACTTTCACCTTTAAACCATAACACTTTCAGTTTAGAGAGAACGTCTGATTTTGGTTTCACTCAAACGGAGGTCAGTTTGTTTACAACAGATATAGATAATATCTACTGATCTACACAAAATCTTATTTTTAAAATAACAACAAACCAAACCAAAGATATCTATTACGATATTCACCATAAAACTAAAATTGTTTTTTTTTACTAAATCGTCCATCACTCTTTACTTTATTTAAAATAATTATTTTTGTGCCACTCGGTAAGTATATGTGAAATCTTAAAATTTATTATTTTCATCCCTTTCCCTGTATTTTTTATGTGTATATGGTTGAACATTTTTCATATATATATAGATGACATAAAACCATTTGGTAAAACCAAGTACACCAGAACATTACGGATGGATCTTTTACTAATTATTGATAAGTTTAATAGTCCTGTACCTAAACTGACCATAAATACTATTTTTTTTTGTAATTATATTATTGTACCATCTAAATGTTTTTATTATACCATGAACCCAAAATTCTATATGTATTGTGATTCAATTAGCACGCAGAATAAGATGGATACTAATCAAATTATATATAGTATATGTTTCACTCAGTCCTATTTATTTTTTCTTGAAAAAACACTAATGCAAACTATTCTTAACACTTTGTGTTTATCTAATAAGGGTTTTGTGTATTCGACACAACTAACAAGCATTTAAAAGACTTGACCGATTTTGTAAAAATATTATTTCTAAAACTGTAGGAAATAAAAAAATTGTAGACAATAACATTATTATAAAAATTTCAATCATATTCTTTACAAGTATGTTTCTATGAAAAAATATTTGAACTGGACAAAGAATATAGTGGAAGATTAGTATTTTAGATATTATCTCATTGTCGTAACATTAGCGTTTCAAGTAGCCGCAAAGCTCCAAATTACACAATTATATTCTTATCTTCCAAAACCATCTCACATTTACCATTAGTCTTTTCATACTAGAAGTCAATATGCTTTACATAACCGAAACATTGTTTATAAGGCTTTCCATAATTTGTAAAAAAATAAGATCATGCATATTTCCCGTTACATTTTCAAGCTTTAAGATGATGATGAATTAAAATGTTTTTAACGACATTTACATTTTTGGCCAACGAATGTGAGGTTAATTCTTTACTATCATCTTTTTTGGTTTATGGGTTTCATTATTTTTATGCGAGAATATAAATCGGTAACACATTATTAATGTAATCTCTAAAAACGAATATTCCATGATATTGTTTTCTCGGTTAATCATGCTATACTATGAATATGAGCTTCATTCTTTTAGATTATCTTTATATGTTTATGTGTTTCATTTTTTTAAGGCAAACAATGTGATTATGTAACACAATATTAAAATAAACTCTAAAATCGAATATTCACCTATGTATAACAACATACTTTAAAATATTATTTGAAATAAATTGATTGGATCCAATGTCCGTGCAACGCACGGGCCATAATACTAGTATGATATATTATATACGGTAATACTGCAATGTCAACAAAAGTTCACGACATTGTGTACTAGAGAATTTATAGACGGACGGCCTCACAATAAATACTCTGATTTTCGTAATCTGGTTTTGGAAATTTATGATCCTAATATGCATTAGCAGCGCTACTTCTAGTTTGAATCTCTCTCGACTGGATTCGAGGATTTAAAAAACAGTTAAAGACCCATAGTATGGCATCTTCACTGCTAGGTGGTTATGGTGCTTTTGGTCCGAATTTATCCTACCTATCAAAAAAATATTATGATCCTAGATAAACATAATGTGAACCTTTACTGATCCTTATGTAGTCAAAATAATTATTGTGCGTGCCTTTTATATCGATAATGATGGAAATAGACTTATATATGGTTTCATTTGATCAAAAAAGACATATGGATTCTATTGAGATATTGTAGAGATTTCATGAGCTTCCAACCTAAAACCAATTGGTAATAAGTGGATTGGTCTAAATTCTTTATATATATTAGTTAAGCGCCCTCCCAACTTCCAATATGCGACAATTACACACTCTCTAGAGATTAAGGCGTCATTAATCTCTACGATATCACAATAGATTCGAATTTTACTTGTGTGGTCGAGTCTGAGACTCCTAGTCCTACTCATGAAACGCTAAATCACATAAAAATTGCATATTTATTGTCATTTAATCAATGCGACACAAATTACGTTGCGTTAGGTCAATAGTTAGGGGGGTGTATTGAACTATGGATTTTAAGAGATTTTGAGGTTTTCTTAAAATCCGCAGTTATACTTATGATTTTAAAATGTCTTTCCAAATCCGGTGTTATTGAACTTGAGATTTATGTAAAGTCACTCAAAATCATTTACAATCCACTGTTATTCAAACAAGAATTTGCTAAAATCATATCAAATCCACTGTTATTGATCCTAGATAAACATAATGTGAACCTTCACTCTAAATACCAAGTTCAAAAAATATTATGATCCTAGATAAACATAATGTGAACCTTTACTGATCCTTATGTAGTCAAAATAATTATTGTGCGTGCCTTTTATATCGATAATGATGGAAATAGACTTATATATGGTTTCATTTGATCCACAAACAAGAATTTGCTAAAATCATATCAAATCCACTGTTATTGAAAATGTTTTAAGTATTGAGATTTTAATGACTGCAGAAGGTTTTATGGGATTTTAGGTGACTTTCCTAGTTAAAAATACAAAGATTCAAATCTCATGGTTTTAGGTGGGATTGTATGTGATTTTAATATAAAATCATAACAACTCCTTTAAAATCACTCAAAACCATTAAAATCATTCAAAATCTTATAAAAAATCAAATCACTCTAAATACCAAATTCAATACACAATCAAATCACTCTAAATACCAAGTTCAATACACTCCCCCCCCCCCCTTAATCTTTGGTGTAGCACAGATGATGCTTGAATAGACAAACATTATACCAAGTTCAATACACCCCCCCCCCCCCCTCCCCCCCCCCCCCCCTCCCCCCCCTAATCTTTGGTGTAGCACAGATGATGCTTGAATAGACAAACATTCTTGTAGGCTAGAAATAATGTGTTTGAGCAAATTAATTTCAAATGATATAGCAAACATTTTTGTTTAAATCACAAATAAATAATAAATTTATCACAATCCTTGTCTATCAGTTCATATAGACAGAAATCCTAGATACTTAACTAGGCCGAACACAAATGAGCTTAGATATATGGGCCGAACTTATGTGGGGATCGATGATAGACGAACATTAAAAAACCAATGGACTAATTAGCCGGTTTGACCCATTTGGAATGCGATAATAATGGTCACCTTATTTCATAGCCCCTCTATATTTTGAAGATTGAGACTATATATTTTGAAAATTTATGTTTTAGATTTTTCACATATATTAAAAAATAATAAATAATTGTTTGCTTTAAATTACTTTTTGTTTTGTTTTTTTCTAATAAATATTTCACCAAACATATTTTTATATTCTAAATTATAAATAAGTTTTAAAATAAAATGCATTAATTATAGTCTAAAACATCAATCTTTTATATACAATTAAAAAGTTAAAACATCAAGGGAGTATTTTTTATTCTTAAAAATAACTATATTATTAAAAACAACAAATACTTAACACAAGTCTTCAATGCTAGTATAATTTGTGAAACTGACGACTAAATTTTCGGCTTCCCATGTGGCATTACTGTCTTGATTCTTGATGTTGACCGACAAATTTGCGCAGTCAAAATGGACACACCCAGGAAGATACATCCCCTAAAATATTTATGAAAATAACAATATCCTAAATATAAAAATAATTAACAAAACTGTCGATTTGTTGTATATGGAGAGAGATTTATTTTTATTTTTAAATAAACTGCACTTATTTTTTGATTATTTATGAGTAATTCTAAAATTAAACGTACTAATTGAGTTAAAGAAGTGGAAGGAAGAATGACTTATCCAAAATAATTTGTGATATTTTACGAGTGAAGACAAAACACAGAAAATGATTGTTTCATAATTATAAAGACAATAAACAAATTTTTAAAAAAATTTAAAAATAACAAATCGGCTGTTAGACAAAAATAAACTCATCAACTAAAAAGAATAGGCGTGGACCCATAAATGAAGGCGGTTGGAACTTTATAAAGATATTTACATAATTTAAAACATTCACAATTCTCTACCTCAACAAGAAATATTGGTTGTGATTGGTATTTATGAAACATGATTGAGAGGAAAAATAAAACTAAGAGAGAAGAAGAATAAAAGAGAAAGAGGGGAAAATTTCCACTACATTATGTATTTTCTTTTTTTTTAAGGGGAAAAAATCCTACTAAAATTTACTGTACTGTAATTATTTTTTTTTATTTTTGAAAGGAAGAAAATCCCACTAAAATTTACTTGATTCGTAAAAAAAACAAAAGGATTGAAAAAAAAACTTTCCAATAGAAACCAATCACACCCATTATTTTACTGAAAAGTTTATGAGAGGGACGAAAATGTGAAGTTTTTCTTTGAATCTTCCGATGGATTAACTAATTAATAAATCTGTTAGAAAAGAAAATTAATGAATAATCTTTCACTTATCACCAATGTTTTTAGAACCGGACCGGCGACTGAACCGGTAAATTTTTTGGGTCATGGGTTAATATGGTCCAATCGGGTTCGAACGGGTTCGACCAAATTTGATGATAATTTAAAAATAATATATATAATATGTTATTAATTTCAAACTATCAAATAAAACACTTTAATAATCATAATTTTAAAAAATATGTGTAAAAATTATTAAAAAATTCTTTAAAAGTTTAAATGTTAAATCAACAACATTCCAACATATTTAAAAAATGTTTAAACCGAAACACCTTAAAAGAATAATTTTCTTCAAGACATACAGTTCACCAACATACACATCATGCATTTGTCTATTAAAAGAAGAGATAAGATATAGTAACACATTTATTCTTACATTTTAATAAATATTTAAAACTAATATAGTTATATTTAGGAAAGAAAAAGTAATTAACAACAAATAAATTTTTTTTTTTCTAAAATCCGGGTTGATACGGTTCAATGGGTCGCTTGTTTCCGGTTTTTTGGCGGTCCAATCCGGTTTTTTAACCGGTTTAATTAACATTGGGTTTTTTACTCAACCCAACCCGGGTATGCTTCCGGTTCACGGTTCAACCCGGTCTGACCGCCGGGTCGGTCCGGTTTTAAAAACACTGCTTATCACATTCCGTTGTCGTCGTGACCAAGTCGTTGCTATGCATCGTTGTAGTATTATGATTCATTGTATAAACTGAATATATACATAAACAAAACAAAACAGATGATTTAGCGTAATTATTGTTGTTTTATAAATGGTTTGTGGACTCGGAACATAAGGATATTTTTATTTTATAAATTGTCCAGTACGTATATACTCTATAGTGATGAAATTAAATTTAATCTATGCTTGGAACTTTGACTAAATCCACTGACTTGATATAAGTTATGAGCAGCCATATGTGGTTCATACTTTTCTGCGGTACATTACACAAAGACTATTCAGCGCCCAAGATGGACCGGCATGCCCCAACAATATTTTTATATGAAAAAATATCCAAACTTTAGCTATAAAAGGAGAAACGAAGGTGCATCAGAAATATACTAAATTGTCATCCCAACACAAAGAGAAAAATACACGCAGACTCTCTCTCTGCTGATCAGTGTCGTGACGTGCGGTACCTTGAGAGAGAAGAAAGAAACAAGGAGATAAAAAAATGGGATTCCCTTTCGAAGCAACCTTGAGCTCTAACTCTAAAACCCAAATTGTTACTGATGATGATAATGAGTTGGGTTTGATGGCCGTGAGATTAGCCAATGCTGCAGCCTTTCCAATGGTTCTCAAGGCCTCCCTCGAGCTCGGTGTTTTTGACACTCTCTACGCCGAAGCCGCTCGCACCGACTCCTTCCTCTCACCATCTGAGATAGCGAGTAGGCTACATACTACGCCACGAAACCCTGAAGCGCCGGTTTTGTTGGACCGGATGCTTCGTCTACTTGCTAGTTACTCCATGGTCAAATGCAGTAAGGTCTTATCCGGGAAGGGCGAGAGAGTCTATAGAGCCGAGCCAATTTGCAGGTTTTTCTTGAAAGATAACATTCAAGATATGGGATCCCTTGCTTCTCAAGTCATTGTCAATTTCGACAGTGTCTTCCTCAACACCTGGTAATTTTCTATTCAACAAATGAATTTTTCTTTCTTAAAAAGCAATAAATCTTACGGTTGTTGATATGCTATATTCTCAGGGCACAATTGAAAGATGTGGTGCTAGAAGGAGGAGATGCATTTGGTCGTGCACATGGTGGCATGAAACTGTTCGACTATATGGGTACAGATGAGAGGTTCAGCAAGCTCTTTAACCAGACCGGATTCACCATAGCTGTCGTGAAGAAGGCTCTTGAAGTTTACCAAGGCTTCAAAGATGTAAATGTGTTGGTTGATGTGGGAGGTGGAGTTGGCAACACCCTTGGTGTTGTTACTTCTAAGTATCCCAATATTAAGGGTATCAACTTTGATCTGACTTGTGCCCTTGAACAAGCACCTTCTTACCCTAGGGTGGAACATGTGGCCGGAGATATGTTTGTAGATGTTCCAACCGGAGATGCCATGATCTTGAAAGTAAGTTTATCAACTTTCTTATTATTCATGCTTCTTAAAAGCGTATCTATCCTTGTATTTTGTACTAACATATAGGATCAAATTTGTTTAACAGCGTATACTTCATGATTGGACGGACGAAGACTGCGTAAAGATTCTTAAAAATTGTTGGAAATCACTACCGAACAACGGTAAAGTTGTTGTCATAGAATTAGTCATTCCTGATGACGCGGACAATGGTGACATCAACGCAAACATTGCCTTTGATATGGATATGTTGATGTTCACTCAATGTTCTGGCGGGAAAGAGAGGTCACGAGCCGAGTTCGAAGCTTTGGCTGAAGCTTCTGGCTTCACCCACTGTAAATTCGTTTGCCAGGCTTATCATTGCTGGATTATTGAGTTTTGTAAAGAAAATGTGTAGAATATACCACTAAATGTCATAGTTGTCAATTTCATCTTTGTTTCAAATGTTTGTTTAAAATGATCATACCGTTGTATTTGTCTTCGAGCTATGTGAATTATGAAATAAAAATAAGCTTTTACTGTACTCTTCAAGAACTAGCTTTAACAAATTAGCCACATGAATTCGTTGTTTGAAGAGCTTGCAAGTCTAACATAACAGCTATTTCTCCAATTTAATGTTTCATTTTTTTTATATGTATTGCAAAAGCTTGAGAGACTTCTTCATATACTAGGATATTAGTTGCTTCCTCCGTTCCTAAAAGAATGATATACTAGATTTTATTTTTGTTTTATGAAGATTAATGTTTTATGTTTTTTATGTATTTTTATTAATTTATGATGATGAATTGTAAACTTCAAAAAATATAATTAAGTTTATTGAATTGTTATTGGTTTAAAATTCTAGAAAATTATAAACAACAAAAAATGTATTTATAAACATATTTTAATTTATCGTTCTTAATATGTGTGAAAATCTTAAAACATGATTCATTTAGAAAAGGGAGTTATTTTATTTAAGAATGAAATATCATTTATAATCCATCTAAGAATACAGAATATCGTATGGTCAAATGTCTGATTGGATTTTATGGTATCTGGAAGGAACCACCATTATTTTGGATAAGATTGATTTTTTTTTTGTTGCTAAAATGTAAATATTGTTAAAGAATGAATTTCAAATTTATAAAATTTCACCTATACAATTTACTATCTAGGCAAAAAAGAATAAAAACAAGGAAGCAATAAGCTTGGGAAGAGTTAATTCCATTAGTAGACCCAATACTGCAAGAGATCCTGAAACCTTTTGCGAGGTCATCTAGCTGTGATTGTGTTTTACACCCATCTGTCAATAACCTTAAAGATCAACTCTGGGGTAATCGCTTGAGAATTATAAAGGAGCTTATTAGGTTGGCGCCATACCCGTAGCTTGAGCAGCTATTCTTCGCAAAGTAACCGGCGAAGTAGGAACAGAGTTGTCAAGCCAATCCATGATAAGATTGATCTATCACTACATTTTATAATAGAAATTGCCTCAAATGACATTGCAGCTTGGTTTGAGACAAATGAACTAGAGACAAAGCAGGGTGAGCCATGAGCTACCATTCATCCTCTTACCTAAAGAGTAGATGGTTCAGGGGCTTGGATGTCCTGACTAGTAGTGTTGGTTGGATTCTGGAATAAGAATGCAGCGAGACCATGAAACACTATATGTTCATATATGGTTTGGAAGAAAATGTAAAATGGAAAACAGTCTATTTTGTTTTCATGTCACTTACATAAGTGAGAATAAATATGCAACCGGTTTATTCAAAACAACTTACCGTCTCACATACAGCCATATATGTAGACCATTAACCACTCAAAAATTTAAAGGCCATGTTGCTTGGAAACTTAACATTTTTGTACTCCATTTGTCTCATATTATTAGATATTTAAAAAGTTTTTATTTTATTTTATACGATGTCTTATAAGTTTTATGCAGATTTTAATATTATTTCACATTCTTACTCTTTTAAATTCTATTATCTTTTATATTTTTTATGATAGGTAAAAAAAAAATTTAATATTTTATTTTAAATAATTTATTAATCTCTACGATTTTATCTAAAACATCTTATATTTTGATGTTTTCTAATTAACTTAGTTTAGTATATTGCTACTTTTAAAATGAAAAAAGTCATAAAATAGTAAATGAATTTTGGACAATCCATAATTTGTGATTAATGCGATTTGCCCTTTTAAAATTCAAACCGTCAGTTTCGTTGTGGTTATTGGTATATAAGATTAACTCATAATAATATATTGATTGAGTCCAATAATAGTAAATGAATTTTGGACAATCCATAATTTGTGACCTTCCTGGAAGGACAATTCAAGATGATCGTAAAGGACACTTGTGTTGCTATACTCACTTCGGTCCAAATTGTAGCATATTTGAATTTTCCTGAAAAGCAAAACTTAAGATTCCATATTTTCTGCCCTAAAAAGAAGAAGAAACACACTTACATTTTTTTTTTGAACAAATAAAACATACTTACATTTTCTTGCCTCGTTCCTTAGTCCAATCGTCCTCATCAAGTTGGAGGCTGTGCATGTCACTGACTTCTGAGTATTATTTTATTTTATTTTTTTCATGCTTTTTTAATTATATTAATTTTAGTTCATCCGAGTTGACTCGGACATTAGAACAAAACAGACTCGGACAACGACTCAGAACAAAAATGCAGCGATACACAGTTCCGATTCTTAGTTAATGTTACTATAGGAGGGAATCGAGTAAAATCCATGGATGAGGTGGGAAGAAGACATTGGTGCCCCGAAGCTCCTTCCTCCGACAGACCGAGCTAGCTTTCCTCCGTGACTAGGAAAACAGATCTCGTTTTTCGATTGGTCAGAAATCGGTTTTCCGATCAAATCTCTGTCGCGTCGGAAGAACTGAGCTCCTGAAGTTGTCCCACGGCCACGTAAATCGATCGCTACCCTAGCAACCGACCTCATACACTTCTTCCATCTATCCCGCCGCAGCCTCGCCGTCCTCAAAAACCTCCTCCGCCGCGTACAAACGATCGACTTCAATCCGGTCAGAATCTGCCGCTGTAAACATCAGCGAGCATCCTTCTGGAGAATCGCCATCTCCATCCGAACTCTCGTTGCCGTCGTAGCTTCCGCTGACTGAAGATGCATACCCACCTGCCGCAGGAAAGAGAAACGCTTCTCTAGACTCCGATGGTTTTAGATCCGCTCGTCGTAGAGATCTCTCCGCCGTCCTCTCGCGGAGTCTCCGTCATCCGACTCACATCGCCGACCGTCGAAGCCCTAGAGCTTCCGCAGCGTCCTCTCCTCGGAATTTCCGCCTCAGCATCTCGGAAAAGAAGCGTGTATTTTCCTTGTTGTTGCCTAGTCGCCGTTCACCGTTGAAGCATAAGAGTAGATCTACCACCGGAGACCTTTTCCTTGACCGACGAAATTTGCCGGAATCGGAGAAGGTCTCTGCAAACACAAAACTTCGAGAAGAACTCTAGAGAGAAAAAATATGTGTAGCGCGTGCGGCTCAAACACTGGAGAACTCTTACTTTTGAGTATTATAATATCATTATTAATTTCGATCAATTTTGAAAACGTATATACGATATTTCGCTTTGTTTTTTTAGTTTATTTATTTTTGAGGTGATGTGATAGTACGTACTATTTAGCTGCGAACATACGATATATACAGGGGCGGACGCAGTATATAAGCAACGGTGGCACGTGCCCCCGTCAAAATTTTCAATTTTCTTAAGCAATTACTAAACATTTATAAAAGTGCCCCCAATCAAAAAAATTAAAATATAGTGCAAAATTCTTTTGTGCCCCATCTAAATTGATCCCTAGATCCGCCCCTGGATATATACTTACACTCACATGGGACATGGCCCATCTCTTAGTGATGAAATCTTTTTTTTTTTTGTCAACTAGTGATGAAATCAAAGTGATGACTTTTACTAAAGAAAGTAACTAAAAATAAGATCTCATTGTTGCAGCCGCCAAAACTGGCTCATACTTTTCTACGTAGAGACTATCGAGCCAGACAAATGGACCTGAAGGCCGACAATATAATTAAATGAAACTATTTCAGAATAAATTAAATAATGAACAAGGAGGCGAAGCCTTGGCTATAAAAAGGAGAGACTATCTGATGCCAAAAAAAAAAAAAAAAAAAAAAAAAAAGGAGAGACTATGATCCACCACATCATCATCCTCAACACACATAAAAGAAACACACATTCACATCTCTCTCTCTCTCTCTCTCTCTCTCTCTCTCTCTCTCTCTCTCTCTCTCTCTCTCTCTCTCTCTCTCTCTCTCTCTCTCTCTCTCTCTCTCTCTCTCTCTCTCTCTCTCTCTCTCTCTAAATTATTCACTGTGATTACGTAAGGTGCCGTGAAAGACAAGAAAGAGAATATAGAAAAATGGGAATTCTTTTTGAAGAAACCTTAAGCTCCAACCCCAAAACCCATATTGTTATTGATGATGATAATGAGTTGGGTTTGATGGCTGTGAGACTAGCTAACGCCGCAGCCTTTCCAATGGTTCTCAAGGCCTCCCTCGAGCTTGGTGTCTTTGACACTCTCTACGCTGAAGCTGCTCGCACCGACTCGTTCTTGTCACCGTCTGAGATAGCGAGTAGGCTACCAACAACACCTCGTAACCCAGGAGCGCCGGTTTTGTTGGATAGGATGCTTCGTCTACTCGCTAGCTACT
Organism: Orychophragmus violaceus; assembly: GCA_030180135.1. Taxonomy (NCBI): domain Eukaryota; kingdom Viridiplantae; phylum Streptophyta; class Magnoliopsida; order Brassicales; family Brassicaceae; genus Orychophragmus; species Orychophragmus violaceus. The sequence continues at coordinate 10,199,388 of CM058229.1, read as the reverse complement.
CCATGGTCAAGTGCGGTAAGGTCTCATCGGGGAAGGGAGAGAGAGTTTATAGAGCTGAGCCAATTTGCAGGTTTTTCTTGAAAGATAACATTCAAGATATGGGATCCCTTGCTTCTCAAGTCATCGTCAATTTCGACAGTGTCTTCCTCAATACCTGGTAATTTTCTATTCAACGATTTAATTTTTTTTTTTTTTTTAAAGCACAATGAATCTTTCGTTGTTGATATGCTATATTCTCAGGGCACAACTGAAAGATGTGGTGCTAGAAGGAGGAGATGCATTTGGACGTGCACATGGTGGCATGAAACTGTTCGACTATATGGGTACAGATGAGAGGTTCAGCAAGCTCTTTAACCAGACCGGATTCACCATCGCTGTCGTGAAAAAGGCTCTTGAAGTTTACCAAGGCTTCAAAGATGTAAATGTGTTGGTTGATGTGGGAGGTGGAGTTGGCAACACCCTTGGTGTTGTTACTTCTAAGTATCCCAATATTAAGGGTATCAATTTTGATCTCACTTGTGCCTTGGCACAAGCACCATCTTACCCTGGAGTGGAACATGTGGCCGGAGATATGTTCGTGGATGTTCCAACAGGAGATGCCATGATCTTGAAAGTAAGTTCATCAGTTTATCATTCATATCTCTTGAAAGTGTATGTATACTAGTATTTTGTACTTACATAGGGGATCAAATTTGTTTTGCAGCGTATACTTCATGATTGGACCGACGAAGACTGCGTAAAAATTCTTAAAAACTGTTGGAAATCACTTCCTGGAAATGGTAAAGTGGTTGTGATAGAGCTAGTCACTCCTGATAGTGCTGAGAGTGGAGACATTAACTCGAACATTGCATTTGATATGGATATGTTAATGTTTACACAATGTTCCGGTGGAAAAGAGAGGTCCCGAGCTGAGTTTGAAGCTTTGGCCGCTGAATCGGGCTTCACCCATTGCAAATTCGTTTGCCAAGCTTATCACTGCTGGGTTATTGAGTTCTGTAAATAAAATGTTTAAAAATATAAACTCCTCGTTAATTGTTAATTCGGTTTATGTTTCAATTCTTTTCTTGATGTATTACAGCTTCAAGCAATAAAAGTGTTTTAATTTCTCATTGTCTCCTTTGACAAAAAAAAAAAAAATCTCATTGTCTCTAGCTACTCTCTAAGAACTAGTTTAACATTTTAATTAATTAATTAATTTAGATTTACCCAATTTTTACTATAACAACTGTACCAGCAACCGTCGTCTTTAAAAGCATACTATAATATATACGTAAAGTTAGATTTTATAAGTTCTACTTGACAAAAAAATGAGGTAACCATATGCCAAAAAGCTGAACTTACGGTAACGGTATTATATTTTTCACAGATAATACATTTTACTCCAAAACCTTCAATCAAATAACCAGATTATAAAGTAAAATCTTTATAAATTAATAATATTGAATTCATGATATTTTATATATCAAAGGGTTAGTTAGGTGGGGGGTTTAATAATATGGAAATGAATAAGGGGGTTAGATAGTTAGGAAATTAGTTAGGAAAGAATAACATTGTATAATAATCTCTGTATTACTCCTAAGAACCCTCTAACCTCTGCACACACATTAAATGTTCCTGTCCCCTACAAACCTGATAAGATTTTATACTGGATTCGGCAGTCTGATCCCGCAGCTTCCCAACCATGCGCCGCCTGTATCACATTAAATCATTAATTTACCAAATGAACTATTGTTTATCTTTTAATACTTTTAGTTTACAAGAATAATTGTTTCATGGCCAAAAAATATCTGCAAACAGAGTATGACATCCGACTATATTTATCACCAACCCCGGTTACACTTTCTCCAAATTAACTGAAGCAAAAAATTCATCAATTCTTCTTTCATATTAACTCACCCTCTCCTCAAAATTGCAGGGTTTAAGGTTGTTGAGTAGCATTAATATCAGGTGAGGAGAAAGGTAAACGAAACTTTTAAAACTTGGTGATTTTAAACTTATCCTCTTTTTTTTTTATGAATTTGTTCCTCTGCAAAAAGCGTAAACCCCTTACACTAATCTATATTGTTCTCTCCAGAAAATGTTACCGATTACCTACTATAAGAGGTAATTCGGAAGTATCAACTAGTATTAAATAAATTATTAGACCCTGAAATTAATAAATTTGGAAAAATTTAAGGGGTGTGAAAGGGTCGTCTCTGGCTACAAAGCTTTCCCCTTGATAGAACGTAAAACGAGGGATACTTAGAAACTACTAAAAAAAAACTCTTCAGACACCGGTCGCTTCAGAACATCAACACCGACAAAGAGCAAGAGAAAACAGACAACGAAAATGGCTAACAATCACGTTTACTGGCCCTGGCCCCGTTCCAACCAGACGAGGTACGAGACAAGATCCGTTACAAGAAGGCGGAGGGCCGTGAAACCGTTCAACCTACTGGAGTTGCCGGAGGATTTAATCAGAAACATTCTTGTTCGGGTCTCCGAACGGGACATGCAGGATCTCCGGCACACCAGGATTACATGCAAACATTTGAATGAGATGACACATTCAACCGAGTTCTTCGCCTCTGTAAATCTAATGGAGATGAATACATGGGTTTGGACTCCACGATTCGACTGGAAAAAGTTCAACGAGAGATGCTACGACGCTGGCAACGTATCCGCCATAAGCCTAAAAGGAATCTCGAATCTTTTCTACGAGAACAAGAAGGAACAAGGGCTCTCTCAATTAAAAACTGTCGCGGACAAAGGGTGCAGCATTAGCGAGTTCATATACGGCATGCTGAGCTTACTATTCGGGGAGGTCTGGGAGGAGGGAATAATCGGTAAGTATGTACTAACTCGAGAACGTGCTACTAATCTACGAAAAATGCAGGCACTAGATGTTGTTGATCGTGAATGGGAACAGTCGATGCCTGATTGGTTAGTTGCAAAAAGTCAAGAATTTGATATAGGACGAGTCATTTCCTGCAAATGTTCATCATTCAGTTCGTGGAGACGTGAATGGGGGGAGCATGAGCCAAAAGGAGAGGATATGTGTGATAAGTGTTACTGGATTGTGCAATCTATCTTCTTATGCAAACTGATTGCAGAAAAGTTTAGGGTTTTTAAGTGTGATCATTGACATATTCAAGTTTGGTTGACATTTCTCGTAAGATATTTTGGGATGTGCTTGTAAAATGAATATTTTGTTGTCTTTAACCCTGGGATCTACCCTTTCTTTTAATTATGAAGCACCCATCTTTTAATTTTACATAACTCTGCTTTATGTTCGATTATTCGTAATAATCAAAGGGATTCAACCTAAGACCAGGAAAAAATGGATAGACTAATAAAACAGTATAATACAACACCTTCAAGTGGTAAAACCTAAGCTTCGAAAAATCTGACATAATGAACTGATTGTTCCTCAGCAATTAACCCTAAACCCTACCCTAGTTCCAAAACCCTAAAACGTAATGAACTGAGTGTAAATCCCATTTTATTTGTACAACAATCAATGTTAACGATAAACCTAATTGTTTTATAATAAATTAAATTATAAAACGGCCCTTAAACCAGGAAGCCTAACTTTAACCCAATAGATTGGCTTTATCTATTATTTATTGTGTGGCTGAAACCCCCTGGTTCATTCCAAAGCTTCTCATACTTTTGTAAGTCCTTTGGTCATTTTCCGTATTCAGACATATTCGAGAGGATTTGTTCTTGAGGTAGCAATATCGAGAGGATTGCGAGGTGATTAGGGTTCTACAATTCTAGGGTTGCCGAGGCTAAGAAGTCACACTAATCGATGTTTTAAGGGTTCGATTAGTGTTTCTTAATAGATTTAGACTCGATTAGGGTTATCTGTAAGGTTTATTCGGGAATCGATGTTGGGATATTTTTATTGGGAGATCTAAGAATCGATTTACGGATTTTGTTAAGGATTAGGATCGGGGGTTTGATTTACCATTCTCGTAAGTATTGAACGGGTTATTAAAAGAGTAAGGGTTTGACTCGTGGTTTCATGTAAGGTTTGTTACAGATTTTTCATAATCGATTTAGGGTTTCCGTAATTGCCTTTGATTGGGGTACGATTTAGTGTTCTTAAACGTATAAAGGCTTCGAGGATAACTTGTAATGTAGACGACATGAGATAATAAAATTGTTGTGTATTACTTGAGCTGTATGTTTATGAGCTGCATGTGGACTAATGTTTATACTAGGTACGCAGATTTAATGTCGGACCCAGAGAGGAAAAGGATGATGAAGCTGAAGGAATACATCAACAGGACGGAATGCATAGCATATGCCCAGTATGGGATTCCTACAAGCTGTCCATGTGGGGGAGGTATTGTGGACGAGGTAGCTGCACAAGAAGCTTGGGATAGCATGCCTGGGAAACGATATTTCACCTGCAGTGTGTACAAGGTAACTTGACTTTTCTTCATCCACATCTGTGTAACTGGTAGTTCTTTTAATACTCATTTACTGTGTAACTTGTTCTTCATCTAATACTTACTTGTATATATAGGACGATGGGTTGCATTTCCGTCAACCATGGGTTTGTGGCGTGGAGGAAGAAATTAAGAAGCTCACCAGAGAAATCGAGAATCTCAAGGTACCTCCTGGTTTTATATAATTAGTTTCTCCTTAAACTGAAATTAATCATAACTTTGCTACTTTTCTTGCATCTCAGATATTTATATACGACTGACCCTATCTTCTCTAAATGTTCAGGAAGAGGTCTGGAAGCTGACAGATAGGCTTCGTGATCTTGAAAAGCTCACCTAAGGAGTAGCAACAACTTGTCTTGTTTTGATTTTGTTATGTTGTTATCCTTTCCCTTTTGGAGGTGACGTCTCTTGTTATGTTTTGTTGACTATTACTGACGGGTTTAGCTCACGGGACTTGTGCAACTTGTTGTTTTGTGGTTCAACTTCATTAGCTTCAAGTGGTAGTTCTTTGGTTGAATTGGTATCTGTAAGCCTATGTTACGGGTAGCTAGTTACAAAATGAAACCCTAAACAGTATACCCATAACCGAAAACCCCAAGATAAGCCCTGAATACAAATCAACATAACAAACATATTCTAGATAACACAGATATATTTAAACCAATGTTAAGGGTACCTATCAACAATAACCTAAACCCTAAACCATAAAACTAAACCCTAAACCCTACAACCTAAACCCTAAACCCTAAACCCTAACCCCTACAACTGAAACCCCATACCAAAAATCCCCAAACACAAATCACCATAACAATCATATAGTTGATAACACAGATATCTGTAAACCAATGTTACGGGTACCTAGCAACAATTACCCATAAGCCCTAAACACAAACTCCATAACAATCATATACTGGATACCAAAGATATCTTTAAACCAATGGTAGGGGGATATGCAACAATGTACTTAGCAGACATTTCTAAACCCTAAACCCTGAACCCCAAACATCGTAAAGCCTAAACCCCTAAACCCTAAACAGTTAATACCATAAGAAATATATCTATGAATACTTGATAACATAGATATCTGAAACCCTATATTAAATGAAAACATAGATATATGTTAGGTTTATAGCCGGAGGGGAATTAATATAAAAAATGAAATATTTTATTATGATGGATCCAAAGTTATTTGTATTTCCTAATTACACCGTTTCGAATTCCATCGGTCGCGTTTGCCAGATAAAAAATCTATTTAAAAAAACCGTGTACCAGAAACCACCCAACTCCTTTACAAAATTTGACTACTCTCTCATTTCTGTAAGGATCACGACAGAGAGTTGCTGTAACGCCCCTTTCCCATTCTCCGCTGACCGTCGAGCTGACCGGTCAACAATCAAACAAGAACATGACCGATCGAACCCGAGCAAGTCGAACAGGAAAAGTTCGCCACAGGACGAAGCCAAAGATAGGTCAGTTTGAGACAAAGGCTCGCACCAATCTATCCTCGACTCCGCTATCCTCATATCCATAGCACAAGCGGTACCACTTGCACTACTTCGATGAGTTGTGTCGGTTCGGACTAAAACCTCATATCAGGGAAACAATTTCATTTCTGAGTAATCAACGTTGAGCACAACGTTTAATATAATTTACAAACAATCGTCAAGTCATAAATAATCAACACACGAAATAAAAATAACGCCGAACCGAGAAAACACCCAAAAACCCACGAATCAAATCCCGTCACAAGCAACCCGAAACCACACCGAGAACCTCCTGCGTTCGCCGCTACCTAAACCTGAAAAACACAAAAGAGTATAATGAGCGATCTAAGATCACCCAGTGAATCGACTCCCCACTAACGGCTTCTAATCTATCTAGATTCTACAATCCCCGCCCCGAAACCCAAAATAACAATCAGCAGAAATAAATAGTCGATCACGCACTACCACGTCGTGTCAACCCACACACAATCAAGCAATAGCCAAAACAAGAGAATTAAGGGAATCGAAGGCCCTGCGGCACATGTCCTCGATTGGACTCGATCTATCTATCGCGCAACGAAAGAAAGATAACAAAACAAACACTGGGCCCTACGATCTCGGTAACTTCCACGGGTCTACATGGTCGACTATATGGCAACTAACCCTCGACTCCTATACGTGCACACAAGGACCTACGTATAGGACACCGTTCTACGTCCATCGATACGCGGTGACTCTGACTACCCCTAGATAGCCCGAGTTTCCATGCAGTCCGGCCCTAGGACATGACCCCGTATTCTCCGGACCGCACACCTACCGGCGTCACCCGATAGGTTAACACCATAACCAGAACCACCATGGCCCGGTTAGGTCAAACCCGAGGATCCAATCGGGTCGGAAGTACCGGAACGTAACAAAATAACCTAGGCTTGCGGAATCTAACGCACCCCTAGAGTCCTAGTGCAGAAATGTAAACACGCAGACTCGCTGGGACTCTAGCACAGATCACGCAATCAATATCAATAATAACTCCACACCCATTCCGCAAGCCTCTACACTACCACCGCTCTGACTAGGTAAGATACCTAGTCAGCACCACTAACTTACCCGGTCCCGTGACCGGAGTAAGTGTCCGCAATAAATGCTCGGCCCAACACCGAGCAGTCTAACAAGCCTGCACACAAAGCTCACAACAACAACAATACAATCACGTAATCACAATCAATCACACAATCATAATCAATCACACAATCACAATCAATCACACAATCACAATCAATCACACAATCACACACAAGCAGGCTTATTAGGGTTTCTAAGTCTTTTAATCCATTTCACGCCCGCTACCTTGGGTTAACCGCTTGTTAACCCGTAGACGGTTCACCAATCATAACACTTCTCATTTCTTAACCAAACCTAATCATCATTTATTAACTCCCCGATCTGTCGGTTTAGAGTTAGTAAATTTACTAACTCCCCGACGTCTTATTATTAACTTAATTTGATTCATTACCCAATCCCGCTATTAAACCTAAACCCCAATCCCGTTACAATATTCTATATGTTCGTTTAGGTTTAACCATATTTTAATGCCGTCTCAATTCTCATATATAGATTCATTAATTATCGTTCTTATACCATATATATGCATATACGATCCTAAACAACGGTCTATATGAATGCATCACCCAATCATTACTAACAACCTAGCGGCACCCAACCAATTTACCTTTTAATTCTTTAAACCCTAACGTGCTTACCCGATCCTAACCGGTTAACATTAAACGCCCAATTAATTATTAAATACCAATTAGGTTAAGTAACGGGTATGCAATCCTAGCACTACGGTTTATCAATTTATGGTCTATATGAATCTACGAGTTTGTGAGCCGACTCACAGTGAGATAGGTACGGAAATGACGGCTCGATGCAGATGTAAATCCCGAGAGACCCGACTCGAACCCCGAACGTCTCCCGAACCTCTCCGAATGCACGAACTCGAACCCCGAAGCTTCCCGAACGTCTTGACCGTTGACTGAACAATTCAAACCACGCGTCCGGACCATCTTCTCTCTCCTTCACGCCTCCTTCTCTCTCTTCTTTTCATATTCACGTCTCTCTCTACTTTCTCTCTCTCCTCCCCTTCACGCTCTTTTTCTCTCTTTCTCTTCCTCTCTCTTCTTCTTCCTCTTCTCTCCCTCCTCTTCACGCTTCTTCTTCTTCCCTCTTCTCCTCTCTCCTTTCCTCCTTCACGCTCTTCTTCTTCTTCTTCTCTCTCTCCTCTCACGCTTCTCCTCCCTCTCCTCTCACGCTTCTCCTCTTCTCTCCTCCTCTTCTTCTTTTCTCTTCTCCTCTCTCCTCTTCTCCTTCTCACGCTCTTTCTTCTTTCTCTCCTCTTCTTCTTCTCTCTTCTTCCTCTTCTTTCTCTTTTCTCCTCACGCTTCTTCTCCTTCTTCTTCTCCTTCTTCTTCTCCTTCTTCTTCTTCACGATCTCCTTCTTCTTCTCCTCCTCTCTCCTCTTCTTTTCCACGCTTTCCTTCTCCTTCTTTTGTTGGTTTTGTTGTGGTAAAAATGATGAGAATGTGTGCTCCTTTATAGTTAAACAATGCTGCTCATAAATGGACAAGTGGCACCTTCCTCCCTCTATTTTCTTACACGTTTCTTCCAACATGCTGAGGCAAATTCACTGAATCTTATCTCCACTCTACAAAAGAACCACGTAGTCAAACCATGGGGATGAGATTCAATGAATCTTGTTGTCTTCTCTTCTTGTAGCCACGTTACCACCACCCAACAAAAGAGATACATTGCACTCCTTTCCTTCTTCCTCCATAGGCCACGTATGAACTGAGAAGATGAGAATGTTCCATGTACAATTTGTATTCCTTCCCCATGTGAAGTTTATGAGAAGATTCAATGAATCTTTTTGTCCCTTTCTTAATTAACCATCATGAGCAATAAAAAGTATGACATGATGCACCGAACTCTCCCTTATATCTCATGCCACGTCACCTTTCAACCAATCAACAAACTCCTTATTTTCGAACCATCCCGATGCTTCCGTTCAGCCAATTTTGAGTTTAATATTTTAAAAACTCTCTAGAAGATCCCATAAATCCTCAAACCTTCACAAAAAGATTTTCCATGCTATTTGATGAATTTAGCATTTTGAATCACCTCAAACGGACATCCGTAGCTCCGGTTATGAATTTCCGAAGTTTCGTCGGTTTTGTCGGTTTCCATCCCGACAAGCCGTAGAACGCGTTTCTGCTCTGATTTCTCCAACTCTGGTCTTGTGAACATTCTTTATATTAAAATATAAGAATATTCGGCCCGTCTCGGCTTCCGTCTCGAACTTTGGTAAAATTACCATTTTACCCCCGACATTGGTAAAATGACAATTTTACCCATGTTGACTTTCTGCTGCCCGTTGACCGTATTTTGATACGGGGTATCACAGTTGCCATCAACAACAATGAAGGAGAAAAAAAAGAAGAATCATGTCTACTGGCCGACTAAGTACTGGCCGTGGCCTCGTTACGACCAACCACGCTACGAAACAAGGTCAGTGACGAGAAGGCGGAGGGAAATTAAACCGTTCGACCTCCTGGGGCTGCCTGATGATATCATAAGGATGATAATGGTCCGTGTCTGCGAAAATGACGTGCAGGATGTCCGTCACTCAAGGATTACATGCAAGCGTCTAAATGATATTACTGAAGCAGACGAGTTCTTCTGTTCCATTAATCTTATGGAGATGAGCACTTTTATTTCGTGTGTAGATTTTGACTGGGAGAAATTCAATGAAAGGTGTTACGACGCAGGCAATACCTACGCCATCGCCCTAAAAGGCATATCTAATATTTTATTCGAGAACAAGAGAGGTGAAGGACTGGTGCAGATCAAAGTTGGAGCGGATAAAGGAAATATCCTGTGCGAGTACTTGTACGGGATGCTGGCCAAGATCTACAAAGACGAGTGGGATGAAGGTCTGTTCGGCAGGCATGAACTGAGTAGACAACGTGCAACTCATCTAAGAAGCAATCTACCTGATCTGTCTGATAGGGGATGGGGAAAGATTACGACACCTGATTGGATCATTGAAAAACGCAACCAAATTGACCCTTGGTCGATCTTCAAGTGCAAGTGTTCCAAAATTGATCCTTGGCAGCGATGGTGGGGTAAGCCAAAAGGGGATGATATGTGCGATAACTGTTTCTGGATACTTGAAACTGCCTACTTCTGCGAAATCGTTGATGAACAGTTTCGCCTTTTTGAGTGCAACCGTTGATACAGCCATGCTATGATCTTTCGAAAGTGTAATGGTTATCTGTTTGCCGCTAATATTATTTAATGTTAAGTAAGTTTATTGCAAACGCGTTATTGTTATCTGTAAACCCAAATATTATATTTTAATGATCGTTTACTTAATTAATGATAGAATATATTGTGGTTAATTTATATCTTAATTTTGTCCGTTATTTTCTCTGTACGTTGAGTGCAACCTGAGGTATTGGAATTCCGATAAAAATAAGGAGATAGGATTGAATAACCCTCGTTAGTAATGATTACACCCAAACAACCCATAAAAAATGGGAAAACGACGAGGGAAGAGATCTATAGAACTAATTGACTGGTCCCAGTAATGATTAACTTTTAAGCGTATAATACTAATGTAAACCATCGCAGCACGCAAACGTCATTAGGATCAACTGTTCTTCAACGTAACACCCAAGAATGAACTGTTCCAAATCTTGGGAATTGTCTTCATACACGGCAATCAATGACTTATACCATTAACAAAACAAAATTTGATTTGGCTACTTTTGAATTACATCTACTTCAGGATTCTGATCGGTATAATAACTTGGGTTTACTTCATATAATAGTTAATATCGTATTATTGAAGTTATATTCATGTTTGATTTACAAATTAGTAGTGGTTAAATTAACTGTATGGTATTGGTTATTTTAGTTGCAACCTTAGATGTAGTAATAAAGTTAACATTAAACAATGATATTTATATGAACGGTTTAATTTTAATGTAAGCCGCAGATAACGAGAAGTCGCACCTTGTCATAATGACATCGTAAGCCAATGAGGGACTGAACAAAACAACACGAAACAGTTAAATGAATAAAAAATAAATTTATCCAAACAAATAAACATTTTCAATTTTATTGTAGGAGATAGCCAACGGTTGCAACACTTAACCATAACGGACCTCCAACCTATATATATATATATATATATATATATATATATATATATATATATATATATATATATATATATGACCAGAACTTGCTGGAGTTGCCGGAGGATATTATAATGAAAATTCTGGTGCGTGTTTGCGAGCAAGACGTCCAAGATTTACGGCACTCGAGGATAACTTGCACACAGTTGAATGAAATGACGAAGAAAGACGCTTTCTTCTACTCTGTAAATTTGGTGGACATGGATGACTGCGTATGGAGTCCAGATTTTGACTGGAGAAAATTCAATGAAAGATGTTACGACACATGCAATCCTTCCGCTATCACCCTTAAAGGGATCTCTAATTTGTTCTTCGAGGAGAACCGGGTGGTAGGGCTCAATCAATTGAAAAGGGGTGCAGATAAAGGAAACCCGATTGCCGAGTACATATACGGCATGATGACCCACCTATACAGGGACGAGTGGGAGGATGGACTATTCGGCAACCATGAATTAACTCGCAATCGTGCTACTGTTCTTCGTACAAGGCTGCCAAAGATAATTGGGCATGGTTGGGAAAGGGAGGTTCCTGAATGGTTCACAGAGAAGCGGGTCGAAAATGACCCATTCAAATTATTGATTTGCAAATACAGAGGATGTTCCCTGTCTCAACTCTCGTGGTGGAAGCCGAAAGGAAACATGATGTGCGATTCATGTTTCTGGATAATGGAGGTTGACCATTTTGGCAAATTCGTGGGGGAACGTTTTAAGATATTTAACTGTAATCGCTGAGTTCTATTGCTTTGACTCTCTATGTTTTATTTGGTTAAACCGAAATAAAGAACACTTATTTTATTGAAGTGGTATTTGTCTTGTTATTGGATTTTAGTAATGATAAGCAAAGAACACAAATCGACACTGTAAACACAAATCACCATTACGGATATAGTAGATAACCACGATATCTGTAAACCAATGTTAAGGGAAACTCCTGAGAGAGAAGAACATGTACGAGAAAATTAAACCATAAACCCTAAATCCTAAACCGAAACCCTAAACCCTAAACCTTAAACCCTAAACCCTAACACCTAACACACTAAGAGAACCCAAACATTAAACACAATAACAAGGATAATAGTAGACAAGAGGGATATATGTAAACCTATGTTACGGTAAACCCTAAACCCAAACAAATCTTTAAAAATAAAAAACGAAACCCTAATCCCTAAACCCTAAACCCTAACCCAAAGAGTTTAAACCCTAAACCCTCAACCGTAAACCTTAAACCCTAAACCCTAACCCAAAACCAACAATACCTAAGCATAAATCACCATAACATTCATATAGTCGATAAGAAAGATATATTTAAACCAATGTTACCGGTAACTAGTTACAAAACTAAAACCTAAACCATAATCCCTAAACCCAAACAAATCTTTAAAAATAGAAAACTATACCCTAATCCCTAAACCCTAAACCATAACCCAAAGAGCTTAAACCCTAAACCTTAAACCCTAAACCCTAAACCCTAAACCCTAAACCCAAACAAATCTTTAAAAATAAAAAACTAAACCCTAAAGCCTAAACCCTAAACCCTAACCCAAAGACCTTAAACCTTAAACCCTCAACCGTAAACCCTAAACCCTAAACCCTAAACCCTAACCCGAAACTAACAATACCTAAGCATAAATCACCAGATCATTCATATAGTCGATAAGAAAGATATATTTAAACCAATGTTACGGGTAACTAGTTACAAAACTAAAACCTAAACCATAATCCCTAAACCCAAACAAATCTTTAAAAATAGAAAACTATACCCTAATCCCTAAACCCTAAACCCTAACCCAAAGAGCTTAAACCCTAAACCCTAAACCCTAAACCCTAATCCCTAAGCCCAATATGTAAATCTTAAAAACCGTAAAACCTAAACCCTAAACCCTAAACCCTAACCCAAAGAGCTTAAACCATAAATCTAAAGACCTGAAACCCTAAACCATAAAGCCTAATCCCTAAACCCAATATGTAAATCTTAAAAAATAAAAACCAAACCCTAAACCCTTACCGAAAGAGCTTAAACCCTAAACCTAAACCCTAACCCGAAACCATCAATCCCTAAACATAAATCACCATAACATTCATATAGTCAATAAGGAAGATATATTTAAACCAATGTTACGGGTAACTAGCTACAAAACTAAACCCTAAACCATAATCCCTAAACCCAAACAAATCTTTAAAAATAGAAAACTAAACCCTAATCCCTAAACCCTAAACCCTAATCCAAAGAGCTTAAACAATAAACCCTAAACCCTAAACCCTAAACCCTAAACCCTAACCTAAAGAGTTTAGTTTTGTAACTAGTTACCCGTAACATTGGTTTAAATATATCTACGTTATCTGCCATAAATCCGAAGATAACACTAGATAAGACTCTAAACCCTAAACCCTAAACCCTAAACCATAAACCCTAAAGCCTAACTCTAAACCCTAAACCCCAAACCCACAATCCATAAACATAAATCACCATAACATTCATATAGCAGATAACGTAGATATATTTAAACCAATGTTACGGGTAACTAGTTACAAAACTAAACCCTAAACCCTAAACCCTAAACCCAAATAAATACATGTTGACTTACCTGAAATCCTAAACCCTAAACCCTAAACCCTGATACTATAAACCCTAGACCCCGAAACAAAACCATAAACAAAAATTCCTCTTCCCTCACCACCATGCGTTTCATTAACAAGTAATTATGGTTACCCAATAGCAAAGATATATGAAAACTGATATCACAAGAAATACAGGTTACCCCAACAAATACATGAATTACCTGAAAACACAAAACCCTAAACCATAAACCCTAAACAAGATTCACTAAAACAGTAAACCTAATCAGTAATATTAACTCTAAACCATAAACCGAATCACTAAATCACAAACGCTAAACAGGTTGGGACACACTACAAACAAAGATACCAAGTTATTATGTTTCCTAGCAAACTTAATTATCTTTCTGTAATCTCCCAATAACAAATGATAATTTTTATAATTATACGAGACAACGACCATGAGAAGGTAAAACTGCTTACGACAAGGTGTCTCCATAAACTTCCCTACCATCTCAAGTTTTTACTCTCTTCCACGTTACAGGGTAATTGTGATGAAAACAAAGATTATGCGTTAAACAAAGTTTATTCGAAAACAAAGTTAGGGAAAAACAGAGGGGATGATGTGAACGGGTTGTACGCATAAAACCAGAAAGGAGTTAGCCATATGTCTCCAAAAGTGCGACCACAAGCTTCTGGATTTCATAGTCCAAAGTCCTACACCCGATTAGACGACACTCCTCCTCGCCACGTGTTGCATGTCTCAGCACAAGCAATGTCGCCATAACTCCTGCATCCCATATTGCAGTTACCTAAGGTATACCCGCAGGTCTTGTTATCTCCATCGCAGGTAGTTGTGTCTGGGTATTTTCGACCACTTCACCTGATAGGTGGTACAACAAGTAAGGCATCATGGTTGCTATAGGGAGGAGGTCCCTATTCAAGGTAGCCTCGTTCGTGATTGACACGTTGGGGTCCAGCACAGAAATCTGGTTGGTATTGACAGACACGACGAGGGAGACCCAGTGGTGTTTGTCAAAGTTGAATGGAATGTATAGGAAATCTGTGTCTGGGTAAGTATGTGGCCTGTCGACGCCGCCATTCCCACTAATTCCATCTATAACACATTTTGTGAAGCTGAACTGTAGATGATTTTGGGTTTTCTTGAACTTGGAGAACAATCTGGTGAGACTTGCGACAAACTTGGTGTCTTGGATATCGATACGAGGGCGGCCTTTCATGTTTTCGTCAACCCGAAGTATGTTCCTCGCAAGTTTCCATAGAGCATCCAAGACCTAGTCATGGTTACAGAAAGTTTATATAACTACCTAACAAATGCTGATACGGGAAGAATATATGGGTTACCTTTGATGGTGTATTCTTCTTCCTCCCAATAAGGTCTACCACGTCTTTTGAAGAGATGGAGGCAGAGTTACCAATGTTAATGGTGCTGCATATGACAGAATAGAATATCGTTTAATGAAGGTGGATGCAAGGTTTTGGAAGTAGCATAAATATAATAGTAGACAGACCTTTTCATAGACCCCAATAACTTGTGAAACCTTATCCCCAATCTCCTCTCAGCTTCAATCTCCGTAGCAGTTGTATGGCCAATAGTAGTCTTCAGCTTGACATCACATTGGAAACGGTCGTCTAGTTTTGTAGAAACAGTTCTGTTGCGCTTGCTTTTCCTGGTGGCATCTTCTCCAAACGTGCAATTTAAACCAACTCCAAGTGCAGCAGAATTCTGTTCAACTTCAATGGTCTCAGCCTAAATATTACGAATATCACAAAAAGTAGAATTGTTAACTAACTCCAATTACTGGAATAATACATTTACAAACTGCACAAACAGTGAAGAATAACTCACAGATGCATCATTTAAATGTCCATCGATAACTTTGTTTGATAACTCATTCCCTGCTTCTGATGTAGACTCCTTCCCAAACTCCCCAATGATCACCTAACGTAAAGACATATGGAAATAGGGAAGTTTTTAAACATAAACAATAACTGGGGATTGAAAAGAAGGGAACCTATTATATAATTACCAGATGCTGTCCATGCGTTTCATTAGGTGACTTATCTTTCATTTCACCACTGTCCGCCGAAGGAGACGTGGAGGGTTGCACATCGAGATTCTGCCCCTAACACGTACAACACAGGTAAAGAGGATTAAAAAACCGAGATAACGAATAACAAAGTTATGATACATTGTTATCCAATAATAAGATATATCGTTAGGCTTACATTCCCTGGATCAGTGATGGTTTGACAATCTTTTTCAATCTGGTTAGGACTTTGACGGTGTTGTTCCGCAGGAAGAGTAGTTTCCTACAAATGATAGTTATGTGGGAATGGTATAGTACTCGAGGAAGGTAAATATTGACGCATCCTCAACAGACAATCAACATATAGGGATATTTAATACATGAGTTTCTGGAGATGGTAGGTTTTCAGTATCCACAATGTGAGGAACCTCAATATCTTCCTCGCTCTGGATTCCAGCAGTGGCGGATGAATACTGTAACTAGGAAACCAGAGAAAGTTAAACGATAAACGGGGTTACAGAGAAGACCATTGACCACTAAGGGGGAGGTGTGTAGAAGCTTCCTAACCTTTTCTGCATGTGTTATGGATGCGTGTACATGGCTCCCACTAACCTCCCCAACATCCTAGATGAAGCAATTCAAACTGTGAAACGTATCACCAAATGGAAAGTTTTGAACCACAAAAATTACACACAATACTCATACAAACCTGGTCTACGTCCATGGTAGTTTCACCATTCTCCATTACAACATTCCCTTCGGAAACATACTGTTATACAAATACAACAATTAGGCACTCTAGTTTACGTATAACTACCATAACATATAGTAAGATTATATGTAATCCTTTATACCTCGTTAGAAACCATTACAAATCTTCTCTCCGGGCTACATTTGTCTTTGTAGTAAGTCGCAATCTCATCAACACTAGGTAAGGTTTCAAGGTTGGGATTGTTGTTGGCAACGCTCTTGGGTGATCTAGCAGAGGCCGAATGCGGTACATATGGGTTGGGAAGACCAACATTGCTTCCGGGAAGTCCGTTCACAGTTGTTTGCTCTGCAAAACTCACCCTGTTACATGAAATGAATGCTTGTAGACCATCGACCACACCTTTGATGATCGTCGCGTTGTTTTTCACATTCTCTTCCCTAATAATTTCCCTCATTAAAGTGCTAATCTCTGAACGCCACATCTCGAGCATTGAGACAACACGGTTGATAATGTCAGGATTTGAAACAGACGAGGAGGATGACCCATGAGGGTGTGAAGAGGTGGATGTTTTGGAACGAGGGATGGCTTTCCCTTTCTTACGTCTACGTTCTCCCTTTGACCACCGTAAGGGTCTAGCTTGTGCAACCAACTGAGGAGGATCATCCATACCAACGAACATTGAAGCCTCAAATTCAAAACCTTCTTCAGCCAATGCGACCAACTTATCCACCCTAGGATCCTCGTCCTCATCAGACCAGCCTAAATCTTCTTCTTCCAAAATAAGGACCTCATCTGGCCTAATAATGGGAATCACTTCCACCTACAAAGCAAGGTCCATATGAATTGAATTAGGGAACCAATTAATCTAGCTGGTATTTATTGGCAAACTGAGTTTTAAGATAAGTGATTGTCCAACAATCTATACAGGAAAAACAGATTTAAAATACTTCATAGCGCACGCCGATGATTATGCAATACACTCCTATATTGGTGCTATTTCAGACTATAAAAGCATACCTCGCATTCCTTGTCCATATCTCGGATTGGGTTTAGTTTTAGAGTGACACGCTGCGGTGGGGATGTAACAAAATCATCGTCGGGGTCCACTGTTTCTATGATCGTAGGAGTAAGGTTTTCTTGGATTGATGGCACAGCTTCTAGGATTACCATCTGAAGTGCGTACACAAAACCTTGCACCACTACATTTGGTGTGGCAAGCTGTGCAATATCTCTCCCCTTAAGCGAAGACATTATCATCTCAAAGGATTTCCTACCCCATGGATATGCAAGGAAATCATCTAAATTCCTGGACATTTCTACATGTTCTGGGTTTAGTTTCACACGGGGATAGTGCATGGTTGGAAGGAGAATACCATCAATCAAGGCAAGACAGGCTGCACAAAGCCGTTTTTCTGGGTCCTTAACTGTTTTCTTCCTGAGCATGTTAATCGCACGCTCGACAGTTATATCCCCATCAACATCGAAGAGGGTTTTTGAATAAGGTTCTTCGTTGCTGGAATTAACCTTTCTACGCTTCTTACCCACCGCTGGATATTTACCGCATGCCAGTCCAGTGACCAACTTAAACTCCCTAAGAGAAAACCTAATGGGATTTCCGGCAAAAACAACCCAAATCTCGTATTCTTTTGTGACGTCCAACTGTCGAACAACCAGAAACAAAGCAAATGTCCCCGACCACGCCGGTAAAGATGGGATTTCGAGCAATTTCCCGAACTGGGTATCCGCAAGGGTTTGTAACTCCGAATCGTCAAGAGCGGATTTAATGGTTTGGATTAGAGCCATCTTCTGATACATATTCACTCGTTCCCCTTTGAAATCGCTGACTCCGGCGAGAATCCTCCTAGGAAACTCTATATCTCCCATCTGTAAATCATAAAAATTTCAACTTTTACACAAATATGTACTCAAATCACTAGAATATAAACGATTAAGGTCAAAAAACCACAATCGGAATTTTACCTATTAAGATTGAGAAACTGCGAACACTAGATTCGATCTTCGGACTTGGACTTACGCGGGCGAGAAGTAGAGTTCCTATGGAATAACCGTTTTAAATCTGATATTTTATTCAACTGTTCTTGGCTTCTCTGTTTTCTTTAGCCAAAACCCCCCAACCACACATTAAACTTTTAAAAGAAAGAATTTGGAGAGTCCCAAGATTTTGTTGTCGGTTACAAAATCAACATGCAGGATTTCACATGCCGATATAGCCTATATTTTGAGTTATAGATGTAGGGCTTTTTATGTCATTTACATGTATTTTGGACAGTCCAAATAGTAGCATTTCCCTAAATCTAATTTCCTCATTATTGGTTCCTTCTAGGTGCAATTTCTCTATATCAAACTAGATATTAATTAATTGGAATTTTTATTGAATAATTTCAAAACCCAAAAAGTTTACGGATTTATCAAAATAATAATTTATAGAAGTTATACAGTATTCTAATCGGATATGTGATTTTTATACATCTTTTCACAGGAAGACCCTAAGAGTATGTATATTGGTGTTATCCCCTTGGGGTTCTTAAAAAAAAAATTATTATTATTTTAATTTTTTTTTTTGTAGATGAAAAAATAAAAATAAAAAAAAGGAACCACTGAGGGTGCGCCACGTCACGTGAATAGTTAAGAGACGGTTCTTAACTAAGGATATTAAGAACATGTCTCTTAACTATTCACGTGGGGTCCACAAATATTTTATAATTTTTTATTTAAAAACTCTCCTAAGAAACCCCAATGGGATGGTCTAATCATATATGCTATTATACCGTAATCATATTTACTAAATTTATAATTTAGAATGAAAATCTTAAAATTGTTAAACTCATCTGATCCAAAAGCTTATCTTTTTTTTTTTAATAATAATATTTTATATATATTTTTAACCAACCCAATCGGGCGAGAACCGGGTTGCATAACCGATCTAAACCAGAGACAAAAGAAATCGAGCCCTAAGCCGGAAAGAACCGAAATCGGAAAAGACATAAGAAAATCGACCGGAGACTAATTAAGGGGAACTCCGGTGACTCCGCCTCCGATACTCAACGGTTGCGAGTACGGAGCCGCCAGCCACGAACCGAACCGGCAGCACTCGCCGTAGCAAGTACCCTTCGTCAACCTCTCCTCTCTCTTTCCCGATTCAACGATTCGTCTTTCACGGTCCGCCGCAAGCCTTACCTTTTTGAACAAGGAAACGCAATCCGTCGCCGCCGCCGGAATAAAGAGCTAGCACCAGTCTCCGACGAACTATCTTCAGACGAGCTTTAGCTGAGACCTCCGCTAAGCCTCCTCTTCGCACCGCTCCGACCCTCCTATCCTCGTGACGACTTCCGCGCAAGAGACGATGCGGCTCAACTTCGCATCTCCTTCCTTCTACGCTCGATCCGCTTCGTCACCGTCCTCTAGCGACCAACAACACCGGCGACTAACGATATCTGTCGATTTGAAGCTTCCGGCGCATCCTGCTCCGTCACGAAGAAACCCTTGCAGCGCTCCCGTTGAAGTAAAACCGCGACTCTTCTGGTTCGAATCGTCGACCACGGCTCAGCATGAAGCTCCTAGAAACCACGAGAGGCTTCTCACGGCATCGACGGAGACCGTCAGTCACCGGAAAAGCCTCCGAACTTACGCGACAAAGACGGCGAAAATCCTAGAAGCTAGAGAGAAAATAAGATGGGCCGCTCAAAGGCTTTTTCAATATGGTTGCACTCCAAACGCAATCTTATGGTTGCACTCCAAAAGCTTATCTAGTTTGATTTCATACAATCATTGTCTATATAATAATGCTATTAAATTTAAAAATGATTGTCCGATTATGGTCAAACGAGGACTATCGCCGTTGTTGACTCAGCCCTAGTCATATACAGTTTGAGATTTTCTCGGCGACTCTTTAGTCTATAGTATACAATAACTCAGTAAGACAGTAAGTATACCATTTGGATTTTGGGAAGACACAAAACCGTCATTCATGTAAAGAAATCCAACAACACTATTTATATAAGAAGATATGTCTCGTTTGGATGTATATTAGTGATGATCTACTAATAACTATTTTCTAATAAAAATATGAAGACACCATTATTATAATGTATTTAAGTATACCAATGATTACTAACATTTGCTCATTCAAATTTGGTGACCTTGCTGAGACGATATCCCCAGCGATTATTGACTTCAAAGTTTTTTTTTTTCTTTTTTTTTGAACAAAGGACTTTTAAGTTCATAGCATGGATTTTCTGTCCATAATTAATTAATTAAGATTTTGTTTAAATTAATTGATGAGGTTGAGTTGCATAAATATAAATTCGATATTAAAAGTTTACAATAGATAAAAAAAAAGTTTACAATAGATGGAATTATATGTAAATATGAAAGAACCCCATTAAATCTTATGTTCGTATATGGTTTTGGAAGAAAATGAAAAACAAATTAAGTTTATTTTGTTTTTATGTCATTTATTTGAGTTACTATCTTTTTGCACAAGAAATATACAACCTTGCCTAACCTACCTGGATATAACCATGCAAAACAAGGGATGTTTCGGCGGACACGTAACACCTTTGTAATTTACTTAAACTGATCCATTAAATGGCTACTTAAAAAAATTATGGCTAATTGGTTTAATTAACCCTAAATTATACACTGATCATTGAGTCCAAGATAATATAGTTAACGAAGTGTGCAATCCAATTACTTGTGATCTTCCTGGAAGGACAATTCATGGAATCATGGAGGCCATAAAAAGTCAGTCGTGATGTTTACACTCACTTCGGTCCAAATTATAGCATATTTGATTTACTAAGGAAAAAAATAACTAAAGAATCCTTATTTTCTGCCCTTCCTATGTCGCAATCCTACGGATGAAGTGGTGGTAGCTATGCGTTGTATATTATAATATTATGTCGATCAAACAGAAGACCAACAAAAGAAGATATTTTACTCTTTTTTTCTTTTATAGATGATATTATTTGCGTCCGTAAGATATACTCTTGGTCGACCATATATATTGATTAATTAAATTAGTCTCCTTTGAACATTGACTTAAAAACCAACTGACCTGAAACAAGATTTAAGTGTTTCAGCCGCCACAAGTAGCTCTCATAGACTATTCAACCAGCCAAATGGACCGGCACGCCATTACAATATTATTAATTGAAATTGAATAACAAAGAGGAGGCCAAGTCTTAACTATAAAAGGAGAAGCTAGCATCGATCAAATCATCATCCTCAACACTACATAGAAAAAAAAACACATACACACCAGCCTCTCGATCCATCCTCACTTCTGATCAGTGTGATCACGTACGGTACCGTGATGGGAATCCTTATTGAAGAAACTTTGAGCTCTAACCCCAAAACCCAAATTGTTATTGATGATGATAATGAGTTGGGCTTGATGGCCGTGAGACTAGCCAATGCTGCCGCTTTTCCTATGGTTCTCAAAGCTGCCCTAGAGCTCGGTGTCTTTGACACTCTCTACGCTGCCTCCGTGTTCCTCTCACCGTCTGAGATAGCGAGTAGGCTACCAACCACACCTCGTAACCCCGGGGCGCCGGTATTGTTGGACCGGATGCTCCGTCTACTCGCTAGCTACTCCATGGTCAAGTGCGGAACGGTCCAAGCCGGAAAGGGCCAAAGGGTTTACAAAGCCGAGCCAATATGCAGGTTCTTCTTGAAAGATAACATTCAAGATATTGGATCCTTAGCTTCTCAAGTCATTGTTAATTTCGATAGTGTCTTCCTCAATACCTGGTAAATTTCTTTTTAACGGTTAAAAAATTTCATAATAAAAAAATGCAATGAATCTTACGTTATTGATATGCTATATTCTCAGGGCACAATTGAAAGATGTGGTTCTAGAAGGAGGAGATGCATTTGGTCGTGCACATGGTGGCATGAAACTGTTCGACTATATGGGTACAGATGAGAGGTTCAGCAAGCTCTTTAACCAGACCGGATTCACCATAGCTGTCGTGAAGAAGGCTCTTGAAGTTTACCAAGGCTTCAAAGATGTGAATGTTTTAGTTGATGTGGGAGGAGGAGTTGGCAACACACTTGGTGTTGTTACTTCTAAGTATCCCAATATTAAGGGTATCAACTTTGATCTGACTTGTGCCCTTGCACAAGCACCATCTTACCCTAGGGTGGAACATGTCGCGGGAGATATGTTCGTGGAGGTTCCAACCGGAGATGCCATGATCTTGAAAGTAAGTTTATCTAACTATCTTATTAATTATGCTTCTTAAAAGTGTATGTATACTAGTATTTTGTATTTATATTTGGGATTAAATTTGTTTTACAGCGTATACTTCATGATTGGACTGACGAAGACTGCGTAAGAATTCTTAAGAACTGTTGGAAATCACTACCGGAGAACGGCAAAGTTGTTGTCATAGAACTAGTCACTCCTGATGACGCAGAGAATGGGGACATCAACGCAAACATTGCATTTGACATGGACATGTTGATGTTCACCCAATGTTCTGGTGGGAAAGAAAGGTCACGAACTGAGTTTGAGGCTCTAGCGGAAGCTTCGGGCTTCACTCATTGCAAATTCGTTTGTCAGGCTTATCACTGCTGGATTATTGAGTTCTGTAAATAAAATGTATAAAGAAAATACAAAACTAAAGCCTCATAATAATAAATTTCATCTTTGATTCAATTATTTGTTTGTACTGAAGTAATGATCACACCTCTCTATATATATCTGTCTTCGAGCAATCATATATATAATGAAAAACTTTTTTATCTCCTCTTAGAGCATGTCCACTCCTGATCTCCACATGGGTATCTTAAAAAAAAAAATTTATTAATATTTTTTTTTTTCAGGTGGCAAAAAAAAAAAAAATTCAAAAAAAAGGACGAATCGCATGTTGACACGTTAGCTGCTACATTGAAGATACGGTTCTTATATAGGGATTTTTGTATACTGAATGTTAACTATTCATGTGGGCCCCACGTGGGGCCCACATTATTTTATTAATTTTTTTTTAAGATCCCCAGCTAAGAGCAGGTGCATCAGTGAGACGGTGAGTGGGTTTCTTAACCCCTTTTTTTATTAATTTTTTTTTTTTTTACAGATTTAAAAAAAAAAAGACGACGTATCACGTAGCGACACGTGGCGGAATCAAGCTAAGGAACGTCTCTTATCTAAGCGACTTAAGGAACGGTTTTTTTTAAAAAAAGTGGGTCCCACGTGGGACCCACATTATTTTAATAATTTTTTTGGCTTAAGAGACCCATGTGAAACGCTGATGGAGTTGCTCTAAGAGCATGTTTAGCAATGGCTCTTAAGGGGTTCTTAAGGGTGGGGTTCTTAACTATTCACGTGGGTCCCACGTGAATAGTTAAGAACCCGGCCCTTAAAAATCCTTATTTAAGAACCGGTTCTTACACTGTTCATGACACGTGGCAGCCTGTCATTCGTCGATTTTTTTTTCGATTTTTTTTTTTTTTTTTTTACACTTTTCCCAAAAAAAAAAAAAAAAAAAATTTTTTTTAAGAACCCCATGAGGGGTTCACCACTAAACATGCTCTAAGGACCTTGCATTGGATGTGCTCTTAGTGTGCCGCCTCAGCCCAATCATAATACTTAAATTAAATAATTAACTACAATTATTATTATATAATAATTTAATGCTCATGTATAGCAATAAATCAGAAAACAAAAAAAAATGTTTGTAAACAATTTTCTTTGTTCTTTTCAATGATTTTCTTTCTTTATATATGATCAATATCTTTAGACCTGTTCTAAAAGTTATTCTTGAAACGGAAACATATAATTGGTCATGAGTAAAAATAGGTCTTGAAAGATACAAACCAACTTTCTCTACATGCGAAAAATAGCCGAAGCCCCATATTCCTTAAGATTGTGTCGGATAACCCTTGCCAGAGATAAAAGACCAAAGGCATAAGATAAGTAGGAGAATCGTAGGAATATGCCGACGCACCAATAGAATGGAAAAGCACACTCTCAATGCTAAGAAACAACACCACTCGAAGCATGCTAAACCAAAATCACAACAACGGAACCGAAGACAATGAACCCGAAAAACTAACCAAAACCGCTAGCAAAAAGCCCCCACCCACGAAGCTGAAACTTTAATAATGGATCTGACCAAAGCAACCTCAAAACTGAAGCCAACCGGAACTAGACAGCACAACAACACCTAAAACTAACCAAACCAAACTTGAGCAAACCCAAGACTAAATCACAAC
This sequence comes from Orychophragmus violaceus, assembly GCA_030180135.1. NCBI lineage: Eukaryota > Viridiplantae > Streptophyta > Magnoliopsida > Brassicales > Brassicaceae > Orychophragmus > Orychophragmus violaceus. The sequence continues at coordinate 10,174,654 of CM058229.1, read as the reverse complement.
CTAAACAATCTAAACCACACAATCCTACCCTCTTATCTCACAAACCAAAACCAACGGCAAAAGAGAAAAGAAGAACCAACCCATGAAAAACCCAAGAGGCCACAACCAACCACAAGATGACCACACGCTCATGAAGATGACGAAAGAGCACAGATCCAAATACATACCACGACCCATCGACATCTCACACCACAGCAGCATGACTCAGAAACTGGAAGCGGAGAAAGCCCAAGAAGATGAGCCTCACCAGCCATACGAGGAGAAGCGCCGCAGCAAACACCAGAGATCGTCTGGAGAGAATCAGAAGACCTAAGCCGCAAAGAAAAGGTGAAGACGAAGAGGAGGGAAACCGCAACTAAACAACATAGAGGGGCCGCATCATTGGATATATAGTATAATATTTTGTGAGAAGTTTTCTTTTAACTATATTTTATGAAGAGTTGCATGGGGAATGACAAATTGTGAAAGCAAAAGACATGCATGTCTTCAATTTGAGTCTTTTATGCCCCTACGATATATAGGAGAAGAGAGAAAGAGTGAAAGACATAATATGATGTTTCCTCATGAAGATACCAAATCTTATAACTTGTCATAAACCTTGATGAACACAAGTGATGCCATACGTTGTCAATCCTAGTATTTCTAATATTCCGGCATTGAGTACATAGACATTTTAACTTACTGATTTTTTGTGTATATGGTTGACGACATGTTACCGTCATGAATTCTATAATAATCAAAACACAAGCCTAGTTGACGGGTATTGTGTGACGGGTATGCGGATCTGGCACAAAGGTTGAAAAGGCGGCGTAGATCTGCGATTTCGTCTGCATCGGTAGTCCTCGAGAGGGAAGGAGGGTGAGCCATGCTTGTCGGGAAGGATTAGCGGCGGTTGTAGCAACCAAAGCACATATGGGGTTCGCTGGCGGCGATTGGTTAGGTGGCCCATTTGCATGGCGGCTTCTCACTCTCTCTCCGTTCCAAGAAAAAAACTACCAAAATAAAAAAAATTTGGATTTTCATTTATCTTATAAAGTTCAAAATATAACAATATTTTCATTCGAAAAAAGAACCGAACTGAATCGACACTGATCAGTTTGTCTTCAAGTCGATGTTGACTATAAGACCATCTTACCAGAATCACATGTCATATTCTCTTCACATTCTCTCTCGTTACAAACCAATATATATATATAAACCATACAAACCAAATCTTTCTTGTCATAAAACCTAACATCATCCCTTCATTAAAACAATCATTTCCTCTCTGACTTTTACCAAAAGCAAAACCATTTACAATTCATTATGCACTTGATATTATGGAATTCATGATGGTAGCATATCATCAATCACATATACAAAAAAACCGGTAAGTTAAAATGTCAATTTACTCAGTGCCAGAATGTTAGAAATGCTAGGATTGAAAAAGTAGTGCATCACTTGTATTCATGTTTTTAAAATAAAATTTGAGCTATTTGACTAATTTTCCAAATATTTTAGCAACAACATATATTTTATGATATGATACAATCAATTAATTGAATTTATTTTACGTCATACTCCTAGATTTTAGGAATATCAATATTATATATTTCATTAATTAGTACTTACAATTCATTAATAGTACTTAAAATGGTAATTCTTGATTTTTTTCTAAGACTGTATATGAAATTTTGAAATAAATTTTGGATTTTGATATTTTCTCCAATCATAAGGATAAGAGATATTCTAAAATACTAAAACTTTCCTTGGTTAATAAGTCAAAATGATATTTCAGTAACACATATTATTGTAATTGATAATGCTTATTTTATTTTACTAAAACTTTATTTGGTAAAAGCCTTCAAATTGATGGTATATTTGAGCATTATATGAGCATTATTTAAGCATTTGACATATTTAATTATTAAATAGTCGTTTTTAGTTGTAAAAACAATCCAAAAATAAATAAAAAGAGTATGTCTATGTCTAGTAATAAATTATATATATATGGTAAAAAGTATGTATGTTGAGCAGATGTATATATTATTCTAAATGTTTTTGTCAAATATTTGTTTAACTCTATAAAAAGAAATTTTGTGCATTTGTGTTGTGTCACAATTTATAATAAACACTTGTCACTACTTTTTTTACACATACATATAAGTTCACACTCTACAACATTTATATATATATATATATGCATATATACGTTTTTGTTACGTATATATGTTTTCTTTATTTACTATATTTTAACATTTAATATTTATACATGTATTATATATGCATATGTATATAAAAAATTGTACGCACATATGTTTTTTGTTTATTATTTTTTAGCATTCAATCAGATTATTTTTATGCCGTATAACGGTTTCTCTTATCTTCCGTAGATATTATCTAAACTCTAAAAGTATAAAATGTTAATCAAATAATATTAAGATTTTGGAAAAGGTGGAGGCGATCCGATAATTTAGGAGATCCAAATGCCAAGAAGAATTTGTTTATACTTATATATATTTTCATTAAGTTTGTATTTTAGTTTGATAAGATCATAAATTCCAAATTTATCAGCAATTTATATGTTTCTTAAAAAGAAAAAACAGCTTTTATACACGAAAGTTATAGTGATAGTTAGGTGAAAATTTCGTATATCCATTCGAGTTTAGTTCAGATTTTTAGGTTTTCAGATTTTTGGTTTTTAGATATAAAACCCGTTCGGATATTTTAGAACTTTGCTTCGGATTCAGTTCGATTATATCCAGATTCGGATCAGATTCGTATATCTAAAATTTAAAAATAAATAAAAAGTAGTTAAACTTAAATAAATTTTGATTAAATTTTAACAATTATAGCTAAATGTTTTGGGATATTTAAGTTATTTTGGGTATTTGATTATTAGTGTTCAAAGAACTAGTAACTTTGAATTTCTAATTGTAATTTTAGATATTTTAGCTATTTTAAATCAAAATATAATTAATATTTTTAGATATATAGTTATATTTCAAATATTTTAAATAGCTATTTGGTTATCGGTTCGATTTGCATTTGGATCCGGTTCTTTGAATATAGAAATATAGGACTCAGTCAAATATTTTATCAATTTCGAGTTTGTTTTTCTATCGTATCGAATCGGATTCGGTTTGGATTTTTGAATTCAGATATTTTTTCCACCACTCATATTAAATGGAGATTTTGAAGTCCAAAGTGGTAGACTATCTGAAATAATTTTATATAACATATATTTAAAACATGCAAGAACCTTTTTTCGTTGTATTATTATAAAAAAATGGAGTCATGAATAATTTTTTGTTAAACAAGTCATAGTGTTGTATCTAGGGTTGGGACGGATCGAATATTTGAAGAATTTCAAGGTATCCATATCTGGATTTTTATCCGACGGATGAGTAAAATTACTATCCTTATTTGGACCCGTTTAAAAATAACAATAAAAACATATTAAAAATATATTAAAATTTGGATATTCGGACTTCAAAATCAAGCTATCCGAATCCGGTTTGGACGAAACCTAAATTTTATTATCCGAATTCGGATCCAGCCCTTCGAAAATCCAAATTTTTGGAACGAATCCCAGCCTAATATATATTGGAGTTTTTGAATCTGAAGTGCTAAACTATATGAAATAATATTTATATAATGTATATTTAAAGCATGCAAGAACTTTTTCGTTGTTGTATTACTACAGAGATTGAGGTCATGAATGAATTTTAGTTAAAGTAGCCATAGTGTTGTATCGACGTAAGTTTTTATCGGAAAAAGGAAAAAAAAAAGGTTGAATTTCGAAATGGCATAATTCTATTTTAATATACCAAATTAATTATATTTACAAATTTAATATACAAACTTTTATCATTTATAATTTTAAACATCAACTAAAATTATTTTGTATAATAATACATCATCTTTGAAAATTGTATCCACTTAACACCATCAAATTAATAGATAGTTGACTTCCGTTAAATATTAAAAAATTTATCAAATTATTAATATTTAAATAATCATTCAGAGTAATTATTTTATATATTAAAGAAAATCCCAAAATTTCAAAAAACCTCTGAACATTTCACAAAAATCTAAAAATAATTCTTAAATTATAGTTTTAAATTTTAAGATTAAAAATATTTTATGTTTTATGTTTTATAATTTATTTTTAGTGTAAAATTAAATAATTTAAATGAAAAACATGAATGATATACATCAATATTTGTCTTTAGTTAAAATGTTCTAGTTTTAAGTGTATAAAAATAAGTATTTAAATAACCAAATATCATATGATTTATTATTTGTTCCTCTTTAAAAAGAAAATTAATAATTAACCATATATTGTTTAGTTATATAAATACTACTTTATACATTTACAAATAGAAAAATTAAACTAAAAATGGGATGACGAATATTATTTATATTTTTGTTTTATAATTTTAACTTTACATCAAAAATAAAAATATAAAATAACTTTTTAGTATTAAATAAAGTTAATGTGACTGTCAACATTCATATAATAAAAAAAAATTTCACAATCATTGCAATAATAAAACCGCAAAATAAACAAACATTTACAAGATATAGGTGCTGAGAAAATTTGCTAACCAAACAGAACACAATATTAATCTGAAAATGAAATATGAATTAAGAGACATCAAAAAAAAAATTAAGTTCAAATACAAAAGCAAAGATAATAAAATCAATGTTAGAATAAAACAAATAAGTTTTTAAATACAATCTCATTTTTTTACACACTCTTGATTATTTAAAAATCTATGTTGAAAACTAGATGACTATGGATTATAAATCAACCGGTATTATAATCGGAAAAATATATATATATTGTCATACACATAGGGGATAGAATAATCGAATCACAAATTATTTCATATATCACAGAGCATAAAAAGATATTGGTCCCTAAAAGAAACTAAATAGAGTGACACCTAAACAAAAAAAATATATTAAAACTACTATTAATGTTTCTTTCAAACTACATAATTTATTATATGACTATTTTCTTGAAAAACAACTACTAATGTCTTCATGAGTTCACATAATTTATTCTATAACTTATTCATCAAAAATCAATCACTCATTTTCCAAAAAATAAAATAAATTAATAATTCACCAAAATGGTATATCTATATATATATAGAATATTTTCTCTCTTTTGGTGATACCACATCATCATCCAAATTTATGTCATATTATTTGAATATTAATTTAATTAGTTTGAATTGATATGTTTTATTAAAAAAAATATGAAAGGTCATTTCTCATATTGTATATTACAAAACTAAAAACAACTACATAATTTACTAAATAAGAAAATATTCAAAATTTATATAGTCTAGATATATTTAATGTAAACAATTTAAATGTTATATACATATATAATAGTAGTTTATTTAAATAAAAACAAAATAGATAATAAAACATGAAAACCGTTTGTCATTTTTATATTTTAAACTTTTCAACATACTTTATTAAGAATAATAAAGTTAATGTATTTATTTATACTAATACACAATACATTATAATATTTTCTTTTTAAGAGAGATAGATTTAGTAAATTAATGTTATTTGATCCACATTTATTTTAAAAAATATGTATTTTTAAAAACAATCTATCTTGGAGAGATTCACATTTTCTTAAAAACAATGTTTTTCCAAAACAATTTATTTTCCCAAACAAGGAGAATTTATCTACATTTATATAAAAAAGTTTTTCTCTCTTTTGTTGATGTCACATCATCTTCTAAATATATGGCATATTATTTGAATATTAATTTTTATAATCTGAATTGATATGTTTTAGTAAAAAATATGAAAGGTCATAATTTACTAAAATAATAAAATATTCAAAATTTATATAGTCTAGATCTCTTTAAGGATATTCAAGTTGAAAGTGTTTATTTAATGTTTCAAAAAGAAAAGCAAAATGAAAAAGTGCATTACTAATAACTAAAAAATATGGTGGGATTCAATCTTACCATCTTGTTAAGATAAGTTCGATCACCACATATTAGGCCTGGGCGTTCGGGTACCCGTTCGGGTTCGGGTCGGGTATTTCGGGTTTCGGGTTTTTCGGTTTTGGATTATAGGACCCATTCGGGTATTTTAAATTTTCGGGTCGGGTTCGGTTCGGTATTTTTCGGGTTTGGGTCGGGTGAGTATTAGACTTTAAGAACCGGTATATACCCAAAAAAATTCGGGTATTTGAGTACTTCGGGTATTTTGAACCCAAAGTAACCATAATGTAACCAAAGTAACCATAATATACCCGAAGTAACCAATTGGTTTAGGTATTTTGTACTCAAAGTAACCAAATTCTAACCAAAGTGTCCAATAGGTTCGGATATTTTGTACCCGAAGTAACCAAACTCTATCCGATTTACCCGAAGTAATCGATTTACCCTAAATTATTCTATAAAAAAGAAATCTGATTTATCCGAAATGTATCCGAACTACTCGAAATAACCAAACCTATATAAAATATTTAGTATATCTAATTATAAGTATGGTTACTTCGGGTACCCGTTCGGTTCTCGGGTATTACCCGAACCGAACCGATACCCGAAAGTATTTAGAGTTAAAACCCGTTCGGGTATTTTCTTGGACCCGAACCCGAACCGAACCGGTTTTTTCGGGTCGGTTTCGGTTCGGTTCTTCGGGTCCGGGTAAAATGCCCAAGACTACCACATATGTGTATTCACCTTATGTATTTATAATACTTTTAATTTTTATAATGAATTTTTGTACATTTACGTTCTCTAAATTATGTAGAAGAGTCTTACCTACTAAATAATGTTGTATTGTGTAATGAAGTTCGAGATATGCTTCAGTTTCTACAATCTTACCACCTTGTTAAGATAAGTTCGATCACCAGTTATTTATATTCACCTTACGTATTTGTATGATCAAATTTTTTGTACATTTACACTGGGAAATTATGACTAGAAGTCTTAATCTCATATGATAGAGAAATATTTAGTTATGAGCACTTTCATCTCAACTGGATAACAGTAAATTATCTGATATTTTTTTTTATTGGCTTAAATGAATTTCACGAGCCTGCATCAAAAGGTATTGCATTGTAAATATTTCATCTTTTGGTGTTAGAAGGAATGTATTATCCTATGAATTTTTCATAATTATAGTGTTGATGGAAATATGTAAATTTAATTAAATATAAGGAAATCAATTAGTGTAAAAATGTTGGAACTTGAAGCACTTCGAGATAAAGAGAAAAAATAATTATCATCACTTTAAGATTAATATATTATTACTACGCCAAAGTGAATTTCCTACCAATTTATTGCTTAATGTATATTGCAATAATCCGTATTTTATATATATATATATTTTTTTTTTCTTTCTCGTGAGTAACTATTGGAAAAAAAAAGATTATGAGAATAAATATAAAATTTATATTTGCATGAGAAGTAAACTATTTTTTCAAATGCTTATTAAAAATTTTAAAATAATTTTATATTAAAATGACTTATCTCATATTACTAACGCATCCGTCCATAGGGCGGATCAAACCTAGTATTACATAAAGAAAACGTTTTTTTAAAACACAAGAATATATATTTATATTTATATAAAATTAATAGAAGTTCAATAAATACACAAATTACATAATTCTAATAGAACAATAAATATATTTTTTTAAAGTGAATTTAAGATTATATAATACGTTTCTTTGTATACAAAAGAAATTTCACTATTGAAAATACATTTTAAATTTTTAAAATATATTTATAGTGTTAGAGTAAAAAAATCATGTTATCATGTAAAATTAAAATAATATACATAACTTCAAACATATTTTACATATATAACTATAATATATGAAATTATTAAAAATTGATAAGTGTTACAAATTGATATAATGTATTAAGTTTTGTTTTTTTGTTTTTAAATAAGGCAAATATATTTGAAAATATCTAATATTGAGAATTATATTTAAAATAAAAACTTGCTACGAATTTCATTTTAAACAATAATACTGATTTTTAAAATTAGTTATTTGAATAGGTTAAAAATATGAAAATTATAAAATTTAGACTATTTTAGTGAGTTTTTAAGTTATATATGTCCAGAAAATCAAAACTCATGGTTATATATTAATATATATTTAAAATATAATATATAAATATTTAAAATTTTGATTAGAGAAAAGTTTTTGAAGATGAGATGAAACACTTTTAAAATATGTGAGCAAAAAGAATGTAAAGAAAAACGGAAGAAGGCGAACGAGTGCAATTTTAAACATGATAAAAAAAAACTAGCAGAAAAAATAATTGATCTAACAGTTTTTTTTGTTGGCTAAAACAGGGGATGCTGGATTATAACATCTGAGAACACTCAGACCAAGTCTAGTACAAGGAAGCAGATTTGAAATGTAAGAGAACAACAAAAAGATAGTTTAGGATGCGAGGCATGGATACAAAGAGTTCCAGCCTAAGGTCTAAGAAAAAACAGGTAGCAAATAAGCGAAACAAATCCTGATGTTCAAACTTCTATGAGGACTTAGCATTCAGTGGCCCAAAAACTTGTCTATGTCCAAAAACCATGGGAGACATACAATTTGATGAGGAAGTATGATGTAACACTTCTGAGTATTAGATAAGGATAGAAATATATCAATATATCTTAAGAGATATACATGAGATTTAGAGATAAAGATTATGTTAGTTAGAGATAGAGTTTATCTTCATAATGATAAACTCGAATATGCATATCAAAGTTGTATAAATACTCCTCAAGGATGATGAATAAGATCAACACATTCTATTATTTCACATGGTATCAGAGCTAAGATCATAAGCCTGGACGTTTGAAAAATATAGAATCATGGGCGATGAAGAGAAAACCTCTGCGCTCGTTACCAAACAAGGAGAAACAATGGTGATATCGCCATATTCATTGTTTGCTTCTGATAATCCCGGCGTGTTGATCACGTCAGTTCAATTGAAAGGGGATAACTATAACGAATGGGCTATGGAGATGCATAATGCACTCCGGGCAAAGAAGAAATCAGGCTTCATCGACGGTTCCTTACCACAGCCGAGTGAGGAAGACAAAAACCTTGAAGCATGGTTCAGTGTCAACTCCATGATAGTTGGATGGATTCGCACATCCATAGAACCTAAGCTACGTTCTACAGTTACGTTCATTACAGATGCTCACAAGCTTTGGGAGAATCTCAAAAACAGGTTCTCGGTGGGGAACAAAGTCAGAATCCATCAACTCATGGAGCAGCTGGCGTCGTGTCGACAAAACGGTAGATCTGTGATGGAGTACTACGGGGATTTAGCTACCAAGTGGGAAGAGATGCAAACCTATAAACCACCACCAGTATGTACTTGTAGTGCTGCAGTCAAGTATGAAAAAGAGAAAGATGATGAACGTGTTCATCAGTTTATCATGGGATTAGATGAAGCACGGTTCGGGAATGTGGTCAGTTCTATCATTGAAACGGATGAACTACCAGATATTGGAAAAGTCTATGCTAAAGTCATACGAGAAGAAACTCGTCTGAATGCTGCAAAAACAAGAGAACAACAGAATGAGGCAATTGGATTTGCAACTAGGCGGGAATCAGTTGACGCAAAAGACATAACAGGACACAAAACGGAGTCAACTGATTCTAAAGAGAACAAATCTCGAGTGTGTACTCAGTGTGGAAAAACAGGGCATGAGAAGAGTACATGCTGGCAGATTATAGGGTATCCGGAGTGGATGAATGAAAGAAGTGGTCGTGGAGGACGAGGAATGAACAGAGGAGGTGGAAGAGGAGCATATGGAGGACGAGGAAGAGGAAGGAGCTACGCAAATACAGCTCAAGCAACAAGTCCTCTTGCTTCTCCTATGCCCGCTGATCTAACTCCTGAACAATGGAGAGCGATCACTCAAATCATTCATGATAAACCGAGTGTGGCAAATGACAAGCTCTCTGGTAAGTTATTTGGAGATGTTATAATTGATACAGGAGCTTCGCATCACATGACGGGTAATCTTAAGGTACTCACGAATATACAAGATACAACACCTTGTAGTGTTGGTTTTGCAGACGGCAGAATCACCTTGAGTACAGTCATGGGAACATTGGTTCTAACCAATAAAATATGTCTCAGAGATGTGCTATATGTTCCAAATTTAAACTGCTCATTGATATCAGTATCCAAACTACTGAAGCATACAAATTGTTTTGCTTTATTTACTGATGCAATATGTCTTTTACAGGACCGTTCTACGAGGACTTTGATTGGAGCCGGTGAGGAACGTGATGGGGTGTATTTCTTTAAAGATGTTTCAGCTGCGAGAGTTAACAGAACGGATGGAAATCATGAACTGTTGCATCAAAGGCTGGGGCATCCTGCTTTTTCTTTACTTTCGTCTGTTTTTGGTGTTTCAAACAATGCTAATTCTGGGCATTGTGATGTATGCTTTCGAGCAAAACAAACAAGAGATGTTTTCCCTGAAAGTTTGAATAAAACAAAAGTTTGCTTTGAGTTAATTCATGTAGATGTCTGGGGGCCATACAAGGTTCCAGCCTCGTGTGGAGCAGTGTACTTCCTAACGATTGTAGATGATTTTTCCAGGTCAGTATGGACTCATCTATTACTTGAAAAATCAGAGGTCAAAGAAGTATTACAGAATTTTTGTGCTTATACAAAGAAACAGTTTGGGAAAACAGTTAGAACAGTACGCAGTGACAATGGTACTGAATTTATGTGTTTGAGTGGATTCTTCAAAAAGAAGGGTATTATGCATCAAACTTCATGTGTGTCTACCCCACAGCAGAATGGTCGGGTTGAAAGAAAACATCGACACATTCTTAATGTGGGAAGAGCTTTATTGTTCCAAGGAAATTTACCTTTAAAGTTCTGGGGAGAAGCAATATCCACAGCTGCTCATGTTATCAATTTAACACCATCTAAAGTGTTGAACAATCGGACACCATATGAGGTGTTGTTTGGACGGAAGCCATCTTATGAACATCTCAGAGTGTTCGGTTCCCTTTGTTATGTTCATAAGAATGCAAGAGTAAAAGATAAATTTGGTGATCGCAGTAGAAAGTGCATCTTTGTGGGTTACCCCTTCGGCAAGAAAGGTTGGAGAGTTTATGATTTAGAAACAAATCAATTCTTGGTTTCTAGAGATGTAGTATTTCTGGAAAATGAGTTTCCATTCGGTAAAAAGGAACAAGTCAGACGAGTAGAATCTGAGGAGGATGACGACTGGATTGCGAATGGTCTGGAAAACAGAGGGAGTTTGGAGGTTGTGGATATTGCGGTCATTGGACCAGAACAAGTTGATTCAGTTACTCAAGTTGTGGATACGATTAATGCAGAGACAGGAATCTCTGGTTCGAATGAGACTGATGAAATTGAAGTTGAACCAAGCAAAGAAACTGAACAGGAGTCTGAACTTTTGTTAGGTAAGGGACATCGAGAGAAACGTGTTCCTACACATCTTCAGGACTATATGTTGTACAATGTGCAACGATTAACAGAAGACCCCCATCACACCTCATCTCAACTCACTGGCTCTCCATCACTGTCATCGTTCACGGTCAAAGGTATGTCTTCCTATCCTATTGAAGATTATGTTACGGATGTCAATTTTTCTCCTGCACATCAGGTTTTCTTGGCTGTTGTAACAAAAGGAAACGAACCACGCAGTTTTAAGGATGCGGTAACACAAGATGTGTGGAGAAAATCAATGAAGGGGGAGATGGAAGCGTTTGATCTGAACAAAACCTTCAGTATAGTGGATCTACCACCGGGAAAAGTTGCTATTGGCAACATGTGGGTGTACAAAATTAAGTACAACTCAAATGGCTCTATTGAACGATATAAATCAAGGTTGGTGGCGTTAGGAAACAAGCAAGTTCAAGGAGAGGATTTTGATGAAACTTTTGCTCCGGTGGCTAAGATGACAACTATAAGAGGTTTGCTGAAAGTAGTAGCTGGAAAAGGATGGATAGCTCATCAAATGGATGTGCATAATGCATTCTTACAAGGGGATTTACACGAAGAAGTCTATATGAGACTTCCTCAAGGCTTTCATCATTCTGATCCACGCAAGGTTTGCAGATTACATAAGGCTATTTATGGGTTAAAGCAAGCTCCGAGATGTTGGTTTGTGAAGCTCACAAATGCATTGAAGAGGTATGGTTTTAAGCATTCGTATGCAGATTATTCGTTATTCACATATACAAAGGGAACAATAGAGCTGAAGGTTCTTATATATGTGGATGACTTAATAATATGTGGTAATGATGGGGAGTTCTTGAACAAATTCAAAGACTATCTAGGAAGGTGTTTTCATATGAAAGATTTGGGAAAACTTAAATACTTTCTTGGTATTGAAGTAGGAAGAGGAGAAGATGGTATATATCTTTCTCAACGAAAGTATACACTAGATATCATAGAGGAAGTTGGTTTGCTTGGATGTCGGCCAGCCAAAACTCCTATGGAACAAAGACACCAACTCGGTTCAGATAAGAGTGTGTTTATGAAAGATCCATCAATATACAGAAGACTTGTTGGTCGACTAATATACCTATCAGTTACCCGACCAGATCTAGCTTATTCAGTCCATATACTATCTCAGTTTATGCAGCAACTGAGGGTAGAGCAGATGGAAGCAGCATTACGAGTGGTGAAATATTTAAAAGGAACGGTTGGACAGGGTATTTTTCTCAGCTCAAGCACAAATTATCGTTTGTCAGTTTACTGTGACGCAGATTGGAACTCCTGTCCCACTTCAAGACGATCGTTGAGTGCATTCGTGGCTCTGTTAGGAGGATCTCCAATCGCCTGGAAAGCTAAAAAGCAAGATGTTGTCTCACATTCTTCCGCGGAATCAGAATATAGGTCCATGGCAGATGCTACTCGTGAAATCAAATGGTTAAGAAGACTTGCTCGGGACTTAGGCGTGGCTCAAGAAGCTCCAGTAAGATTGTATTGTGACAGCAAATCTGCGATATACATCGCTAAAAATCCCGTGTTCCATGAGCGTACGAAGCATATCGAATCGGATTGTCACTATGTTAGAGATGCATTGCAAGCTGGTATGATCTCTACAGTTCATGTTCGTACACATGAACAATTGGCGGATGTATTAACAAAGGCGTTGGGACGAGTGCAGTTCGAGACTTTACTATTCAAATTGGGTGTTCGTAATTTTCACACTGCCAATTTGAGGGGGAGTATTAGATAAGGATAGAAATATATCAATATATCTTAAGAGATATACATGAGATTTAGAGATAAAGATTATGTTAGTTAGAGATAGAGTTTATCTTCATAATGATAAACTCGAATATGCATATCAAAGTTGTATAAATACTCCTCAAGGATGATGAATAAGATCAACACATTCTATTATTTCACATCGAGCCATAGATTTTGCAACTCGGTTCGTTGATGGAGCACAGAGTAGTAGTCTTTTGGAGCGGCAGATTTCATGTAACTCAGGTTTTTCATTGAGGATGTTTTCTAAGCAAATCCAGTGATTTGGGTTGTGTAGTGCTATGTGTAGAGGAGTTGAGTCCTTTTCATAATCAATGTCTCTGAATCCCAATGTCGATAAGCTGTTGATGGTCCAATTACAAGAAAGGACTCCTGCTTGGATCCAAGATTCCGGATTTAAGAAAGCATGGCGGGCATGGTAGATGGCCTCTCCTTGATTATTCCTTAGAATCCATGTTGCACCACAGAAGTCTGCTCCTTCAACCATGGAGAAGTCAAAGTTGCACTTCAATCCAAGAGGTGATGCTGATGATATCCAGGTCTTGGGGATTGAGTTGTTAATGGAGCCTTGATCATATACAGGTTCTGTTTTGTTTGCCGCTGACCAAAGAAGAGAGCTTTGTTGGGCTTTGCTAGCAACTTCAGTTGGGGAGACTCTCTGATTTTTGAAGAGGTGAATGTTTATGTTCTTCCAAATTTCCCATAATATCCACAGAAAGCTCTTTTTGATTTCCTCATTACCACCACTTTGCTTAGCAGCTTTGAGAATGGTATGAATGTTGGAGAAAAGTGTTGTTTTCGAGAGATCTTCTGGGTTTATAAGGAAATTAGAATGGATCCATGTTTGGTTTGCAGCTTGACAAGTGAAAAGAACGTGGCAGATTGTTTCACTGCCAGATTCACAGAGTTTGCACTAATCATTGACTTCCATTCCACAGGAACGGAGTCTAGCAGCTACTGGAAGTGCTTCTACTAAAATTTTCCAGAGAAAAATACTTATCTTAGGTTCTGTTTTGACCTTCCAGATCATTTGGAACATGGGATTTAGGGATGGTTGAGCTAATCCAGTAATGTAGAACTCATCTGTGACATCATGAGTGGCCAACCAATATGCTGATTTAACAGTGAATGACCCTGATTTTTCAAAACTCCAGACGTACCTGTCACATCCCTGACGAGATGGGATAACCGCAAGCACCAATCTAACAAATTATGTATCCATAATATGTTATATGAGTTCTCGGTTCCATGTAAGAGAGTCTCGATGCAGTAATTCAGCAACTAATAGATCAGGTGTGAGATTACTTCCCAAACTCGTTGGAGAAGTCGGGACACCATCCATGAACCTTTGGAAGTCTCTAAAACCTAGGCCCCCTTCTTCTTTCTTCTTACACATGTTTTTCCAGCTTACCCAGTTGATCTTTTTCTTTTCTTCTTCTCGTTGCCACCAAAATTGGGTAATGACTGAAGTTAGCGTTTGACACTGTCCCTTAGTAAGCTTGAAACATGACATTGCGTGTACAGGCATTGACATCGAGATTGTTTTGAGAAGAACTTCTTTTCCTCCATGAGATATCATCTTGGAGAACCACCCTTTCATCTTGTTTTTGACACTTGTTGTAATGTATTCAAAGGGTTAAAATTTTGAGCCTGACATTTCTTCTGGTAATCCCAGATATTTCTCATTGCCACCAAGTTTAGTGATTTGAAGGATGTTCTGAACTGAGGATTTGTTTAACTCACTAACATCCACACCAAAGGTACTGGCTGACTTCAGTGGATTGATCTGTTGGCCAGATTGATCCTCATAGGCTTGTAGAATTTGTCGAAGAGCTCTAGCATTTCCTTCATCAGCTCGACAAATGATCAGACTGTCATCTGCAAAGAGGAGTTCTATAACTAGCGGTCCAATCTCTGACCATTTTATTCCATGGAGTGACTGATTCATTGTCGCCAATTTGATCAATCCAATAAGATATTCAGTGCAAAGAATGAAGATGAATGGGGGTATTGGGTCTCCCTGACGCAGTCCACGAGTTGGGATGATAGAATGTCTAGGGTGACCGTTGTTCAGTATTTGGTATTTGACTGAAGTAATACAGGGCATGATCCATTTGATCCACCTTGAGTCAAAACCAATGGAGTGTTGGATGTCTTCGATAAAGCTCCATTCTACACGGTCTTACGCTTTCGACATGTCAGTTTTCACAACCATGAATGAGGCTGTCTTTGATTTCTTTTCCTTTAGACAATGCATGACCTCGTGCGCAATCAGAATGTTGTCAAAGATCAACCGCTTCTCCACAAATGCTGATTGAATGGGGCTGATGATCTCCGGAAGGATTGGTTTCAGTCTAGTGCAGATAATTTTTGAAACAATCTTGTATAGAACATTGCACAAACTGATTGGGCGCAGTTGAGTCATGTCTTTGGGGGTTTTTGATCTTGGGAATAAGACTGGCGAATGTATCATTCCAACCTTCTTTGATTAAGCTGGTTGAGAAGAACTCTTGTACTTCCTTAAAAACATCTGCCTTAACAATGTTCCAATATTTGCGAAAAAGAGGCTTGTCATTTCATCAGGTCCAGGGGCACTCTCCTGTTTAAAAGCAAAGACTGCTTCTTTGATGTCCTCTTGAGAGACATCTTTGACAAGAATGGTATTTTGTTGATCAGAGACACGGGTGGGAATCATTTGTAAAGCTCTTCTGTCCACAGTACGCCTTTGAGAAGAGAACAATGCAGAGAAGTAGTCATGAGCTACTTGGCTAATATCCTCCTCACTCTGAGCCATTGAACCATCTTCCTTTTGAAGCGAGAGAATTCTGTTTTTCTTCCTCAGAGATCTAACAGTCGCTTGGAAGAATTTGGAGTTATGGTCTCCAAATGATAGCCATTTCTGTAAGCTTTTTTGTTTCCAGAAATATTCTTCATCTTGATATGCTTTCGAAAGTTCTTCAATCCAGCTTTGGATTCTTCTCTGATTGGGAGGATTCTTATCACACTCCTCTGATATCAAGGTTTGGAACTTAGAGATACGGTATTTTGCGTTCTCGACTTCACCTTTATGCCAAGTCGTCAAGACATTTCCCAATGCTTTGATTTTGTCAGCTATGGGAGCAGGGTTCTCGCTCCATTCTTTCCAGTTTTGAGCTATCAGATTATGCAAGCTTTTCCTCTTAACCCATCTCTGATCAAATCGAAAGATTTTCCTTCTTCTTGTGGACTGGTTGAACTGAACAATGAAGGGCCTGTGATCTGAGCTTAATCTCTCCATGAAAATGGTCTTGGATTGTGGATACAACTGGAACCAAGCAGAATTTCCCATGGCTCTCTCAAGTTTGCATTGAGTCCATATACCCTTCCTCCATCCTCCCCATGAAAAGGAGTTTCCTGTAGACAGTAAGTCGTTTAGCCCGCAAGAGTTTATCATGTTTCTGAATGGTATGAACGTGGATTCAGCTCTAGGAGGTCCACCACGTTTCTCAGAGTTGTCTCGAATACAGTTAAATTCTCTGCATAGAGGTCATGCTTCATCTCTATCCGATCCCAAGCTGATTAACTTGTTCAAAAAATGGGCTCTTCTATGCGTAACAGGCTCACCATAAATAAAAAGAGATGTAATATTTATATGAGTCAATTGTTACAGAGGAATCTATTACATTCTTGTCCGCAAAAAGAACTTCTAAAGAGATAGAATCAGTCCATGGTAAATCTAAGCCTCCAGGTAGTCCTTCTGGTTCAACAGTGAAGAGCTTATCATATCCTAAGGGGCGTTGAATTTCTTGAAGAACCTCGATCTTGTTTTTTTGTTTCCATGAGGAAAGTGATTTCCTGAAAATGCTTATGGAGCATTTCCCTTAAGCGTTGAACTTCAAGGGGATTCCTCAGTCCCCTACAGTTCCATACAAAGATCCCTATTGTGGAAGACTGGGGGGGGGGGTTGACTAGCAACCGCTCCCAATAGCTTCCTAGATGAGAATTGTTTGAGCTAGAAGCCGTTTTCCTTTCGGTCTGGTTTCCTGAGATGTTCAGAGACATAACTGTTTCACCTTTGGCCTTCTTAGTTATCAGTGGATGATTAGAGGAGTTCCTGGCCCGATCATTGTAGCCATCCTTTGCTTTTCTATTTGGAATATCTTCTGTATCCGGTTCCTGAGAGGTGTTGATTTCAGAAATGACCACTGAAGAAATGTTATGCGCTCTTCTCTTCCAAGCAGGTGGGCGGTTACGTTTAGATGAGGTCGATGAGGAAGAGCCAGAGGTGAATCCCAGGGGAGTCAGAGAATGTGTTGAGAGGTGGTTGTTGGGAATGTCCTGAAATCTACTGTACTATCTCTAGAAAGTATGATAAGTGTCGAGATCAGACATAAGTCATAAATACTGGGTGATCATGATGACTTGCTAGAGCCCGCTCATGATCTATAAGTTTAGGACTTATTACCAGTATTGTATGATCCCAAAGGGTCACACACCATAGCTAACGGGAAAGTTAAATGGAATTAATACGGTAAGATGCAAGGCATTTACTGTATTTATACAGAGAAATTGGGCCAGAAAAAATACAGTCTTTTGTCTGATTTGGGCCTTGGGCCCAAAATCCCAATAGGTCATTAGGTTAATTCCTTGGGCCCATATAAGGAAGAGGAGGCGCCAATAAACCCTAGGGCTCTGCGATTTTCACAGCTGGCCGTCTTCCTCTCTCTCTGTTGTTCCAGCTTGGTCTAGCAGCCTGATCCAGTAGCTTGTAAGCGTGTGGATACCTAGGAGGAGCCGGTTATCATCAGCTCTCATTGATCTCTTCATTACCAATCCGCTGCGCCAATAACAAGGTAATGATTCTGATCTGGTTTATGATTCAACTGCAAATCACCTAGATCCTAGTTGATTATGTTAGGTTGTAATCTGATAATTACACCAATGAACACACATAATCCTACAGTGGTATCAGAGCCTAGGTCGTTAGGTTTTTTCTTTTTGGATCATACTAGGTTGTTTATTAGTTTGATGAATCGATTTTAATGAGTAAAATTGATTGAAACTTGGAAAACCTAGAAATAAGATTACTTGATGATGGAAGTCGATATTGTTTCATTGTTGCAATTATAAGCGATCGTTTATGTGTATGAATGAAACGAATTGGTATGTTCATAATCGCATGTTGACCTTTTTTAATCGTGTGTGATTGCTTGGTATCGATCGTGTTTGTCTTTGCTTAGTTTCATAATAAGAGAATCGATTTGATGAATTGAAAAAGAACAAATCGTGTTTGTCTTTTGTTAATGTCACGATCGTTTGTTAATCATAAGGTTTGTTTTGACTTTCCATGAATCGAAATCATGGCTTTGTTTATTAATTAAGAGAAACGATGATAGGTTTGTGAATGAGTCGATTGTGGAATTGAAATAAGTCAAAATCGATTGTTATATTAATTATCAAAGCTTTGTATAAGGTTCGCTTGTTGACTTTAGGTCATAATCGATCGTAATTTGAATGTCAAAATCGTTTTTGTCTTATGTGAATGTCATAATCGATTTGGAAAGGTCAAAATCAATCATTGAATAATTATGGTTCAAGCGGTTAACCCAAATCACGGTTTGCTGGAAATTATTTAATACAATTGGTATTATTTAATTTCTGGTTAAACCGGATTTAAATTCAAAAAGATTGAATTTTAACCTAAACCGAAGGCTGGTCTAAGTTTGATTTGGTTGGACCAAATAATTTAGAGCTGGTATGGTTTAGTAAATAACCAGTTGGATTTAGTAGTTAATTTGGTCTTGGACCAGAATTAATGAACCGACTCGGTTATGTCAAATTATTGGGCCAATTGGAATTATGTGGTCTTGGGCCAAGAATTGGGCCTATAATTTGTGACCCAACCGAAAACTTTAATAAAACATTAAATTAGAAAGTTTCTAATATTAGAAGTTTCTAATTTTAGTAAGTTTCCAAATTTAGAAAGTTTCTAAAAATAGTAGGTTTACCTGAAATGGAAAGTTTCCCAAAATAGTAATCTTCTATTTTTGAGAGGAAATCTATTGAAACCTAAAATCCTCAAAAACAATATCAAGCTTGGATGTCTTGCCCAATCTTGTCAGCTACTTAACGCTTATTCAATTACAGATATGGCTTACAGTGTGAGGTGTCTGTTTTTGCGTAAGTAAAGTAGTATATAGTCACTGATTTCATTGGGAGTCCCAGACTTTAGTGATTATTTGGCTGTAAGAGATTGGTTTCTTTGACTGGGCCATCGGGAGTCCCGGGCCTTGAGACATCTGGTGAATTGGGCCTTGGGCCCAATCCACAACCGAGAGTTATATGGATATAACTAGCTGTGTGTATGCTTACCAAGAAAAGCTACTTCTGGGTGACGGCCAGTGGCCCACTTTGGATTTAGCTGAACATGGGTCTCGGATTCATTGCATTCTTATGAGGTTAAACAAAGAAATTTTGAATGCAATGCGAGTTTTCTTATAAGTTATTAAGATTACTCTTTTGTGAACTAAATAACTAAAACTCTATTTATCTCTAAATTTCAGTTATGACTAGCACAAAAAATCAAAACACTTTCTCGATCCGGTCTGTCCTTGAGATGGACAAACTGAACGGATCAAATTTCTTGACTTGGTCGCGGAACCTGAGGCTAGTCCTCAGGCAGGAGAGAAAGGACTATGTCCTTGGGAGAGCTCTCCCCGAGAGGATCGGGTCCAATGCCTCTCATGCAGTATATGATGCTTGGAATAAGCATTATAATGATGCGGTAGATGTGCGTGGTCTGATATTGGCTACCATGGACTCAGATTTGCTGAAGCAATATGAGAACATGGAGTCGCCAATAGAGATGATCAGCAGCCTGAAATTGAAATTTCAGGAGCAGGTAAGAGTGGAGAGATACCAGTTGGTTAAGTCTCTCACTAGCTGCAAGCTACCAAATGATCATCCAGTGAGTCCTCATGTCAGTAAAATGATGGGTTACATTGATAACCTGAGGAAACTGGATTATCCAGTTAGCCAAGAATTGGCAACTGAGATCATTCTGCAGTCACTGCCGTCAAGCTATGATAAGTTCAAAAGGAACTATATCAAGAAAGGCTTAACGAAGACGCTGACTGAACTGCATGATATGCTCAAGACAGTTGAGCCAAACGTGAAGAGTACCCTGTATAATCTCATGAAGGAGAAGGGTAGGTTTACTAAACCTAATGCTCACAAAGGTGAAGACAAAGTTGTCCAGATTTTGAATCATGGCAAGCGTGTATCTTCTGAGCCCGAGTCAGATACATCTTACGTTGGTAAGTGCTACTACTGTAAAGAGACTGGGCATTGGAAGAGAGATTGCATTAAATTCATGGAAGATTATGAGGAGTTGAAGTTGATGTATGAGACTACTTCCTCAGGTATTCATGTTATTACTTCAAGTTCTACCTTATAGGTATTGGATAATGGTTGTGGCACTGATATTTGTTATAATATGCAGAGCCTAAGCAACAGTAGAACGTTGAAGGAAGGACAAGTGGAACTGCATGTCTGAAAGGAGCTATGGATGCTGCCTCAGCCGTAGGGTTTTCACTTGTAGATGCCTTTGAGGCTTGGTTTTGTATTAAGTAATTGCTACAATGTACCTGCTTTAAGCAGAGTTGTCTTTCAATTTCTTGTAAGGATTTGAATGTTTTTCATTTTGATAAAAGACAAGTTTTGTTCTTTTGATCTCAATGAAATATTGATTGTAGCACCCTATTCAAGGAATGGGTTTTATATCTTAAACCAAAGAGTGCCTAAATGTAACATAAATACCGAATTGGTTTAAATCTGATGAATTAAACCTGATTTTTCTTGGCGTAAATGTTTTGGTCACATAGAGTAAGTCGGATTCAGAAACCCCATAGTTATGGACTTTTGGGCTCATTTGATCGGATATCTTATGAGACTTGAATTCTGCTTACTGGACCAAAAGACAAAGGGCCCATCTTAGCCGAGCTAGAGAAAAGCCCAAAGGCTTATTGGACCTTGAACATACTCATGTATGTGGCCCGATAAGCAGTAATGCCAGAGAAAATTTCCTGTACTTCATTATATTTACTGATTACTTCAGTGAGTATGATTGTGTTCATTTGATGAGACACGAGTCGGAATTCTTTGAAATGGTCGAAAGAGTTCCAGAATGAGGTATAGAATCTGAGTGACAGAAGTATTGAGACTCTGGATTAGATCACGAGTGAGAATACTTAAGTCATTGATGGTGTGATCATCTGAATGAGTGTGAAGTCGTTTCACAGCTCATTTCTCCTGAAAACCTGGAGGTGTTTCTGTGAGAAAGAATCAGATCTTATTAGAAATGATTAAAGATGAGTCACACGAATCTTCCATGATATTCTTTAAGAATAACGCTCTAGAAATATCTAAGTTTACGCTGAAATAGTTCCACCAATATCAGTTAAAAGACACCACATAAATGTGGACTGGAAATGATCCAAATTCGTCTTTACTGAGTATTTGTAGTTGAGCTACTTCGCTGGTTGTCCTAGGGAAACCAAGGCTTGTTACTTTTTACGTCCATTCCGAAAACGAAGTTAGGTTGTTCGGAATTCTGTTTTCTAAAAGGAAAGTTGCTTTCCAAGAAGAACAGTGGGAGTAAAAGTATAACTCGAAGAAATTCGAGAAATACAGGAGGCTGCTCAACCTGTTGAGGGAGAGCAGCGGATGGATTTACAGATTTCTGTAGAATCTACACCTGTAGAGCCTGAAGTTCGCAGATCTGAATGAATCCGTCACTAATCCGAGAGTGATTTCTCGTGATTAGTTGCCATGATCTGATGATCATTGAAAGTGACGAACCTGCGAAATTCACAGAAGCGAAAGTGAGCCCGGACTCCGAAAAATTATACTGTATGTAAGTTAGCTTCATCGATCCATTCATGGATAGAAGCAAGCATATCGGAGTTGGAATCTTCGTTCTGTTGAAGTAGTCAAGGTTTTGACTTGAACAGGAACGAAGTGGAACTGTGCGTTTACTAATAGATAAGTGGGAGCGATGTTGCATTTCTCATAGTGTATGTCGATGACATACTGATTCTCGGAAATAACGTTCCAATGCTGCAGTCGGTAAAGGACTGGCTTGGGAGTTGTTTTTATGATTGACATGGGTAAAGCCACGTATGTTCTTGGATTTTGGATCTAAAGATAGAGATCCAAAAGAGCTGGTAGGACAAAGTCAGGATTCTTAAATTGACAAAGTCCTACACGTTTTCAGCATTCCAAGAAGGGTTTTATGCCAATGTCACATGGCATTACGTTAAGCAAGAAACAGTGTCCTACGATAACTGCTGAGCTTGAATGCATGGATGAGATTCCATATGCGTCGGCAATTGGATCTATCATGTATGCCATAACACGTACTTGTTTTGATGTTGCTTTAATGTTAAGCGAGACAAGTAAAGACCAGTCAAATCCAGCAAAGTATCACTGGATAGACGTAAAGAATATTCTGAAGTATTTAAGGAATACTAAGGATAAGTTCTTGATTTACGGAGAAAGTGAGGTGCTACAAGTCGGTAGAGTCTGAAAGGCAAGTTTCCAACAGACAAAGATGATTTCCGGTCACAGTCCGGTTATATCTTGTGTCTATCTGGCGGTGCAAGGCACTGTTGCTGACTCCATGACTTAAGCTGAACATTTCGCAGCTTGGGTAGCGGCGAAAGAGGTTGTTTGGAAAGAAGAGTTCATCACTGAACTTGATGTGATTCCCAACATAGATGAGGCTAGCTGCACATCAGAGGTCCAAACACCTTGAGGGTAGGCATAACCTATTCCGTGAGATAAATGACAGAGGTGTTAAGTAGATCAGCAAGTTTCAACGAATGAGAACGTTGCTAATCTATTAACGAAGCCACTCCTTAGGCCTAAGCACGAGTCGCGGACTGTAGCTGTAGGATAAGTGAAATGAAGATGTAGTCTTAATTTCAGTGGGAGTTTGTAAAGGGCTTTATTTAGTTGTTTTGAAAGGTTCATGTAAACATAATATTTTATGTTTATGAAATTTATGATTTCTGGATTATTTTAACTGTGATATAAATAATCGTTCCAAAAATGATTCATGTCATTATATATGGGCCATCGAAGTACAAGAGTAGACTTGATCCTGAAACCCCATATTTAACGAAATGACATAAATCATAGTGTCCATAGTCGAAGGTTGTTGAAATTGGAACACCAACAACCACTTGAGACTAGAGTGTGTTGAGACTTATGACCAAGTTTCGAGGGGTCATAGATGCGCGGCATCAAAGTCGACACATAGGTATATGTAGGGGAGCATATGACCGGACATGGCCCGCTGATGAGAACTCTACAAGATATTAATATCTGTGTCATAAGAGGTTCTCATATACGACTATAGAGTATAGTCCTTAGACCTGAGTTCGCATGCATGTGGCTGCACATGGATTGATACACTTTGATCATTGTCTAACGTTGTTTCGTAACTGGGAGCTATAAGGACCTTGGTTGGGTGTATTATGAAGTGTGTAGTTCATAGTGATGGAACAAGATGGGATTTTTCCCTGCCGTTTAACGGAGGTAATATCTCTAGGCCAATCGGAGACTTGATAGTTGGTAAGAGAGTGGCCACTCCCAAACGGACTTGCCCAAGTCGTTTGCATTGTCAGTATCAAATCTGGTCCGATGAACATGGTCTGGCTATATAAGGATGACACGCATCTTGCCTTATGCCAGATCGAGATATTGAGACAAAAGGATTAGGGAATGTAGGATTCCAGTACAAGTGGGAGATTGTTGGGAATGTCATGAAATCTACTGTACTATCTCTAGAAAGTATGATAAGTGTCGAGATCAGACATAAGTCATAAATACTGGGTGATCATGATGACTTGCTAGAGCCCGCTCATGATCTATAAGTTTAGGACTTATTACCAGTATTGTATGATCTCAAAGGGTCACACACCATAGCTAACGGGAAAGTTAAATGGAATTAATACGGTAAGATGCAAGGCATTTACTGTATTTATACAGAGAAATTGGGCCAGACAAAATACAGTCTTTTGTCTGATTTGGGCCTTGGGCCCAAAATCCCAATAGGCCATTAGGTTAATTCCTTGGGCCCATATAAGGAAGAGGAGGCGCCAATAAACCCTAGGGATCTGCGATTTTCACAGCTGGCCGTCTTCCTCTCTCTCTCTGTTGTTCCAGCTTGGTCTAGCAGCCTGATCCAGTAGCTTGTAAGCGTGTGGATACCTAGGAGGAGCCGGTTATCATCAGCTCTCATTGATCTCTTCATTACCAATCCGCTGCGCCAATAACAAGGTAATGATTCTGATCTGGTTTATGATTCAACTGCAAATCACCTAGATCCTAGTTGATTATGTTAGGTTGTAATCTGATAATTACACCAATGAACACACATAATCCTACAGTGGTTTGAGAGGCTGTTTTTATATAACTGGTAAGCCGGGTCTTCAGGATATCCGAAAAAGGCCTTTACCTTTATCCAATGTCGTGGTAACTGACGGGCTGGCCCACTCCTTACTGAGTCCGTAAAGTTCGGGGGTATCGAAGTAACCGCTTTCGCTTGCGTGGATCTGAGTGTCTTTGTTCGTGAACATGTTTGAAGCCAGGAGATGTTTATCGAATCCCAAGCTAGGTTCTTCATACATTGGTTGATGTCTGGTCATTTGTTGAAGCATACAGAACATGTTGTTATAGGTAGATGCTTCAATAGATTTGAAGCCTGGTGGGATGATTGGAGCTTGCAGATTGACAATATGAGAGGGAGACTGTACCACATTTTCTTGATTCCCATCTTTAACCGAGGAGATTTTCTAAACTGGCTTGATCAAATGGGGACATTTAGCTTTCTCATGATCAAGGCATTGACAGTAGAAGCATCTCTTTTTGACTCTCTCAAACTCAATGTTGACCATAACTTATTGGTTCATGGGCAATAATACCTTCTTTGTCTTCAAAATAGTGTTACTGACATCAAAGGCAATATGTACTCGAACATAATCCTTGTAGTGAGATTTCTCCGGATCGAAGGCCAGTTCAACCACTTTTCCAATCTTTTCATCAATCCTTTTGATCGTCTCCTTAGAGTAGTAGTTCATGGGAATGTTGTGGATTCTGATCCAGACCAACATTAATTTGAGATAGTCCGATGGAATGATCTCGTTCCATCTTTCAATAGTCATCATCCATTCATTGAATAAGTACGGACCTCCACTTGCTATAGAGATGAGATCCTGTTCATATCTGAAAACAAACTGGAAGTGAGAGCGAGATAGAGCAATGCCAGGAACACGACCTTGCATTGACCACTTGTATGGCATAGCCACGATCACTTTGTCCACTGGTTGAAGATCTGAGTTGAGCAATCGACCAATAATGCTCATCCGGTTTTGTTCCATCACCTGGAATTGAGGTTCATCAGGAATGATAACAGGGTCGCTATCAGAAATTGCCATCTAGGCCAGTGAATCGTTGATGTCGGAGTCAGTATTCATGATTTAGGGATTGAAGGGTTCTATAAATTGGGAGGAAAGATATGATTGGGTAGATAGCCGAGAATTGATGAATAAATAGATCAGAGAGGAAGGAATAGTGGAAGAACGAGGTGTTAGTGGAACCGGAAAAGGGGAGAAAACCGTTGCCGACACTAAACAGAGAGGCTCCACTCCGGTGAGTGAGCCGTAAAATTCTCCTCTCGCCTAGAGAGAAAAATCCCATCAATTATCTACTTAATTGAAGGAGTTTATGTTTAGATCTAACAAATTTAAAGCACAAAATATACAGACAAAACCAAATAAAATCATTCATATTGCTATATTATGTAAAATGAATAATTAATTTATAAAGCTACTTAATTATGGTTCATATTATCGTTTGGTAAAATAATTTGTTTTATATTAACAATTATATTGATTTATCATTATATATGAGTACATATTATTATCGTTATTAAAACCATATAATAAAATTTAGACATATCAATTCCCAAAAAACAAGGAATTCACTATGCAAAACATACTATAAATCTTCTAAATTATATTGAACAAAAATTAGAGTCAAACACTAAAAAAATTAGAAAACGTAAATAAAAATAATTAGCTCATATAAATATGATAGGGAAATTTGTTAGCAAATAAATAAATATACAAATGAATATATAAAAATCAGAAATGTGAGGTCTGTGAAAAAGGAGAGAGGAATTTAG
Source organism: Orychophragmus violaceus (assembly GCA_030180135.1). Taxonomy (NCBI): domain Eukaryota; kingdom Viridiplantae; phylum Streptophyta; class Magnoliopsida; order Brassicales; family Brassicaceae; genus Orychophragmus; species Orychophragmus violaceus. The sequence continues at coordinate 10,148,167 of CM058229.1, read as the reverse complement.
ATGCAGAACTGAAGAAAACTAAAAACATTTCATGACATAAGTAAAAAATAATGAACCTACTACTTTAGCAACCAAAAAATATAAAATGGCTCAAAACCTTTTTTTTTACAGAAAATAGTACCAAACCCATATAAAAAAACTAATATTTACTTAAACTATATAAAAGAAGAACATAAAGTACAGATATACCACACACAAAAAACTTAAATATGTAATTTATATTAAAAATAGATACAAATAAACAATCAAGAGTTTTTTTGAAAAAAATGTAGAAAACCCTGAAAGGAACAATATTATACTATTGAAGAAAACACATGAAGAATATAGTCCAAAAATAAAATAATTATAAAAATATCAAACTCACATATACACAAAGAAAAAAAAAGAAAAACTAAAATATACTTAAGTTGTACTAAAGAAAAATATCAAGTACGAATGAGTCACTTAAAATTTTAAATTATGTAATTTTTATATAAAGAAAAATAAAATAAATACAATTAAAATGGTAAGAATTTCTCGCCAAAACGATAGAACATAAAACAAAAATTATAATATTATATTACTGAAGAAAAACACACAAAAAATTAAACTGAAATAAAATAATTATAAAAATAAACTATAAAACTCACAAATACACAAAAAAAACTAAGATATACTTGAGATATACTAAAAAGGAATATCAAATATGAATAAACCAAAAAAATAATTTTTTAATTAATTTTTAAAACCCCAATACATCTACAAAGAAAACAGTCAATAATTTTTTCGGGTTGAAAAAAATGAAAACAATAATATAATATTATTAAATAAAACATAAATAATTAGAATTTAAAATAAAAACAAAAAATAGTAATTCAAAAAAAATATCCTAGTATGAATAAAAATAAACTTTTATATTATTTTCCATTGAAATCTTAAAAGAACCAGCTTTATTTCAATTTAATAAGTCACATGAATTTCAATGGTTTCTATTTGAAGAGCCCACAAGTCACAAGTGCATTATTCATTACTCAACGGTCGGCTATTTCATTTGTTTCCTTCCTCTTTAATCTTACTTGACTGTCTTCTTACACTCACGGGAAATAACGGCTACTTCTCTAATTAACCTAACGTTTGGTTCTTTCTGTCATTGCAAAAGCTTGAGAGAATCTTGTTCACAGAATTTTTTTATATGATACTAAATCTAATGTTCCACTATTGTCTAGTGTCTGAAATTAAGGAAAAGAAAAAGAAAGGACACAGTACAGACAGCTCGATTAAAGCAAGCTATAAACTATATATATGCTTATATTTTCCTAGAGGGGACCCAAAATTCTGAAAAGAAATCTGAGACATTTGAGTGAGTTGTAGTGGAGACCACAGAAACATTATAAAGAAGATTTATTTATAAAAATGCACATCACCAATAAAAACGCCATCAGATTCTAGCAACACCTCCTAACCATAAGATAAAACAAGAAAAATCAAAAGGGGAAGTTAAGATGTAATTAGCAGCAATAAGATCAGAAAACGTAATCATTCCTCCTTTGAAAAGCTACTAATTCTTTCTCTACAGTAGAAGAAACATGGCTACACAACACAAAACTAGCTTCACCGTTACTGTCATCATCACCTGTACACGCACACACCAAACATTTCAACAAACAAATCAATATGTATTGAAAAAGCAATAAGCTTTTTGTATTGTTGTTGTTGTTGCAATTAGTGTACCTGATGTGCTGAATTTGTGGAATTGGGTAAAGGGTTAATGGAAGTAGAGTCGACTTCTCCGGTGGGAAGTGGAACCGCTGGATTACTGTTGATGAACGGAACTCCATCTTTTCCGGGAACAGTCACTGACGAGATTTCTGACGGAGATGGTCCCGGAGAGAAAGCTGTACCTTCTCTTGGACCTAATGGCCATGGGTAAGAAGGAGAAGATGAGACCGCTCCTCCTTCCGAGACCGGACCAGGAGCTATCACCGGTGTTGGTGGCTGTGACGTTGGAGATGCAGCGGCAAGGATGACATGGACTGAGAGCTTCTGGTTGAGTTGGCATGTCTTGGGAAGAGATGTGTTGTTTGTGAAGGAAAAGTAGTATGATCCTGGTCTTGATGGGTACCACTGCGTTTGAATTATGGGAAAATAAAGATTACTAGATTGAAAATTTGAAGTTTTAAGGTAAATGAAAGGTTTAATGCAGTCTAGATGCTTCTTATTGACTCTGATTGTAATTGAGCCCCGTGTTACATGACTTTGTGTATTAAACCATTAGTTTAACCAACTTTTCAATTCTTTGGTCAGGAAAGAACATCAAACTCTGAGTATAATATTCGGTAATACAGTTAAGTAATGACGAGAAGTGGGTCTAAACATAAAAACAGAGAAAACAGGGGAAGAGATTAAAGTGTGAATGCTTCTTAAACTTTTGATTATCATTGAGCCTTGAACATATGACTTTTTTGTGTGTAAAACTATTACTTTAATCAATTTTCAATTTTGTTGTCAGAACAAAGCATTAGATTTCAAGTTGTATTTAATAATGCACTGAAACTTATTAAAAATTAACGAAAGAGGGTTGCAGACATAAAAACAGAGAAAACAGGGGATGAGGTTTTTGTCAATCTCAAGAACAGAGAGGAAAAGGGGAACTTGTAAAGATCAAAACTTTATGAAATTTCAGAGAAACCCAGATGAAATTCACACCCTTCCAAACAATTTCCCCATAAAATATTTCACGATTTGTAACGAATTAAGAGAAATGTGAATGTGAGAATATATATGTCTATACCGTGAAGGAGGTGGAGTTAGATTTTGTAAGAAGAGTGGCTTGAGTAAAGTCGCAGACATTGAATGCATCTTTGGTCCTGAAGATGTATAGATCGTATCCGTACTTATGTCTGAAAACTGGAGGCATAGCATAAGAAGAACAAACAGTAGACAACCGTTAATCTTAAGAGAAAATCTAGCAAAAAACACGAAAATAAAAGGACTGGTTTTGTAAAGACACTTACCAACGGAGTCGCCGACATGAACAACAGGAGTTTTCCAGACAGAGACACCATCGACGAGAAACGTGGCGGCGAGAGAAATACGAGAGAAGAGAGAGAGGAAGCAGAAGAAGAAGACCAGCATTAAGGAGGAGAACGAGAGATGTTTCTGAGATGAAACCATTTTGTTTTTGCTTGAAATGAGGGGAAGCCTAGGTTAAGAGATTCGAAAGAGGTAAAGAGCTTTAATGATGTCTTCTCTTTTATCTTTGCGGACCTCACTCTCACTAACAGTAGGTCAAAAGAGAGGTTTAGTGCCTATGGAGCTTGGGGAGAAGAGAAGAACAAAATTGCAGAGAGATACTAAAAGAGAAGTATTTTGAGAAGTGTGCAGTGAGTGTCTGTCTCTGTCTGTTTGACTTTAATGTGTGTGTGTGTCTTTTTTTTTTTTTTGGTCAAAGTGTGTGTGTGTGTCTGTGTTGAAGAAATGGAGAAGATTTGAGAATTTTGAGGAGTGTTTTTAAATTTACTAATCTCTTCCAAGAATTCACCTGCTGATTTTGTGTAAACTTTGGTTAACGATAATATGATTTTCTAGTGAAAACAAAAATCTTAGATTTGTATTACTATACTCTTAATTAATAGCACTATGTTTCAAATTTAACATAAACATTGTAATATTACATAAATATATAAATTGTTTAGTTTTTTTTGTTTGGACTAAACTTACACGGTTCTTTCCAGAGGAAAAGCCTTTGAGAGGTTTATAAATTTTTTTCTCTCAGACTAGGTTACGCCGCTTGCTTGTGTCGAAGATGTGGAGGCTTCTTCGATGGCCGACAGTCTCCGTCGGTGCCATAAGAGGCCTCAGGTGTTCTTAAGAGCTTCATGGTAAACTGTGGTCGCCGTTTTATGCAAGAAGTGTCGCGGGTTTGCATCAACGGAAGCTCAATAAGGGTTTCTTCGCAGCGGAACTGGAGGCGGAGGCCCTTCAAATCGACAGATCTCGTCAGTCGCCGGTCTTGTTTGCCACTTGAGGATTTTGGCGGAGCAGATCGCACGCAGAACGATGAAGACGAGAAGCAGATATGTGTCTTCTCCTGCGCGGAAGTCATCGTGAGGATTGGTGGGTCGGAGCTGTGCGAAGAGGAGGCTTAGCGGAGGTCTCGGACCAACGCTCGTCTGAAGATGATATATCATGGTTTTTCTAGGTTTTCAACCATGATATAGTTGTATATATTGAGTCTTTAACTTGGTTTTTCGAGTCTATTGAGTCTTCTACATGTAGACTTACGTTTGGAGCAAAGAGTGGGATTATAGGACGTTTCTGGAGATTTGTTCAAGGAGCTGAAGCGAGAGTCTCGGCCACGACTGGATGTCGACCGACACTCTCCTTGATGTCGGTCGACACTGAGGGGGACATAGTCTTATGCGCCGGTTGAAGACATGTTTTGAAGAATTGCAAAGTTACCCCATAAGTTTCTCTAATTCTAATCTAGCCCCAAAACATGTTTAGAGTTTAATTAGGTTTTTCAGACTCAGTATCATTATTTGGTTTTTACTTTGTTCTTGATTTGGAGATTGAGAGATTTTGGCTAAGGGTTGTTCTTGCTACTTGTAATCTTTGAGAGAAGGATTTCGAACCACTTTACTTATTTATTCAGTCTTTTGGTTTTCTATTCAATGATGTGTTGTTCATTTGATAATATGTCTGAGTAGTAACCTAGTTAGATTTAGGAATTATCATAGGATTTTTATGCATGTTTAGATAAATGATTGATTAGGATTCTAAATCTATTCATTCATCACCTAAGTTGCACTTAATACTGAATTCTGGACTGATCACCTAGGATTTAGATCTGGGATAATTAACTTAGCACGAGAGTGTGAGTTATAATCTGAATTAACTTAGTGTGAGCAATTTGACTAGATACAAAGAGATTTGGTTTAGAAGAATTGTGAACTGAAGAACATGTTCCTAATGTTTGTCTAGAACTCTAAGATTACAAAGAGATTTGGATCATTAGGTTGCTAGACATAGAAATAATCTCAGTGAGAGTTGGATTGTTTATCATTGTATTTCTAGTTCTTGAACATGAGCTAAATCTGAATCCGGTTAGTTAAGTATCTGACATTGTATAATTCCCGAGAACTTCCTAAGTCTAGCGTTTTTCTCCCATCGAAAACACACTTTAATTTACTTACATTCACTTATTGCTTTCTATTGATTGACTTAGCTTGATTTGAAACCATATAGTCTATTGTGTGAAACTTGAGTCCTTGTGGATACGATACCATGAATACTACATTCGCATAACTATGCACTTGCAGTAGAATAGAGAATAAACTCTGACCTATCAAAAGATTGTTCGTCGACGACTGGTGCTAACCCTTTTTGTCCGGCGGCATCGATAGTTTTTGCTCTTCTCGTTCGGCGAGGTAAGTTACATGGTTGGCTGTGAGAGATAGACCGAGTAATCGGGGAAGAGAGAAGAGATGTCGACGAAGGACTCCTCTTTCGGCGGGTATTGCCGGTTCGGTCTATGGCCGGCGACTCCATCTCGCAACCGTCGTGTATTAGAGGCGGAGTCGTCCGGAGTGCCCCTAAATTAATCGCCGATCTAGTCTCAGATCTCTTCAATCAATTTTGGTTCTTTCCAGTTTAGGTTCAAATGTTTTTGCTTCTGGTTTTAGAGCGGTTTGTAATTCGGTTATCCTCTGGTTGGGTTGTTATTTAATTATATATAATATATTATTTAAAAAAAAAACTTACACAGTTCTCATGATTTATCAGTTCAAGAATAAGATTGTAACTTTGGAAGAATGGTAATTTACAGAAAGAGGTAGATAATCTTTTTGTAAGCAATATTAGTAAAAGGTTAAAAGTATACGTGAATTTCGGTTATGATAATCCAAATTTACAATCTCTAAATAAAAATTGAGGAGGTTAGAGAATCAAACATCACTTGTTTAAAGAAGCAAATGTAGAAAATTCACATTAATCCGAAGATAAATCATTTTATGTGGCAAGTCTTTTCGGGATGTCTTGCTACATTCGAACGACTCACATATAAACATATGACCACTGATAAAATTATCCTAAATGTGGTAATTTATAAGATAAGATTAATCATGTCCTTTTCGAACGCATCCCAACGCTTCAAGTTTGGGCCTGATAACAGGAATTTTGTCTAATTCCCGAGGTATCAATCCCTCAAGCTGATCGCGTAGTCTTGAGATATCGAACCAATTGGGAGTGAAAAAGACCAAAAAGAATTCACCCAACCTTAAAAGCCAAGTTATACCAGTTCAAACTGAGATCATAACAATTCTAAGCAAATTAACAAAGACTAAACAATCAATCAAGCAAGAGATCACTAATCAAGATAAAACAAAGATAATCAAATAAAGAAAACAAGGCTTATGGGCTAAGGTCAATGATTAGAACCATCTAGAGCTAACAAGGATGCCTAAACAATCAATCAAGAAGCAAATCCCAAGCTAGGAACATTAACAATTGACTAATCCAATTTCTTGGCACTAATCACTTTCCCTAATCACATTTCAAGATCAAATTCTCATTTGTGAAATAAGACAAGGCAAGCATTAACAATCAAGTTCCATAAGCTAATAATCATTCTAAACATTCATTCTCATGAGCTAGAATATGAAAATTCCCTAGAAGACTCTAACTTGCATTTCATCAAACACTTGGTGTGCAACAAAAGCCTAAGGATCTAGATTAACTTGATCATGGATAATCTAGCACTAAGCACATCTAGAAGGGTGAGATCAATCATAAATAAGCTTTAAACATCCTTGATTCACTCTAAATGGCCCTAATCTACCTAACCCATAATCCTTGAATGAAACTACTCACAAATCATGCTTAGCCCAACAAAATCCATAAGAAAGATGTTAAGCATGATGATTTGTGAAGGATTAAAGAAAAGAGATGAAGAATCAAAACAAAACAAGTCTTAGATTAAGAAAATATTAAACTTTTGTCTTACAAGAACTTAGAACCAAAAACAAGCTTCAGATCCTCCAAAAATTAGGTTTTGGACTTAAATAGTGAACAGTGTTCGGAACCGGGTCAACCCGGAACAAACCGGGTATTGACCCGGATCCATGGGTGAAATCGGTCAAAGTCGAGCAGGTCAACGCTTCTGGGCAGCCTCGCGGTTTGGAGTGGACCGCGAGCTTGACCGCGATAATGCCCGGTCTGGAATCGGTCGATCCTCGCGGTCTGCTCTCGACCGCGTGCTGGACCGCGAATCATCCTGCGTGGTTTCTGGGTAGCTCTTGCGGTTTGGACTCCAGCCGCGAGCCAAACCGCGATCATTCTCGGACGAATCTGGGCAGCTTCCGCGGTCTACTCCGGACCGCAACATGAACCGCGGAGCTTCTTGCTTGTGTCCGAACACCTTCTCGCGGTTAGCCTCAAACCGCAAGGCTAACCGCTGGCAGCTTCACTCGACCCTTCTTACACTCTTCCATACCTCATCATTCCTCAAATGCTCTCAATGCTTCAAGCTTCCAAAACAACTCATTTTGCACCTGAAAACCAACCTAGAACACACCAAAACAAACCAAAATACAAACTCCTAGTCCTAGATGCCTAAACTCTAAATGCAACATAAAGATCATGGAAAAGCTAGAAAGGAAAGCTAAATCAAACCAAAACATGAACTAAACAACTCCTTAAATGCATGAAAACATAGACATATCAATTCCCCCAAACTTGAATCTTGCTTGTCCACAAGCAAGCATAAGACAATCAATCCATTTGGGAGAAAGGTTTGAAGGCGGGAACTCAAAACCACAAGACTCACAACAAGATACAAGATCTTTCAAAGAAGTTACAAGTTGCTCTAATCTTATTAACTATCCATGTACTTCCACATTACCGTTCCCTTAACCCCTACTCCAACTCCCGAGATCCTATAGAACACAAGCAATCATCAACTCAATTCCTTACATTCATTTAGAAGTTAAGTGCGATCTCACAAAGGGGCAATCAATCAATCCCAATTGGCAAGGTTCAAGAAAGGCTATTTGAGGTGGCTTAGAGGAGTTTCTTTTGGGGTGGTTAACTCTCAAGAATAGGAGCAATTGGCATTACACAAAATCCATCTAAGAAAGGGAACAATTCATGCATACAAAGTTCTTTTCTCATTGTTCTACCCAATTCCTAGAAGACTTCTCTAAACAATCCCACCATGAAAGATAAACACTCACCAAACCCCCAACTCATGATCAATCTTTACCAAAACACTCACCCCTTTAGCTCTTTTCTTTCTTTTTCTTTGTCACTAGGAAACACTTAATTTATCTTTCTCTTTTTCAAACATGAGCAAACTCTTTCATAACTAACCCCTCTTAACACTTGATTTTTCTTTCTTTTCATTTTGCTTCAATCTAGGGGCCTTACTTCTTTTTCTTTCTTTTTGCACAATGCTCTCTTCTTACTTGATTTCCTAGTGACTTCACTTTTTCTTTTGAACCTTTTTAAAACACTTTTCATTGATCCTTTTCATTCCCAAAACAACTCTCATCTCTCCCCCAAACTTATTTCCCATCCTAATGCTAGACTCTTATGGCAAATAGAGCTAGCTAAAATGAGAAAAGACCATTGTCGTTCCCGATACTCTCAAGTTTTTGCACATGCCAAAAGCTATCAAGAACAGGCCTCACTCACAAATCACTTTGGCTTCAAGGAAAGGTTTGGTTTCATTGGGTAGGGGAAGCCATGATCATAAGATCAATGGTTGCCCGAGTTAAACAAAAGAGTGGTAAAGGGGAAAGTATAACTCGGGCAAGGACCATGGGATTGCATTTCAAGCCCCTAAGCAAGATATTTCAAAATTCAAATTAAGTCCAATATCATAGAATTGAGCTAAGTTCATGCGAGCTTCACAAGGATAGGGAATTTCGGAATCTCAAAGTCAAGCAATGGGTTTTCCTTTGTTTTGAAAATCAATCAAAGCAACAAGCAACTTAATTGGTGAGCCTCTACAAGGCAAAATCATCATTGTCCCCAATGCATGATTCCTAAACTACTAACTAGACTCAATCCTACATGCTTCTTTTTGTGAAAATTTTTGAAATTTTTCAATTTTTTGTTGGTTTTTCTATGCCTTAGATGCATGAGACTCAAATAAGATTAAAAACAAGACTAAGAACAAAGAACACAATGATTAGCGACTAGTCTCTCCCCCAAACTTACCTCACACCGTCTCGGTGTGAAAGTAAACTTGAGAAAGAGACTCAAAAGAAACAAAAAGAAAATCTAAATGCAAGTATTTACAAGATGGTGCAAGATTGGTACCTCAAAAAGTCTCAGACTCGGGAGATGGTTCCCGAGGTGGTGGAGTGGAGAGCGATGGAGACTCGTTGCTGGATGATTTTTCAGGAAGCTCCGGTGAATAACGGGCGCTGTACCTCGGGCCACTAATGGATGCTCTGTGTCGCTGCCTGGGTGCTGAGCTCGATGCTCCTTCTCCTTGATAGGAGTGTCTTCGCGCTACTGGAGGCTGATCAAAATCGAACTCCGGCATCTGCATAGGCGCGGGCTGCTCAACCGAGGCATCCAATGCTGAGGATGAGGCACAACTGAGCTTATCCGTGAGGGCTTTGAGCTGCTTCTGCATCAGCTTGCACCCTGCTTTCATGTGGTCATAACCTCTCTTCAGCTCGTCATACCCTTTCTTCATGTCCTTGCATCTCTGTACAACCCTCATGTTAAGCCTATCTTGGAACTTGTTCCATCGTTGGAGTACATTGATGTGGCCATGCGCATCACGGATCGGGCCCGGTGGAAGAGCTTGCATGTAAGGCTGGAAGTGGTACCGCGCACTGCCATACAGATGCTCGGGAGACTCTTCATCCTCAAGTGCTTCTTCTAGCTCAACAAGCAACTCTTCATCAATCTCAGCTTGGGAGGAGTTTCTCCTTCTTCTCTTTGAAGCATGTATGCGATCCATCGTCTCGTCGGCTTCAGTGATGAACAAAGAAGGATCCACTACAAACCGGAGGTTTTCCGGGTTAGAGAGCGTCGTGATAGCAGTGTTCGGGAGGATGACTCTTGCTTCCTCAGAGCGGCGCACATAGAATGTGTAAGCATACCTCATGGTAATCCGAGAGTATAAGAAGTGATGCTTCCTCAGGTAGGATATGTTCATCAACTCATATCCACATGTTTCCGGACCCAAGTCGATTCCCCTGTGCATCAGGATGGGTGTAATGAGACCACCGATGCGCATCTGCGGGTTCTTGTCAGTGGTGGTCCATGCCCATTGCTGGAAGTATAACAGCTGGTTGGCAAACAGTCCAGCTGAGCCGAGCTTGGGAAAATCGACTAGTGCACCTTCCTGCAGATTTGGTAGCTGGAGGTACTGCGCTATCATCCAAGCCATCAACCTCATTTCCTCAGTTAAGGGTCCTCCCAGATCATGTCTGGCATACAAAGTGTTGGCCAACAGCTGATGGATATAACGAAGCCCGGGATGGCCTATGTGGGAGCTCTTGCTGCGGCCCGGCTGCCAGACCCCTACACCCATGATTGTCCATGCGGAAGCTGACAAACCTGGTACCCAAGGAACTTCAGTAAGCTCGTCATCGTTGAACCCGAAAATCTCCTCTATCTCCTCAAAAGAGGTCTCATAATCTTCCCCGTTGATCGTGTAGGAGAGGATCCCATGTCCTCTGTCACCATACAGCTCGTGAGCATTCCTAGTTACCTCAAGGGAGGCTAGGAATTGGCTTGCCACATCCCGGTGAGTTGGGTGAGCCATACTGATAAGGCCTTCCAAGTGGAGCACATGGAGAAGGTTTCGCACATCCTCTAACATCCCGAGCTTGGCGAGTGTCTCAGAATCCCCAAACTTAGTTGGGATCCATGTCATCTTTTTGAGGTGCTCATATAGCCTCTTGACAGGTGGGAGCTTAGATATGTCCTTTGGTGCAGTATCTTTCCTCCTTGTACCAGAACTTTCGCCCCTTTTCTTCTTACTCGGTTTCTGAACCGGGACCTCAGCCGCTATCCCTTTTCCCCTATCTTGAGTTGAGTCGGTGTTCTTTTTTGATCTTGTATTTGCCATTGTGACCTACAAAACAACAAAGCTTGGAAATGTCTTAGTTCATCATTCAACTGGATAGCACATATATTTCTCAAGCAATGCATTAAAGCAACTATCATACGAGGTCATGACAGCATTAAGAGACACACCAACACACCTCAAGACAACTTATTCATCTCTAAAGTTGATCACATTGACAAATTGCTTAATAAGTGAAATTCTTCAAATTGGACGATCACACAAGTTGTCAAGCATCAAGTGAACTTCACACAAGCATTTAAACAAACAATCAAACCCAAACTAAACTCCAATTCATCATCAAACTCATTTTCACCCTTTTAAAGAGATTCTTTCATGCAATTTGAAAATTTTGTGAAGTGAAGTTCAAGCAAATCAAGTAGTCTCTCAAACATAGGCTACTAGCATCCTAATGAGTCCATAGAAACCATCAAACAAGAATTCCCCCAAAATTTTCGAAATTCCAAATTCTCAAGAACCCTAATTCACCAAAAACCAAATTCAAGCAATTCAAGGGCGAATTTGAGTTGGGTTTTCAACTAGGAACATCCTAGCAAAGGTTTCTAGGCCTAAACAACAAGCAAATCCTATCAATTTCGAGTTCTAAGAATTTCCAAAAAATTTCCAATTACCCACGAAATTCAAAGAGAAGAGGTGTTACCTTGCTTGCTTGATGAGAATGAGTAAGGGAAAGTGTCTGAGACTGAAAAAGCTTTTAAAAAAACTCGAATTTAGCACTTGGAATCAATGAATTTGGTGGAGAGTTGAGAGAGATGAGAGAGTTTGAAGATGCTTGCTCTTGTTAAAACTTGGTGAAATCGCAAAAGGGGAGGTGAAGGGCGACAAAATCGAAAGTTGGAGGAGAAAACAAGAGAAAAATGGGCCCCACTCGGTTCAAATCCGGTTTAAGAGTCGATTTTGGGAAGGAACACTTACCTGGGAAGCTTCTCGCGGGTTGGCCGTGTCCGCAAGCTGGACCGCGATAACTCTCGCTCGTCTGGGATCGTTGCTCGCGGTCTGGGCCAAACCGCAAGCCACACCGCGATGATACTCGGATGGTTTTGTGCCATGGCTCGCGGTTTAGCCCTAACCGCGAGATGCACCGCGAGCCTTTTATGTTTGTCGTACTGGAGCGCTCGCGGTTTGAGTTTTCCCGCGAGTCAGACCGCGATAGATGTCGGCACGATTCGCTATGGCTCTCGCGGTTTGAGATTGGCCGCGAGCCAAACCGCAAGCACGATTCCGTGGTCAGACAACTCCCCATCGTTACAGCAATCTGTTCTTGACCAGTTAAATACCTGAAAACACTAAAACTAAAGCAAAACTTCAAAAATAATAAGAAAATCATCATATGTACAAGGATAAACATGGGAATGTCTCCCAAGTGCGCTTTTGTTTAAGGTCGGTAAGCTCGACCGTTCAAACCGTGTTTTTAGACGGTTGGAGGGCTAGAGAGTGGAACCGAGGTCCCTTCCTCTATAGCTTCTGAAGCTGAGTAATGCTTGAGCCGCTGACCGTTGACCGTGAACTCCTCATCGGATTTTCCCCAAAGCACAACCGCTCCATACGGTCTCACTTCCTTCACCTTGAACGGTCCCGACCATCGAGACTTGAGCTTCCCGGGAAACAGCTTCAACCGGGAGTTAAACAGAAGCACAAGATCACCTTCCTTGAACTCTCTCTTCAGTATCAGCTTGTCATGGAAGAGCTTGGTTCTTTCTTTGTAGATCTTCGAGCTTTCAAAAGCCTCAAGTCTTATCTCATCCAATTCATTAAGCTGAATCAATCTCTTCTCAGTTGCGGTTTTGATGTCAAAGTTCAGCAACTTGACAGCCCACATAGCTTTATACTCAACCTCAACTGGTAGATGGCAAGACTTCCCATACAGCATATTGAAAGGAGTGGTTCCAAGGGGAGTTTTGAATGCTGTTCTATAAGCCCACAAAGCATCATCAAGTTTCTTGGACCAATCTTTCCTTGAAGCTCCAACAGTCTTCTCTAAGATAGCCTTGATTTGCCGGTTGGACACTTCCACTTGTCCACTTGTTTGAGGGTGATAAGGTGTGGCAACCTTATGCTTGACTCCATACTTCTTCATCAACCCCTCGAACAACTTGTTGATGAAATGAGATCCTCCATCACTAATCACTACTCTTGGAACTCCAAACCTCGGGAATATTATGCTTTTGAAGAGCTTGATTACAACCTTAGAGTCATTGGTGGGGCTTGCCACTGCTTCAACCCATTTGGATACATAATCCACAGCCACCAAGATATAGTTGTTCCCATAAGAGGACGGAAATGGCCCCATGAAGTCTATTCCCCACACATCAAACACTTCTACCTCCAGAATTGGGTTCTGAGGCATCTCATTCCTCTTGCTTATGTTTCCCTTTCTTTGGCATGGATCACACTTTGTGATGAAGGTCTGAGCGTCCTTAAACATTGTTGGCCACCAAAAACCAGCTTGTAGGGCCTTTTGAACAGTTTTGAATGTGGCAAAGTGACCTCCATAGGGTGATCCATGACAATGTAGTAGGATCCCTTCCACCTCCTCGTCTGCTACACATCTTCTGTAGAGTTGATCTTTGCATAAGGTATAGAGATATGGCTCATCCCAGTAGTACCTATTGACATCCCGAAAGAACTTCTTTCTTTGGTAGCTGTCAAGATTTGGAGGTTCTTTCCCACAAGCTAAGTAGTTTACAAGATCAGCATACCATGGCTCCTTATCATCAAGAGAGTTAGCCGCCTCCAACTTCTGCCTTGTTTCATGAGCTTCTCTCACGGTCTTAACAGCCATCAACTGCTCTTCAGGAAGTGAATCATCAATGGGAATACCATCCTCGATTCGCAGCCTTGAAAGATGATCTGCCACTCCATTCTCTATACCCTTCTTATCTTTGATCTCCAAGTCAAATTCCTGTAGCAGCAAGATCCATCTTAGAAGCCTTGGCTTGGCATCCTTCTTGGCAAGCAAATACCTCAATGCAGCGTGATCCGTGTACACCACTACCTTAGACCCAACCAAGTATGATCTAAACTTCTCAAAGGCAAAAACCACAGCAAGAAGCTCCTTCTCAGTTGTTGCATACTTCACTTGAGCGTCATCCAATGTCCTACTAGCATAGTATATGACATGGAGTTTCTTGTCTTTCCTCTGCCCCAGAACTGCTCCAACTGCATAATCACTTGCATCGCACATGATCTCAAAAGGCAAATCCCAGTTAGGAGCTTGTACAATTGGAGCACTAATCAAGGCTTCCTTAATCCTGTGGAAGGCACCCAAACACTCCTCGTCAAACACAAAGTCAGCTTCCTTACACAGCAAACGAGTGAGTGGCCTAGCAATCTTGGAGAAATCCTTGATGAACCGTCTGTAAAAACCAGCATGTCCCAAGAAACTTCTGATCCCTCTAACTGAGTTTGGTGGCTGAAGACTTGTCATAACCTCTATCTTGGCCTTGTCCACCTCAATACCCTTCTCTGAAATCTTGTGACCCAACACAATTCCTTCTGTCACCATGAAATGGCACTTCTCCCAATTGAGCACCAAGTTTGTCTCCTCACATTGCTTCAGTACCCTGCACAAGTTCAACAAACAAGAGGAGAACGAAGAGCCATACACAGAGAAATCATCCATAAAGACTTCTACAATGTCCTCGATAAGATCTGAGAAAATAGACATCATGCATCGCTGGAAAGTAGCTGGTGCATTACACAAGCCAAATGGCATCCTTCGATATGCGAAGGTACCATAAGGACAAGTGAATGTCGTTTTCTCCTGATCATTGGGATGTATCGGGATCTGAAAGAACCCACTGTACCCATCGAGAAAACAGTAAAAAGGGTGGCAAGCAAGCCTTTCTAACATCTGATCAATAAAAGGCAAAGGGAAGTGATCTTTCCTAGAGGCTGCATTGAGTTTCCTATAGTCTATGCACATCCTGTGTCATGTGATGGTCCTAGTGGGGATTAGCTCATTGTTATCATTTTTTACTACAGTAATCCCTCCCTTTTTCGGGACACAGTGCACGGGAGAGACCCACGTGCTGTCCGAAATTGGGTAAATTATACCAGCATCAAGAAGCTTAAGGATTTCTTTCTTTACTACCTCTTTAAGATTAGGATTCAATCTCCTCTGATGTTCAATTGAGGACATAGACTCGTTTTCAAGATGAATCCTATGGGTACATAAACTAGGTGACAGCCCTTTTATGTCTTCAAGAGAATAACCTATAGCCTTCCTAAACTTTTTCAACTCAGTGGTCAAGGCAATCAATTCATCATCACTCAGCATTTCATTGACAATGACAGGGTAAGTGGAATTGGGACCAAGAAATGCATACCGAAGCCCCCGCGGAAGGGGCTTTAACTCAATCTTCGGTGCCTTGAGCTCACTCCAGTCATCAGTTGCAAACTGCTCCCTTACAACCTCAGTCTCATAGGCGCCTTCAGCTCCCTTACCCACTGTGAAGACCTCTGTCTTTTCGCCAACTGAATCTGACCCCAACTCAATGTAATCAACTTCTCCTTGCAGAGGTTTGTGTGAATCGAGAGCTTTCATGTAAGCCCAACTCTCCTCTCTGAGATAACCATACTCTCCACATTCCTTTGTTAGAGCCACTTCCAATGGATCATGCATATTCAATTCTTCAAGAAGTTCATCAGCTAGCATATCCATAGTCTCAATGTAAAATAGCTGCCCCTGTATGGTTGGCTTCTTCATCACCTTGTTGATGTCAAACTTGAGTACTATGTCTTTCCCTAGGTTGAGATCAATCTTCCCTTTCTTGACATCAATTATAGCACCAGCTGTGGCAAGGAATGGTCTCCCAAGAATAAGAGGATCCTTTGGCTCTTCATCCATCTCTAACACAATAAAGTCTGTTGGAACCTCAAATCCTCCCACTTTTACCGGAAGATCCTCTAGTAGACAAATGGGATATCTAATTGATCTATCAGCCAACACCAAGGAGATCCTACAAGCTTTGTAGGTAGAGAAGCCCAGCCTCTTGGCTACTGAGAAAGGCATTAGACTAGCACTTGCACCAAGGTCACACAAGCAACTCTCAAATCTGAAGGGACCAATAGCACATGGTAAAGTGAAACTGCCCGGATCTTCAAGCTTCTTAGGGACAATGCTCCTTTGAATGAATGCACTACACTCATGAGTAAGCATGACCATACCCTGCACCTCCTTAGTTCTTTCCTTAATGGCATCCTTTAAGAACTTGTTGTATTGAGGAACAAGTAGAAATGCATCTATCAAGGGCATTGTGAGCTCTACATTCTTCATCTGTTTTTCAAAAAGAGCTTTATACTTCTCTAAGAGCTGCTTTTTGAATCTGCCCGGAAAGGGTAACTTGGGTTCATAGGGAGGTGGAACAAACTCACTAGCTTTCTTCTTGGGTGCCTCTTCCACTACTTCTTCTACCACAGCCTTTCCCTTTCTCTTGGCAATCTCA
This sequence comes from Orychophragmus violaceus, assembly GCA_030180135.1. Classification (NCBI taxonomy): domain Eukaryota; kingdom Viridiplantae; phylum Streptophyta; class Magnoliopsida; order Brassicales; family Brassicaceae; genus Orychophragmus; species Orychophragmus violaceus. The sequence goes on along the minus strand of CM058229.1, from coordinate 10,131,631 downwards.
CATTCACTTTCTCTGTTGAGAGCAGAATTCTCCTCCCCCTCTTGAACTTCAATGTCCTCATTGAGTTGAGGAATCACCTTAGGCTTGGGAACTTGATGAGGTTGCAGCTCTTTACCACTTCTCAATGTTATGGCATTTATATACTCCTTTGGGTTTTGCTCAGATTTTCCGGGTAGAGTTCCTTGAGTTCTAGAGGTTGAAGCATTTCTGTTCTCCATGTTTGTGACCCTAGATGTCAAACTCTGCAACTCATTCTTCAAATCTCGAACTTCCATAGCTCCTGAGGCTTGTCCCTGAAGTAGTTGCTGCATCATACCCTTCAACTCACTGTCCAAACCTGAAGAAGAAGAGGCTTGTGGTTGTTGTTGGTTAAATCCGGGTGGAGGGTATTGTGGCTTGGGGACAAATGGTTGTTGACTCTGAAACTGTGGTTTGTTGGCAAACCCTTGCTGATTAGTATAAGGGACAAAAGGCTTTTGTTGCTGAGGTTGTGTGAAGCCTTGTTGCCCTTGTTGTTGAGCTTGGGGTTGTGTTTGAGCTTGAGGGTAAACCTGATCCTGAGGGTTGGCAACATTGGGATTTCTGTAAGAGAAGTTGGGGTGATTCCTGTAGTTTGGATTGAAACCCCTATTGAAACCCCCTTGGCCAGCAATGAAATTGATCTCTTCTTGGGTCATATCTCCTTCAACACTGAATAGGACTGGTGGGGAGTCATCATAGTTCTCCACAAAGCTTATTTGCTTTTGGTTGGATGAGATCATCTTGTCTATCTTGTCATTTAGAGACTTGATTTCCTTCTCATACTTCTCATCCATTGAAGATGATCCTCTAGGAGTCCTCTCATAGTCCTCATTGTAATTCCCATCACTTGTGGCCAAGTTCTCAATCAATTCCATAGCCTCATCAACTCCCTTTCCTAAGAAGTGACCATTACTGCAAGAATCCAGCATTGCCCTCATCCTAGGAAGCACTCCTCTGTAGAGGTTACTGAGCAGTGTCTCTTTGGTGAATCCATGGTGGGGGTATTGAGTGGTGAGCTTAGTGAACCTGTCCCAAGCCTCAGCAAAAGTCTCATTGTTTCTTTGCACAAAACCAGATAGTTCATTGCGAAAGCGGGCGGTTCTTGTAGGTGAAAAGAATTTCTTCAAGAAAGCCTTCTTGAGATCTGCCCATGTAGTGATAGACCCTGGAGGAATAGTGCTCTCCCAATCTTTGGCTTTATCTGCCAAGGAGAATACAAAGAGGCGCATCTTGAGACCCTCATCTGTCACACCATTGAGTCTTGTAGTATCACAGATTTTGTCGAATGTGTCTAAGTGCTTCAATGGATCTTCTGAGGAAAGGCCATGGAATTGGTTGTTCTGCACCATATTCATTACCATGGCTCTGATTTCAAAGTTGTTATTGTTCACAGGTGGTGGAATGATACCCCGCCGAATAGCGTTGGTGTCGGGTGTATCGCCATCACCAATGGCTCGAGCTGGTCGCTCACGATGAGCCGGGATCCTGTGTCCCTGTGCATCTCTAGCACCCGCATCCTGTTGATGCTGTTCTTGATGGCCCTGTTGGCCTTGCTGGTCCTGATGACCCCCTAAATCCATAACTGGCTGCTCTTGAGGCTCAAGCAAAGGCTGAACTTCTTCCTGTTCCAACCCGAGTCTCTCTAAGTGAACAGCTCTTTCTAGTGCTCTTCTCTCTCTTGCTAACTGTCTTTCTAGTGCTTTGATATCTGAAACCCGCGCAACCAAATCTGTAGGACCTCTGCTCCGCAAGTTCATGCACCTGACATCAAAGAGAGATGAAGAAGCAAAATTAGTAACCAAAACTTGATCTAAATAGGAAAGGAAATCGAATTGATCTTTCCAAGTTCCCAAAATGGCAACGGCGCCAAATTGATAACAGGAATTTTGTCTAATTCCCGAGGTATCAATCCCTCAAGCTGATCGCGTAGTCTTGAGATATCGAACCAATTGGGAGTGAAAAAGACCAAAAAGAATTCACCCAACCTTAAAAGCCAAGTTATACCAGTTCAAACTGAGATCATAACAATTCTAAGCAAATTAACAAAGACTAAACAATCAATCAAGCAAGAGATCACTAATCAAGATAAAACAAAGATAATCAAATAAAGAAGACAAGGCTTATGGGCTAAGGTCAATGATTAGAACCATCTAGAGCTAACAAGGATGCCTAAACAATCAATCAAGAAGCAAATCCCAAGCTAGGAACATTAACAATTGACTAATCCAATTTCTTGGCACTAATCACTTTCCCTAATCACATTTCAAGATCAAATTCTCATTTGTGAAATAAGACAAGGCAAGCATTAACAATCAAGTTCCATAAGCTAATAATCATTCTAAACATTCATTCTCATGAGCTAGAATATGAAAATTCCCTAGAAGACTCTAACTTGCATTTCATCAAACACTTGGTGTGCAACAAAAGCCTAAGGATCTAGATTAACTTGATCATGGATAATCTAGCACTAAGCACATCTAGAAGGGTGAGATCAATCATAAATAAGCTTTAAACATCCTTGATTCACTCTAAATGGCCCTAATCTACCTAACCCATAATCCTTGAATGAAACTACTCACAAATCATGCTTAGCCCAACAAAATCCATAAGAAAGATGTTAAGCATGATGATTTGTGAAGGATTAAAGAAAAGAGATGAAGAATCAAAACAAAACAAGTCTTAGATTAAGAAAATATTAAACTTTTGTCTTACAAGAACTTAGAACCAAAAACAAGCTTCAGATCCTCCAAAAATTAGGTTTTGGACTTAAATAGTGAACAGTGTTCGGAACCGGGTCAACCCGGAACAAACCGGGTATTGACCCGGATCCATGGGTGAAATCGGTCAAAGTCGAGCAGGTCAACGCTTCTGGGCAGCCTCGCGGTTTGGAGTGGACCGCGAGCTTGACCGCGATAATGCCCGGTCTGGAATCGGTCGATCCTCGCGGTCTGCTCTCGACCGCGTGCTGGACCGCGAATCATCCTGCGTGGTTTCTGGGTAGCTCTTGCGGTTTGGACTCCAGCCGCGAGCCAAACCGCGATCATTCTCGGACGAATCTGGGCAGCTTCCGCGGTCTACTCCGGACCGCAACATGAACCGCGGAGCTTCTTGCTTGTGTCCGAACACCTTCTCGCGGTTAGCCTCAAACCGCAAGGCTAACCGCTGGCAGCTTCACTCGACCCTTCTTACACTCTTCCATACCTCATCATTCCTCAAATGCTCTCAATGCTTCAAGCTTCCAAAACAACTCATTTTGCACCTGAAAACCAACCTAGAACACACCAAAACAAACCAAAATACAAACTCCTAGTCCTAGATGCCTAAACTCTAAATGCAACATAAAGATCATGGAAAAGCTAGAAAGGAAAGCTAAATCAAACCAAAACATGAACTAAACAACTCCTTAAATGCATGAAAACATAGACATATCAGGGCCTTATCGAATTACACGTACCAACCAAATTTCTTTCGAATTGTCACTCTTCCAAAATATGAATTTCCTATTTTGGAAGGTAAACAAAGTATGTCGCCCACAACACCGAATTGAGACATTTCCTTGGATTTTTTGGTCTATTTGGAAGAAAACAAACGAAAAAGTATTTAATAGAAAAGACATTTCGCCGTTAGAAACCTTTCAGATTGTCACTTTGAAAGAAGAAAGTTGGAGGATAGCAAAATAAAACGATGAAGAGGAAGAACCGGAGACACAAGATGAATTGAGAGACTCTTCTGGCTCTTCTAGGACACACAAAATCCGATATGCCAAATTAATGCATTTTGGATTGATCATGAACTTATCAGTAGTTTCAAGTGGTACTATAAAGATCACATGGGGATATAGGTTGATGGAATGAAAGGCGGTCGTCGAAGCCTATCGACACCACATGATGAGATGGACATGCTTTTATGGGTTATTTCATGCCTCCGTAATAGAAATATTCTGAAGATTTATGTTTAGACGGATTGCTCAAAATTGGTAGAAATGATGGAAGATCACGAAAACTGACCAACTTTTATATCTGAGTTAAAAGAGATCATTTTCTGAGACATAGTTTTGAAATCTTCAACCTTATTCATATTCTATGATGTTTAAATGGTCGAGCGGATTCTCTTGCGAAAGAAACTTGTGTACATAGTACTTTATCTATCTATCTATATAAACGAGGTAATTTTGGTAGAAAGAGTTCTACGGATTTCTTAATGGACACGACATGATTTAACAAGATGGGAAAACAAAAGAAAAGGTAAAGGGTTAAAAAGGTGAAATCAGTTTTATCACGGTAAATAATGCTCTACTGGTAAAAAACAGACAAAAAGTGAACAGAAAAAAGAGAGTTAACAAGTACAGTATTTAAGATACATTAAAAAAAACAAAGAGAAACTGAGAAAGTAGTAAAAGTGAGAATTATATAACGAGATATGATGGTGATTATTATTCTAAAATCATTAGGCCTGTGATTTAACCCCAACATGTGTTCTGATGCTCCCCTACTTTTCATTTGATTTTATACTAATTATCTTCCATCTTTTTGTATAAGAAACTTTTCTTGTTTCTTTAATCAAGCGAAAATAGAAATATAACCAATTACTTTTGGACTCTCGACACAACTTTATGGGCTGGATGCAAATTATACGCATATATTAGGCCATAGGAATCAATGACAATCTTATCTTGTCTTACGATGATGAGAATGGTGAATTTATTGGCTGTAATCTTTATCTTAGTTTATATTATTAACATGTAACACACACGGTCGAGATATTTAACAAACTTCCTCCTATCAGAATTTAAGGGTATGACCAAATGTTTAAAATACAATATTGAAATCTATAGTTTTTAAGAATAGATCATATAATTTACACAGTAACGAAACTTATGATATGTTATGGATAGAAGTAGTTAACCACTGAACTAGTGATAATTCGTTAAACAACATATATTGCACCCCATATAATGTATTTTGGTAAAACCTAGCTCGTTATATATGTTAATTAATCGACGGTGGATAAGTTAAATCATGTCGATCAAAACCAATAGCTTCCAAACATAACTGTTAACAAAATCCAACATTCTGCCTGCTCAAGAACAAACAAAATTTGCTTAAGAGATTTGTCTTTGCATGGTTTTGTTGGTATGCTGTGTTTGATACTACTTGTATTCACTTTTACTTTAATTTTTGAAATGTTTCGATAAAATGAATCGTGTAATTGGATTAAACAAATGGCACGAGAGCATCGTTCCAGCTTTTCCTTTCTGTATTTAGAACCATACGAACCGCACAGCCTTTTGTTCACACGTCCCGTCGTATCTGTGTTATGCTAAAACGACAAGTACTACATGACAAAACGCGAGCTTCGGCCAAGCCCCCAAAAATCTCTTGCTGTTTCTTTTCATGGACTTCATATTTTAGAGAATTTAAATAATCATCGTGGTTAACTCGGGAAGCGCAAAAATACATAGAGTGCTAGTTTAATAACATGAATTCAAAATAATGTGAACGTGGATTTTTTTTTTTTCCCTGACCATTTCAACGTGGAATCTTCAAATGATGTTTTGTCGATCAGTATATCGCGTTTGGTTAGTAGTTTGCACGGAAAAGACTAATTAATAAGAAATCTACTTTCCTTATAGAGTGACACCTGTCCTATTTTATAAAAATGTTTGGGCCTCACGAAATCTAAAATTGAAGCCCACATTTGCTTAATTTTCCAGTAAAATGAAATGTGGTCATTCCTAAACCTAATCCACTAAACCCATATCAAACGTGTATGTCTGTCCAACCCATACCGTACCGTTCTTCCTTCAAGACCTTTCCCCTTCCAGCTTCCCGATCTAAATAAACCGTTGCGTCCGGCTCATCCGCATTCACACGTCGCTCCTCCTAAAATCCCCATTTCCTACGATTTCTCTTTAATGGTATTCATTGTTATCTTAATATGTTGATCTCTCAAAAAATTCCCCATACCCTTCAAATTTTTTCCGTTTCGTATCAGACTTGATGGTGTCATATAAATCTTCCACTTGCCCAAAAACCACCACACCACCATCATCCAGAAGCTTCCTAAACTCAGACGTCAAATACACCGTCTCCAACGATTACAGTCATGGCTAGGCACGACGTTGTAGATATTCCGGCATCCGCTTGATATGCGACTTCGACGACCTTCATTTGGATACATACATAAGGTTTGCCATTCTATTTGTTTTCCTAAAAAATTTTAGGTTGAGATAAAGTCTTGGTTATGATTTATGCGCTTGGGGCAATATGTTTTTAGGGTATACAGCTCAATCAAGATGAAGTCTCCCGGCCGCGGGATATGGATACGAAAGGATTGCAAAGCCAGCAGAAGTTATGTTTAGTTCTTCATTTAGACCACACTATACAAGCCAAACACAATGACAAGGATGTAAGTTTGACGTCAAACCTCAGACATGTCCACAGTTAATGATTTTTTTTCTTAATTGTTTGTTGATCGAGATGGTTCCAGATTTTTTATCTCAGACTGCCGCCGTGAAGAACTCAGACCACGGTCATGAAACTAATGTTAGTGCTAGGTTTGATGCTCAGCTGAAGGCGCTCAACCTCCCAATACTGCCAACCACCACCATTGGGTCCTTCCCACAGACCGTAGAGCTCAGAAGAGCGTTAGTTTCCTTAATTTTATTCCTGGTATTTCCTTATACGGCATGATACTAATGGTTTCACTGATCTTTCTTTACTAAAACATATGACAATTACAAAAATATGCAGTTTTTGGTATATATGGTGCACTAAAGCTAGCTCTACTAATCAACAATCAATCATTTGCAGGGCATTGCAACCACAACCCTTAATGAATTAACTTGTGTCTTACCCGCGTTTAACGCGGGTTTATTTTTCTTTTTATTTAAATTTTTAGATTTAGTGGGACAATAATGTTAAAATATTTATCATTTTTTTATTATATTACAATTTCTGTTGGTTGGGTTTAATTTTTGTTTTTTATTGTCATGTTATGAATTAGTTTTGTTTTGGTTTTTATGGTTTTTAAGACTTTATATCGTTTTGTCAGTTTTTAGTGTTGTATTTTAGTTATTGAATTTATACCCGCATGCTAGTACAATATTATATATTACTTTCTTATTTTAATAATAATTTATTAATTTTAATGATTATATAATTTATAAAATAATTATGTATTATATTATATAATTATATGTACCAATTGATTTAGTAACTTAGTTATGCTTGATTTTATTTTTTAAGTTAAATTTTAGTTAAGAATAATTTTAATATTTATTTTAATATTAATTTCGAAATTAATTATTATTTTATTAGATTTTTGAAAAAGATTTTCGTTAGATATGATTAGGATAGAAAAAGGAAAACAAAAGATATTATAAGATATTATGAATAAATCAAATAAAAATTGTTTTACAGTTTTACCTTTAATGAATGATACAATTCCTAATAAAATTAAGGGCAAATTTCGGAAACAACATTTATGTACCATGGTCAATATCCTGTTTTAATAGTATAGACTAGATTTTGACCCGCACTTAGAAAGTGCGGGTTTAATTTTGATTATGTAATTTAGATTTTTAATTATGTAATCTAATTTTGATTATAATTGTTTAACCAACATTATAAACAGTGAGTTAGCAATTTAGTTTTTTTTTAAATGAATTATGTGTTATTTGGAGGAGATATATCGTAAGGATTAAGAGATTAAAATAACGATTTCGCATTATATATTTTAATCTGCGTTGTATCGTAAGATCATAGTTTGGAAAAAATATATATATATATGTGAAAACAACTATTGTAAAAGTTATATGGTATATGTTTAATTGTTATTTTATTTATCTAAAATATTATTTTATAAAATACATGTTGTAGTCGTATATATAATTTGCAAATTTGATGGAACTATCCATTAAAAACTTTATTCAAACATAAAGCATAATTTGACGCTTCAAATATTTGAATAATATAAGTATGAAATTATTTTATTATTTTATTAATTTTAAAATATATCAGCTGAAATTATTTACTATATGCGATTTTTTATAGAAAATTTATAATCAAGATTGGCTAATTAATTTTTCAACCCGTTTAATTAATTAAATATTTTTCAGTTTGATGGAAAAACCTGCTAAAAGTACAATCGTAAAAACATCAATCGTAATATGTATATATATATATTTGAAACAAAATAAAAAGATATTAAAATATATTTCAAATATTTGAATAATATAAGTATTGAATAATATAAGTATGGTTAAATTTTTAAAATATATCAGCTGAAATTATTTACTATATGCGAATTTTTAGAAAGTGGCTAATTAATTTTTCAACCCGTTTAATCAATTAAATATTTTTCAGTTTGATGGAAAAACCTGCTAAAAAGTACAATCGTAAAAACATCAATCGTAATATGTGTATATATATATATTTGAAACAAAAAAAGATATTAAAATATATTTCAAATATTTGAATAATATAAGTATGAAATCATTTTAATATTTTATTAATTTTAAAATATATCAGCTGAAATTATTTACTATATGCGAATTTAAAAAAAAAAATTATAATCGAGATTGGCTAATTAATTTTTCAACCCGTTTAATTAATTAAATATTTTTCAGTTTGATGGAAAAACCTGCTAAAAAGTACAATCGTAAAAACATCAATCGTAATATGTATATATATATATATATTTTGAAACAAAATAAAAAGATATTAAAATATATTATAAATATATTTTGAATTAAATCATAAATTAAAGAATCTTAATTTATATATAATAGTTGATGTATAAATTATTCATTATATTTATCAATTAATTTATTTTGATTTTAATTAATTAGGAAAGTGGGACCCATTGGATTTTGGTTGTTTGGCCATGTTTAATAATTGTCTTGTTTGAAAACATGGATTGTAGAGATAATGTTATATTCCCTAATTACCCTTAATGAAGGTTACAAATTCTAATAATATCAAGGGCAAATTTCTGGAACAACATTTATGTACCATGGCCAAACTCCAATTTTTTAATGGAAAATACTTAGGTTCACCCCTAGAGGTGAACCCATTTGTTCACCCCCTCTTTATTAACCAATCAAAATATGCCATGTAATATTATTTTTAAATAAAATTATAAAATTAAAATTAAGGTTTAGGGATTAGGGTTTATGGTATAGGGTTTAAGCTCTTTGGGTTTAGGGTTAAGGGATTAGGGTTTAAGCTCTTTGGGTTAGGATTTAGGGTTTAGGGATTAGAGTTTAGTTTTTATTTTTAAAAATTTACATATTGGGTTTAGGGATTAGGGTTTATGGTATAGGGTTTAAGCTCTTTGGGTTTAGGGTTTATGAATTAGGGTTTAAGCTCTTTGGGTTAGGGTTTAGGATTTAGGGATTAGGGTTTAGTTTTTTATTTTTTAAAATTTACATATTTGATTTAGGGATTAGGATTTAGTTTTAATTTTAATATTTTAGGTTCAAATTATCGTTTAGGGTTTAGGGTTTAGAATTTAGGGTTTAGAGATTAAGATTTAGGTTTTAGTATTTTTAATAAAAAAATTATTTTTAAGTTTTGTTTGAAATAAAATTTATTTTCTTTTCTTTTATTTTCGTTTTTTATTTTTTATTTTATTTTTAAAACATTTTTAAAATTTTATTTATTTTTAATATTAGATTATGTGGAATTATTTGATTGGTTAGAAAATGTGGAGGTGGACAAAAGGGTTCACCTCTAGGGGTGAACCCAAGTATTACTCTTTTTTAATAGTATTGATGAGTTAGACTGAGAAGGAAAAAACACTAGCAAGGAGATTCCAGCCAGTGGTGATTTACGAGCCAATCGAGATTTATTCTCAAGCCAGTTTTCAATCATATCAACCAAACAACTACGGTTATTTTCCCGAACATTACCAACATTTTCAAAATAACATAAATCATATTCACATTGTCTGATCTGTTTTAGTTACTTCTGTCTGATTCAACATTGTTGTGGTTTGTGCAGCAAGAAAAGCAAACCATTACAGCCGTTAGTGATGACTATGAGACACTGAACACTTTGTCTGCATCATTTCATTATTCAGCTGATATGTTTCTTAGCAGCAAAGTTGTGTGACTCACAATTTCCATTTTACCGGAGAGGCAAAAGGTAATATATGATGAACAGAAAAAAACTTTCACAGCACCAAGCACAGACAAAATCGCACCTAGCCCAGCGAGAATACCGTGGGTCTATTGGTTCAAGAAACTTCTGTACTATCAAGTCATCATGGTTTACCTCCTCACTCGATTAGTACTGAATGTTTCTCAGGTGCTAGAAGCAGGAAACTCTGTTTTTTTTGGGTCGGGGACAGGAAACTCTGTTATGATTTTAAAATTCATAAATAACCCACACAAATATAAACTATAAAGATAGGAACGAGCATAATACTATACTAAATGAAAAAGAATAACATAAAACCACATACAAGGAAAAAGTAAATAAACCTACGCATGCACAGGATTTCCTAAAACCGATCATACCTTAGTTTTTTGTTTGAGATGTCGAATAAAACTCTAATCGTAAACATCATATTTAAAAGCAAACACGAAGAAAATATCCAAAACTTAAAAATATATGTTTACCTATTATACGCTGCAAAATCTTTCTAAACTCTTTCGAAATTTAGTTAAAAAACTATTTCTATACCAAAAAGAAAACTTGCACCACAAGGTACTGAAATTTGCTGCGTCCACGATAAGAAAAAACTGGTCACATAGCAGAGCTGGTTTAGCGGTCGTCGTTGTTTAGAACGAACCACAAGCTTCGATGATTCGAAGATTACCGGTGGAGTACTCATGAATATTGTTTTAAAACTGTAATATATGCAAAGGGATTGTTAGACAAAAACAAAGAATGGCATGATGCAATTGACAAAATATTACAGTGGGTGCCACCTTATCTCCTACGCTTTCTATTTATATCGATATTGATTACCGTGAAGTTTCAAAACCAATTAAGCTTTGGAATCATTGTTGACAATACATGGCAGAAGACCAACTACGCAAGCAGATAAGAAAGATTCTCCTACCAAGAAATTACTCTGAAAGATTTGAAAGCGTACATACTTAAAGAGACTGAGCATCAATGGCACATGCATGACAAATCATTATTAGATTTTGATGACATGCCACAATCAAATCAAACGGTTTTGGATGAACTAAACAACTCATTCCTTAAACAAGAAAGACAATACACAACGTCGTAGAGGGATCAATAGAGAAAAATATATGAGCTGATACTCCATTCGGTTAGCAATAAAGAAGGTAAGTTGTTCTTTGTTTATACAAATGGAGGAACAAGGAAGATATTTACATGATGACCGCAGTTGATAACATTTACGGCCGAATAAACACAAATAAAATTCAATAAACTACTACAAACAAAACTCCGCGCGTGCGCGGGGGAAGTGAAGATCAACTAGTATCATTAATAATAATGAGTGTTCCAACATTACAATTTGAAACAAGTTGTAATACCTAAAATTTTAATCCCACGGCAAAAAAAATTTAAAAATTATAGAAGCAAAAACATTCACTATTCTGATACTTCTGCTTGGTAACAAAAACATGGAAGCAAAAACATTCGCATGTCTAAACCATGCGACCATATATACAACAACATAAATTTTAAAATATAAGATCCACGAAAGTGGTTACTAGAGTCGTTATTTAGCTTACGTACGCTCATTTTACAACGAATGTTGAGAGATGCAGTTTGGATGAGTTTGCAAAACCCAAAATACACATTTTAGATTCTTATGTTCCTTGTGGTGTTTACCGGAACTGCAAGAATCATTTAATAGCTGAGGATCAGACTCTTAATAGGGGCGTCTTTCACTCTTTCGTAATGTAGTTTTCTCTGTATATGGTTTTTGTAAATAATATGCACAAGGGCACTTCAACAAAATCCAGAATATGACTTGGCTACGAAATAAAGTTTTACTTTTAAAGGTTCGATCGAATCTTCCTAGAAACTAAGTTACAATTATGTTAAGCACCAATCATGGGTATTTACAATTTTACATAGCTTCTCATAGTTTTGGAATTAGTCGGATCTTATCGTCCGTTGACCTAAAAACCAGCTAGAAAAACGACCCAACAACTTATAGCTGAAAATTTATAGCGTTTGTCGAACCGGATCACTTGATTATTAAAAAAGAGTTTCACCTTTAAAGAGTTAAGATCAATCACTCGTGCACAATGGCCTTAACGTAATGCTAGCTTTTAAGAGAAGGAGACGAAGGCTTGATACTAAATTAAATGTTTCTTCACGAAGATAGGAATTGATTACTAGTATCTATCCTTCCACAGAAACATATGTTGACATGAAGCATGCTGTAACACCCGTCTCCCGGCATAACCGGAGACGCGGCATTAGGACGCCCGTTGAACCGGATTCGGTCCAACCGGGACGCCTTCTCAACTTGTCCCATGACCCGGCGCTTCCTTCTTATTTGAAAACCACCAACTACGTCACTCGACTGTATCGATCCCGCATCCGGACCTGCAAGAAAACGGGGACAGGAAAGGGGAAAGAGGCCTGAGTAATTGTTTCAAACACAATCACCCAGTGAGGACGGGCTTAGGGAGCCCGCTATCCCGCTTACACCACACGACTACGGATCACAAGTCCTAAGCTAATATCACCTTGCAAACAGGCCCGAAGGCTTTCACCACGCAAACTACATCCACTCGTGCTTTCACACTCGCGAACCCCTACTCTAGCCCGAAGGCTCCACACAACCCGGCCCAACCCGGTAGGCTCAAGCAACCGGCTCACCCGGTCACTTCCACGTCGGCCCGAAGGCACGGTAAACTTGGGGAGGCTCGCCAAGACCTCCCTTCCGACGATACAAGGGTCGCGTACCAAAAACTCGTTATACGCGAGCCGCCAAGAAACACCCTTTCGGGGGACCTAACACAGCTACCAATCATATCCATCACACACAAGCAACATTTTCAGGCTCAGCGATAACCTAGCAGTTCTACGTTCTCAAGCAATCACATCGAGATCTCTACTATCCTAAGCTACCTAGGAAAGACGACATTAACATGGGACTATCGCCCGGAATCGAATAGAGCAAGGGAGATCACCAACGGTCCTCACCTTAGCCAAAGAGGAGGGCAAAACGGTAATTTAGAAGCTTCTTCAGCCCGAACGGACATCAGATCTGGAAAGAGGACGAGAAATCGAGTGAGATAGGCTTTTGAATCGCTTAGATCGGGCTTAGGATGAGCTAGATATGATCGATTGAAAATACCCAGCTCAAACCAGCTTAACCGACCTAAACCGGAAATCAGATTTGAAATCAGAATCGAAATTGGAAATTGAACCGGTTAACCTAAACCGGACCGGTCAACGGTCAACGGTCAACCCGACCCGGTCAACGGACCCGACCCGGTAACCCGACCCGGTCAACCGAGTTGACTCGGTCGCCGGCCGAGTTGACTCGGCGGCGGTCCGGCGGTGGCTCCGGTGGTCGGCGGCGGCGCAGCTCCGGCAGACGGCGGCGGCTCCGGGCGGCGGCGGACGGCGGCGACGGCGGCGGCTCCCGGCGGACGGCGGCGGCGCGTGGCTCCGGCGGCGGCGGCGCGTGCATCGGCGCGTGGAGAACCGGCGAATCTTCTCTCTGCGATTACGGGCGCGTCCGGAGGCTGATGGAGGCAAGGTCGGTGGCTACGGCTTCGTCTCGACGAGAGGAACGCGATGGTGGTCTCGGATTTCCCAGATTCCTCACGTTTAAAAAGATACGAGGCTTTTAGATCTCGGGTTGGGAGAAATCAGATCTGAAAAAGGGCTTACCGGATCTCTTTCGACACCAAACGATGGAGGAGCCCTAGATCTACTCTCTGGAGGCTTTGGCTGCGACGGTAATGGAGCAGGGCTTCGCCGAGGATCATTTCTTCTTTGTTTCTCCAAAAAGGTGGCTCCTATTTATAATGAAAATGCTAGGGTTTTGGGAAGGAAGAGGCTTTTGGGCTTGGGCTAATGGGCTTTCCTCTTCCTTTCTCAAAATTTTTAATTGGGCCAGTTTGGGTATGTTACAATTCTCCCCCCCCCTTAAAAAGAATTCGTCCCGAATTCGGTGGCGGGAGTTCCCCACTGCAACTCTTTACCAACCACACTCCGCAAACTTCGCTGACCCAAAACTGACTTGATTGCTTACTTGCTTGAATCCTTCAGACTGCTCCTCCCCCCCTTATTTCCAACCACACTCGGAAGTGTCCTTCTTCTTGGTGCCGATCCAACAATAGCTTCCAGAATGCAGTACAAACACCACATGCTACCGCCCATGTCCATTAGGGTCGGTCTCCAAGAACAACACTCATCCCTCGAGTGGTTCTAAGTCTTGAATTCGATGCCCCGCTTCCGATCCCATGCTCCTCAACGGTTTTCATTACCGTGCCACAATGCATCATCCACTTCCAAATGGATTCTCTACGACGGTTTTCCATTACCGTGCACTATGGCGTTGACTGTCGCCCAAGCAGACATCCTTGCTAACCTCTCTGACCGATGCAGCTAACCATGTCCATTATGGCTATCTGGCTGGTGGGGAACGACCCACTTAACTCCTGGTATGCTCCAATGCCACGCTTCCGCTGCGCATTCTGATATCCAAACCAGCTTCCAATCTGACTTCCAGGTCAAGGTGTCCTACCCTGTGATCCGGTTGTGGTGCTTTCCAAACACCATCCTTTGGGTTTCCTTCCCCATTAGACTTGCGCTCCTTTGCTATTCCTTGCAGCTTCTTGCCAATCCTCCAAAGTGTTTTCCTAACACTCTTCCGTTGGATTTCCATTTCCAATGGCCAGCTTTGTCCACTTGAGCTTGCAATTGCAGAAGTCCGGCTTGCCAGGCAATTCCAAATGCCACAACGCCACTTCCCAGAACGCTTCTGCGATCTTCTTTCCCTCTTGCGGAACTCCGTTAGCTGCTTCAGTAATCCACAAAGAATTCCAGGGCAGACCATTCCCTTTCCGGCCTCACCGTTGAATCTCGAACTTGCCGTACCACGAAGACCTTCTCCAGCTTCCCGCTTGATCATTCTTCAACGAGCCATCCATAACTTATTGAAGTTGATGTCACAAGCCGACTCCAAGATTCCCTACTTGGATCATATTTGGGTAGCCTCCCGCTGCTCCTTGTGATACAGGCAACTCAAGCAACTCCTGACGCTTAATCCAGTCGAAACACCGCCACTTCCAAATGGCCTCCTTGCAATCCAGTCTTTCCCTTGACCTCTTGCCGCTCCTGTAGCACTCCTCGCAATCCGGTCTTTCCATCGACCTCTTGCAGCTCCTGTAGCACTCCTCGCAATCCGGTCTTTCCATCGACCTCTTGCAGCTCCTGTAGCACTCCTCGCAATCCGATCTTTCCATCGACCTCTTGCAGCTCCTGTAGCACTCCTTGCAATCCGGTCTTTCCATCGACCTCTTGCAGCTCCTGTAGCACTCCTTGCAGCCCGTGCAGAACTCCTTGCATAACTCCTTGCAGCTTCCCTGACGTCTCTTGCAACTCTTTGATACATTCCCGCAGTAGTCTCTCCGGTGAACGCATCCACATCCTAATCGCCCTGGCACGCTTGGTTGAACAACACTCTGAACAGACGATGACCCCAACACACACCTCAATAGTACTGACTGCCATGTAGGCGCACACCACAACACACATCCCAACATACACCTCAACGGCACACATCACGACATATATCTCGGCACACATCTAGCGGCAGTAGCACAACCGAGGTTTGAAGACACTGACGCCCACCTGCACGGATAAATTCTATCTAGACTAGGACCGGCGTGGAGAACAATCTATGATATACATGGTGCTTGAAAAGGCTTTTCGCAAAGTAACCATTTTTTATAAAATTTCGCAAACGGTTTTGAAAAAGATTTGAAAATAAGGTTTTAAGAAAAACAACGAAAGCTGATCTCCCAGGGCAGGACTGGGAGACCTTTAACCTGGGCTCTGATACCAAATTGTAACACCCGTCTCCCGGCATAACCGGAGACGCGGCATTAGGACGCCCGTTGAACCGGATTCGGTCCAACCGGGACGCCTTCTCAACTTGTCCCAGGACCCGGCGCTTCCTTCTTATTTGAAAACCACCAACTACGTCACTCGACTGTATCGATCCCGCATCCGGACCTGCAAGAAAACGGGGACAGGAAAGGGGAAAGAGGCCTGAGTAATTGTTTCAAACACAATCACCCAGTGAGGACGGGCTTAGGGAGCCCGCTATCCCGCTTACACCACACGACTACGGATCACAAGTCCTAAGCTAATATCACCTTGCAAACAGGCCCGAAGGCTTTCACCACGCAAACTACATCCACTCGTGCTTTCACACTCGCGAACCCCTACTCTAGCCCGAAGGCTCCACACAACCCGGCCCAACCCGGTAGGCTCAAGCAACCGGCTCACCCGGTCACTTCCACGTCGGCCCGAAGGCACGGTAAACTTGGGGAGGCTCGCCAAGACCTCCCTTCCGACGATACAAGGGTCGCGTACCAAAAACTCGTTATACGCGAGCCGCCAAGAAACACCCTTTCGGGGGACCTAACACAGCTACCAATCATATCCATCACACACAAGCAACATTTTCAGGCTCAGCGATAACCTAGTAGTTCTACGTTCTCAAGCAATCACATCGAGATCTCTACTATCCTAAGCTACCTAGGAAAGACGACATTAACATGGGACTATCGCCCGGAATCGAATAGAGCAAGGGAGATCACCAACGGTCCTCACCTTAGCCAAAGAGGAGGGCAAAACGGTAATTTAGAAGCTTCTTCAGCCCGAACGGACATCAGATCTGGAAAGAGGACGAGAAATCGAGTGAGATAGGCTTTTGAATCGCTTAGATCGGGCTTAGGATGAGCTAGATATGATCGATTGAAAATACCCAGCTCAAACCAGCTTAACCGACCTAAACCGGAAATCAGATTTGAAATCAGAATCGAAATTGGAAATTGAACCGGTTAACCTAAACCGGACCGGTCAACGGTCAACGGTCAACCCGACCCGGTCAACGGACCCGACCCGGTAACCCGACCCGGTCAACCGAGTTGACTCGGTCGCCGGCCGAGTTGACTCGGCGGCGGTCCGGCGGTGGCTCCGGTGGTCGGCGGCGGCGGAGCTCCGGCAGAAGGCGGCGGCTCCGGGCGGCGGCGGACGGCGGCGACGGCGGCGGCTCCCGGCGGACGGCGGCGGCGCGTGGCTCCGGCGGCGGCGGCGCGTGCATCGGCGCGTGGAGAACCGGCGAATCTTCTCTCTGCGATTACGGGCGCGTCCGGAGGCTGATGGAGGCAAGGTCGGTGGCTACGGCTTCGTCTCGACGAGAGGAACGCGATGGTGGTCTCGGATTTCCCAGATTCCTCACGTTTAAAAAGATACGAGGCTTTTAGATCTCGGGTTGGGAGAAATCAGATCTGAAAAAGGGCTTACCGGATCTCTTTCGACACCAAACGATGGAGGAGCCCTAGATCTACTCTCTGGAGGCTTTGGCTGCGACGGTAATGGAGCAGGGCTTCGCCGAGGATCATTTCTTCTTTGTTTCTCCAAAAAGGTGGCTCCTATTTATAATGAAAATGCTAGGGTTTTGGGAAGGAAGAGGCTTTTGGGCTTGGGCTAATGGGCTTTCCTCTTCCTTTCTCAAAATTTTTAATTGGGCGAGTTTGGGTATGTTACACATGCGGCTCAACACAACAAAATCTCAAAATGGAATTCTCAAAAAGTCGTGTGTCTTGTGCATAAAGAATAATATTAATATATATCACAAAGTTTTCACTATTGCTCCAAGTATGATGTGATCAAACTACACTGGGTTTGATTGATAATTTCTAACCACAACAGTTAGAGATATATCATTTTAATTGTTAATAATCATATAAATGTTATAAAAAATTATAGTAAAAATAGTTATTTTAAGTTTTTTTTACCGCTTTTGATAACAATTTTTACTAAGAGTTATCTTTTACAGTTTTGTATTATTCAACTATTTACCATTTTTGTTAACAACTACTATACTCATTCTGCTTTTATTTACTAATTGAATCCATTAATTTATCAGTAGTATTATTGTGGCATGACCTAGATAATGAAGCATGCATTTTCACCAAGGCAACAACATTAATGGAGGCATGCAAAACTCGTAAATCTTGAAGCTGAAAGTGATTGATGACCAGATCAAAACTCTTGGAAGAATTAATAAGAAACTTGTAAATGATTTTATAAAAGAAAAAAATAATATAGTCTTTTGTGTTGATTAGTCCTGTCATTCTTACTCATACGACATGCCACAAAGTCGAAATCAGAAAGTCCACTCTAAATTAATAACCTCAAAACAATTAGTGTGATAACTATAGTCTATAGAAGCTTCGTTTTCTCTAGTCTCCTTAATCTCTAAGATAAAGATTAAAAATAAAGCGGAATCCAAGCAGACGCTGACGGAAAAACGCGTGGCGAATATAAACGTACAAGAGACAGACCATTCAAATAAACCTCAATATTTTTTTGGAAAAATCTAATAAAATAAAATAGAAGAAGAAAAGGAGCGGTTGAGTTGAAATAGCCGGCGCGTGCGACTCACTAAAGAAGAAGATTACGCATTTTCCTCCGTTGTGATCCGAGTGTTGGAATCGGACGGTAGAGATCGTGATCGGATAGAAATAATGGTGAAGGAGACGGAGTATTACGATGTGCTCGGCGTTAGCCCCACCGCGACGGAGGCCCAGATTAAGAAAGCTTACTACATCAAGGTCTTTTTTCCTTTTCAATTCGAATCTCTGATTTTAGCTTAGATTCGAATTTAAGAGTTTCTAAATCCGGTGAGATGTGATCATATCTCCACGAAATGATGATTTTACGGCTATCAAGTTTTCTATGATAACTATAAGCTTCTTGTTGCTTTCGGATATTTGCTGTGAAAGATTGTAATCGATGACTATAAACTTATCTACTGCTTTAGGTACTGCTTTAGGTTGATCGAGTTGTAATGGATATGTGCTGTTAAAGATTGTAATGGATATGTGCTCAGTGTCTCTGGAATTTGTAATGGACAAAAGTTATCTACTGCTTTAGGTTGATCGAGTGATAATGGATATTTGCTGTGAAAGATTGTAATGGATATGTGCTCAGTGTCTCTGGAATTTGTAATGGACAAAAGTGATCTACTGCTTTAGGTTGATCGAGTTCAGAGATTTTCGAAATGCTGACTGTTGGGCTTGTTTCTCTTCTACAGGCACGCCAAGTACATCCAGATAAAAACCCTAATGATCCTCAGGCTGCTCATAATTTCCAGGCAAGTTCAGATTTTGAATTTTGTAGCTTTAATATACCATTTTTGAATTGGTATCCAGGACAACTCCTGTATAGGTTGTGCATGAGCACCGGGTTTGTTGTTTCATCTCATTGGTTGTTGAGCGAATTGGAAGTCTTAGATGATCAATTATTTGACAACTTAAGAGTGGAGTTGTGATTCCTTTTGTGTTTATTATTTGCTTGGCATGATATAGCTGTTATCATACTCTTAAAAGCATATCAGCAGGACTAACAATGACATAAGTTTTAATGAAAGTCAGATTTCCAAGAGATCAGTATAGTATGCACAATGCTGTCAGTATTTTCTGTCTTTTTGGATTAGCTTTTTGAAAATCTGAGTTCTTATACAGGTGTTGGGAGAGGCCTACCAAGTGCTAAGTGATCCAGGGCAACGTCAGGCCTATGACACAATGGGGAAGTCAGGGATTTCACCGTTAGTGTCTTTTCTTCTTCTCTCTTTTGATAGTTCCGATCGGTGATTGCTAGTTGTATCATGTGGAGTTTGGAGATATGGATCTTCATCATGTTGCCGAATAATTTGGTCGTTTCTCAGTTCTTACTTGTGGTGTTCATTCTTGCAGTGAGATCATTGATCCCACAGCAATATTTGCTATGCTTTTTGGGAGTGAACTTTTTGAAGAATACATAGGGCAGCTTGCTATGGCATCAATGGCTTCACTTGATATTCTCTCTGAAGGGGATCAGATTGATACTAAAAAGATTATAGAAAAAATGAGGGTAAACTTTTCATCTAAATTTTGGTCAAGATAACTTTTCTTCTAAATTTTCTTAACTCTTCTCACACTATTGAAAAGTTTAAACATCTGTTCCAGAGATGAAGTTGATTTAGATTATCAGAGTGGGTAAAAGAATTGTGCTCGATATATCACTTGGACATAGAGTACGGAGTACCTAGATTCACCCTTTTTCATAATTTGCTAAGCGTGTTAGATTGCTTTTGGTTTCAGGCTGTTCAGAAAGAAAGAGAAGAAAAGCTTGCTCAGATTCTTAAGGACCGCCTTAACCTATATGTGACGAACAAGGACGAATTTATTAGCAATGCTGAAGCTGAAGTAACAAAACTCTCAAATGCAGGTAACATGTTCTGTAGCATATTGTTCCCCTTTCATAGGCTATGCTTTCTCTTTCAATCAGTGCCATATCCGTGATTGAAAAGCAGATTTACCTCCTTATGTACCTATTCTTCAACAGCATACGGTGTGGAAATGTTGAACACAATCGGATATATATATGTAAGACAAGCGGCGAAAGAGCTTGGGAAGAAAGCTATATATCTCGGTGTACCATTTGTTGCTGAATGGTTTAGGACGAAAGGTCACTTCATCAAATCCCAAGTAACAGCTGCAACAGGTTAGTAAGGCTATAAGTTGTAGAATGGGTTACATAAGAAAATATCTAATTCAAACAAACCCCAAGAATACTATCATGGCTTTCTAGAACTTGGACTCCTCTCTTAGAGAGAAACGTTTAGTGACTTTTATTTTCTGTCTGTTTTCTGTGGTCCTAGGCGCATACGCTTTATTCCAGCTGCAAGAGGAAATGAAAAGGCAGCTAAGTGCAGAAGGCAATTATACTGAGAAGGAACTTGAAGAGTACATGAAGTCCCATAAAAAAGTGATGATTGATTCTCTGTGGAAACTCAATGTTGCTGATATCGAAAGCACTCTCTCCCGTGTGTGTGAATTGGTATGTCTAGCTATAACTGTTAACTATTTGGCTGATGTGGCATCTTGGTAGAATTTCTTTTGTTGTAATTACATTATGATTTTTTTCTCTGTCTCAGGTTCTTCAAGATCCCACTGCCAAGAGAGAGGAGCTTCGTGCAAGGGCAAAGGGATTAAAAACTTTGGGGAAGATCTTCCAGGTAAATATGTTTTCATTTGCTTCTTGGAGAATATAGTGCATATTTGTTCAAAAATATTCATTCGAGAAATAAGAAGAAAAGACTGATTTAAAAGGCTTTTAACTTTCCCATCATATAGAAGAACAAGATAGCCAGTGAGAGTGATCCATTAGTAGAACTTCACAAAATAAACGGAAATGGTCAAGACCGTGATGCGTCCCTATCACCAAAATCTGATGAAGCATCTCATTCTACATTCGGGCCTCAGGTACATCCGTCTCCTTCCTCTTTATCCACTCCATGTTTGTATGTATAGAGATTCAAGAATGATTTACAGTAGCTATCAAAATGATATGTTGATCAAGAGTTGCATATGTTATGATTTATGAGAGATCATGAGATAATACTGACTGTGTTGGGAGTATGATTACTTAGCCTGAACTCACTGTTTGACTCATAGTCTGTAGATACCATTATACTCCCTCCGTTTCATAATGTTTCATGTTTTAGAAAAAAAAATTGTTTCATAAAGATTTATGTTTTAGGTTTTCTATGCAATTTTTAATTTTTCTATGAAAAAAAATTTGTTTCATAAAATTTGTTTCTTAATTTGTGTGAAATGTCTAAAACATGAAACATTATGAAACGGAGGGAGTAGTTGCCACTCTAAGACTAATGAAATGCAATTTATATAGGAACCGCAAAGCCCTTATGTGGAAACACCGAAGCTTGGAGAAGAGCAATTCAATATTCACTTCCCAAGGCCTGCGCCACCTCCGGGAGCGCAGAGACACTCTTAAAAGTGGCAAATGATTAATTCAGGTAAGAGATTGTGAGAGGTAATTACCCTTTTGTGCTATATAATATTACAAATTTTAAGGCTTTTATGCATATTAATATATTTGCTGGCGGTGGTAAACATTTTATGTAATTTTATTATTGTTTGTAGAAGAAATTATTGGATCTTTGAAAAGCACATGAAATCTCATCTATTTTTTTTTCCTTTTAAATATATCTATGATGTTTGGAGATCATGTGTTGGGATTCTTTTCTGATTATTTATATGAAGAAAAACCTTTGAGAAAGAGACATATAAAGCAGATATAGCTCATATAAAAAAAAAGATATAGCTTTAAATATTTAACTTACCTGTGTCTACAATTTGGTTCATGTCAGTTACTATTTTGGGAGTTATAAAAGATCTGTTACTAAAATTTATTACTTCTTTGGGAAATAGACCTTATTTTTGAAATACAAGTGCAACTCTAGAAATGAAATATTCAACACTGTTTTGGGCAATGTTTCTAATCGAAATTTATTCGTTTATTTTGAGGATTACAAGTCTTTTATAGTAGTGGTTACTGGTTCGCAATTACTAGTACTCAATAAATAAATTTAATCACCATCTAACCATATAAGCATTAGTTCTCAACGTTTAAGAGTTTTGAAAATTAAAGGCATGGCGTTACGTGAAGATGAAATTAATTACAGGAGTAATCGTAAGTAGACTTGTATGAAACGCATTTAATTTATAACATATGTTCCAAAAACGGAAGCATGAGGTCAAATACGGTAAACGACAGGCGTCAAAATCTACATTATATAATTCATAGAGAGGAATTAATTAATCTATAAAATAATCCGAAAAGCGTCGAGGAAAGCATCAATGGCGGATGCTTACTTGTTATAGCCAGACATCACCGCGAGAGTGAAGCCCACTGGACGAAGAAGATACACATACAGAGACGTATTTCTGTGTGTTTTGAATCGAATCTTTCTCCAGATCCATCAACTTCTTCCTCGGATTTCTGATTCCACCATTTGCAAATACATCGAGATACAGATCGTGGTTTTGATAGCATTCTCTTCCGTGACGAGTCCCGGATCTGATTGTGGTGGAACCAATTTTTTGCTCTGATCTCCAACTTTCCAGTTTTTTCAAATTTCGTTTTTAAGTTTTGAATCCAGAATAGTCTGAGATGGAGAAAGCAGAGAGCGAGAAGAAGGCATCGTCCGTATCCGACGTCGGTGCATGGGCAATGAATGTCACGAGCTCCGTCGGGATCATCATGGCCAATAAACAGCTCATGTCATCATCTGGTTTCGGCTTCAGCTTCGGTTTGATTTCTGATCTGTCTCTCTTTCCCACATTAACATTTTCATGGATTTCTCAATGTGTGTATTTGAGTGTTGGATCTCTTGGTAAATTGTTTTCTCAGCGACAACTCTCACTGGATTCCACTTTGCTCTCACTGCTCTCGTTGGTTTGGTATCGAACGCGACTGGCTTATCGGCATCTAAACATGTTCCTCTGTGGGAGCTTCTTTGGTTTTCACTCGTCGCTAACATCTCAATCGCTGCTATGAATTTCAGTCTCATGTTGAACTCTGTTGGCTTCTACCAGGTTAATTTTTTGTTTTGACTCCTTGTTTGAAGATCCTTCCTCCTTATGTGCTTACCATTGTGTTTTATATTTCATCTTAGATATCGAAACTGAGCATGATTCCAGTTGTGTGCGTGATGGAATGGGTTCTCCATAGCAAGCATTACTCGAGAGAAGTCAAGGCATCTGTCATGGTTGTGGTTGTAGGAGTTGGGATTTGTACTGTCACTGATGTCAAGGTTAATGCTAAAGGTTTCATTTGTGCTTGCACTGCTGTTTTCTCCACATCTCTGCAGCAGATCGTAAGTGCTATCTCACCATTCGTTCGATTTATTCAATCCTTTAGCATATGTTTTGCTCGATTTCTTTATCAAGTGCCATCTAACTCTCAACAAGTGGCAATAGGTCCTCTCAGTCTTTGAATCTCTGTGGATCTATACGTTATAAGTTGTTGTAGCTTTAAAGTAGAATAAGCTGACTTATATTTATCACTTCTTTCTGCTATCTGAGACCACAAGTTGTCAAAACGTGAACAGTGTTAGTTATTTATTGTTCATAATTATGAGAGGTAAGATGTCTTGGTGCTTTAAACATCTTATGCCAAGTTTTTACCTTGATGATGATTGCTCATCAAGTTCTCTTTCTGGAAACAGTCGATAGGTTCACTGCAAAAGAAATACTCAGTCGGATCTTTCGAGTTGCTGAGCAAGACAGCTCCAATCCAAGCCCTTTCACTCCTCATCTTTGGCCCATTTGTTGATTATTTCTTGAGCGGCAGATTCATAACTACTTACAAGATGACTTACGGTGCCATTGTAAGTGTATCTAAAATCTCCTAATTCCCCGTTTATAGAATCCCAATCTTTGATTCGTTCCAATTCTTTATCTAACAATTGATAACTATCCCCCACACATATGCAGTTTTGCATTCTTCTCTCCTGCGCATTGGCGGTTTTCTGCAACATAAGTCAATATCTCTGCATTGGAAGATTCTCTGCAACGTCATTCCAAGTTCTTGGACACATGAAAACAGTTTGTGTCCTAACATTAGGATGGCTTATCTTTGACTCGGAGATGACGTTCAAGAACATAGCAGGGATGGTCTTAGCCGTGGTGGGAATGGTGATTTACAGCTGGGCGGTTGAGTTAGAGAAACATAGAAAGTCGAAAGTCACACCGCATGGTAAGAACAGTATGACAGAAGATGAGATTAGGCTTCTCAAAGAAGGAATAGAACATATGAATTTGAAAGACATGGAGCTTGGTGATAACAAAGCATAAATAATTTCTCTTCAAGACAAAGGTTTCTACTTTTTTGGTTCTCTTTTTTTGTCACTCATTTTTCTCATTATGTACCCTTTTCTTTGTATTCTTTGTCTCAAAGAACCTTTATTTGATGTGCTCTCCTCAGCAGAGCACATTCTTTTTTTTTCTAATAGAAATTTGATTCTTCTGCATCTTTGCATAAATTTTATACATGAAGGTTCAATTCTCTGTTCTTTCTAGCACTGTCACTGTATTATGAAGCAATTTAGATCTCCTGGTTGGTTTGCTGTAATTATAGATTTTATTGTCTCACAGAGAAAAAGAGTAAATTTCCATTACAAGACCGTAAATTCCAGGAGGTTACAAACATGAAGGAGATATCTAGATTCCATTGAGTGTGACCACAACTCTGCGGGCTGTTGGAGCATCACGGTGTTCACATAGCCATATTCCCTGAAACCGCAACACAAAAGCTTTAGAATGAGATAACTAGATTGCAAACGAGGTCAGTGAAGAATATACATTGAATTATGGTACTATTGTAAGAAATAATATCCATTTACAATCAAATCCAAAGAAGTTATCACCATAAATCAGGAAACATGAAAGCATGTGAATGTGGTAATGCATAGTGTCAGATGGAGAAATTGATTACCTGCCAAGTTCCCAAGTTAAGTTTTCCTTTTGTTATTGGGATTCTGCAGAGACAATAAAACAGCTATCAACTGAAAACCTACTGCAGAACAATAAATTGCTCAACACATTAGGGTTCTAATAAGATTGTGACTCACGTGAGTTGATTTCCAAACATTGATGATTTGATATGAGCTGGCATGTCATCTGGACCTACAATTATTTACAAAACTCAACTCTCAATACATCTAAACCTTAAGATTTCATGAATATAGTAACAGAATGAAAGTTACATTATAGTAGAGATTAAAGAGGAAATCCACATTCAGAACATAAAGGGAACAGCTTTGAACTTATAATTGGTTTATAACTATAGACACAGTTTCATGTAACCAACAACAAAAATTGTTAACTGTAAACCAACCTTCCATGGTATGCCTCCAAGGAGCTGAGTTCCCCTGAATTACAAAAACAACGATGAAGTGATCAGTTTAAGCACCAAAACGAGGATGTTGAGAAGCCAGCTAAATACCTCAGGAACAATACTGTTCAAGAAAGTCTCAGTATCAGCCTGAACATCTGGATCATAATTCTCATTGATTGTCAGTGAAGCACTTGTGTGTTGTACTACAAAATTGAAAAAACAATTTTTTAATCACACAAGTAGCAGAAGCTGAGATATATTACAAAGCGAAGAAAACTCACAGAAGACATGAGCAAGACCACAATTGAAACCGGACAAGTCTTGTCCAATTTCCTTCAAAATCTATTTCAAAACAAAAACCTCACAAAGATTAATGATGATAAAGCTCATAAATTTGAGTCAAATTGGAAACGCTTCGAGTCAAAACCACACCTTAGGAGTGATGAGATGACATCCACGGCGTTGCGGTGGAAGCGTGATGGTTTTCTGAGCCCACTTAGGACCATTAGAGGAAGTCGCCATGGAACCTCGATCGGTTGCTGGATTCGCTGGAGTGAAAACCGATCTGACACGTAGAGAAGGAGGAACAGAGAAGAAGATCGTCGAGCTCTGCATAGCTTTTGTTGTTCCTCTAAGCCCAATTACAAAAACAACAATGGCCGACAATATTCCTACTCCAGCTCCAAACCAAAATCTCCCAAAAGGGCCTTTCACTTTCACCATCGTCGCCACTCATTTTTCTTCCATTTCTGGGCCTTAGAATTATTCGTGTGGCTATAGCCAATTGCGCAAACGGCGTGTAGTTCAACTCTCTATTGGTAAAATAGGCCACGGCATAAATATCGAAAACCGAAAACCGAACCGATCCGAAAAAACCAAAACTGATCTAAATTTCGTAAATATCCAAATGGTTCCTAAATTTCATAACTGAAATAACCGAATTAAACCAGAACCGAATGGATACATTAACCGAAATATGATTTTTTAACCTGGTTATATTTAGATTTACATTGACTAAAAAACCAAAATTAACCGAATATTATTTGAAAAATGGAATAATCCAAATAACATGAATATTTTTAACTGAAATACCCGAAAGTACCTAACTTTTGTTTAAATTACCTCAACTATCCGAATTTTTACACGAGTTAGTTGAATTTTTACCAAAATTAATTATATCCAAATTACCTAAAATTACTCAGACTTCTCTGTAATCGAACTAGACCCTTTTTTCTTTCAAATCTACTATTTGAACTGAACCGAAAACCAAAAATCGAACTGAATTTTTTAAATAAGCAAATGGATCCTAAACCTCTAAAACCGAAAGAACCGTATCAAAAGCTCAGACCTAAATGTACATTTTGCTTTACATTTTAAAGAGAGAAAGAATCATGTCCGTCTTGATGATTCCTCAATGAGTACATACCGGAAACTTAAATTTTCCGGTGAGAATTCAATGTTTTTGCTCTTCTTCTTCAAAAGTATCTGAGCAACTCTCTTCATGGAGTCCGGTAAACTCCTCACCGTTGTCTCCATAAGCTCTGATGTGCCCAATGACATATCTTTAGCATAGTAATGAACAATCCTGGGAAACAATATCTTTGTCTCATTCTGTATACGAACATTGTTTCTTATAAACTCTTCTTTCGCTCTTCTTAGGTCCCGGAACACGCAATCCGCTTTGTAAACCCGAACCTGAGAAACATTCATTACACAATGTTAAAGATTGAGAATCCAAACAACGAAAACATTCCAAGTTTTTGGTCAAACAGAATACCGGAGGATCTGTAGAAGCTCCTGAAGAAAGAGCGAAATGAGCCAACGCCTCTGGATAGTCCAAGGCGTAAATGTGTTTGACAGTACAAGTTTTCGACTTTCTTGATGGCGAAAACAGAGTCTGCAGCAACTGTTTACAGTAATGTCAAGTTATGAAATGTGATGGCAAACAAAAGAGATGAAGTGTGTTGCATACAGGTGGTGAGAAATGTGGGCGTA
This sequence comes from Orychophragmus violaceus, assembly GCA_030180135.1. Classification (NCBI taxonomy): domain Eukaryota; kingdom Viridiplantae; phylum Streptophyta; class Magnoliopsida; order Brassicales; family Brassicaceae; genus Orychophragmus; species Orychophragmus violaceus. Next base: position 10,103,675 of record CM058229.1, on the reverse strand, counting down.
GGCCTAAGATTGAGCTTTGGATAATGTGAGGGTTTACGCGATAGCCTCCAACATCATAAGCTGCCTGAGACATGTATAGATAGTGGCTTAAGTAACAGTAGAGAGATTAATCAATCGGTCTAAGAGATTGAAAAGACCAAACCTTTAAACACGAGTTGTTTCTTGTGCGGTTATGAGTTCCATAGGCTAAATAGGCCTGCAAGAAAGAGAGACAGAACCAATGAAAAGATTGAACCTTTATCCAAAAAAAAAGAAAGTAGTTGTTTTTTTGCTTACATGCATTGTGAGGGCATTGTGAATGTTTATCCAAAACGCGAGCTTCTCCTCTCGTTTCATTCTGCTTGGATCAACCTTCTCAAGCTTTTGAACTAGTGATCTATATATACCATTTGACTAAAATGTTAGATCAACCTAAGTTATTGTAACGTCCCATAGGAAAATGTTTATATGTAAACCTGAAGTTTTGGAGCATAAGAGCTGCGTGATTGAAACTACCATCATCCTGGTGAAGTTTCAGAGACTCTATTACAACACCACGTGGAACGTTTGCTTCTTTGCTATCCCCGAGGCACGGGTTACAGCTATCAAAAGTGGTTTTCGAAGAGACAGATGCAGGTGAAGGACAAGAACTGGTTCTTGTTCTGTTGGAGAGTGTAGAATACACAGAAGATATGCATCTCAAGATTTCTTCAGAGAGTCTACTCGGGTTCACGATGTTATCTACGACATGAGGCGAACCTAGAAGATCTTCAAGAGTAGTGTGATTACTAGAAACATATTTGGTCTTCTCCTGCAAACATAAAATTGGTTAGTAACAGAAAAGCTTTAAGAAAACTAAGACAATTCTAAATGCTCAAAACATCATTCAGTCTTGTCAGATTCATCACAAGGTTCGTTAAACAAACTGTTTAAAGGAAATGCAATGGTGGTTACTTACTCTTGTAGAAAAAGCATTTAAACTCCGAGGACAAGAAGAGGAACGTTCAGACATTGGAGAAGCTTGATAATGGTAGCTGAGCACGCCGGTAAGGTCTGGTTGCTCGGATTTAGGACAAAACTGGCTTGTTTCAGTGTGAGGAGAGAAAGAAGTAACTTGATCATCGAAAGCTGTCCTGTAAAGGGAGAGCAGATATTGTTCCGTACGTAGAATTTCAAACTCTAGTGAAGCAATTTCCTTCCTCAAATCTTCTGAAGACTGCACAAAAATACACAACATAAGAGCTCTATCTACAGTACACTTGATACCTATGAAAAATCAAGGCTACATACAAAGATCAAACCTTTAGCATTACGTTGCAATGAGTTAGTAATCTCTTCTCAATTGATACAAACTGCCATGAATATGTACAGACAAACATGAAAACAAAAGAGAGAGAGTTCTAAAGTTGCAAAAGTTTTGCTTTTGAAAAGAGAATGAAATTACCGGCTTACTGTAGCTAGAGAATCTTGAAGGTGATGCAATAATCACATTCTGCTTCTTCTCCGAGTTCCTGTGACCAAACCAAACCCATTCATTCAATTAAAGATGAAACCAGTCAAATCTAATAGTAGAAAGAGACGAAAGTAAATCTTTTTACATTGGAGAAGATGAAGAACAATCAGGAGAAGAAGCTGAAGGGCAACTCAGACCCATCATTTTCTCGCACTTTTTTTTGTCTTTGAGTAGAAAATTCATCAGAGAATATTATGAAAGAATAATAAAATTAGACATCCCATCAAGTATCTTCCTTTGAGACGTTCAAGAGCATATCTCGAAAAGCTCCATCCTTTTTAGATTGTCGTTTACTATGCTTATGTGACTCCAAATTTTTTTTAACAAAAATCTCGTAACTTTCCGAGAAAATCAGGAAAGGGAAACCGACATTTTTCCCGGGAGTTCAGATGAGGGCATCCCAAAAGTATTAATCATGATTCATGACTAAGTTATTAATAATTCCTGGTCCTATCTTATGTTTTTTTTTTTTTTTTTTTTTGTCGACCATTGATTCATGGGCCAAAGGCCTTAAAAGTGCAAATGGGCCGTGGCCCTACAAAGAACATTCCAAACACAAAACTACTCAGGCCCATTAAAGGCCCGCTGAAGTGATAAGATCGCCACAGAAGACGTGGCGTGCACCGCGGGAAGGGACATGCAGTAGCCACACGTGTCAGGAGAGGAAGCACAGCCGGAGAACAACCGGAGAGCGCGAGGAAGACGCCGCCGAACTGCTCCAGAGCATTTCTCAGTAGGCGCAAACGAACCATCCGCCGATCAGTGGCTTCCCAAACCACCGATTAGTACCTGCATCCAAAGAGAAACAGTAACAAGAACCCTACCGGAATCAACCCAAATCAAGGAGGCGCCACCGTGGATGGGATCAAAGAACCCATCGATTGCCACCAAAAGCTGTCCTCAAAGCGGTGACCAGCAACGATATTAATCCTTAAAGAAGGGAGGATCGGAAGCAGAGTCAAGAAAGAACAGGGACTACACGGCGAAGGACGGGAGAGGAAGCTCGATCGAGACAGGAAACCCGGATAACCGGGAAGAGAGTTCCGATATCGGAAAGATCAGCCAGCCGTAGACATCAACGGGACTTATTAGGAGAAGCATCCCAAACTACAAAACAAAAGCAATCACCGACCGAAGATCAACCAGAGACAGCGGTAAGCAATCGGCGAAGGGAAGAGACTGAGGGAAAAAAGATCCCGATTCTAAAGATAACAAAGAAGCATAATCAGGATCAGAAAAAAACCTTAAGCCCAGATATATACTTAAGAACAACAAACAAAGGCGCGATTCCACGCCATCCCTTCTGAAAAATCGGATTAGAGAAGAAGGGAGGAGAAGAAGTTTCTCTCTCTAAAGAGAGAGAAAGCGCCCCTACCTTGGTCCTATCTTATGTTTTTAGTACACTCACTTGGTTCAGTGCTCAAAACTCAACTAGTCTGAGAGAATATAAATTAATCATAAGCACTGGAAATATATAATATAACTCCTTGAAATAGATTAAAATAAAGCAAGCAAGCAATTAATGCCGTCGATCTCAAAACAACTAAGAGAAGAAGTGGGGACAATTTAACAAGAACCATAAAAGAGTTGACAACGTGATATAAAATATTACTCCACAATATAATTGTGGTCGCAGATGACAAATGTGTGGACATCGATCGGTTTAGACGTTTACCATCCGGAATAATATGTGAGTTTTAGACCTTGACTTGGTAAAAAATGTAGAAGACTCGCAAAAATAATGTTCTTGAATTGAGATTTTAACAACCTTTGACATGTAAAGATATGACGTACATTCGAGTAAACTGTACTTAAGTTCGTAACAACAAGTAAATTTGTAAAATCGTACAGAATCTAACAAGAAATATGAATTAAAAAAAAATCTATACTAAGATGGTGAAAGTGGGGACTAGTCTCTCTTTTTTTTTTTTTGTGCAAAGGCATTTTCCATTCATAAAATTAAAGGAACCCAACAGCAAATGGGCCACACAAGGCCTGTTTTGCTAATGAATCTGCAATAGAGTTATCAGCTCTTCGAATGTATCGGAAGGAAATAGCGTCAAAAGCAAAAACTAAAGTCACGATGTCTTGAAGGATTCCATACAGTGGAACCAAAGATCCACCATTGTTTATCGTAGTGATAAGCTGAAGAGAGTCTGAACAGACCTCGATTCTTCTGATTCCAAGCTCAATAGCCTTGGATAGGGCCTCTCTCACAGCCAGAGCTTCCGCCATGAGCGCCGAAGACACTGAATGAGAAACAGAGGAGGAGCAGGATGACCGAACCTGCGAGAATTGAAACACGATACCCAGACCCGCCGACCCACTTGAAGCTATCCAGGCAGCATCGGTGGAACAGACTACCAGATCGGGATCTGAAAAGCCAGGAGGATGAGGATTTGAAGACCGACACAGGGGAGGCTTCAAATGAGATGACAAAAGGTCTTGCGCTTCGATCCATTCCCTAGCACCTTGGATTGCTCTTGTAACGATCTCCATCGGTGAGAAAAGTCTATTCTCAAAGATTTTTTGATTTCTGGCTAACCAAATCATCCAGAGGATCCAAGGAATTAACATCTGTGAATTTATACCTGTAGGAGGAAGGATCGTTTTACTCTTTGCCAGTGAGAGTCCCTCGTTCACTGTCAGGAATTGAGAAGTATCGAAATCCTGGGCAAATGGGACAATTTCCCAGATTGATTTGGCAAAACCACATTGAAACAAAAGGTGGACTGAAGATTCAGGATCCCCACATCTGCAACACTTGGAAGCTGCAAGAATTCCTCTCGACATCAGATTATCTTCAACTGGTAACGCATTCTGAAGGACTTTCCACAGAAAATTCTTGATTTTAGGAGTAGTCTTAACGTTCCAGACTTGTTGATTCCAGTTGATGTCTTGAGCAGGTTCAGGTTGAGTAGGACTACTACAGTTAACTGCCGTATTGTATCCTGATTTGGTGGAATAAACTCCTGAAGAATGTGGGAGCCAGCAGAGCTTATCCGGCGCTGCTAGGAGGCTTGGCTTTAAAGCTAAAATGGCTTCTTCCCACTCGGGTAAGATGTCTCTAATTTTCTCAATATCCCATTGCTTAGTATGCGGATTGATGAGCTCAGAAACCTTAAGATGTTGGGTAGCTTCGGTAGGAGGACCTATGGGCTTTTGGGGAGCAACCGTAGACAGCCAAGAATCCTCCCATATCCCAATGGATTTTCCATCTCCTACTGCCCAACCTAAATTTTCCTTAAGGAGGTTTCTTCCTTCCATTATACCCCTCCAACCATGTGAGGCATTTAGTGGTAGAGAGCAGTTTAAAAAGGGTTCATAGGAACAATACTTTCCTAAGAGGGTTCTAGCTAACAGACTTTTGGGATTCTCCAAAATCCTCCAGCTGATTTTTGCTAAGAGTGCAACATTAAAGGACTGAATATCCTTAAAACCTAATCCTCCAAAAAACTTAGGTTTAGTTAGTTTTTCCCAAGAAATCCAACAAATATTTTTCTTCTCTGAGGACTTATCCCACCAGAACCTAGTAAGAGCTGATTGGATTCTCTTTTGCAGGGATTTTGGCAATAAAAAACAGGACATTGCATAGGTAGGCATAGCTGCAAGTACACTCTTCAGCATGATCATCTTTCCAGCACCAGAGAGGAAGCGGGAAGACCAGCTGATAGCCTTTTGTCTGATCCTGTCCACAATAGAGGTAAATAGATCCTTCTTTTTTCGCCCAAAATGTTCTGGAAGACCCAAATATTTCCCCACACCTCCTTCTTTATCAATATTCAGAATCTGTCTCGCTTGAGTCTTGAGTCTTAGAGGGGTTTTCCTAGAGAAAGTGATAGAGGACTTCTGACAATTAATTTGCTGGCCAGAGACTACCTCATATTGTCTGAGAATTTCAGCCAGAGCTTTACAATTCCCTAGGGTAGATTTGCAGAAAAACATAGTGTCATCAGCAAATAATAGATGGTTTATAGCAGGACAGCCTTTAGCCACTTTAATTCCCTTTAAAGATCCTTCTGCTTGAGCTTTAAAACATAGACCAGAGAGCACTTCACTACATATAATGAATATGTAAGGTGAAAGTGGATCTCCTTGTCTAATACCTCGAGATGGTATAACTCTTCCCCTAGATGATCCGTTAACAATGAAGGCATAGGAAACTGTTTGAATACATTGCATAATCCACTCCACCAAAACACTTCTGAATCCCATTCTTTCTAGGACCAAACGGATAAACTGCCATTCAAGTCTATCATAAGCCTTGCTCATATCAGTTTTAACTGCCATTGAACACCTCACCTCAGCCTTTGAATTCTTCAGATAATGCAAAATCTCATGAGTTATTAAAATATTATCTGAAATAGCTCTTTTGGGAACAAACGCTGATTGATTGTCTGATATGATGTCTTCTAAAACAGGTTGCAATCTCTTGGAGAGGAGTTTTGAGATGACTTTGTACCCCACATTACAAAGAGCAATGGGTCTATAATCTGCAACTCTTATGGGACTGTTGCTCTTTGGAATAAGCCTGACAAGCGTTTCATTCATCGAAGTTGGCATGATTCCTGAAGCAAAGAATAGTTGGATCTCCTTTATCAGATCATCTCCCACAATATCCCAGTTTGTGTGGAAGAAGCTTGCTGAAAATCCATTGGGGCCAGGGGCCTTATCTGGATGGATGGAAAACAGAGCCTCTTTTACCTCCGTTGCACTTGGAAGCTTGCATAGTTTATCATTCAGTTCAGAGGTAATGCAAGGAAGAAGAGCTTTCTCAATAATACCTTCCATATCTTCCAAGTTTGAGGTTTGGGATTTGAATAGATCCTGGAAATAATTAGAGATAACATCAGCAATCTGATCTTCTTTATACACTGGTTCACCATTTGCATTTTCCATAACTGCAAATTTATTAATCATCTTCCTTCCTTTTGTTGCAGTATGGAAATACCCAGTATTTCTATCTCCCAATTGAAGCCATAATTGTCTGCTGCGTTGCTTCCAGAACTCCTCTTCCGCCTTATAATTCTTCTCAAGATCAGTGTTGATTCTTCTTAACTCCTCTTCATCAGGTAGCTCTCTTAACATAGCCTTTTCCAAATCCCTTTTTAGCTTTTCTATCTGATTTTGGCTATTTAGATGCTTTTCTTTGTTCCAAAAGATGATGGTTGACCTTACTTTATCTATCTTTAGCTTCATAGATAGTAAAGGATCCTCATTCCAAACTTGTTCAATGACCCTCTTAAGCTCCTCATTATCCCTCAATCTGCGATCATATCTGAATATGCCTTTCTTTTTCTTCTTTGTAGTATCCAGATGGGTAATAATGGGTCTATGATCTGAACCTTCCAGATTGAGATATTCACAGCTTGCATTTGGATATAGATCCGCCCAATCACTATTAGCTAAAGCTCGGTCTAATCTGCTTCTTATTGTCATCTTGTTTCTGATCCCTCTCCAGGACAAGCTCTCTCCAATGTGCTGAAGATCATAAAGATCATTCTCAGCTAAGAAGGCTCTGAAAGTACCAAAGGAACTTTCTGGACGAAGAGTGCCACCCTCCTTTTCATCATTACTAAGTATATCATTGAAATCTCCTGATACAAACCAGGGAGCATTACGGCAAGAGGCTAAGTGAGTAAGGTTATCCCATAATAGTCTTCTTTCATTGTGATCTGGATTCCCATAAACAAAGGAGGCATAGAAAAACTTTCCTTCATACATAACTTTTGTGTCAATGAAATTGTTACAAGAGCTAATGACTTCTAGCTTGATATCTTGTTTCCATAGGAGAACAAGTCCACCAGCCGCGACAGACGCAGGTGGTACAATGGATAAATGATCAAACTGCAGCTCTTGAAGCTTCTTAGTAACAACTTCAGTGGGATTTTTGGTCTCGGAAAGAAAAATAATATCTGGTTTATGATTTCTGGACATCTCTCGGAGACGACGAACTGTCCGGGGATTCCCCAACCCCTGACAGTTCCAGCACAAAATCTTTAAGGAAGAGGAAGAGATGGATCGTGAAAATCCATTCTTCTCTTTGAGACCGGTGGAATCATTGCTCTAGCAGAGGAGGGTCCTGGTAAGCCAGGAATTGGCCCACTGCTCTTGTTTCCTTGCTTTAAACCTCTGCTACTGGACGTACCTTTCTCATTTCTCTTAATAACATTTTTGAATAGGCGCTTCCTTGGAGATGGTACTGAGCCTGGAACTTTCCTTTTTCGAGCAGGTAACGATGGGATCCCTTTCTCTTCAGTAGATTTGTTCTTACTTCCCAGGGGTCTACCCAATCTTTTCTTTATACTTGGAACTCTGTGTTCCTCACTTATAATAGGATCCGGTTCCCTCGCAGGTCCTAATCTTAGAACTGCTGGGATTCTGGCTGGTAGAACCGGAGCTGCTTCTCTAATAGGATCATATATCGGTGTTAGCGTGGCACGGACCATGTTTTCAGCTGTTTCAATGAATTGGCCTTGTTCCTCAGCCAACCGTCATCTCTCTTTCCTAGCAGCACTTTCGATAGGATCAACACAATTAGCATATTGGATCATAACCTCTCTAAGTTCTCCTACCGCCTCCTCAACTGCCTGGTAAGGAAGATTTATCTCTGGTGATTGTTGCTTATCAGTTGAACGGGTAGGGCTAACAAGAGAAGTTGGAGCTGCGTTCCCCCGAAGTTCAGAAGCAGAGGAACGGGATGGTTCTAAATTACGGTTTCTCTCCACCCACCTTTGTCTTGGAGCTTGAGAAAAATGTCGGCTGGAGGAATGATATTCAAAAGATTTACTGAGGCTTGACACAGGATTCCTTCTTTCATTTCTGTTATCCTCACGTGATCTCTGATTGTAAGTCCCTCGAGGAACTCCATACCCAGACTCCGGTCTCTCCTGATGCCTTTCCGGATGTGCAGAGTAATGTGAGTGATTTCCATGGTTTTGGTAACCACAAGATTGGGAAGAGTCTTTATTACGTGAGGAAAACTCTTTGGGATTGGTCGTGAGTCTGTGGTGACTTCTGCTTTGATGGTAACTATCCCGAGGAGGAGGGGGAGGGAGACTTCTGATCTCTGGTTTTTGCTTTGAAGGGCACTCCTTTGTCTCGTGGTCTAGCATGAAGCAGCTAGAACAGTGGTTTTCTAATTTCTCATAAACCAATTTTACTTCCACTTCGTCTCCATCCGCAAACTCAACAATAGAGGATGTGATAAGTGGTTTGAGACCATCAATGGCTACTCTGACCCTGGCAGCTTTGAAAGATATATCCAACTTTTCGAAATGGCCAATATTCCGAGCTATGCTGAGCAGTGTATCTTCAGACCATAAGTGGAGAGGGAGACCTTGAACATTTATCCAGAACGGAATGAGTGAGGGAAAAGACTTTGACGTTGTTGGTTCCCATCTTTGAAGGATTAACATCCAATGGCCAAAATGATATGGCCTATTATCAAGGACCTTCTGAATATCTTCCTCGGTCTTGAAGTGGAACTGGAAAAGACCTTGACCCAAGTCTGATCCAATAGGGGGTGCAGAAACTTTCCAGTGCTCAGCAAAGAAGGGGATGAGAGACCACAGCCTTTGAGCTCTTGGGTTTGTAAGTCTCCCCACCAGGGTAAATTCATGTTGCTTGATAAGCGCAGAGGTGTCAAAGGAAGGGACTCTGACTCTTGCAGCTCTAGGTGGTTCAGAGCTTAGAGGTACACTTGAGTTAGCCACACCTTTCCCTTTTTCAGCGGAAGAGAAGCGACGTTGCATTGTAGATCTGATGATCTTTAAATTATGGTAACAGGTTCTTCCTCGTTGGTAGACCAACAGAGGTGAAAGTTCACTACTATAAGCTCAGTAGGGAGGTTAGGAAGATAACAATGAGGTTACTGATAAGTATAGCAAAGTAAGGTTATGCAAACTTCATACCTGAAACTTTAACCGGTGGGAAAGTTATAGTTGAGGGAGGAGCTTCTCTAGGAGGAAAGAAACTGGCAGGGCAAAGGACCCTCCGGCCATAGAGGCGGGGGTGGAACCACGGTGAAGAAAGCTCAGAAGTGGTTTTGGTGAGGAAAACAAGATGGTTTTACCAGGAGAGGTAAAGGATGCAGAGAAATAAGGTCAAACAAGGTAGTATTAATTTGAAAAGTTTCTAAGAAAGGAAACAAACCAGGTTGGTGACCAAAACAGGGGACAAAATTAGCTTTGGGAAAAACTACCTAGAACTTCGTGCCTGGGAGAGAACGGTTATCTTTGATTTTGCTTACAACATCAAATCAGAACCCAATGTTGGGAGATATCTCAGCAATGGGGGACTAGTCTCTCATGTTACATTTTTAGGTAGTTTGTATAAAGACAGTAATAGTTGGATAAGAACATAATAAAAATAGATTGGTGAGAGTGAAGGCAAAAAATATTAACTACAAATCACACAACCTTCCAAATAGAGCTTCATTTTCGAAGTCGTCTGTTGGGTCAGGCCAGTAAATGCCTCCAGTTTTGGCACCACTCTTATACATTTAATATCGATGTGAACACCAAAAAAATTGTAAAAAACTGATCTTATAAAAACTGAAACAATTTAGATAAAAATCTTTCTTACTACAAGTCACACGCAAAAACCTATAAAACTGTCATCTACACGTGTAATTATCTTAGAGCACATACATTGAGGGGTTCTTAAGGGTGAGTTTCTTAACTATTCACGTGGGTCCCACGTGGGGCCCACATGAATAGTTAAGAAACTGTCTCTTAAAATCCTTATCTAAGAGCATGACCATCAATGAACCCCCAAAGGGGGTTCTTAAAAAATTTTTTTTTTTTTTTTTTTTTGGGAAAAGTGTAAAAAAAAAAAAAATTCGAAAAAAAAATTAGACGAATGATAAGCCGCCACGTGTCATGAACAGTGTAAGAACCGGTTCTTAAATAAGGATTTTAGGACCCGGGTTCTTAACTATTCACGTGGGACCCACGTGAATAGTTAAGAACCCGGACCTTAAGATACCTCAATGGCCATGCTCTAAGGATCGATCCTTACACTGTTCACGCCACGTGGCGCATTCTTATTGGTCAACTTTTTTTTTTAATTTTTTTTTTTTTTCAACAGATTAAAAAAAAAAAGATGAATAGTTAAGAAACTTAAGCGATAACACGGATGGACATGGTCTAAGGGGTGGAGTTCTTAACTATTCACGTGGAACCCACGTGAATAGTTAAGAACAGGGTTCTAAAAATTCTTATTTAAGAACCGGTTCTTACACTGTTCATGACACGTGGCAGCTTGTCATTCGTTTAATTTTTTTTTTCAAAATTTTTTTTTTTACACTTTTCCCAAAAAAAAAAAAATTTTTTTTTAAGAACCCCCATAAGAGTTCAGGGATGTTCATGCCCTTACCTGTTCATCTCTCAAATTTTCCTAATTTTGTTTCATTTTTTTTATTTCTAATTAAGATCCGGAAAGTTCCATTTATTTAATTTCTAAAAAATTTATTAGCTAAAAACATTCGTAACAGCTCCACGATCCATTCTCTTCGCTCAACCTCCTCCCACTCCTTCCATCAAAACCATAAACCCTTTTTACAACCTATTTGTTCTTTCTAAAATCGTACTGAAAAAAACATTTTCCCTCAATCGATTCCTGGTAATTTCTCACATTTCAATTTTTATCTTTTATTCAATATAGACACGGTCTTCACCACAACGAATCGTCAAATCCATTGAGGATCATCATCTATAAGTAATCACAGCAAAACAGCAGGTAGTCCTCTCAACTTCCATTGAGTTAGAGTGGTATGATGTATGTGTTTGAAAATTGGATGTGCCCTACATTTATCTTTTACTAGTATTCTGGCCTGTGCGTTGCACGGACATTGAATTTTATTTCATTATTTCAAATAACATTATATAGTATGACTCACCAAGAGAACAATATAATGAAATATTCGATTTTAAATATTACGTTAAAAAGTGTTACAAAGTCGTATTTTGTGCTTAGATTTAATGAAACCCATAAACTCTAAAAGAATTAACTTCATATTCGATCGACAAAAACATGTGAATGTCATAAAAAAAACTCCATTCATCGGTTTAAATACACATCTTAGTTTGTACTCTAAAAAATCTAATATATATACACATAAGTCTTGAATAAAAGAACCAATTGTTCATGTTCCGATTAAATATTTTTATCATATGTTTTTTATGTCATCTAGATAATTCTATGAAAATTCTCTAACTATATACGAATCAAAAATACCATCTGATACGGTAAAATAACAAAATACTAAAATTAATAAAAATATTGATTGAGTAACACAAAATAAAGTTATATTTTCATAAAATATATTGTTATTGAAGATATAGTAACACATATGTTTTGTTTGTTTTGTGTCACTCAATAATTTTTTTTTGTTCCCATAGTTACCACTTTCGTAAGACCAAGTTTTGTGATGAATATCTAAGCACATAATCTTTTGTTTGATTTGTTATTATTTTTTAAATAAGATTTTGTGTACATCAGATGCAATATTCCATATATGTTCTCAACAAACTAATCTCGATTTAAGCACGAATGGAGATCTATTACTCCTTTGTGGAGATCTATTACTTCTTTGTGGAGATTTGTGTTATATCAGTTTTATTTTTTGGTGGAAACTCTTTATTGATGAGATTATGATCTACTTTGGTGTTGGTGAACTTGCTTTCTCTTCTCGTTCTGGAAAGTTGTTTCATGATATATACTGATTGTAGTAATTAGTTTGAGTATTTTGTTTTTTAAGTTGTCTATTGCGAGTGCATTTTTTAAGGTATGAAGTGAATGTTAATTTGATTTAGATACATTGTTTTCTCATGTAATCCAAATCTATCATAGTTTTTGAAAATTGAAATAAACTTTAGAGATAATTCTTTTATAATTATTGTAAATACATAAATGTAATATAGGAAACAAAAAATAAAACAAACATCGTAGTAAAAAAAAAAGTTAATTTAGTTATAAAAGTATGGTTTTAAATAGAGCAAAGGAAAGCGTAAATGTTGGAAAGTTCCTAAAAGAAAAAAATTTCATTAAACCAAGAAATCCTAAAAGCTTAAGATAAATAAATATTAAACAGTTCCTAAAACTTAAGTTCCTAATAGCTAAAGTTCCTAAGAGCTAAAGTTCCTAAACGTAAGCAAACATAAAGTAGAAACACAAAGTTAAGGAAACATAAGAAGAAAACTTATATACAAAATGGAAATTCATATCAGGTAAGACTTTGAGTTTTTCTTCTCCCTCTTGACAAACACTTTCTTTGGCTTGTTTACTGATTGTGGAGTAGCTCGCTTAGTTGAGGACTGTTGAGCCTGCTCATCCTCTACCACCACATTAAGTGGCCTTTTTGGAATTGGAGTGAAAGGCTCCGTATCACATTAAGCTCTCTTGATTCGGAAGTGTTTCCCCTCTGCACACCAATCAAAAAGAAAGTAAACATATTGGTTCTATATATATATATATATATATTTTGGGTCAACATTTGGTTCTATATTTAAACCTTAACGTCTATACTATATAATAATAAAGATCAAGAAAAACGTAACCTCAATGGAATTTGAGGCTGAATGGTCTGAGGAAAGGGTCAAGGCTGCCGGATTCTGGTCAATAGGTGGAACCTAGAATGTTGAATCATTGAGAAGGTAAGTTTATTAGAAACAAAATTATAAGATATTAGTTTTTAGGATCAGATTTGTGTAAGGATTGGTACCTTTTCATCCACCAGGATCAAATGAAGACAAATGATGACTCCTGGCCTTTCTGGTTTCTCATATCCCCAAAGCCTTGCAATTCTGACTTTGATCTTGTACGGTACAGAGGTAAGGATGAGCTCTGAAATCGATGTGAAATGTAGAGTCATCTGAAAAAAAAGTGAAAGGAAGATGATCAATATGAATTCGGATATACAGTAAACATAACAAACTCGATGATGAATGCATAAAATAAAATTAACTTTGAGGAGAGAAGTATCGGAAACTGAAGTAAAGTCACTTATATGCGAAAACTGGTCCCTTCTTGGTTGTATCTCCAATATATAGAGGAGGTAGTTTAGGGATCGTTGTGAAGAAACCAAAAAAGTAAAGAAAAATATAGTTAGTGGTGAACGTTGAAATAAAAAAATTAGTGCTGAACGTGGTAAGTGGTGTAACATATGGAGCAGTTGTATATGGTAGATTTATAAGGATCTTTTAATATTAAAAAAAAAACAAAATCTCCCTATAATATGGTGGAAAAATAACTTAAAATGAACAAACATAGATTTGAAAAATAAAATATAATTGTAAACATTCGGAAGGTGTGTTTTCACATGTGATTCTTTATACTTGTTTATTTGCTCTTGCACTCAGGCATGCATGGCTTAAAGTAATAAGCATTCAAAAATTCAGGTCATGAACAATGAATCCATCCTAAAGCTCTAGATGAACTTTCTAAATGCAATTGCTAGAATAAGCGTACCTGGTACTATCTCAGTATTTAGGCCAGAGATATAGCAGGTAGGTGATGATGTAGCTGAGGTGATGCAGGTGTGAAGCGTGAAAGCGTCAATTTCGTCTATACATTTGAGTGATTCTAGAAGTTGATCAGCAGAAAGGTAACGGTCACGGTTGATACTGTTCCGCAGAGCTTCTTCTAAACCAGAGCTCAACCACAACTCCACACTCGTCCAAAACAGCCAACAAATTGGATGATGTGGGAGATAATAAAATCCACGGTTTATATAGTCTCGTGGAGGCTCTCAGAACTTTCACTACTCTGAATATTACTCCCACTGAGAGAACATAGCTCTTCCCTGTTTAACACAAAATAAGAAAGATAAGGATAACATAAAACCAAAAAAAAATTTAAGTTCCACATCAAAGTGGCAAGAGAACCTGTTCCATGAGACGACATTCACATCTGCGTTATGTGCATTGAAAGCTAATGCAGGCGACTTCCTAGCTCGGACATCCCAAACTGCAACTGTCCCATCCACAGAACACGACGCAAACACGTTGGCCTCAGCTGGACTCCACTGGAACAAAGAAATGAATGTTTCAGAAAAACAGTAGACAGACAATTTAGCTGCAAAGCGAAAGTTTTACTTGTAAATCTTCAACACTTGCAGTGTGTCCGGCAAACAGAATAGGATCAACAGTCCATGAACCAGAAGCTGGCTCCCACAAATGAATCATACTCATGCAGTCCCCTAACCGTTGGAGAAAAATAAATAAATAATGTTGAAAAACATGTAATTGTTTGAGACTTTGAGTATTGTTGAAATTTAGGAGATAAACTTTACCGGAAAGAAGTCTTCCAGCGGTTACAGGACTCCAATCTAAGCATAGCCTTCATCTTTGTGGCCAGAAAAGTTAACTAAGGGTGCTTGGTTAAGAACCGGGGAATAAGAAAAACTCAAAGGTTGATAAAAATGGGCGTAATACAAAGACATTGTTGAGGTAGTAATGGTTGTTACCTTGAGGTTTAGATAAAATTTCTTCTTGAACATCATTTCCAATCACCATGGTGATAGTCTAAAGCGGATATGCATCAGTGATTAACCAAAGCTAAAATGAGTAATAAATTTGAGAAAAAGGATAAAACGACTCGAAATAAGGTAGGAAAATTATAGATTAACCCCAATATGAAATTATTCACTGGTTTCAAAGCTGCAACAAACAAAAAGAGGGGTTAGGGTTTTAAAAATTCAGGAAGATAATAGACAGATCTTTGAAAACAAACCTGAATCAGACTGTAGGAAGCTTCTTAGGCCTCATGTTTGGTGATAATCGAAGATCAGTCTCCAATTTATAATTCGATCTTTACAGACCACCGAAAACCTGAAAAATAAGATAAACAAAAAGGTAATTTGTTCTCTGAGAATGGAAGCTCAGACACCATTTTTTAATTCGATTAATACAGATCCGCAACTATATGAAAAGGAAGATAAAGAAACAACGTTTTTGTTTTCATATATCATAAACTCAATCGGGATGATGGGAGTTGGAAATCTGAGGCTGAACAATGATTGCGTACCTTTGGTTTTCTCACGCTTTCACATCCGATGTTTAAAGTCCCAACTGTTACAGAATATGAGCATAGAAAATCGTAAACACCATCTGGATAAGGAAAGGAAAAATAAACAATAATCTGAGGAAATTGATGAAATTGAAAGGAAATAGAGATGGGGAATTGTAGACGAACCATGTTAGGTTTTGAATCAGCCGTTTGTAAATTGAATCAATAAAAAAGAGGGATTAGGGTTTGTAACAATCTCACCGATTTAGATTCATATCAAAACTCGTTATCCATCTACATGAATTGATGATGTAAATAGGAATCCGACGACAGAGTTCTTACCTGGAAACGGTGGTAGACATTTCCGACTTGGTTGACGGCGAGGAATTTACCAGAGAAATTGAGAGAGCTTTTCTCGACAAAAAAAAGAGAGATGAAAAAAAATTGGTTCGGATTAGTCATCAAAATTGATTTCAGAATAGTCATTAAAATTGGTTGACACGTCAGCAGAATCTAATGTTTTGATTGGAGGAGTGAGGATTTTTTCTCTCTCATTACTTGTCTTTTATGTATATTAGATATTTCAGATGTTGCGAACGGGATTGCGTAAACCAACCGATTAAAACGCAGCAAAGAGCTTTACTTCAAAGAGATCAAACGATGGAAATGAAATGCAAGAATGTGAGGTGACATCTAGCAGCGAGCTAGACTAGAAGTAAGTGAATTTGATTCAAACTTTTGCAGGAACTCCGTATGAAGGATGGTTCTTTTTCCTGGATATAATTTTCCTTCTGAATATCCCTTCAAACCACCTAACGTATGAGTGTTTGCTTCCTTATTAGATTTTTTCGTTAAAGTTGCTAACTTTCCTCCAGTTCTGATTGATGGTATCAATAAAAAAGTGGGATTTATCTTGGTATTGATTTATGATTAAGAAGTTTGATTACAAATGTTGAGTTGCCTGATGATGAACTATTTACTGAATACCAGCCACTTTTCAATTACAACATCTCTTTGTTGGTCTTTTGAATAAGGCTTCAACAACGTATAACACTTTGAAGCAGAGAAACATCTAGAAATTTTATGTAGGCGCTGGTAGAGTCGAGGCTTGAGGTTGGTTCATCGAGAAAGAGGATAATCGGGTCATGGATTATGTCGATTCCAATTGAGATCCGTCTTCTTTCTCCTCCTGACACACCTCTATGTTCCTCATCACCAATCACGGTTTTAGTTGTGCTCCTCAGACCGAGCTGGTAAATCAGAGCTTGAATACATGCTTTCTTCTTCTTCTTAGAGAGGGAGATTGGAAGCCTGAACACGGATGAAAACATCAAAGTTTCTTCCACTGTGAGAATCAGTAAGAGAAGATCGTCTTGCATCACATAAGCAAATATGACTTTATGCAGACTAGATTCAACAACTTCCCTATTTAAAGTAATAGCACTACGTAGGCTCTCTTTTGCTATCCGGTTACCTCTTGCCATATCCATATTGAACCGAATAACTAAGCCAAATTTCTGCTCGCTTTTTGAATCTTCACTTTCTCGTCTGAAAGTTTATTCCTTTTTTTGTTTCATCAATGGCGGCCTTTATCAATCTGGAGGATTCCTCAATGTTTCAGAAACAGGTGATATTGAATGGCTTAACATTTTCATGGGAAATTTAATTTTCAGATTTCTTATGTGAAAAATGTGAATTTCTTTTTTTGGTCTTGATTGATTGGATCAGGTTTTTTTTCATGGAGGGGACAGCTGAAGAGCTTAAAAATCATTTTTAGAAGCTATACAAAGGTGTTAAAAAGTTTATGGATGTCTAACCTATCTTTTTATTCGAGCTGGTCCTTGAGACTCCAACCCTAAAGTTTCTCTCTAAAGCCTTTAAGCGCCGCCAACCACTTTTTTTTTTTGATGGATTTCCGGCCAGCGCGCGGCGGCTCCCTCAGCGCCGGCGCTGGCCCTAATAGTCTCTAGTCATCGTTTTTTTATTCCAATAATGCCTCTTGTTGGGTGGGTTCGAGCATATCTGGTGGGTATCTCACGGGTTGAAGACGGTGACGCGTTCGATTGTTCTACGGCGAAGCTCATGGCGATTTTGAACCACTGCGGTGGTGCACTAATGAGCGGTGCTGGCCATAGCTCTCCCTCATATGCTCTGTTTGGCGGATCTAGAGTCGATTTCGTGTTGTCGGCCTCGAGTTGCGTTGGCGGTCCTTTCTCTGGGATTCCTTCGGTCACGGGTGAGGTTAGCCATGTCTTGACGTGGATCTCCGCCGGCCTGTTCCAGTAAGCTCTTCCTATCCATCAAAAGGCTTCTCATGTTTTTTTGTGTTAGTTTCTTCGGTCTGGAGATTTTCAGAATTGTCTTGGTGGTGGAATCATAAACCTCTTCGGGAAGAAGCCGGTGGTTTTTAGATTTTTTTCAAGATTCTCTGCGGCACTGATCGCAATCCTCTCTTTCTCAAGCTTGGATTTTGGGAGTTGTCGTTCCTAACTATCAATCTGATTTGCTTATTGATGTTCAAATTTGTTCAACGGTAGTTTCAGTGAAGCTCTTTCCGGAAAATTTGACAAAGCAATTGAAGAAGAAGATCTATCTTATATGAGAATTATCAAAAGGTATTAAAAGTAGAAGTCCGCCTGCTAGTGTAGGATTGGGAACGTCTAATTTTCTATCTTGTTTCGGAAAAAGATCGGCATGGTTTTGCTAGTGTGTCATCATCAATTGGTTTCCTTGTGGAAAGACCATTAGCTTCTCATTGTTCTTCATTTTGTGAACTTCTTATATGATGTAATGTGTTCCAAATCAGATTAATAAACAGTGTTAAAAAAAAAAACCTATCTTTTTATTCTTACCATTTAATTTTATTTTGTGATGGATATAAGATTCTAAAAATATCATTTTGTGTCATATATTTTCTGAAAGTGGATGGAGTATTGATACCATTTCCCCCCTTCTCTTACTTAAGTGGCAATCGAGGAAAATTTGTTTGAGCACTAATGTTTTGTTGATTGATTTTCAATTTTCATGTAAATCTTCTTTGATTATGACTTGCTTCCATCTGCAATTCAATTTTCCACCAAATCTAATTGCTACGGCAACATGGATACAAAGACGTTCCCCAAACAAAGACTCAATTTAACAAATTGAATTCATGTGTTTTCCTGCCTTCTGTTCAACGGTTAGTTAAATTTGTCTAACTCCACACATATATATTTCCCACATATACTTGAAACAAACACAATACCAAAAAAACATTGGGGAAATGTGATATTCCTTTGCTCACTGAAAAAAAAAGTAATTTTGCAGTACTTTGAAATTTAAGTCACCTTAGAATAACATTAAGAACATGCGTTCTACCGGGATAGAATGGCACATGAACGAATCTGGATACATACAAACCAACATGTTGCGGTCATGCACAAATATGATATATCATATTTGTGAAATAATGAGAAAATGAACAATGGGGACAAGAGTACACGTGAAATCAGACTAAAGGAGATGGGCTGTGGAGCTAACTATGTTTCTATGTTAAGGTTTATATTGTAAGTTTGTAACCTCGTGTGCATCTCCCATTTCTATATACCTTCCCATCGATCCTTCTTTTTATCTATTCTCTTCTTTCTCATTATTTAATCATATATATATATATATATATATATATATATCACAAAAATAATAGGGACTTTTTACAAACCTTAGGGGTTTTTTTTTTGAACAACAAAAAAAAAACCTTAGGGGTTTTGAGAATCTATAATGAAGAAGAAGAAAAATCAGTCAAACAGTACTCTATCGCACAAAAAGGGGACAACAAAACATATCAATAAGATGATAAGGGTCTCACATACCTCGCTGGATATCATGATCTTGCATGCCTCTGTCATTTTCTGGGACGTGGGCTTCTACATAAATTGTTATATATAAATATATATAGTCCATTTATTTGTTTTCTTGATTAATAATGTAATTTTCTCGATTTTTTTTGTCAATATTTTGGTACGTTGAATGTAGCTCAGGATATCGTTCAACGGGAGTGTCTCTATATAATATATTTTATTTTCTGAAGAATTGTGTGTAATACTTTTTTCATGATTGAATATTGATTTTTTTTTTGGGTACATATGTACACTAATTGAATGTCATTGTCTACATTCTCTTAACAACACAGCATAATATTAATAAATCAGACTAGAGCGTGCGTGCATATTATAATAAGGGTTTAAAGCTAAATCTTAAATTATTGTATCCAATCAGACAATCAAATAGCAAAAAGGGAAAGAGTTCTGTTTTCAGTAAAAAAGAAAACATAATAAACAAAAGAGACGAGGAATAAAACAAAAACAAAAGCAAAAGAGAAAAGAGGCCCGACAGTGGGACTGATTTGTAACCAAACCAGACACCGAAGCTTAAACCAAAACCCTCAATATCATGTGGTTCTCTGTCTGGTCTCAATCGCACATTGCTTTAGCATGGAAGTTCACGCGGCACCGTACGTGCAATTGACATGTCTGTGGTGTGGTCCCTTGGGATTTTCAGTGAATCACATATTGATAGAGATAAAATTTAGCCAACGCAACTAGTTCAACAATTTTGCTAGGAAATATTATTTGTCTTTGTTATACCGAATATGATGATATGGGAATGTGCCACTTCCGCAGATTTGATCTGTTTTTGTTTTGAAAACTACATTTGGGTTAGGTGTCAGTTCGCACAGTTTACTTGATAATTTGATAATATGCAATCTTCTAACATTATTCGAAAAACATTTCAAATTCGAAATAAACAGTGTGATAATCTTCCGAGAAAATATCCACACTAAAAACCCCAATACGTTTTTACCGGACTAACCGAATCAGTCGATGTAATAATTTTTTTTATTTAAAGAAAAAACTCATTGTCAAAAAATGTTCTTTATATTCCTCTCTTCTTAGATGTAACCAAACAAAATTCACAGCTCTTAAATCTCAAACTAGCTAATCTCTGAAAACTTGTGGAAGTTGAATGTTTGAGAAGAATTGAATTTTGATCTTTCAATCTACAAATTAAGTAAAAACTTTAATCATTGGAAATGGTAAAACGGGTTAATTTGTAACTCTTTGCTTAATTAATAAAAGTAGTATAAATTATTAGTCAAGAAACGTCCAGCCTCACACCCTTTCAATCAAACCCATGAAAAGAATACACTCCATATCTTCTTCTTATTATTATTTTTTATCATCATTATCATGTTTGCAGCTTGGATTATTATTAAGCTCGTACAAAGTCCCCAACATCAAAGTAATTATGTTGTTGGCTAACTATGTCTCTAAAAAGTTAATATACCGTTAGATTGCATTGGTCTAGTTGGTAGGAATCGATTGAAACATTAACCAAAATAATGAAACTACAACAATTGTACCAGACATTTCGTAAGAATAATAGCTCCTTTAGGCTATTTCCAACCATAACACTAAATTTGGTGTTGAAAAAATATCAAATTTAGTGTTTTGGTGTCCCAAAATTTGTTTCATCTCCTACCACAACACTAAATTTTACACCAAAAATAATATTCCCTCCGTTTTTTATTACTTGACGTTTTACATGTTAGCACACAAATTAAGAAAACATTTAATCTTTTATATTTTCTAAATAAAACATCATTAATTAACTTATCTAAACATAATTCAACCAATTAAAAAATAAAATGCAGAATACAAACGGTTATAAAACATAAAAAATTAATAAATTTTGCATTGGAATTTGAAAACGTCAACTAATTTGAAACAAAATAAAATGTGTAAAACGTCAACTAATTTAAAACGGAGGGAGTATTATTTATTATTATATTATTAAATTTAAAATTTTGTTTATTTTTAATAGTTTTAATAATAATTATTACTTTTATAACTAACTAATTATAAGTAAAATATAAAATTACAATTAATTGGTAAGACCAAAATAAAAAATTCATGTATTATTATTATTCAAAATTAATATACTTATTAGTATAGTTTTAAAATTAATATTCTATATTAATAGTTATTAAAAATTATTATCAAAAATAAATTGTAATAGTTTGAAAACAATAATTTAATCTCATTATTAAAATTTTATCAATTGATAAACAATAATTTGGTGTGATATTATTCATAAAACACCAAAAAAAAATTGCCGTAAAAATGCAGTCCGGTTGGAACAAGTGGGACTGCATATTTGGTGTTATGCAGTCCCGTTAGAGATGCTCTTAGTCCTCGGCAAAAAGCTGGAACCAACCAATAATTTTAGTTCGGTTCCGGTTCCGGCCAAAATACTCATTGGATCATATATTTAGGATTCACGGGTGTTGGTTCGGTTCTGGATATCATTCAAAAATCGAAATGAGGAACTGAATATTATGATATGTTGATATTTCAAATAGTTTGTAGGTTTTCATATATTTTATTTGGATATCGCTTCCATGTATTTTTTGTCGTTTTGAATATTATTTTATATTTCAGATATAAAATTACTATTTCAAATATTAAATATCCAGAATTTTTTGTTGATTTTGAGTAAAAAAGTGTTATTTCGAGTACAAAATACTCGAAACCGTTTAATAACCGAAAATTTTGGATATTTTACGATTCTTCAAATTATGGAATTGAATCGAACCGGAATCGATAAAAACTGAACAGAAAAAATAAATATATATTAAATTCTAAATCTACATACTGAAATACCTGGAACCGAATGATTTTTACGCGAAACCAAACTGAATACATGAAAGCCCAAGGAGAGCTGCCTTTAGTTGATCTAAAGAGATTAAAACTATACTAGATTTTGACCCGCACTTAGAAAGTGCGGGTTTAATTTTCTTTACAAATTTTACTTTTTATTCATTTTGTTAATAGTAGTTTAGATTTTTAATTATGTAATCTAATTTTGATTATAATTGTTTAACCAACATTATAAACAGTGAGTTAGCAATTTAGTTTTTTTTTTAAAATGAATTATGTGTTATTTGGAGGAGATATATCGTAAGGATTAAGAGATTAAAATAACGATTTCGCATTATATATTTTAATATGTGTTGTATCGTAAGATCATAATTTGGAAAAAATATATATATGTGAAAACAACTATTGTAAAAGTTATGTGGTATATGTTTAATTGTTATTATATTTAACTAAAATATTATTTTATAAAATATATGTTGTAGTCGTATATATAATTTGCAAATTTGATGGAACTATCCGTTAAAAACTTCATTAAAACATAAAGCATAATTTGACGCTTCAAATATTTGAATAATATAAGTATGAAATCATTTTATTATTTTCATTAAGTTTAAAATATATCAACTGAAATTATTTACTATATGCAAATTTTTTTATAAAAAATTTATAATCGAGATTGGCTAATTAATTTTTCAACCCGTTTAATTAATTAAATATTTTTTCAGTTTGATGGAAAAACTTGCTAAAAAGTACAATCGTAAAAACATCAATCGTAATATGTATATATATATATATATATTTGAAAAAGATATTAAAATATATTATAAATTTATTTTGAATTAAATCATAAATTAGAGAATCTTAATTTATATATAATAGTTGATGTATAAATTATTAATTATATTTATCAATTAATTTGTTTTGATTTTAATTAATTAGGAAAGTGAGACCCATTAAAATTTGGTTGTTTGGCTACATGTTTAATAATTGTCTTGTTTGGAAACATGGATTGTAGAGATAATGTTATATTCCCTAATTATTCTTAATGAAATTTAATTAAATCATTAATATACATTGTTTTACAGTTTTACCCTTAAAGAAGGTTACAAATCCTAATAATATCAAGGGCAAATTCCGGGAACAACATTTATGTACCATGGCAAACCTTCCTGTTTTAATAGATTAGATTAGCGAGTGATTTGATGAATATATGAGATCATAGGACGTTTAAGGGTGAACCCAATTATATCTCAAAAACCCCATTTTATATTTTAGAGAATAAAAAACATGACAAATTACATATACATATTTGTCTTTTAATAGTTTTACCTTACAATATTTACATGAACTAAAAAAACATGACAAAAAGAAACAAGAAAACTGACCAGAATCTCTTCCATTTTTTGCCAAAAGGGTTAACTGACAAGAATCTTAATATACGATAATCACACCATACTCAATATCTCACGATCTCAAAAGAAATATACTAAGCTCCTGTCCATAACTACCACCAGGATTCATCATATGAAACGATTCCGAGTCACTCGACCCAGTGACTCGCTCGAACCTCGCTCTCAAGTAAAGCGTCTGCTCCTCCTCATCTAACGGCACAACTCCAGCTCCGACTGAAACAGACTGCATCATCCTCAAGAAAACGGCATCGTTTTCCGTCACCTTTCGCCTCACAGCAAACCCCATCTTCCTTCCGTTGCAGTACATAGACCACACAGGAACATCGAAGATCGACAACGAACGACTGTTTCTGCTGATACTCCGACGACGGTCACACTCAAGGGCTATGCGTAGAACACCTGCTTGATCCATCTCCTTGGCTAAAGCGGCCGTGGGAACAGCTAGCTCAAGGAGAAGAAGCGGCGGAGATCCCACGGTGGACTCTTGAAGGCAGAAACTGACTCTTCCACGACGGTGTCCGAAGAAAGTTCCACTCACGATGCTGTTACTATGGGAGGAGGATGAGGAGTGGTCTGAGGAGGAAGATGAGGAGGACGAGGAAGAAACTGAAACCGTGTCGTTTTGGTATGAAGGAGAATGTTGTTGGAAAGTGCAACAGTATGGGAGCATGCATTCGATGAGTGAACGGAGAGTTCTTCGGAGCCGGAATTCACGAGCGCAATCAACGGTGGTCGGAGTGTTTATAATTTGCATGTGGTGATGATGATGATCTCTTTGCTTTCCTAGATCAACCATCGTTCTCATGATGACGATCTCTCTTTCCTAGAGTTGAGAGGGAGATTAAAGAAGAAGGGAATATTGTTTTTGGTGTGAAGGAGAAGAGGAAGTTTGATGGCATATATGTATAGGTAGGTGGTGGTGGTGGTGGTGGTCTGTATGCTCATGGAGAGTGGTGACTTTTCTTTTTATATATTTACAAATATTACTATTATAGACTTATAGTATATGCTTTATATGTCTCTCTTAGAGCATACACAGCAATGAAGGGGTTCTTAAATTTTATTTTATTAATTTTTTTTTTTTGAAAAGTAAAAAAAAAAAACGAAAAAAAAAAGATGATGAATGACCACTTCTTCCCTGGGTAACAAGCCACATCAGCACATTACATTATTATATTTTTTTTTTTTTAAGAATTTGTGCCCAGTAACAAAGATGGACATGCTCTTAGTTATTCAATTCAAGCGCAAAATTCTATTAAAGCGAAAAATCGAGCTTATTTGTATAATGATTTAATCTCGTGGCTATTTGTGCATTTAAATTCAACCACAAGATCATCACGGTTTAAATATTTGGAAAAATATGAAATAAACAAAGTAGAATTTGGCAGGCAATTTAACTTTTTTATTGAAAGAAGTATTCTTCATTTGTTTGTTCATCAGACGCTTATAAATTCGAAAGTTTCTTGTTGTTTTAATCATATGATCCCAAATTATAGTTATTAATTTTGTATTTGAAATTAGTAAAATAAGTTAG
Organism: Orychophragmus violaceus; assembly: GCA_030180135.1. Lineage (NCBI taxonomy): Eukaryota > Viridiplantae > Streptophyta > Magnoliopsida > Brassicales > Brassicaceae > Orychophragmus > Orychophragmus violaceus. Next base: position 10,078,532 of record CM058229.1, on the reverse strand, counting down.
CAGAAAATAAATTACCAATCGGTGCAGAAGTGGGGTCTACGTGTCGTATTATATAAAACGTGTAGTCCCACATATCTACGTGTCGTATTACAATCAGTCAAGTGTCGTATTACAATCAGTCAAGTGTAGTCCCACGCCCACTTGACACTTGCAACCATTTTTCACTTTTGCATTTCATTTTGTAAATTTTGATATTATACTTTTTACTAACTTTTTAATAAATTCATTTATCATTTTTAATGATTGATGAATAAGATTTACATTCATTAAATTTCATATTGTGAAGATACATAATAAGCTATGACTATGAAGATTTAACAAAACCAAAGTAAGAGCAATAAGATTAGACATTTACTTTACTCATATCTTTAGGAACTTGTTTTTGAGTATGTTTTAAAAGCTCATTGTCTTCTTCGCCGCTTCTGATCTTTTCGATGGTGGCTTGCTTTCGATTATGAGTTTTTTTTTCCTGATTTTTCTGTCTTCACATATCTATTTCCAGATCGAGCAATCTTTTTTTCTTTCGCTTTAGGTCTTTCGCCGATTTTTTCCGATCGGTTGTGTTTATGGCTTTCAATAAGGTTCCGGCGTTATTCTCCGGTTAGCTTCCAATTGAGCTCTTTTCCGATTAATATCGGATCTGCACCGGCTTTTGCCGGTTCTTCTCCGATCTTTTCTCTCGGTTCTTCATCCCGCCGGCTAGTCTGATTCTCTACGGTGGCTCTCTTGACGCCTCCCTACTCTTGGAGTAATATCTTTGTTGCTTCTCCCATCTTTGTCTTGGGAATCAATAGGTCGTTTATACGTTTGGCCGGCGTGGAGCTTTTATGAAAAAAAAAGTCTCAAGTGTAAAAGAAAAGAAAAGAAGCCAAAATTGGCTCAAGCATCAAAAAAAAAGAAAAAAGACTAGTGGAAAGAAAAGAAAGAGCTAAGGAAAAGAAGGAAATCCTCTAAGTGTTTAAAGAAGAAGAAAATGATCAAAATTGGATTAAGAAGGCAAAAATGCCTAAAGGAAAGGGTAGTTTAGGAAGGAAATTTTGAGTTTAGAAAAAGAGTTAAGACCATCATGGGGTATTTGGGTAAAACGGGAATTTATCCTTGTATGCATGAATTGTTTCTTACTCTTAGCATTTTGCTATAGTTCATTCCTTTCTTGAGAGATCCCTTTGTTCTTGAAATCCACACTTTATTTGAGATCATTTTTATCTCAAGACCTTAAACCCTTAGCCAAATGCTTTCATTTGATTTGCAGAACCATGATCCACCATTGCCTAATGAATGTTAAAGGGAACGAGGATATGAATTCATGTGTAGGTTGAGCTTTGGACTTGATGCTTGTGTTGATGAGAATGGATAACTCTTTTGAAGTAGAGTAAGTTTGTTTGTAGCTCTTAATTGCTTGTCTAGACTTTGTTTCCACTTTTGCTTGACAATTGTTTTTGAAAGCTTTGAATTCTCACTTTCAAAACTTTCCCCCACCTTATCTTTGATTGTTTGCTTGCGGACAAGCAAAAGATAAGTTTGGGGGAATTGATAGATGCATAATTTAGGGTTTTTAACATAATAATTTACTTAGTTTTCTTGTACATTGCATCCATTTTCATGCATTCATTTAGAAAATTATTTGTTAAGTTTCTTGGGCTTCCAACCAAAAATCAATTGGTGATAAGTGGATTGGCCCAAGTCCCTTATATATTAGTCAAGGTCCCTCCCAATTTCCAATGTAGGACAATTACACACTCTTTAGAGATTAAGGCCTCATGGTCCATTAATCTCTACAATATCTCAATACTTCCCTTCGAGATAATGGCCCTTCTAGCCATTAATCTCGACAGACCATCAATCCTAGGGTCCGAAGACACGAGCCACTTTTGGATCAGACTCTGATACTATAAACTTTAATATGGTATCAGAGCCTGATCCATGCAAGTCCAACTCGATCCGACCCAAAGTTGGTCCAATCATCAACAACCCAAGCCCAAATTGGTGCAGTCGATCCAAACCTGAACATTTCGAGACTAATGTTCAAAGAACCATTATCTCGAGGGGCGTATTAAGGACATAAGTCTCACATCGATAATTGGAAAGGATCTCACTGAATATATAAGGGATATGGGTCACTCCACTTATCACCAATTAGTTTTAGGTTGGAAGCCCAAGAAACTTAACATTCACTTAAACAATTAGTATGTTTAGGATAAAGTTTGCTTTTCTTAGTGTTTTTGGAGTATTTTTCATATATTTTTTTAGGTACAAATGGAGTTTGAGGAGTTAGAATTTTGGGATGAGTAGGAAAAGTAAGCGAGGAACGAAGGAGAATTTCTCTGCTAAGTCTAAGTCTGGTCAACAATCATGTGCTGACAAAAAGTCAATGAATGGCTGTCCATACACATGCAACGTTACTCATGAAGACTCTTCCTTAGAGTATGAACAATTGTTTTTCTTTTCGACACCCTTCAGATCTTCCCTCTCTCTTCCACATCATCTTTTCTTTCTTCCATTTAATAATTAAACATCCATTCATATTTTTTGCTCTACAATGGTTTATTCAACACCCTACCCTACTATTTTTAATTTTTTATTTTCTTATGTTTTTAAATTTATGATAATATTTTAAGATTAATAAACCGATTGAAATTAAATTAAGATTTTTGGGATCTATTTCACTAAACTGATGTTTTAAAGTTAAAAACAAGGTTTTGTTGAAAACTAATTGAAAAAAGTATAATAAAAAAGACGATTTTTTTTTTCTGTGTCCAAATCAAATGAAGCGAGTTTCTATTTCTAGATTATGAAAATGATGAATTTTGATATAAATATTTTTATATATAAATTATTTATTTTACACTAATTAATCTATCTAAATTAAATGATATTTTTCTATAAACAAGAAAAAATAAAAAATTGATTCAAAGCCACATTTGATGAAAGAGAATCATGTGGACCCTATTTTTTTTTGTCTTTCAACACGTTGAAAATATTCAACACTTATAAATCCACCTAATCATAATTGTTTTTCAACATGTTCATTGTGAGCATTCAACTGTTGAAATTTTAATTCAACATGTTCATTGTAAATGGTCTTACAAGACAAAATAGTCTTGGGCCCATACCAGCAGCTAAAGCCCACTTTCGATGCTACCTACGAGACCACGACATCTTACCAGAGATTTTATCGGGCAATGTCCATCGGCTGCAGCAGGCCGATAGTATCCATGACGTGAAGAACAACTTCCGATAATTTTTGGCCAGGAGATATATCGACCGAGTGCCATCGGTCTAGTCCACCCGATACAAACCACCCTTCGACTAGTTTATTTACAAGGTTGCCACTACGGGCCAAAAAGCTATATATGTGTTTCTAGACCTATTTTGAGGGATTATTTTCTTCTTTATATTTTTATTTGATCTTTTTTTTTGAATCAAAAAAAAATTATAAACTTTTATTTTAAGTCTTAATCAACTATTGTTATCATTTTAGTTTCATCTCTCTAATCATGATTTCCATAATTACCTCTATGAATTTTAATAGGATCAAGATTAGTGAGTAGTCTTTTGGGTTTTGAGATGAGGTAGACTAGGATTTGATTAGGGATGATCTAAGGGTGTTTAGTGCTTAATTTATATTAATCATTCTCTATTAGGTTGTTCTCTATGCTAGGTTGCAAGAAATTGTTGAATCTAGACATTAAGCATTTCCTTGTCCACTAGGTGTTTGATGAAATGCTTGTTAGAACCTATTGAAGGATTATGTGAGTTCATGGTGTAATTGTCAGGTTACATCCTAGCACATAATCATCTAGGATCTAGGTGATTTGCAGTTGAATCATAAACAGATCAGGATCATTACCTTATGATTGCAGCGGATTAATCAATGGAATATCGAGATCTGCAAGAGCTGATGATTACCGGCTCCTCCTCAGGTATCCACACTCTTACAAGCTATTGGATCAGGCTGCTAGACCAAGCTGGAATCAACAGAGAGAGAGAGAAGAAAAGAGAGGATGGCTGGCTGTAAAAATCGCAGACAAAGAAGCCTTAGGGTTTCTGGCGCCTTCCCTCTTCCTTATATGGGCCCAAGTAATTAAACTAATGACTCATTAGGCTTTTGGGCCCAAGGCCCAAATCAGACAAAAGACTGTCTTTTGTCTGGCCCAATTCTCTGTACAAATACAGTAAATGCCTTGCATCTTACTGTATTAATTCCTTTTTTAACTTTCCCGTTAGCTATGGTGTGTGACCCTTTGGGATCATACAATACTGGTAATAAGTCTTAAACTTATAGATCATGAGCGGGCTCTAGCAAGTCATCATGATCACCCAGTATTTATGACTTATGTCTGATCTCGACACTTATCATACTTTCTAGAGATAGTACGGTAGATTTCAGGACATTCCCAACAATCTCCCACTTGTACTGGAATCCTACATTCCCTAATCCTTTTGTCTCAATATCTCGATCTGGCATAAGGCAAGATGCGTGTCATCCTTATATAGCCAGACCATGTTCATCGGACCAGATTTGATACTGACAATGCAAACGACTTGGGCAAGTCCGTTTGGGAGTGGCCACTCTCTTACCAGCTATCAAGTCTCCGATTGGCCTAGAGATATTACCTCCGTTAAACGGCAGGGACAAATTCCATCTTGTTCCATCACTATGAACTACACACTTCATAATACACCCAACCAAGGTCCTTATAGCTCCCAGTTACGAAACAGCGTTAGACAATGATCAAAGCGCATCAATCCATGTGCAGCCACATGCATGCGAACTCAGGTCTAAGGACTATACTCTATAGTCGTATATGAGAACCTCTTATGACACAGATATTAATATCTTGTAGAGTTCTCATCAGCGGGCCATGTCCGGTCATATGCTCCCCTACATATACCTATGTGTCGACTTTGATGTCGCGCATCTATGACCCCTCGAAACTTGGTCATAAGTCTCAACACAATCTAGTCTCAAGTGGTTGTTGGTGTTCCAATTTCAACAACCTTCGACTATGGACACTATGATTTATGTCATTTCGTTAAATATGGGGTTTCAGGATCAAGTCTACTCATGTACTTCGATGGCCCATATATAATGACATGAATCATTTTGGAACGATTATTTATATCACAGTTAAAATAATCCAGAAATCATAGATTTCATAAACATAAAATATTATGTTTACATGAACCTTTCAAAACAACTAAATAAAGCCCTTTACAAACTCCCACTGAAATTAAGACTACATCTTGATTTCACATATCCTACAGCTACAGTCCGCGACTCGTGCTTAGGCCTAAGGAGTGGCTTCGTTAATAGATTAGCAACATTCTCATTCGTTGAAACTTGCTGATCTACTTAACACCTCTGTCATTTATCTCACGGAATAGGTTATACCTACCCTCAAGGTGTTTGGACCTCTGATTTGCAGCTAGCCTCATCTATGCTGGGAATCACATCAAGTTCAGTGATGAACTCTTCTTTCCAAACAACCTCTTTCGCCGCTACCCAAGCTGCGAAATGTTCAGCTTAAGTCATGGAGTCAGCAACAGTGCCTTGCACCGCCAGACAGACACAAGATATAACCGGACTGTGACCAGAAATCATCTTTGTCTGTTGGAAACTTGCCTTTCAGACTCTACCAACTTGTAGCACCTCACTTTCTCCGTAAATCAAGAACTTATCCTAAGTAATTTCCAAATACTTAAGGATATTCATTACGTCTATCCAGTGATTCTTTGCTGGATTTGACTGGTCTTTACTTGTCTTGCTTAACATTAAAGCAACATCAAAACAAGTACGTGTTATGGCATACATGATAGATCCAATTGCCGACGCATATGGAATCTCATCCATGCATTCAAGCTCAGTAGATATCGTAGGACATTGTTTCTTGCTTAACGTAATGCCATGTGACATTGGCATAAAACCCTTCTTGGAATGCTGAAAACGTGTAGGACTTTGTCAATATAAGAATCCTGACTTTGTCCTATCAGCTCTTTTGGATCTCTATCTTTAGATCCAAAATCCAAGAACATACGTGGCTTTACCCATGTCAATCATAAAACCAACTCCCAAGCCAGTCCTTTACCGACTGCAGCATTGGGACGTTATTTCCGAGAATCAGTATGTCATCGACATACACTCTGAGAAATGCAACATCGCTCCCACTTATCTATTAGTAAACGCACAGTTCCACTTCGTTCCTGTTCAAGTCAAAACCTTGACTACTTCAACAGAACGAAGATTCTAACTCCGATATGTTTGCTTCCATCCATGAATGGATCGATGAAGCTAACTTACACACAGTGTAATTTTTCGGAGTCCGGGCTCACTTTTGCTTCTGTGAATTTCGCAGGTTCGTCACTTTCAATGATCATCAGATCATGGCAATTAATCACGAGAAATCACTCTCGGATTAGTGACGGATTCATTCAGATCTGCGAACTTCAGGCTCTACAGGTGTAGATTCTACAGAAATCTGTAAATCCATCCGCTGCTCTCCCTCAACAGGTTGAGCAGCCTCCTGTATTTCTCGAATTTCTTCGAGTTATACTTTTACTCCCACTGTTCTTCTTGGAAAGCAACTTCCCTTTTAGAAAACAGAATTCCGAACAACCTAACTTCGTTTTCGGAATGGACGTAAAAGTAACAAGCCTTGGTTTCCCTAGGACAACCAGCGAAGTAGCACAACTACAAATACTCAGTAAAGACGAATTTGGATCATTTCCAGTCCACATTTATGTGGTGTCTTTCAACTGATATTGGTGGAACTATTTCAGCGTAAACTTAGATATTTCTAGAGCGTTATTCTTAAAGAATATCATGGAAGATTCGTGTGACTCATCTTTAATCATTTCTAATAAGATCTGATTCTTTCTCACAGAAACACCTCTAGTTTTTCAGGAGAAATGAGCTGTGAAACGACTTCACACTCATTCAGATGATCACACCATCAATGACTTAAGTATTCTCACTCGTGATCTAATCCAGAGTCTCAATACTTCTGTCACTCAGATTCTATACCTCATTCTGGAACTCTTTCGACCATTTCAAAGAATTCCGACTCGTGTCTCATCAAATGAACACAGTCATACTCACTGAAGTAATCAGTAGAGACAATGAAGTACAGGAAATTTTCTCTGGCATTACTGCTCATCGGGCCACATACATGAGTATGTTTAAGGTCCAATAAGCCTTTGGGTCTTTCTCTATCTCGGCTAAGATGGGCCCTTTGTCTTTTGGTCCAGTAAGCAGAATTCAAATCTCATAAGATATCCTATCAAATGAGCCCAAAAGTCTATAACTATGGGATTTCTGAATCCGACTTACTCTATGTGACCAAAACATTTACGCCAAGAAAAATCAGGTTTAATTCATCAGATTTAAACCAATTCGGTATTTATGTTACATTTAGGCACTCTTTGGTTTAATATATAAAACCCATTCCTTGAATAGGGTGCTACAATTAATATTTCATTAAGATCAAAAGAACAAAACTTGTCTTTTATCAAAATGAAAAACATTCAAATTCTTACAAGAAAATGAAAGACAACTCTGCTTAAAGCAGGTACATTGTAGCAATTACTTAATACAAAACCAAGCCTCAAAGGCATCTACAAGTGAAAACCCTACTGCTGAGGCAGCATCCATAGCTCCTTCCAGACATGCAGTTCCACTTGTCCTTCCTTCAACGTTCTACTGTTGCTTAGGCTCTGCATATTATAACAAATATCAGTGCCACAACCAGTATCCAATACCTATAAGGTAGAACTTGAAGTAATAACATGAATACCTGAGGAAGTAGTCTCATACATCAACTTCAACTCCTCATAATCTTCCATGAATTTAATGCAATCTCTCTTCCAATGCCCAGTCTCTTTACAGTAGCAGCACTTACCAACGTAAGATGTATCTGACTCGGGCTCAGAAGACACACGCTTGCCATGATTCAAAATCTGGACAACTTTGTCTTCACCCTTGTCAGCATTAGGTTTAGTAAACCTACCCTTCTCCATTACGAGATTATACAGGGTACTCTTCACGTTTGGCTCAACTGTCTTGAGCATATCATGCAGTTCAGTCAGCGTCTTCGTTAAGCCTTTCTTGATATAGTTCCTTTTGAACTTATCATAGCTTGACGGCAGTGACTGCAGAATGATCTCAGTTGCCAATTCTTGGCTAACTGGATAATCCAGTTTCCTCAGGTTATCAATGTAAGCCATCATTTTACTGATATGAGGACTCACTGGATGATCATTTGGTAGCTTGCAGCTAGTGAGAGACTTAACCAACTGGTATCTCTCCACTCTTACCTGCTCCTGAAATTTCAATTTCAGGCTGCTGATCATCTCTATTGGCGACTCCATGTTCTCATATTGCTTCAGCAAATCTGAGTCCATGGTAGCCAATATCAGACCACGCACATCTACCGCATCATTATAATGCTTATTCCAAGCATCATATACTGCATGAGAGGCATTGGACCCGATCCTCTCGGGGAGAGCTTTCTCAAGGACATAGTCCTTTCTCTCCTGCCTGAGGACTAGCCTCAGGTTCCGCGACCAAGTCAAGAAATTTGATCCGTTCAGTTTGTCCTTCTCAAGGACAGACCGGATCGAGAAAGTGTTTTGATTGTTTGTGCTAGTCATAACTGAAATTTAGAGATAAATAGAGTTTTAGTTATTTAGTTCATAAAAAGAGTAATCTTAATAACTTATAAGAAAACTCGCATTGCATTCAAAATTTCTTTGTTTAACCTCATAAGAATGCAATGATTCCGAGACCCATGTTCAACCAAAACCAAAGTGGGCCACTGGCCGTCACCCGGAATTAGCTTTACTTGGTAAGCATACACACAGCTAGTTATAGCCATATAACTCTCGGTTGTGGATTGGGCCCAAGGCCCAATTCACCAGATGTCTCAAGGCCCGGGACTCCCGATGGCCCAGTCAAGGAAACCAATCTCTTACAGCCAAATAATCACTAAAGTCTGGGACTCCCAATGAAATTAGTGACTATATACTACTTTACTTACGCAAAAACAGACACCTCACACTGTAAGCCATATCTGTAATTGAATAAGCGTTAAGTAGCTGACAAGATTGGGCAAGACATCCAAGCTTGATATTGTTTTTGAGGATTTTAGGTTTTCTTTCCAAAAATAGAAGATTACTATTTTGGGAAACTTACTTATTTTAGAAACTTTCTAAATTTAGAAACATACTAAAAATAGAAATTTCTAATTTAATATTTTATTAAAGTTTTCGGCTGGGTCACAAATTATAGGCCCAATTCTTGGCCCAAGACCACAGAATTCCAATTGGCCCAATAATTTGACATAACCGAGTCGGTTCATTAATTCTGGTCCGAGACCAAATTAACTACTAAATCCAACTGGTTATTTACTAAACCAGACCAGCTCTAAATTATTTGGTCCAACTAAATCAAACTTAGACCAGCCTTCGGTTTAGGTCAAAATTCAATTTTTGAATTTCAATCCGGTTTAACCAGAAATTAAATAATTTCCAGCAAACCGCGATTTGGGTTAACGCTTGAACCATACATTAATTAAATAATTTGAAACGATTCATACATTAAAGAAACACTCATGATTGTTAAGCGATCGTGACATTAACAACCCAATCAAATCAAGCTATACAGTATGACTTAATTCAATAATAGATTTTGACCCTTTCCATTAACAAAGTCAACAAAGTCCTCATCGATTCATGCCATTAACAAAGTAAACAAATCGATTTATTAAATATAATCACGATCATGACATGAGACAACAAGTGATTTTGGCTTTTTCTCCTTCGTTTCATACAATCGCTTAAAGACAAAACAAAACCGGTTTTGACTTTTTTCAATTCGATAATGGATTCACTTTTCAATTCGACAATCGATTTGATAATTAATTCACTCAAAATCAACAATCGAATCATCATGATACATACAATAAACGATCGCTTGTGATTGTTTATTCACACGACAGCGACTTCAATTATCAAGCTTTCTCATCTCTAGGTTTTCCAAGTTTCAATCAATTTTACTCATTTAAAATCGATTCATCAAACTAATAAACAACCTAGTATGATCCAAAAAGCAAAAACCTAACGACCTAGGCTCTGATACCACTGAAGGATTATGTGAGTTCATGGTGTAATTGTCAGGTTACATCCTAGCACATAATCATCTAGGATCTAGGTGATTTGCAGTTGAATCATAAACAGATCAGGATCATTACCTTATGATTGCAGCGGATTAATCAATGGAATATAGAGATCTGCAAGAGCTGATGATTACCGGCTCCTCCTCAGGTATCCACACTCTTACAAGCTATTGGATCAGGCTGCTAGACCAAGCTGGAATCAACAGAGAGAGAGAGAAGAAAAGAGAGGATGGCTGGCTGTAAAAATCGCAGACAAAGAAGCCTTAGGGTTTCTGGCGCCTTCCCTCTTCCTTATATGGGCCCAAGTAATTAAACTAATGGCTCATTAGGCTTTTGGGCCCAAGGCCCAAATCAGACAAAAGACTGTCTTTTGTCTGGCCCAATTCTCTGTACAAATACAGTAAATGCCTTGCATCTTACTGTATTAATTCCTTTTTTAACTTTCCCGTTAGCTATGGTGTGTGACCCTTTGGGATCATACAATACTGGTAATAAGTCCTAAACTTATAGATCATGAGCGGGCTCTAGCAAGTCATCATGATCACCCAGTATTTATGACTTATGTCTGATCTCGACACTTATCATACTTTCTAGAGATAGTACGGTAGATTTCAGGACATTCCCAACACCTATTTAGAGATTTTGCATGCTTAGCCAATGAGAATTAATGTCTAAAGTGTTTAATAGTCAAATGAACTTGTCTTACATGCTTGATTAGTTCTTAATCACAATTGAGAGATTTTTCTTGATTAGGAGTTAATTAAAGGGATTTTTGCCTAGAGATGATTGATCTTGACTTGAGTTCTAGACTAAGGATTAAAGGCTTGCTTGATTGGTTAATGATTGAGATGGAATGCATGCTATCTTGGATTTGATATTGAGAAATGAATTAGTGCTTTATTAGCATAGAATTAGTTATATGAGAATATGATTAGCTACTTGATAGATCATTTAACCTTCTTTGTTTACTTGTGTGATTGTTTGGCACCTAGATAAGATCATCCTTTGATAGTTCTAGCTCTTTGACCTCATTTTAGACCCTTTATCTTATCTATTACTTAATCTATTATCTCATTTACTTACTTATTTGCTTTCTTTTGTCATTTAGGTTGTTAGTTTAAAATCCTTTTTAATTAGCTTAACTCATTTAGTTGTACGTATTTTTTTTTTGCTAGACTCACACTCTTTTGAATTGATAACCTCTTATACTACAACAACATTAGTATTTTGAAGGATTGATAGCAAGATCCTAAAAATATTTATAATCATATCTTAGCCTCATTCATGAGAGTTGGATATCTAAACAGAAATTACTTGTAAGCATAAGTTAACCCAATTCAGAAACTCTTTTTCTTGTTCCCAATTTTGAATAAAAGTGGTTCGGGATATATTTTTAGAGTCACTTAAGCAAGAACCGTTCATTTATTCAATTATATCAAGAAAATAATCAACTTAAATGGCTTTTATTTGCTTTAGATCGTCCTGTTGATGTTGGAAACACAATTTCTGTGGCCTTTTTAGTTACTCACTTTTTAAACATATAATCGATATATGTATATACATTTCATAATAAAAATATAGGATCTGATTATGAACAAATGCCGAACAGTTAGATTAGCGGTTAGCGGAAATTGTAAACGGTTGAATAGTGCAAAAATGTAAGTAAAAGTTGTTAGCAAAAGCTGTTAGCGAAAGCGGTAACAATAAGCCGAGAATAACCGTTATCACTGTAGCTTTTAATAACATTTTTATGATTGGTAACAAACAAAGTGGTATGTTTCTAACGCTTTTACTATAACATCACCGATGGGACCATACACATTAAATTGAACTATCTCAAATTGAAACATTGTGGAAAACTTTAAAAATGAATATATATATATATATATATATATATATATATATATATATATATATATATATATATATATACCAAGAAATCAATACTATTAAAAAATTGGAGTTTGTCCATGGTACATAAATGTTGTTCCTGAAATTTGCCCTTAATATTATTAGGATTTGTAACCTTCATTAAGGGTAATTAGGGAATATAACATTATCTCTACAATCCATGTTTCCAAACAAGACAATTATTAAACATGTAACCAAACAACCAAAATTTAATAGGTCCAACTTTCCTAATTAATTAAAATCAAAACAAATTAATTGATAAATATAATGAATAATTTATACATCAACTATTATATATAAATTAAGATTCTCTAATTTATGATCTTAATTTATGATTTAATTCAAAATATATTTATAATATATTTTAATATCTTTTTTATTTTGTTTCAAAATATATATATATATATACACATATTACGATTGATGTTTTTACGATTGTACTTTTTAGCAGGTTTTTCCATCAAACTGAAAAATATTTAATTAATTAAACGGGTTGAAAAATTAATTAACCAATCTCGATTATAAATTTTCTATAAAAAAATTCGCATATAGTAAATAATTTCAGCTGATATATTTTAAAATTAATAAAATATTAAAATGATTTCATACTTATATTATTCAAATATTTGAAATATATTTTAATATCTTTTTATTTTGTTTCAAATATATATATATATATACACATATTACGATTGATGTTTTTACGATTGTACTTTTTAGCAGGTTTTTCCATCAAACTGACAAATATTTAATTAATTAAACGGGTTGAAAATTTAATTAGCCAATCTCAATTATAAATTTTCTAAAAAAAATTCGCATATAGTAAATAATTTCAGCTGATATATTTTAAAATTAATAAAATAATAAAATGATTTCATACTTATATTATTCAAATATTTGAAGCGTCAAATTATGCTTTATGTTTGAATGAAGTTTTTAACGGATAGTTCCATCAAATTTGCAAATTATATATACGACTACAACATGTATTTTATAAAATAATATTTTAGATAAATAAAATAACAATTAAACATATACCACATAACTTTTACAATAGTTGTTTTCACATATATATATATATTTTTCCAAACTATGATCTTACGATACAACGCAGATTAAAATATATAATGCAAAATCGTTATTTTAATCTCTTAATCCTTACGATATATCTCCTCCAAATAACACATAATTCATTTAAAAAAAAAACTACATTGCTAACTCACTGTTTATAATGTTGGTTAAACAATTATAATTAAAATTAGATTACATAATTAAAAATCTAAACTACTATTAACAAAATGAATAAAAAGTAAAATTTGTAAAGAAAATTAAACCCGCACTTAAGTGCGGGTCAAAATCTAGTTGTAACATGAAAATAATGATGTAGACATGTAGGGCGTGAGGGCCAAAGATGAAGCATGCATAGAGCAATGATTAAAACCCAATCATGATCCGGTATTTTTTTTATAGCGTTTAGTAAGCTAGTAAGAGCAATTCCAACCATGACACCAAATTTGATGTTATTTTTACACCAAATTTAGTGTTTTTGTGTTCCGCTTTAATTTTTATCTTCAACCACAAACACTAAATTTTACATTAAAAATATTCCTCATTATTATATTAATAAATTAAAAAATTTCTTTATTATTAATATTTTAAAAATACTAAATATTCTTATAGCTAATTAATGATACATTTAATAGAAAACCATAATTAATAAACTAAAATTTTAAAATAAAATAAATTATATCATATTAATTTTTTCAAAATTTTGAAAATTCAAACCATAAGTGTTCAATTAATGCATTTCAAAATTCTATATGAGCTTCATGATCTTTGATTTGTTTGTGTCGAGCTAAAAATTCTTGAAATCGAACCACAACAACAAATTTCACAGCGAAAAAATATCTCTATTATTATATAATTAATTTTAATAGATTTGTGTTTTTTGTTTAGTTTTGGAATTCTATGTTTTTATGTTTTAAATGAACAATATGTATTTTTATATTATTTAATTTACATATTAATTATAGATTTTTGAAAATTACAATTGAATATTAATTATAATTTTATATTTTTAGAACAAAAATACTCTAATAATTATAATATATATAATAAATAAACAATAATTTATCATATTACTAAATAAAAATTACTAAGAAAAAAATATTTTTATTGTTTTATTAATAGTGTTACTATTCATAAAACACGAAAAATTTGAAAAAAAAAAATAGTGTAGAAGATGTCGTTCGGTTAGAGTGATGTGGACTGTATATTTGGTGTTATAGCATTACGTTGGAGTTGCTCTAAGATGGTTTATATAATCGTTGCTTCTAAACTTTTACATATAGTATAGTTTTGCGTAATGAATGCAATTATGATTTTACTTGATTTTTAACCTAATTTGTAAAAAAAGTACTCATAGCATGGTACCTTGAGAAAGAAAACTTCAAAAATCTAAACATTTTTTTCATCAAAATTTCACTGATTTTTAACTCGCAAAAGTCATTATTAAAACAAATCTGAAAAATCTAGAGATTAGGCCCAAATTTGGACAAAACAAAAACGATTGGACAAAACAAAATTTTGGCAGACGAAAACCCAAAAAAATAACCAAATAAAAATGAGAAGAAACAACAAAATAAACCAAATACTATTCTAATTGCTGGATGAATAAGAGATCTCACCGATCAAACTGAAACAAGATCAAAATTACGCCTAGCAAACTCTTATAGTAACTTTCTGGTGTTAAAATTATCTTTTAACACACACATATATATATATATATATATATATATATATATATATAAGTGGAACGAATCTATGATACGCAAACTTTTCCTTCCCAAAAATATTCCTCTAATTTTGGGTTAAGACCTAGTCACAGCTTCATATTAAATGAATATGTATAGAATCATATTATTTATGGGGTTTATACTGTTAAATCAGGCTACGAGCTTTTAAGAAAAAATAACTTGGCACAAGTAAATTAGAAGGTGTTAAAGCAAGCATAACTCCTTTGAAGCGTTATGTTTGGACAATTAAGACACCTAGTAAGTTTCAACACTTCATGTGGTAAGCCTTATCGGGATGTGTAGCGACGTGTTAACGTCTCACCTACCGGTATATCGACACATACAAGAGTTGTCCCATATGTGGAGCACCAGAGGAAACGATTAATCATCTTCTATCTGAGTGTCCCCCGGTCATGCTGGTGTGGGTTTATCGGACTTTCTGCCCCTTCCGGATTACTTTCCGAATACATCTATCAACCGAAACATGGATTTCATGTTTTGGAGAACAAAAGAAATTGGCCTACATGTTCAACAAATAGATAACTATCACTGGATCATATGGTATATATGAAAGCAAGGAATGATAAGGTTTGTAATGGAATTGAGAGATCTCCAAGAGACACTCTTCAACATGTCATTCTTGAAGCGAAAAGTTGTAGCATAGCAAACCAGAAAGAATGTGAATTTGAGGTGGATGGGAATATCTCTCCACAACGGACCCTGACCGAACGTCCCCCGAGACTCGTTAATCGTTATATCCCTACATGTCAGATTGATGTCTCTTGGGTCAATCATGGTTTTGTTAGTGAATTGGGATAGTGTTTACGGGATAATACGGGTTGGGTCCTAGCATAAAAGGGTGCCGGAGAAGCTTATCACCGCTTCATGTGGAATTGGATAGACTCATATGGGATATGAAGAGTTTATGAGAGGGGTATTCTCAGGGTTAGATTTGAAACTGGCAACGTGAGTCTCCTAAAGATAATTGAAGATCCAATAGACTGGCCGGGCTTTATTCCCGACTTGGACATCGTCGACATTATTAGAGAGAGATTCTCATATTTTAGTTTGGTTCACATTAGCCGTAGTAATAATGTAGTGGCCGACGCTCTTGTTAAAAGACCTAGGATCGAGAATTTTTGCTTGTATGTTATAATATGTCGGATTTCGAAATCTCACAAAAAAACTGAAATATTCAGCCTAATTTAACCTAATATTAAAAGCATAGGAAAAAAATATAAGATTTAGTTGCCTACTTCCTTATTAATATATTGTCATTGAAGACATACTTTTTTGTAGGAAACCAAAACATGGTTCATATCAACATGGTCGAATTTGAATTTGATATTCATTTGACGACAAAAAAAATTATTAAGATGTTGACTAAGAACATTTGTACGTAATTTCATGTTACAGCTGGTAACACAACATAATAATCTACTTCATAATCACTCTGAATAAAACTTTTATTTTTGGGTTGAAAATAATCCTCTCGATTAGGTTAGTAATCATGGGGTTTACTGATTGGATTAGTAATAAATTGACTAATTAACTTAAATGGGGTGATTGACAACATATAATGGGAGTTGGATTTTATGACATCTACAAGTTACACTACAACCACCTTTTTCTTTAATTTGTTTTAGGTTTATATAAACATTCAAATTAGGGTTTGAAAGTTTTTGTTCAAACAAAAATACTAAAGTACTCATTAACAAAACATGCATGACACAAAACTTTCTTTTTGTTTTGGATCATACGGAAAAAGGAGAACATGAAAAAGCCAATATTTATGTGAATGCTTTGTTCGCATTATCACTTTTTATCTTTTCATTGTCGGCTTACGTTTCCATATGTAGTATGCTCAATCTGCCCACGTCAACTGAGAGGTTTTATTACTTTTTTTTTTATTAATTAGGTTAATAGGTTTGACTGGTAACAGGTGGAATTCTGCCCTTCCGCATATTATCAAAAAAGGTCAATGAAAATAACTAATTTTATAAATAATTTATCTAAATTTCATTTTTTATTTAATAAGTTTTTGTTTGCATTTTTCTATAAAAAAATATCAAACTTGTATTTTCACACTACAAGAAAACAGGGTTTTAGCGACTACAAGTTGCGACTGATTTTATAGTCGCTAAATATTGCGACTATTTAGCGACTAAATTGTGACTAAGTTTGCGACTAATAAGGAATAGTCGCAATTTAGTCGCTAAATTGCGACCACATGTTATTAGTCGCTATTTAGTCACTATTTAGCGACTATATAGCGACTAAATTCGGCGGATCGCTAAGCGGTTTCATATTTAATCGCAAAAAGTTGTTATAAAGTTGTTATAAACACGTTTATATTATGGCACGCGTAACTGTAACTAATTTTTGCGATATAGTCGCTAAATAGTCGCAAAAAAATTTATATATACAAACATGAAGTCGACCTCTCCTTATACCCTAAACCCTAAACAAACCCTAAAACTCTAAATTATAAACAAAAATCTAATAAATAAAACCCCAATTACTATATAACATATAAAATTAAGTACAACACTTAAAACCTTAAATATTACCCTTCAAACCCTATACCCTAAACCCTAAACAAACCCTAAAACTCTAAATTATAAATAAAAATTTAAATAACTAAAACTCTAATTATTATTTAATATATAAAATCAAGTACAACACTTAAAACCTTAAACATTACCCTTCAAACCCTATACCCTAAACCCTAAACAAACCCTAAAACTCTAAATTATAAACAAAAATTTAATAAATAAAACCTCAATTACTATATAACATATAAAATTAAGTACAACACTTAAAACCTTAAATATTACCCTTCAAACCCTATACCCTAAACAAACCCTAAAACTCTAAATTATAAACAAAAAAACTAATAACTAAAGCTTTAATTGCTATAATGTATATTAAATTAAGATACATTACTTATACCCTCTTAAACATTACCCTTTAAACCTTATACTTTAAAATCATACTCTAAACCATTAATCATAACCTATGCATTGTCAATGTTACATTTTGCTAATGATGAATATATGTTTTGGGTGTATGCTTTTAGGATTTATGATTTAGGGTTTAGAGAAAAAAAATAAAAACTAATCAAGATTCACTTTAGTTTAGATTTGGTTCGGTTTCGTATGAACAAATGTTTAGGGTTTAAGTTAAGAAAAAATGGTTTAGAGATAGGTTAAGGAAATATGGTTTAGGGTTATCCTAAACCCTAAACCCTTTTTCATACTACTTTATCTTGGACCCTAAACCATAAAAGAATATAGCCATAATGAATACACTCTATACCCCCAAACTCTAATTACTATATAATATATAAAACTAAGCACAACACTTAAAACCTTAAACATTACCTTTCAATGCCTATACCCTAAACCCTAAATAAACTCTAAAACTCTAAATTATAAACAAAAATCTGATAAAATAAAACTATAATTACTATATAAGATATAAAATTAAATACAACACTTAAAACCTTAAACATTACCCTTCAAACCCTAAACCCTAAACCCTAAACAAATCATAAAACTCTAATAACCTTAATACAACCCTTAAAACAATTTATAATATTAATCATAAACTAAAAGTCTTAGATTTTTCTTTTTAATTATTGTGTATATACTAATAACTAAAATTTAACACTTTTCAAATTAAAAATTCATATAATCTTAAATTGAAAATTAAATTTATTCATTTTATTATTTTTAAAACATTTTAAGTATTATTTATACTCATTTTAATATTTTAAATCACTTTTATAATTTAAATTGTTTTAGAAAGTTTTTATATATTATGTTTTTTAAATCTAAAACGAAAAAATGCTCTTAACAATTTATTTTATTTATTTATGTCGTTTTTCATTAATTTATATTAATTAAACTCTAAAATATTTCTATTGGTCAATAGACCATCACACGGATCACACATCTTGACCGTTGATTAAAGATATCAATGGCTCAGATTTATTCCAATAAATACTCATATCTCTTTCTCATCCGTTAGATCTTACACACACTTAATCTCAGCCGTTGATGAAACTTAACCTAATTATCTAAGTATGTCTCACTCTCCTCTCATGTGCGCTGTATCCATCTCACAGCCCTTCTTCTTCAATATTTTTTTTGTTGCATCATTTGTTTGAGAAATTGAAAGAACACAAGACCATAATCCTCCTCTTGTGTTCTTTGTCTTCATCTCTTACTCTCTCGTCGACCCTCTGTCTTTCTTTCCATAACGCCACAACCTAAATCCACTACACCCCCAAAGACCTAACCGAACCTAGCTATCACGCCTCGGCCCTCCTCAATCTTTCCCTCATCTTGGTGAATCAGATTTGACAACAATCTCCTCCTTCGTAATCGTTTCTGCTCCAAATCTTCTTAGCCGAAAACAACAGAGCTTTCTCCTTCTCCATCTCATCTTGCTGCTCCTTCGCCGGAGAAGACAGACTTCGCAGATCTAAGCACTACAACCGATCCTCCACCTCTGTTAGGGGCTCAATCTGCGTTATATGAAAGGTGAGGAGTCTTGAAGCTGAGGCGATTACTTCTGCCATCATTGAGGTGTTGAATGATAGCTTGGAAAATGTATCTGAGTCTTTTATTTCAAAGGCAGAGATGAATCTGAAATATAAAGCTCTTAGGTAATGTTCAAGTTTTGTCTGAAGAAGCAGGTCCGGCGCAGCGGCGGTGAGGAGGCGGAGGTGGATACGTAAGGCGGTGGAAGAAGAAGACGTCGGAAGTGGTGGCGGTGGAAGAAGAATGTCGGAGGTGGAGACTAAATTAGATTAGGGTTTTTGGTATGGTTTTGGTATTGGTTTGTATTTAACCAATCGTTGGTTTAACATTTTGTAATATAACCGATTTGGTTTAAACTAATCAGTAAATATATTTTGTATTTTCAACCTAATTATTTGTTTATTTTACTTTTTAATCACGAATTTTAGATAATGTTTTTTTGTATTTTGAATTAAAATATTTAATATTTAATATTTAATATTTAATATTTAATATTTAATATTTAATATTTAATATTTTTATTATAATTATTATTAGTCGTTAATTAGTCGCTAAAATAATCATATATTAGTCGCAAATTAGTCGCTACTGAATCACTATTTTTAGCGACTAAGTAGCGACTAATATTAACAAAATATATAGTCGCTAATTAGCGACTAATAAAATTAGCGACGAATGATTAGCGACTAACTACTTTATCGACTAATTAGCGACTACTTACGCAGTCGGTAAAACCCTATTTTTTTGTAGTGTCACGTTTTAGTTAATATCAAATTTAGTTACGAATCCTTATAGTTATTTAGGCTTTGATAGGAAAAACACGTATTTGAATTAGCGGACCCATTGCACCGCCCAATGTCCACTACCTAAATAAATAAATAAAAGGTGTAAAAGGTGTTTTTGAAATGCATTTTTTAAATCATTTTAAATTATCAATTACATAATATTTTTATAATTGGTGTTTTCTAACTAATTATTTACATTTTCAAAATCGCACTTGTCTTTTAAATACATTTTTTTCCATCTGCATCATGTTTGAAATGCATTGTATTCTAAAAACGTTCCGTAAAATGCGATTATCATTTGGATTCTTTCTTTTATGTAATGTAATATAGGCCTTAGATTGTTGATCTATGTAGGATTAGAGCCTGACTCGACTTAAAATCAATTTAAGTTGTCCAACTAGTTTCAAAGGGTAGACATACCCCATCAAAAATGTATTGCCTACCGAATTTTCAGTTGAATAAAGACCAATGTACAGTTTACTTTGTCGAAATAAAGGATTACACAACCAGCTTGGACTTTGGACTACTACACTACAAGAAAACTGCTCCATAGCCACGAATAAATTCGTGGCTATTTTGGCCATAGCCAGTGATAGCAACGAAAAACAATTGTGGTTATGGACTCGTTGTTATTGGCCATTCGTAGCTACGCTTCCACGGATAGCTACGAATAAGATTGTGGCTATATAACCACGAACATCAAGGAAATAATTCGTGGCCAACAAAGCCACAAATTGCCATGAATAAAGTTGTGGTCTTAGCTACGAATTTTCTACAATAAATTTCGTGGCCTTAGCCATGAATAGCCACGAATAGCCATGAAAAGGTTGATTACAAGCAAAAGAAATGAAAATGTTTACTCCCTCCGTAAACTTTTTACAGACATTGCGATCAGAACATTTTAAACGTTTATACATCCACTCTCTCGATTGAAATTTTTTTGCCATTTTACGTTTTTAGATTTTTTCCACGTTTATACTAAATGAGTTCTCGTTGTTATATATAAACTTCTTTAGCCACGGATAGCCACAAATAAGTTCGTGAGCTTCGAGTAGAAGAAATATCCGCATAACCACGGAAAGCCACGAAAACGTTCGTGGCTATAGCCACACAATATTTGTCGCTACGTCAAATATTATTACAGCTATGATTGACACGACTAAAGTTCGAAATGACATTATCCTCACCTGTGAGTTGGTGAAATGACATATTCACTTATGCACGGATAGCCGCGAATAGAGACCAGCCACGATATTTCCGTGACTAAGTAGCCACGACATTAAGTCGTTGCTATTCGTGGCTATATTAGCCACAAATCGCTACGAAATTAATTGTGGCTGCATAGCCACGAATTATGTTGTGGCTATTCGTGGTCAATCTCTTCCACGATTATATCGTGGCTAAATTACAAATAGCTACGATTTCAGATCGTGGCTATGCTCTTCCACGACTAATTCGTGACTATTCGTGGCTGAAAAAAATAGCCACGACCAATCCGTGGTTTGATCGTGGCTATTTACAGTTTTTCTTGTAATGCTACATATGTGCCATTCTTTTATTCCAAACCGAATTAAAGAAAAATTCACACTCCACTCTCTTTTCCGACTACATCACGTATACCGTATACCTTTATTATAGTAGTTGTTAGGTTACAACTAGGCCTGGGACTTCGGTTCTTCGGTTCGGTTACTCGGTTTTTCGGTTTTTTTTTTGTTTTTAAAAAACCTGCCAATCGGTTTTTTTTCGGTTCGGTTCGGTTTCAGTTCATAAAACTTCGGTTCGGTTCGGTTCGGTTCGATAATTTCGGTTCGATTTTATATTCCAAGACTATATATATACATCAAACACACAAACACAAACTGACAAAAGTATATATATATTGGAAGATTGAAATTTTTATGAAAATTAAAACCGATCGACAACTACAAGTCTATAATAATGAATAATAGACCAGGGACTTCGGTTCTTCGGTTCGGTTATTCGATTTTTCGATTTTTTTTTTTGTTTTTAAAAAAACTACCAATCAGTTTTTTTATTCGGTTCGATTCGGTTTCAGTTCATAAAACTTCGGTTCGGTTTTGGTTTGATAATTTCGGTTCGGTTTTATATCCCAGGGCTAGTTACAACCGTTACAGTATTATTAATAACGATTTCGTAATATATTTTGTCGTGTTCTAATAAGATGACTGTTTATTATTTCGAGAGGTACGTATGGTTTAAGTGGTTTAGTCAAATTAACGGCACACATTGGAGAGAGGGGACATGCTTTTACATATTGTAATCCAATCACTTTAAAATTGCTATTTCTACTTTAATTTTTCCTCATTAATATTATCAGCACTCTTCATCACTGGAACCATGTGTAGACATATAGAGATAATTACAATTCATATATACACAACATATGACTGGTAATTGATATACATACATATGATCAGTGGGATGTATATATATAGTCTTGGGAAATAGTTTAAGGTTAATGTTTTTGAGATTATAATGGCTTCATGATGACATAACTTATTAAGCGTTTATTTGTGCACTAAGCTAGTGGGATCTAAATATGCTTAGATTATACAATATTTTTTGACCAGCCAAAAGCCTAATTGACTGGTAATTGATATACATACATGATAAATACACACACATATATAAAGAAACATTATACTCCCTCTGTTCCTTAATGATTGATGTTTTAAAATTTTCACACAGATTAAGAAATAATTAATATTTAATTATAAATACATGTTTTTCATTTATTAAAACACTTTCCAATAACTATTAGCCAATAGCAATTTAATATAGTCTTTGGAATTCACAATTTATAAACATTAATTAGTAAAAATTGCATAGAAAACCTACAACATCAATCTTTTTGAAACAATTTTTTTTTCTGAAACATCAATCATAAAGGAACGGAGGGAGTATTAATCAAGTTCCCAGCACTACCTACCACATCCGCATGGCCTAAAAACTTAATTAGTACTGCCGATAATTCCGTTAATCTATATGTAAATATGATTTTAACACTTTCTTTTGAACTGATTTATTTCGTTTTTTTTGCCAACCAAATTTATTTATGAACCAAGACCTTAAATTCGAATGTGCCAAAAACAATTATAATGAGATTTTGACAGAAACATAACTAACATGCTTAATGACCGAAAATACGACGTCACATGGCGACGCGAGCGGCTAACCGGACATGCAAGCACCACACGTGTTCCCATCATGAAGCACCGTCGGGAGACGACAGACAATCGTGGAGGAGAAAGAAGCTGGGCTCACCGGACCAAAACATTGCAGCTGCCGTGGACCATCCGTCGATCGAAACTTTCCATAACCACCATCAAATCACCTGCAAAAGAAGAAACCCTGTTACTACGAATCAGACGGAAATCACCCAGACCAAAGAGGCCCCGTCGCCGAAAAGGCACAGAGGCCCATCTTATACCACCATGCCTGGCTTAAGAAAAATGTGGGCTATGTGCTAAGCAAAAAATTTTTTTATTATTATTGTTCTAATATGTAAGATATAAAAAAAAATTAGGGCCTTTTTACAGAATTTTAAGAGAATTAGGGCCCTAAAACTCTTTTAAAAACTGATAAAATGATGGGACCCTGT
Source organism: Orychophragmus violaceus (assembly GCA_030180135.1). Taxonomy (NCBI): domain Eukaryota; kingdom Viridiplantae; phylum Streptophyta; class Magnoliopsida; order Brassicales; family Brassicaceae; genus Orychophragmus; species Orychophragmus violaceus. The sequence goes on along the minus strand of CM058229.1, from coordinate 10,054,700 downwards.
GCTTAAGCACCTTCAGCACACCTCCAAAGTCGGCCCTGGATGTCACCATACGCTTTTCTTCAAAAGCAGCAGCGCGACGACGATATTAATCCCGACGATTGATGGATCTACAACAAGTTCGTGGAACAAAATAGAGATTGACGGTGAAAGAGGAGAGGGGAAGCAGGATCAAATCGCCGAAGCGAGAGAAAACCGGTACACCCCGGTGAAATTCTATGAATCGGAAGAAAAACAGCCAGCCATAGAAACGATTTGGGACTTATTGCGATCAAAAGCCGAAAGTATAAACATGCGAAAGCAACAAAACAAATGAGTCGCGATCAGAAACCCATCATCGACCTTCTGAAAGATGAAGATCGGAGAAGAAGATGAGATGAGAGGAGAGGTATTTCTCTCTCTAAAAGAAGAGAGAGAGCGACTCGGATACAGCAGATTTCCTATATTATGGATAACGAACTGATTTATTTCGTTTACTTTGCATGAAGCCGGTTATGTTCTTTTCGCCACCTATCAACGCTGCATGATCAGGAGATAATACATTATTTTAATGGGCCTATGTGAGGCCCAACTATAAATTTTGCTGGGTACAAGAATGGATCTATATGGCCTGATCTACGCCTAAAATTTACACACACAAAAAGAGCTCTGAAAATAGTTATATGTTTTTTCACTTAAAAAACCTACTAAACAAAAACATATATACACCATTTCATATGAAGGTTAGTGTATATATACACTAACGCAGTTCAACGCAGTGTTTAAGAACTTGGCGTCTAATCGGGGCCTAATCGGCGCCTAGGCGGTATATGTATTTATAAAAGAAAACGATATATATTAGTTATATAATAATAATATGTCATATAATTCAAATATTCTTAGTCTAAAAAATAGATTAAAACTCAAAATACATCGAAATAACAAAAAGAATATTAGCTAAATTTATCAGCACATGACATTTACTATCAAATCTGTTAAATTTACAATATTTTTTATTGATAACCATTAATTTATGAAGTAAGAACTTATAAATTTAATTATATGTAATAAAATTTTAAAATTATACCGAAACAAACATGAAAAGTAAAAATCAAACGATAATTGGTTAAAGATTGTGTGTAGCCGCCTAGGGCTGCCTAGGACCACCTAGATCCGCCTAGGACCGTTTAAATCCGCTTAATAACATAAACGCCTAATTCGAACGCCTAGGAAAAAATTGCCACAATCAAAGACCGCCTAGCGCCTAGGCCGCGCCTAGGCGGCTGCCTATACCGATTTTTAGAACACTGACTTCAACGTATATATTGTATATGACAAAACAAAGATGATAAGCCAAGTGTACGTAATTTTGATACAAACTCTTTAGAGCAATGAGATATTATCAACATTATAGTTTTATAACCAGCCAACATACATTAGAAACATATTAGGTTATGCAAGCATATCTCTACCATATTTGGAAGCAAAAGAACAACAAAGTGTACAACAACAAAACGGTACCACATTAAGTCATTTTCAAGTAGCTTTATCGGGACGTTAGAAACATAATCTTTTAGAAAAAAACACAAAAAGACATTTTGGAAACTTAACGTCTTTTGGATTATATAGATATAAAATCTCACATATAATCTCAGTAGTTTTTTAAGTTTCCTCTGTTTTTTTCTCTTTTACTGGCATTGGAACTTTGTATTTGGTTGTAAGTACATTTTTCATCTAATGATATTAATATTTTTATTAAAAAACACATATGTTGCTTTTATCGCCAATAACATACGGTTCATCCCATACGCAAAATTAAACAAATAAATTTGAATCCACACAATATCCACGTGAATATAATAAATGTAATATTTTATACAAAGATGGATAAATGAAGGTCTTATCAACAAATCAAAAGTCCACGAGGAATCAATCGAAATCTTGACGAAAGCTAATGCATGATAGCTATATAATATATTGAAATTGCTCATTTTAGACATACATACATACATATATATATATATATATTAATATAGTCTTGTGTTAATATATATACATGTATATGTGTATATAAGATATATATACAAGATTTCCGCCACTCTTAACATTGAAATAAAAGCGTATCATCCGCTTTGGCAGATGGTCTGCTAATGTTCCGTGTATCCATTCAAGGCCTGTACCAAAAAAAAAAAGATTTCCGCCACTAGCATTTACCAAGCAGTTTATACAAAATACTTCGCTTTTTACACATTAGTTATCTCAACCAATAATTACTCGTATAAATCAAAATTCACCTTTGACAACAAAAAAAATATCAAAATTCACGTACATGTATGATAATGAAAACTTTATCAGAAAGATCCCAAATTTTGCTATATTACGCATTTTCAACATCAAGGGCCAAGTTTGAAAATCAAGGGCCAAGTTTGAACAAATTATGAAAGGGCAAGATTTGTTTTTAAGTCGCATGTGATCTCATCTCTACGCATTAATTATAAGTTTGAAGTTTTGTCCTTCGAGATTTTTTTGAAGCCTTATTCAACCGGGATCATATTCGACTAATTTATATATGTATATATATATATATATATATATATATATATGTACTATATATAGTATATTACTATATTGGTCAATGGAGGGATCTATTCGAAATAGTTTTGGAGGGTACATAATTGAATCACTCGAATCTCGTGTTGGGTTCTCACCGAAACAAAATCTCATTGAATAAAACGCGGTCCAATAAGACAATTTGGTCTTTCACAAATGACTTGACACCACGTTGTTTGGTGCATACCAAGTTACCAACTAATAATCACAAGTTGCAACATAGACCTACATGTCTCTGTACACACTAACAAAAAAAAAGGAGCTATACTTTTATACTCTTTGTTTCATTGCGAAATTTTATAACAACATGAATATAAATGAAAATACAGTAAAACATGTCCGCTGAAACCTTTTGTACAGAAATTCATATTGTAGCCAGTACTATTGTCATGAATTATATTATTTTAGGGTTACTGCAATGAACCTTATCATAGCCAATACTATTACGATAAATTATACTCCTTCCATTTGATTTTTGTTGTCGTTTTATGAGTTTTTACACATTAAAAAATATTGAAATTTCTACTATATTTTTATTAATATATTGAATATTAATACATTAAACTAATAAGATTAGAACTGAAATTTGGTTTTAAAATTTGCATTGATTTTTTTTTGAGAAAATGCATAAAATAGCACAAAACATACCTTGTCATAAATATAGCAATTTTTTGTTGTTGACATTTTTAACATTATTTTGATTAAAATAACTTTTATAACATTATATAAATTAGGGTTTAGAGTTTGTTATTTAGGGTTTAGGGTTTAATATTTAGGATTAGGGTTTAGTATTTAGGGTTTAGAGTTTATTATTTAGGGTTTAGGGTTTAGTATTTAAGGGTTTGTGGTTAGGGTTAATTTTGTCTTATGCCTTTAATAAATACTATTTTTGTGATTTTTCTTCTTTAGTGCTATATTTGTGACAATATATGTTTTGTGTATTTTTTACGATTTGCCCATTTCTTTTAAACAACTAAATTAAAACAAAAAAATTATAAAATGAAATTAATTTGAAACATAGAAAATATCATTTTAAAGTTATTGTAAAAGAATCATGAATATAGTTAATTACATCCTCGCCTCCTGATATATATACAACATGTCATTGTCGGATAATTGCCGGTCATGTCGGGGGACTTACTATTTTCAGAGCTAAAAACGAATATTTTACTCTTGACTTTCACATCTATCTCCAGTTCAGCATCCACGATGTTGAAAAAGCAAGATACCATATGCATGGTATAAAAGGATACCGTTAATTTCTTTTTTTTTACATAAATTATGGTCCTTAATGGAATCTGTATGTTATTCACATCGTTACGTCTTCTTTTATAATTAATCAACACACATTTAAATATATTTTGTACATATACTTTTTTATCTGACGGTTGATTTTAGTTTATATCATACTGACTCATCATATTTATTTAGATGCATTGCACACGGAAGCACAACTCGACAGTACGCTGAAACTTCTAGAAAACTTACACTGATTTCTAAACATTTACAGTTATATAATGTATTTGTAACGCCACGTCCGCCCCTATCGATGAGTCACCCATTTCTCTATCGGGCTCGTAGGCCCCACCCCTGTCCAACGGTCGGTGCGTTATTTTCGTAGGCCCGTCCAAGTAATTTACTAACCCTACAATTAACACGTGACATTTTCCCATGTGTTTTATCCTCACACACATGCTACCACAAATCACTTCCCGGAAGGTCACCCATCCTGGGACTACTCCAGCCCAAGCACATTTAACTCTTGAGTTCTTTCAGACAAGTGATCGGAAAAGGTAAATGCACTTGATGACATAGGTAGCCAAATCAATTCATTTAAGCTTCTCCGCATATACCACAAACCGGGATGTTACAATTCACCCACTCTCACAGAGTGCAAAGTCCTCGTTGCGCATCAGGATCGTTATCTTTGATGGTGTGAGCCCTCACTGACTTCACACGCATTCTCGAATTCGGCTCTGATACCTCTTGTAACGCCCCGTCCGCCCCTACTGGTGAGTCACCAATCCCTCTATCGGGCTCGTGGGCCCTACCTCTGTCCGACGGTCGGTGCGTTATTTTTCGTAGGCCCGACCGAGTAATTTACTAACCCTGCAATCACCAGGTGACTTTTTCCCATGTGTTTTGTCCTCACACACATGCTACCACAAATCACTTCCCGGAAGGTCACCCATCCTGAGACTACTCCAGCCCAAGCACGCTTAACTCTGGAGTTCTTCCAGGCAAGTGATCGGAAAAGGTAAATGCACTTAGTGACATAGGTAGCCAAATCAATTTATTTAAGCTTCTCCAAATATACCATAAACCGGGATGTTACAGAAACACGATGCATACTATATGAAAATTTAACTTTAGATATACATCGTATCAAAAAACTTTTTAGTCCGGCCAGAAAGTTAATTCGATTGATAATTAAACATTTAATCTACGAGATATTTTAGGAATTGTGTAAGCGATAATCTATTATCTTCATTTCGATGTAGTCATTAATGAAGGATTTTGATTGCTAGCTTTTCGGCAATATAAAGTAAGTAGCATAACTTTATCCTTCAAAATATTATAACCAATAATAATATAAATATTAAGAGATTCTTTGAATTCAATAATGGAATAGCACATAATTTCAAAGTTTACATAATTTCAAAGTTTACATATAACTAGTAAACTTTGGAAATATTCAGTTCGTAACTTTCCTTGATTGTCAATCGATCCAAGATTTTAATTGTTTTACATTTTCTACTTTAAATTCAAAAGTAATGATCATATTCTGATTTTTAGTCTTCCTCTCAAGGTTAAGCTTATACTACCCTACTTGATATACTCAATTACATTTAAATTATAATTAACTTTTATAAGTTTAGCTTTAGATTACACATTTCACGTAATTATTTCTACGTGCCATTAATTATGGAAGGCAATCCATAAAACGTTGACCAAAAGGCAACCCATAGAACAGCCACTTAGACGATAGAACTCACTAACCTTGAGTAATGAGTATGGTAATTAATTATGATTGTCTAATTATAGAAACATGGCCAATCATATACAATTTGTTTGGTAACATATTTAACGCCTATATGGTATGTGACCAAACTATAGAATAAAACAAACAAACAAAAAAGTAAAGAAGAAATATACGGAGTGTTATCTTCAGTTGAACTTGAAACTATATCATCAGTTTATAACCAAAAAGAAAAAGAAATAAAAAGAAAATGCAAAAATTATAATGCTACTTCTGACTGATTTTTCATTTATTTATTTCTGAATTGTTTGTTCCTTAAAAAAGAGTGATATAGCGAATCTAAACGACGGAGCCTTCGTAGATGGTTGAAAGTTTCAGCCTAAAGGATCGAACCGCCAACTTTGCTCGCTTAGAAGTATATCTTCTCAAATTACGTACCGAACCAGTCCGGTTATAACCGCTCGACGCCTTTAAAGGAGGCGGTTTATTCAGCAACGGCCTTCCCATCCAAACCGTGGATTCGCTTGCTTTTCCGTAAACTGCGGCGACGGAATCGTCAGACTGAGTAAGCATCATGATCGGCGAGATTCTAACTTTCTTACGCCGGCGAGATTCTTTCCCCACGGAGTTTTGTATCGCGACGCTTGCTTTCACGGCGAGAGCCGCCATGTCCGACGCCGTTAGACGGTTCTGTCGCTTAGATATTGGAAGGACGAAGTAGATCTGCTCGGCCTGAAGCGGCTCTTCTAATTCGATCGCCGGTATGTATTCGTCGTAGCAGAGAGAATCCGAATCGCAGACGAAATAAGAGGAAGATGAAGCAGCAGCAGATTCGGCTTCCAAGACCTGAGACGCTAGCACCGGAACACTGTATTCCCGGAGATCGCCGTTAACTGACACTATCTTCACCGTTGGGGAAGAATCGGAGTCTCTCCGGTTAAACGACACACAGATTCCCATAGCTATTGCTGTGAAGAAACTTGAAATCGGAAAGAGAGCGAGTAAGAAGATTGACGAATATCGATACGACGCGTAGAACAGTCGGGTTATATATAGAACTGTCAAGTATCTACGGTTTTATAAAATTCGGAATTATTAACCCGATTATTTACGGTTCAAGTATCTCGAACGGTAGCTGACACGTAGGCCCCGTAGCTTTATCAGTTGTCTGTCTATTAGTAGATTCTTGTCAGTTGTCACGCAGAGTAAAAAGACATTTAATATTGGATTCTACTTGGGTTCACCTCCTCCTCTTTTTTAACCATTAAAAATATGCCATGTAATATTATTTTTAAATAAAATTATAAAATTAAAATTAAGGAATTAAAGATATTCAAATATTTTAAGGACACTTTGAAGGTAAACCTTTGAGGTTTAAGATTTAGGGATTAGAGTTTATGATATAGAGTTTAAATTCTTTGGGTTTAGGGTTTAAGCTCTTTGGATTAGGGTTTAGTTTTTTATTTTTTAAAATTTACATGTTGGGTTTAGGGATTAGGATTTATGGTATAGAGTTTAAACTCTTTGGGTTTATGGTTTATGGATTAGGGTTTAAGCTCTTTGGATTAGGGTTTAGGGTTTAGGGATTAGGGTTTAGTTTTTTATTTTTAAGATTTACATATTGGGTTTAGGAATTAGGATTTAGTTTTATTTTAATATTTTAGGTTCAAATTATCGTTTAGGGTTTAGAGTTTAGAATTTAGGGTTTAGAGATTAAGATTTAGGTTTTAGTATTTTTTATAAAAAAATTATTTTTAAGTTTTGTCCGAAATAATATATATATTTTTTTATTATTATTTTCGTTTTTTATTTTTTATTTTTAAAATATTTTTAAAATTTTATTTATTTTTAATATTAGATTATGTGGAATTATTTGATTGGTTAGAAAATGTGGAGGTGAACAAAAGGGTTTACCTCTAGAGGTGAACCCAAGTATTACTCTTTAATATTTTATAATCTTATGACTCCCAAGCCCTAGCTATTTTTTTTTTCTTTTTGTCAAAGGCTCAAAGCAATGACGTAGCACGCGCCACGAAACTCCTGGTCGCAAACTCGCAAGTCATAAGAAGTGACCTGATAAAATCTGCATATCGCAACTTGCATTTGATTTTGAATATATGTTACGAACAATTCAAGTATTCAACTATACTTTGTAATCTGTATATTTTATTTTACCCATGCATTTCATAATTAATTCTACAGTTTATTAGTTTCATCATGCACGTGCGGAGTCATTAGCGCATCATTACAACCGGTTTTCATTTTGCTACATTTCGATTTTTACTTAAAAGTTAAACAGATGTTTTCCCCCACAGTAACATATGAGTTTTAATCTATAACTTTTGTTAAACCTTAAACCAAAAAAAAAAACTTGCAGTGGAAAGGCATAGTAAGCCCCATCATTACAACCTTTTGACAGTGTTTTATTTAATACATTTAGTTCGCGAGAATTATCAACTAACCAAACAAATTAGTAATTATATACTACCTGTATTTTGTAATACACCCATCAATTTATACAGCTGCACATTAGTCTCTCATTTTAATTAATGAAACAACTTGCAGCTGAAAGACCAAATGAATTTTGGGATTCTGTCGAATTCTCGGATTCTAAAAAATAATAGGTTTTTAAATTACCTAATTCAATTTTTTTTTAACTTTTAAATGAGACGAATGTTTTTTTTTAACCAAAGAATGAGACAAATGTGTGCCCAACAGAAATATGTGAGTTTTGGTCTATAACCTTAAACCAAAAAAGAAGAGGGTCGCAATGATAATCCATACACTACAAAATAAAGGGTCTGTTACATCAATTAATTAGAATCACAAAATTAAACGATGTTATTTTAAATTACTTGTTAATAAATGATACAATATATTTAATTTCACCTCAATTATCATAACCGATGCTTGTTTACCATCATTTCTAAAAAAATGAAACAAATCTCAATAACTTTGTATCACTTATAAAAAATTGACACAATAATCAGATTTACATCAATTAAATAATCGATGTATTTATTAATTCTTGTTAAATCATTTTTAAAAATGATACTAATTTTACATCAATAGTAAATGATGTAAATATAAATTTAATTAACTAAATTAAAACTAATTTTGTGATCTAAACATCGATTGTTAAAATGATGTAACGACTTGTTTGTTTTACTTCGATTATATAAAATTGATACTATTTGCTTTTCATTAGTATCGGTCAAAACAAACGACACTAATAAAGTAAATTACATTAATAAAATAATTGACATATTTATTTGTTTTGTTTATTAATGTATATGTATATATCACCATCATCCTTTCAAATGTATATATATAGTGTCATACTATATACAAGATATGTTGTGGGTTATATAATTATATTTGTCGTATCGTATAGATACTAACAGTTTCTTCTAGAGTATTAGTGCTGCAATTTTTTATTTAATAATTAATAATTACCGCAAGGTAAAAAAAAAATCTCTCGCCCAATTTCTCCATTATCAAAGCTCAATTTTTTGACCCAATTTCTTCCGATCAATCCTTGACCAAAAAAAAAAAATTCTTCCGATCATTATCTTTGTTCCACTCTTCTTCCCTACAAAATAGAGAGAGAAATATAAGATTGAGCTGTTTTCCTTTGTTGGGTCAAGCCTTTGTCGTACCTGAGCCTGCATCTCACCGGAGAAAATCTTCTCAACCAATTGGAACCCTCAACGACACTAGAATTCAATCCGTAAGCAACTTCCGGGATTTTTTAAAAGAAATATCATAATCTATGAAGATTGATTTGTTTTCTTTTGTTGGGTATATATTGTTTAGGTATCGAACTGTTAGTGGGTTCCAATTGAAGATTAGAGAACCTTTTTTAAGATAGTTCTGTGTCTTATGATTGCAGGAAGAAAAATATAAACTCGTAAAATTGATTGACTTCTTAACGAAGAGAATCAAAAAGGAGCCTGAACAAGTTGCCGAAACGAGAATGAAAAGCTACCAGTGGAGATTTTCAGTGGTTGTTTTGATATAGACCAGAAACTTTTGAAAAAACAGATTTTAAGAAACGATGTCAGCTTAAGCAGGTTATACTACTAATTCCAAATTTTATTGTTCGGCTGATTTAGGTAGAATTGTTTGTTGGTAGCTATTTGAAAGTTTTTAGATCACTTGGAACTATTTCTACTAAATTATGAATTGATAATGAATTTGAGCATGGAGACAAAAATCTATAGGGATTTAGTTTTAAGTTCTCTTTGATTTGCAGACTGTAAGCAATTCAGTATTTTGATCAAAGAAGATGCATTGCAACTTGGATTGAGCTTATTAATTCCTCTTTTTTTTTTTTTTGAAAGCATAACTAAAAATTTCGGATATATCTGTTATAGGTCCTACTAAACATGAATTTATTTTTTCTTGCAGAAACTAGCCACAACCAAATTCTCTGATTCAAGGATTTTAGCAATATCTTGGAGAAACTCACAAAATCAAAAAACCAGAAATCAAAGACGAGTACGGTAACTTTATTCTTATTTGGTAGATGTATTTGCCCTAGGTTTGATGTGAATAAGATTGGAATCATATTAAGCTTGAATTGGATGGTCGTTTGTTAGTTCATTGATGTTAAAAGTCTTGATTTCACATGCTGGCTCAAGTTAATTGAAGTCAACTGTTTTCCTCTTCAATTCAAAATATAGATTTTTAATTGCTTGCTTGTTGATATATGGTATAATGATAATGAGAAAGTAGCTATTTGATAATTGATCTTTATAAATATATGTTTTAGGCTATTATGGATAAATCATGGATAAACAAACCACGTTTATCTCAAGATTATATAAAAGGGGTGAAAAGTTTCTTGGATTTTGCATTTGGTAAATCAAATGCCAACATGATGAAGTGTCCTTGTAATCGTTGTTCTCTAGCCAAGTTTAAGTCTAGGGAGGATATTGAGGGTGATTTGATGTGTTCTGGCTTTTTAAATTCTTACACAAGTTGGGTACTGCATGGAGAGGATATTGGTGCCACAGTGGATATAGAAACACCTTCAGATATAAACATTGATCCTGCTGAATTAGACTCTACTATGAATCTCTTGGATGATCTTTTTCATAATAATAACATGAATTCGTATGTTGGATCTGGATCGTCTGAGCAACCCGTGGAAAGAGATATACCATCAACTTCAAGTGGAAAAGGTGAAGGTTTTGATGAGTTGTTAGCTGATTTTAATCAAGAGCTATACCCAGGCTGTACTAAGTTCACAAAGCTGTCCTTTATTTTGAAGATGTATCATATCAAATGCATGTGTTCGATTAGCGATAAAGGGATTTCTATGGTGCTTGATTTGCTAAACGAAGCATTTACACATGCTAAACTGCCAGGTTCTTTCAATGATATGAAGCGAGTTATTCGTAAGCTGGGTTTGTCTTATGAATCAATTCATGCATGTCCAAATGATTGCATGTTATATTGGGAAGCAGATGAAGAAAGAGAAACCTGCAAAGTTTGTGACGCATCTCGATGGAAAACAAATACTTCTGTAGGGAGTATGGTATCTGGATCAGAAAATAAAAAAAAAGCTCCTGCAAAGGTTTTGCGTTATTTTCCTTTGAAACCACGTCTGCAACGTCTATTTATTTCATCAAAAACAGCTAGTCACATGACATGGCATGCAACTAATAGCAACAATGATGGTAAGCTTCGACATCCAAGAGACGGGGAGGCCTGGAAGGTATTTGACCGAAAATATCCTGACTTTGCATCTGATCCAAGAAATGTCAGACTAGGCTTGGCTACAGACGGGTTTAATCCATTTGGTACAATGAGTACTAACTATAGCATTTGGCCGGTCATCTTATTTCCTTATAATTTTCCACCATGGATGTCAATGAAACAGACATCGATGATTCTCTCTATGGTGATCCCTGGAAAGCACTCGCCTGGTAATGATATTGATGTTTACTTGCAGCCTCTTATCAAAGAACTGAAGGAGCTATGGTTTGATGGGATCAAAACACTAGATGCTTCAACAAAACAAACATTTGATATGCGAGCAGCCATCATGTGGACAGTTAGTGATTTTCCTGGTTTTGGAAATTTGTCTGGTTGGAATACATACACATCATTAGCTTGTCCTAGCTGTAATTACGATGCCATCGGACAACGTTTACGACACGGGAAAAAAAATTGTTATATGGGTCATCGTCGTTTTCTTCCTCTGGATCATGGATTTCGTCAAAATAGAAGTAGTTTTGATGGAAGCGTGGAAACCAGGCCTCCACCAGTCACACCATCAGGTTCTACAATTGTTCAACAACTAGAAAAAGTTAATGTTATTCTTGGTAAGAAACAAGGTTTAGCTGGGAAAAAGAGAGATCGAAGGGATTCAGAAAGAGAAAATGCACAACAATGGAGGAAAAAAAGTGTATTTTTTGAGTTGCCTTACTGGGAGTTCATTCTACTACGACATAATTTGGATGTCATGCACGTAGAAAAGAATGTGTTTGACAATCTAGTCTACACATTATTGGATGACAAAAGAAAATCGAAAGATAATCTGAATGCTAGAAAGGATCTACGTGAGTTTGGTATACGTTCTAATTTGTGGCCTGATGATAATGGTAAGTATGAAGCAGCATGTTTCACTCTGGATAATGATGGGAAAGACATTTTTCTAAGTGTCTTAAAAGATGTAAAACTTCCTGATGGTTATGCTTCCAACATATCAAATTGTGTTGATGTCAAAGGTAGAAAGCTATTAGGCTTAAAAAGCCACGACTGTCACATGATAATGAGAGATTTGTTTTCAATTGCGATTCGAAATTTGCTGCCAGCCGATGTAACATTAGCCATTGTCGAGCTTTGCCGCTTTTTTAGAGATATATCTGCAAAAGTACTCGACATTGAGGAGCTTGATAAGTTACAAGACCGTATCGTGGTAAATTTATGTCGTATGGAGATGTTATTTCCTCCATCATTTTTCACAGTGATGGTACACTTAATAGTACATCTCACTGAAGAAGCAAAACTTGGTGGACCGGTTCCATTTCGTTGGATGTATCCCATTGAAAGGTGACTTTTTCATCATATGTGGTTGAACATTAATGCATATATATAACATGAAACTTACTTGTTCTCTTATCTACAGGACTCTTGGACGTTTTAAAGCTTTTGTTCGCAACCGTGCTAAACCTGAGGGTTCTATATGTGAACAATATTTAGCTGATGAATGTATAACGTTTTGCTCAATGTATCTTGATGATATTGAGACACGGTTTACTCGGATCAGCCGCATTGATGATCGACCTCTAGCTGAAAACAGTGTAAGACCAAATTCAGAACTTGCAATTATTTTCCCAAACATTGGAAGATTTGTTGGAGCCGGTCATGTTCATACACTAAGTTATAGAGAGAGGGAACAAGCACATCGACATATATTGATCAACTGTCAGCTACTTGATCAGTTAAGAGAGTAAGTTTTTCCTGATTTATCTCCTAATTAATACCAATTTTTGATTGAGTTAACTTCTCTTACATAGTAGTCTTTTTAATTGTCTATACAGGAAATACAAAGATGAGCTATGCCGGAAACAGCCTCGTCATGGTAAAAGGAATCGTGCTATTGACATCGACAGAGAAATACATCTTAATTTTTCAAAATGGATCAAAGAGAAAGTAGAGAAAAATGAAATAGATGGGATAACTGATGATTTGCGGTGCTTAGCTCTAGGTCCATCTAATAAGGTTATGAAGTATACGGCTTTCAATGTCAATGGCTACAAATTCCGGATAATAGATAAAGATGATGACTTAAAAACACAAAATAGTGGTGTTTATATGGCAGCTGAGACTATGAGTTATGCAAGCTCCCGTGATATTAATCCAAGAACTGGAGATGTACCTTACTACGGAAAGCTGGTTGAAGTTATGGAGTTGAACTATTATGAGATGTTCAAAGTTGTGTTATTCAAATGCAATTGGGTTGATACTCGTACTGGACGAGGATATAAAATGGATGCAAGTGGTCATCATATGGTAAATTTTTCACGCTTGTTACACACTGGAGACAATGATGAGGATGAGCCATATGTATTAGCATCTCAGGCTAGAATGGTATATTACGTAAAAGATCCTAGCGAGACCGAATGGAGTACTGCAGTTCATGTTCTGCCCAGAGACCTATATGATATGGGTGATACTGATCATTTGGAATAGTTCTATGGTGAATCTAGCACCGACACCTCCACAGCTTCTTGGAATAATGCGTAAGTGTGGTCGTTGGTTTACTTTCCAGTATCGTAATCGTTGCTTATCCTGACTTGATACTATGATTCCAAAAGTTATTTGTTAATGATTTTTCTAGATAGATTATTAGTTTCATAATCTTATTTTATATTACGTACATCTGAGATTTGGCAATGAATTTAACTTGTTTCAATATCTTTAGTTTCCAGCTTAATGTTAGAAAATCAGGATTTCAAGTATAGGTTGTGTTTTGTGTTTGTGACAATAATTGAAACTTTTCCTTTAAACCTTTGAAATTTTTGATATGGCCCTATTTTCTGCAATGGCTGTGTATAATGGAAGAATGGTTAATTCCTAGTTTGAGATCATGTGTGTTGTGTGTTGTCTAGGTTGAAGATTTTGGTAAGTGGCTCAATGACAATGTGCAGAAGACAAAGCTGGGACTGAGGCTTTGAAGTTCCATCCTCTTGAATGATTTGCTCTTTAATCATGGATCTTGGATCTATTTTTTAAGGATTGATATGTACTTTAATCTTGGACCTATTTTTTAAGGCATGTACGTGACTTATGGGTTCCAGTTCATCTGAGGATTGATATGCTCTTTAATTTTGCATCCACTTTTTTAAGGCATCAACCTGATTTATGTGTTCCAGTTCGTCTTATATGGAATTGATATTGGTTGCTACTGTAAGTGAAATTGATAAAATTCACGGAGAAGAAAATGAATCTCAAGGTCATGATGACTTATTATCTTTTTCTTGTACATTTATAAATACATTTACTTATAAAATCTAAAATCTAATTTAATTTGATTTTAAATAAAAATCATTCTCATTTATCGAGTTCGGATATCAGAAATTAGCATAAAATTTCTGAAAATTAAAAAAAAAAGTTCAAAAATATTTAAAAATATTTGAATTACTAGAAATCCCGTAAAATAAATATTCAAATGATCTAAAAGTATTCGAAATTACTCAAAATATATGTATTACTTAAAATATAAAAACAAAACTACTTAAACTATCCAAAAATACTCGAAAGTATCCAAACTAACATAAACTAGACTTTAGCCCTATTCGGGTATTTTTTTATAAAAAATTGGTTCCGATCAGGATCAGTTTTTCGGGTCGGGTTCGGGTTCAAATTCGGGTTTCAGATAAAATGCCTAGTCCTAAAATTTACTTATCACAACAGGTATATTTAAATAAAGAGTAATACTTGGATTCACCCCTAGAGGTAATCCATTTGTTCACCTCTTTTTTTAACCAATTAAATAATTACACATAATCTAGTATGGAAAATAATTAAAAGTTTTTAAAAGTAAAAAAAAAACGAAAATACAGAAAAATATGTTTTATTTTAGACAAAAATTAAAAAATAAACAAATTTATATAGAAAAACCTAAAACTTAAATCTTAATTTCTAAACCCTAAGCCCTAAACCATAATTTTAAAACCTAAAGAAATAAAACTTAAAACTAAACCCTAATCCCTAAACCCAACATGTAAATCTTAAAAAAATAAAAACCTAAACCCCAATCTCTAAACTCCCAAACCCTAAACCCTAATTTAAAATCCTAAAACAAAATTAAATAAAATTAAACCCTAAACCCCAAAGGGCTTAAACCCTAAACTCTAAACCCTAATTCCAAAAACCTAAACCCCAAAGGTTTAAACCCAAAAGACCCTTAATCCCTAAACTATAAAACCCCAAAGGACTTAAACCCTAAATTTTAAACCCTAAACCCTAATCCCTTAAGCCTAAACCCCAAAGGATTTAAATCTAAAGGGCCCCTAATCCCTAAACCATAAACTCTAAAGGACTTAAACCCTAATCCTTAAACCCTAAACTCTAAAGGACTAAAACCCTAAACCATAAACCTTAAACCCTAAACCTTAATTCCTAAACCCTAACCCAAATTTGTAAACTCTAAAAAATATATAAATATGAATATTATTATATATTATTATCTCTTTTTAAAAAAAAATTAATTTTAATTTTATAATTTTATTTAAAAATGATACTTTATGTCATATTATTTTGGTTAAAAAGACATGTATTTTCCATATAAAACCTTTCAAACCAAGAGTGTATACATGTATTTCACGAAGAATATAAGAAATAGATAATTATTAGTTTTTAGATTTTTTTGATAACTTTTAACAGATCCCGCTATTTTTTTGTTTTAAGCGGGAGTTTAATTTTATTGAGTCTGTTTTATATAAATCGTGCAAACGCAGTTAATTCTAGGGTTTGTAAAAAGATCTATTTCAGAAAACGGCGAGAAACTCAAATCACCAGAAACCAAAAACAATTGAGGTAACTTGAATACAATTCTTATTGTTTTTGTCTTATACGGCAAATTCTTGTGTTTACCGTATGACGTGAATCATTCAATAGACGATAAATTAAGTTTTTATTCAAAGCTAACTGGTTGCTTGCTTAGGTGCTTATATACTGAAACTTAAAACAAATAAAAGGAATTCTTATTGATTATCTGTTTGCTTATACGTACTTTGTGCTAGGTTTATGGATTTCATTGATTCAGAGACACAAGAACCAGATGCTTCTACCGAATTGGAGACAGTTTTTAATGCACCTTCTGCACTTGCTCCAGAATGTACTAGCTTTAAATGGAAAGTACAACTCATAGGTAATAAAGTAATTGATTGTTTTTTAATATACTAAGCATTTGTGTTGTAAAACAATCTTTTGAAAACATATAAAATATGCTTATCTTCTTAGAACTCTATCGCCTAGATAACTTACATAAACTGATGTTTTGACTTTTCATATCAATATATGTTAATTTAATTATCATATACTAATATAATTATTTATGAACAAGATGTTGATGGAAAAATAGAAGGCAAAATGGTGACAACGAAAGATGTATGGAAATTGCAAAACCAAAAAGTGATAGTACATTTCGATGAAGATAGCGATCAACCGATTCAAGATTCTGGAGGTTTACTTGGATCATGGTTAGGCCAATTAAGTAACGATGTGAACTTGTTACCCATTAACTATAGCGACTGGAGAAAGGTCTCTTCACACATCAAAGATAAAGCATGGGATGTAATTCAGGTAACACCTAACATATGTTCATATATTGATGTATATTTTGTTTTTGAATTTTTTTTTAAAAAAGTTCTTATGTCTTATTTTCAGGCAAGGTTTTGGTTTGATGATCCAGTGATAAGAAAGGGATATGTGATGGGTGTATTGGGGAGCAGATGCAAGGACGTTAAGCTACGTCTTTGGAAAGAGCATAAACGGAATGACCGAACTGAGACGATACAGAATCGACCCGAGAAAGTTCCTGAAGCTCAATGGGTTGATTTTGTGTATATGAGGTTTACTGATAAATGGAAGGTACAATTTATAAATTATATATGTGTGTGTAGTCTATGATATAATGCAAGTAACTTTTAATATTTGAGTTATCAGAAAATGCAAGAGAAGAATGTAAGAAGCCGAAGTCATCATAAGACACCTCACTTGTGTGGAAGAAAGAGTTTCGCAAGAAAAAGAAATGACATTGTGAGTAATTTAGCTTTATTATAACCAAATATTATTATAGCCCTAACCTTTAATACGTTTGGAAGGCAACTGTCTGATTTATTTAGCTATAGTTTTAATACATTACTTCTATATATCATTTTTAGCTAATAGTATCTTGGTGATAACTGATATAATATTTTATTTTACATGTGTCTTTAATGAAGAAAATCAAGACCGGAAAAATACCAAGCCGGGCAGAATTCTTCATTGAAACTCGGACAAAGCCTGATGGAAGTTTCGTATGTGAGGAAGCTAAAACATGTGTGGTTAGTTTTTAATGCTATAATATTGAATATGTTTGAAAACACCAATATTCATTACTTAGTAGTACTTTTCTCAGCACTATATGTTACGGATTGAAATAATAAGTATGTTTGCATTTTTCAGGAGGCACTTAAAACGCTGTTAAACCAAAATCCATCATCGCAAGTCACAAATAATGTGGTATCTACTTTGGATGATGAATATGCTCAGGTGTTTGGTCCAGAGCGTCCAGGAAGAGTACGATGTGTCGGTCGTGGACCTACACCTTCAAAGTTAATGAGACGATCTATTATGAATAGACCAGAGATAGAAAATTCTGAGGTTGTTCATATGAGGGCAGAGATGAAGGTACTAGCTAATAAAGTGAGTACTATGACTACCTTTATCCAACAGATTCTCGGTTCTTCATCTGGTGAACAGGTAATTACATAATAATTATTTGTCACTATTTTCTATAATAATTTGTGCTAGAATGCTGATATTATAAAGCAACTATTTATATAGGCAACTACATGGGCTGCTAATTTTGCCACAGCTTTTGCAAACATACCAAATCCTACTAATTCTCAGGTGAATTCAGTTATATTTAATTTTCAAGAAGATTCAAATCTTATATCAAAGATTTATTTTTGTGTTTTTTTTTACAGGAAAGAGGTGATGGCATAAATGGAAATCAGAATGTCTAGGATCGTAGTAGTTATTTTCAATTTAGTTAGGAAGACTTTGGCAACGTTAAGTACTTAGTAGTTAACTAGTTTATTTATGTTTTAGGGTGAACTTATTATGTTATTAGGTTTCCAACTTTCAGTACATTTATTTATGATTTAGGGTGAACATATTATGTTATTTGGTTTCCAACGTTCAGTATATTAGTGATGATTTTTTATTTGGTTTATGCTATCTTTGAATTAATTAGTTATTTTTATTTACAAAATAAATTAATGGTTTTGCTTTAATTTATATATTTTATATGAAAAATACGTTTTAATTTAGTGTCACTTTACAGTTGATGTGGAATCACATCACTATAATATAAATAGATTGGACAAAACACGCTATTAATAAAAATGTGAAACAAAATTATTATTATTAAAATACAATATTACCATCATTTTTATAAATAACACGAAAATTTGAAATCATTTTTTAAAATGACATTAGTTTTGCATCAATCATTTACGAGTGATATAAATATTTACATCAAATATTTTAAATGATATAATTGTTTGAATCACTTATGAAACTGATACAAGTTAACATCAACTATATATAAGTGACATAAATATTTAACATCAGTTATTGTAACCGTTGCAAATACTAACATCATTTATTTTAATTGATGCAAATTTGACATCACTTTTAACAACCGACACATATTTACATCGGATATAGTAAGCGATGCAAATAATTGCAACAATTGTTTAAATTGATGTAAAGTGTTTGCATCACCACTTCCAGAGTCACTTCTATAAATGATGTAAACATCTTTTGCATCATTTATAAGTAATGCAAACATTCAAAATAAATGACACAACATACCCTTTTTTTTGTAGTGATACTAAGTGGCTAATCACCTACGCATCATTAGATGTAGTGTAGGTATATATACAGTTAGAACATTTTTAATATTCCATTTATTCATAATATAATATGTTGTTTTACAAGTAATTTGGTTTTAAAATATAAACTATTTTCACATTCTTATTCAGCTATATATTGGATATTATATGATTAATTATGCAGATTTTTATTGAATATATTTAATTGATATATTAAATAATACTTTTTGAATAATTATAACTTTTTTAAACTTCAAGTTTTTAACTAAAATAATTTATATTATGAAACATAGAAAGTACTCCCTCCGTTTCATATTAAATGTCGTTTTAACATTTTTCACACAAATTAAGAAACATATTAAATATTCTTTTATACCCTTAACAATTAATTTTAATTTTGATATTCTTATTTTTTATTGGTTAATACTAAGGTTAAAGTAGGTAATTTATGTTAAAAATTGCATTGTAAATCTAAAACGACACTTATTTTGAAACGAAAAAATAACTCTACAACGACATTTATTGTGAAACGGAGTGAATATAATTTTGCAGTAGTTCAACATAAACATTTAATTATTTGATATACGCGCGTTTTCTGATGTGACGACCGAGTAATTGCCAAGCTTCAAAGTTCGGAGTTGAACTTACACATACGGTCAAACAAACGATATCACACTACGACCTACGCAACCATAGTCTTGGTTTCTTTTTTGGTATATAACGCGTCAATAGTATTTCAAACTAAAAATCAAGTAATTGCTTGGCATGCATGTATATGGTTATTAACTACTACTTAATAGGGGTGGTTTTTTCGGGGGGGTGTTTGGTTATCTCTCTCTCTCTTTTTCTCTCTTGGGTTTAGACCGGAGTTAGTTAGTTTGGTTCTATTAGAGCAAGTGTAGTGGAGGTTCACAAGGGGTTTATGCACAAGTTCTTAGGCAAATTTAATTTAAAAAAAATCAAAAAATGCATTAAAACTAAGAGTCGCCTCTTACGTAAGAGCTTCTAAGGGGCGAGTCCTTAACTATTCCGCCACGTGTCATGAGCCGATTGGCTCCTTTTTCTTTTTGAATTTTTTTTTTTTTTTTTTTCTAAATGCAAAAAAAAAAAAAAAAAATTAATAATAAAAAATATTAAGAACCCCAAGAGGGGGTTCACTACTACACATGCTCTTAAAGCTACGAATAAAAGTCTAAATAAAATATGGCCAAAACTATTTCATTTCACTTAGAATTTAGCTCAATCATGTTTTAACGTTCGTTTGTACTAGTTAGCAAATTCATAAAGAATAACATCAAGAGATATTGGATCATGTTAGAGGACATGTTGTGGAGAAAACTAGAAGAAAATTTCCATGTTGTGAAGGTGTGGGGTTGAGGTCAGATCTTGAGAATTGCTTCGTGCTTAATTTTATATCCAGTACAATTGGTGAGTGTGAAAAAAAGCTTGGAAGCTGCTGATTGAAGGACCAAAAATACAGACAAACCGAATTCTCTTTCAACTGTCCTCTTGTGAAAAACTATCACGAACAATGAAGTCTATGAGAACTCTTGTTTCTGAATTATTTCACCATCAGAGACCACCAGAGCTGCCGTGGAACAAGATGGCATTATGGAACTATGGTATAAGCATGGGTGCAATCTGATTAGTCTCTGCAAGGAGCTCGACCAAAGTCCAAATAAATTACACGAATCTTGCCACTGATTTCACATCTTCATAAAAAAGCAGGTTGGTCTTCATTATTTTAGAAGAGATTTGATATAGGAAAAAAGAATGGGAGATTTCGAATAAATCCACATCAGCATTGCAGTATCTTGGATCATATATTTCGATAGGATCTTTTGGTGTTAGTAGGATATTTATGGATTTCAATTGTTGAGTTTGTTAGCAACTATTTTGGGTGTTACTTATGTAAGATTTCCATTGGAAATCATTATTCAGAATAATTTCATCTATGTCAATGAATTTCTTCTTCCTTTGGATTCATTGCAACGTAAATAGAAGACAATGGATTTGGAATGAATGTTAATTTGATTCAGTCTCTTGAAAGAAACAGTATCTAGATATTTTCCTGCTAAATCAGCTTCTTCTTTTGTTCTTATAATACGTTTCAATTAGAGATGAATCTTGTGCTTTGCTCTATGGAACAGAACTAGAGATGATACATTCATTTTCAATCCTTCTTTCCGCATTTGATGTTCTAATCACTATCTTTGACAGGTTCAGAGAGAAAAACTTCTCTTGGATGGATATTTTTGAGTAAATACTTGTAAGTGTCAAGAGCTTTGCTCTCTTACCTGTTGAAGCTAATCATTTTTACATGTTAGATGCTGGGAAGTATCTCATATATAGTGAAGCCTATGTAGCCGGTGGGCCAAAAGCATCAATTTCACACAAAGCCAATGGCTCTAAGGGGTGAAGAAATGGTGTTGGCTCAAGCTGAAGCTGTTGATTGGAAGCAAAGATATGAGCTAGAGATCTACTAGAGCTGCTGCTTTGGTACTTGTTCTTTTTCATCACAGTGTTCTTTTTCTTTATGAGTGGTTTGATGACGACATAAACTGCGTTAGAGCAACCCCATTAGTGTTATCCTAATGGGGTTCTTAAACATTATTTTAATATATATTTTGTTGTGTATGAATAGTTAAGAAACTGTGATGTTTTTAAGGGTCCATTAGTGAACCCGTAAAAGGGGTTCTTAAACTTTTTTTTTTTTTTTTACATTTTGAATTATAATTTTTATTAATTTTAATTATAACCTTAAACATACAATAATTATCCAACTTGATGGCCAAATTTTTTCCATATATTCTCGACTAAATCAGCTTTCAAACGGTGATGTATCCGTTGATCACGAACTTGATTCCGAATGCCAAGCATATTACCGAGATTCGAAGGAATGTCTGTAGAGTACGAGAAATCAACCTGTGAGCTTCTGCTTGATTCTCCCTCGCATTCTAAGAACTCAGATATATCGTACTGAGTGTGTCCTTCTCGCTCGTCTTCTACTATCATGTTGTGTAGTACGATGCATGATCTCATTATATTCCCTATTTTTTCCTTGTCCCATTGGAGAGCCGGTTTTTTAACAATTCTAAACCTAGCTTGCAATACTCCAAAAGCTCGCTCGACATCTTTCCGGGCGGCTTCTTGTCGTTTAGCAAATAACTCTGCTTTATCGCCTTGAGGAAGTGGTATAGACTGGATAAAGGTTGCCCAATTTGGATAAATACCGTCTGTGAGGTAGTACGCCATATCATACTTATGCCCGTTGACCATGTAATTAACTTTTGGAGCTCGGCCTTGTAAAATATCATCAAAAACAGGTGACCGGTCAAGCACATTAATATCGTTTAATGTTCCGGGAGGTCCAAAAAATGCGTGCCATATCCACAAATCATGTGATGCAACAGCCTCTAATACGATGGTCGGCTTTCCTGAACCCCGTGTATATTGGCCTTTCCAAGCAGTCGGACAATTTTTCCACTCCCAGTGCATACAGTCAATGCTTCCTATCATACCAGGAAACCCGCGTACCTCTCCAATATCGAGCAGACGTTGCAGATCTTCTGGTGTGGGTCTCCTTAGATATTCACCACCAAACAATTGTATTATCCCTTTAGTAAAATAGTCCAAACACAAAAGTGCCGTCGATTCACCAAGCCGTAGATAGCCCGACCCTTCCCGTAGCGTCTCTTCTGGATTGAAAGTATGGGACTTCGGCAGCGAGGCGATCTACAATACGAATGAACAATGCCTTGTTCATTCGAAAACGGCGTCGGAATATGCGTGGTGGGTAAGTTGGATCTTCACTAAAATAGTCTCTCCATAGACGGTTGTGGCCTTCTTCTCGATTTCGCTCTATATACGCACGTTTCTTTACCATTGTTGTTTGACCCTCTAGGATTTCTGTGAACATATCTTCAAACTGTTGCTCAAATCTCTCGTTGATAGCTTCATTTAACTCATCATCTATATTGTGTGATGAAGAACCATACATTGTGCCAAGTATTTTGTAGCTTTTGAACAAGAAAATAAATAGAAGTTTAAGAAGATGAAACTAAGTTGTTGAAAATAAATAGAAGTTTAAGAAGATGAAACATGAAAACCATAAGTTGTGTTCGTTGTTGCTTACTACACCGAGATAATATATAGAGTAGAGGGTCATAATACAACAAAGGATTAGAGTACACGTGACATAACAATACAAAACAAAGTTGCACCCGTGAGACCAACATACACCAAGATGCATCCGTGACTTATAAACACAACAAAAAGAGGTCAGATGTAGCTAGGATCCACTTGATCATCACCCGTGACTTGCATTCCCCTGAAACAAAAAAAAAGAAATGTCAGAATCAGTCACACAAAACCTACTCAATGCACACACATACTTAGACATTTGATAGTTCAGATTACTAACTACACTATCTACACTAACTACACTATCTACAAACTACACTAACTACAAACTAACTAGACTAAACTTACACAGAAGTTAGCTCATATCATTTCAGTTATTAACTTGTTTTTCAGTGTTGTTTCAATGTCAGATAGTGGTTCATTTCTGGCCAGGAGACGATCAAGCAATTACTGCTTGTTAATTTTCTCTTTGATCTCTAGCATGCTCTGCAACTGTTCCATTGCATCTCCCTTTCCACTTTTCTTCTTCTTGGCCGCCTTTGCAGCCTTCACACCCGGAGGCCTTTCATCAGCATCACAGTCAACCTCAGGAACAGCTTTACGCTTCTCATTACCTCCATCTTTAGACAGAAGTGTTGAGCACCACTTCTGATCGTGTCGTAGCTCTCTCCATGCATGCTCCAATGTGAACTTTGTGTTGTAGTCGTTGTGGAAGATGTCTAGTGCCGACTTCATGACATCATTTTCATTTTGACCACTGGATTGATCCTTTAACGCAGCATCATAACTCCCCACAAACTTGCAAACCTGGTCTTTGAGTCTCTGCCACCGCTGCTTACACTGGCCAGACTCCCTAGGAGGCATCCCTAACAACAGAGGACTACTATTATAATAGTCCTGGATCCTCTTCCAGAATGCACCAGCTTTCTGTTCATTACCAACAATAGGATCTTTACTGGTATTTAACCAAGCCCCAATGAGGATTAGATCCTCTTTGGGGCTCCATTTCCTCCTTTCTCTAGTATTTGATTCATCAGAACCTTGACTATTAAAGTGTGGAAGGTCTGATGAATTAATATCCACCTGCTGACTTGCGAGAAGGCTAATGAAGCTGGAACCGGGGGAGTCTAAGGAAATGGAATTGGAAAATTCCATACTTATGATTTACTTATCTCAGAAAGTGTTCTTGTGTTTATGGTATGTTTACGGATGCAACTGGGTTTATGTATTTATACTGTGTTTTGGCAATAAATAGAAAATACTATTTAGCCTACTCCCAACCACCTAACAATAAACACTTATTCAAATCTGTGTTTATGAAATTAAACTAGTATTGAAGACACATCAATTCAGAACGGTTGGATGTCAAATCTAGTTATTTGTGAGTTAAGTTTTGAAAAGTTTATTAGTTTCTGATAGCTAAAAGTTACTTAGTTTCATTTAATTAGTAGCTGTTATTCAATAAAAAAGACAAAAGGAATAAGAGAAAAGGTCAGAACTGTACCTTAATCTTCTCAAGCTCAGTAAGCCTCATGTTGAGCTTCGCCACCTCTAGGTGCAGCTTCTCATTCTCTCTAGTCACCTTCTTTATCTCTTGTTCAATGGCATAAACCCATGGCTTGCGGTTCACTAGATCACACAAAAGGCAGAAGTCATTATTGGTATATATATATAAACACAAATAACTATCAGTAAATAACCCCACAGCAAGGTTAGAAATTAGACCTTCACTCTGTTGAATATCATCGGCATTAGGGTTTAGTTGTTGTCCCAGTTTTGGTACCTTGTCTGCTTCCATAACTTTTAGAGAACCTACTGCATTTTGCTTTAAAACATTCAGCTCCTCTTCTGACAAAAGTTCTTGGAGGACTTCTAGACTCCCAGCAATCAGGCCATACTTTCGTAAATCTGCACACAAACTAAACTGAATCAGTATTGTTTACTCCAGTTGTTGAACAATGAGAGCTTATTCTCATAAACACATTAACTTAAATCATACCCCGTGGGTCATAATCTTCTGCCATAGTGTAAATAGGATGGTCCATGTCAAGGTGTTTTTGTCCTTTAGACATATTGCCGGCTAAACTGATCATAAACGGATTAAAAGATCACACACAAGGCACAAATCATTAGAACCCATGCACGGAAACAAACTAAGGCAAACAGAGATCAAAAGCTTCACCGATACTATAACAAACATATCTATAAACAGATACAAATCATTGTCTGGTTTCAAGAGTATGGTTCATAAACATACAACTCATTCTCTAGCCTCAAATAAACAGATAACTAAGGCAGACAGAAGACACAAATCATAGAACCCATGCTCGGAAACAAACTAAAACAAGCAACAAACAAACTTTCCTTCTCTAAAACACTATCTCTAAATCAAACAATCGATAAATCACTTGATCATTGAATAAACTATAAAAACCCTATGCGAAACCATTACCCAAATCAAGTAGCCATAGACTGAGCTACTGAGGCACATGGGAGGTCTCTATGAACCAATAACCAATGTTGATATATAGTATTTCGCTTCATTGGAAGAGTGTCACCAAAATGATTCTCATTTGCAGTCTAATGAAACAGAGATCAAAAGCTTCACCGATACTATAACAAACATATCTATAAACAGATACAAATCATTGTCTGGTTTCAAGAGTATGGTTCATAAACATACAACTCATTCTCTAGCCTCAAATAAACAGATAACTAAGGCACACAGAAGACACAAATCATAGAACCCATGCTCGGAAACAAACTAAAACAAGCAACAAACAAACTTTCCTTTTGTAAAACACTTTCTCTAAATCAAACAATCGATAAATCACTTGATCATTGAATAAACTATAAAAACCCTATGCGGAATCCAAAAACGAACCCTATGAAACCATTACCCAAATCAAGTAGCCATAGATCTACTCCCCTGTGAGTCCCGAATCAAAACCATAATCAGAACCCGAATCAAAACCTTTTATCAAAGACCAATCGAACACAAAGCCTTTACCAAATCCGAATCGAAACAGAACCCTAACTCGGACCCCAAATCAAACCCTCCCTGTTAAACCTAAATCACTTCCGATAGCAAATAGAGACCCTATAGCTAGTTATAGACAATCGACTCATCGACCGAGACACGAAAAACATCAAAACGAAACGAAAATCACCTAGATTGACGATGAACCCTAGATCGCACTTCTAATCGCCCAAGAGCTCTCTCGCGGATGCAAAACGAAATAATAAGAAACGACTTCGTTTCGTTTCCACTCAGTTACGGAAAAAGAAAAAAAAAAAAAAAAAGGGGACGAATTACCTGCCGCCACGTGTGTAAGAACCGGTATCTTAAGGTTCTAGTTTAAGGACCGATCCTTAGCGTTATTGGGCATTTTGATTTATTTAAATACAATTTTGCATAAGAAACTGGGCCTAAAATCGCTTAAGACCCAGCGATGGAGATGCTCTTATTATTCTTTATGACTTGGTTTGATGATTGAAGACTTTGTATTTTTGGGTACTATATATATATTAATAAATATATATATATATATATATATATATTAAACAAAATAAGATTTTATACAAAATGATACAAATCAATATATGTGCTAGTTCAAATGTGTGGTGACTCGCGAGTAATACTTGGGTTCACCCCTAGAGGTGAACCCTTTTGTTCATCTCCACATTTTCAAACCAATCAAATAATTCCACATAATTTAATATTAAAAATAAATAAAATTTTAAAATGTTTTAAAAACAAAAATAAATAAAAAGAAAATATATTTTATTTCAAACAAAACTTAAAAATAATTTTTTTTTATAAAAAATACTAAAACCTAAATCTTTATCTCTAAACCCTAAATTCTAAACCCTAAACCCTAAACGATAATTTGAACCTAAAATATTAAAATTAAAACTAAATCAGAATCCCTAAATCCAATATGTAAATCTTAAAAAATAAAAAAACTAAACCATAATCCCTAAACCCTAAACCCTAACCCAAAGAGCTTAAACCCTAATCCATAAACCCTAAATCCAAAGAGCTTAAACCCTATACCATAAACCCTAATCCCTAAACCCAATATGTAAATTTTAAAAAATAAAAACTAAACCCTAATCTCTAAACCCTAAACCCTAACCCAAAGAGCTTAAACCCTAATCCCTAAACTCTAAACCCAAAGAGTTTAAACCCTATACCATAAACCCTAATCCCTAAACCTTAATTTTAATTTTATAATTTTATTTAAAAATAATATTACATGGCATATTTTTATTGGTTAATAAAGAGGGGGTGAACAAATGGGTTCACCTCTAGAGGTGAACCTAAGTATTTTCCGTGACTCGCTCACCCACCTAATTGATTGGAAAACTCTCATTTGTTAAAAAGGAGCATAGTGGGTTTTAGGCGCCGAGCAAGAAACCCACTATCCCGACTCGCAATCCATTCAGTAAGTTACAAAGATGACCAAAGTATTAAATTATTGTAATAATAAAAGCATTAAATTAATAGTATAGTTAAATATTTGATAAATCGTAACACAAAAATATACATTGTCACAAATATAGCAATAAGGAAGAAAAATGACAGTAATATCATTTATTAAAGGATAAAGACTAAATTAACTTTAACTCTAAATACTAAATCTCAAATCCTAAATACTAAACCATAAACCCTAAACAATAAATCCTAATTCTAAATACTAAACATTAAACTCTAAATAATAAATTTTAAACCCTAAATAATAAACTCTAAACCTTAAATTATATAATGATATAAATTTTTTTGTAATTTGTAATCTAAATAATACTAAAAATGTGAATTATTTTTTTAGTTCTATATTTGTGGCAAGTTATGTTTTTATGCTATTTTATTCCTTTTCTCAGAAATATTTTACAGTACGAAAAAGCCATGAAAAACTACATCATAACATAAATCAAACATTAGAAAAGACTATCCTATAGCAGACGATTAGCGCTATCGTAAGTCCACCTATCATAGTATTATTAAAATGCTACAAAATGGAGGTTTGTTATAGTTGCGGCTATTATAGTGTTTGAAAATGTTACCAAAACTCTATAGTAACATTTTGAGTGTACTATTAATGTCCATATTTTTTTGTAGTGTTGCCTTATTTCCAAAGCTGCATGTAATTTTTTAGCATTATTGGTGTCGAGATCAGAACACTTCTTACATTTTTAGTGGTTTGAGTAAGTTGTTTGCTTCCATCTATCATTTGTTTTCCCTTTATTTTGTTATTGTTTAGTTATTATGTTGGTTTTGATGGCCTTTTATCCTGTATTTGTGAACAGTGAACAACTAATTTAATATATAAAAGTAAGGTTTCACCAAAAAAAAAAAAAATGATTGTGCCATGTTTTCATCATATCCAGATTCTGAGATTAAAATTCAAAACTCATGCTTCCACGATTTGTGATTTATGCTTAAAACCAGGGTTACGGCACCAAATTTTTTTATATTCTCTCCATACTTAGGTCTCGCTTGTACGTCAAGAACTCACGAGAACGGAGCTGCCAACTTTGTTGTTTTGCCGTAAGTAAAACTTAAACGTATACCATTCTCTTAAGATGCACATATTGTCTCTAAATACCTCAAACCATAATAAATACAAGCTTTGTATAGTGATTTATCTTGCTCTCATCAGGTCTATATCGTTTTTGGTACTAAAACATCAGAGAGAAATGGGTATCTTTACTGTATTTGATGGGTGGATCAATCAGAACATCCAACAGCGTCTTAAGGTCAGCTTCATCATTTCCATCAATGAGAGGACCCGAAGAAATGTACTTATATTGGCTAGTTATACAAATGAGATCATGATTATATTTGTTGTTGTAGGCCGAACCCACGAGATCTGAGGATGTTAAACCTAGTTCAGTTTCAAAAAAAGGTCCTATTATTGAGCCACCATTTTATTGGGATCCTTCTGTGACCCCTAAGGAAAAGGTAATAGCAAAATCTGAAAACAATATAAAACATAATAATCGTTGGGTCAATTATTGAAATCAGATGAAAAAAGTCTTGTTTTGTTTTTGTAGACCAAATACATGGAAGAGAACGTTTACAGAAAGATGCCAGTGTATGCTACCGATCCTAAATATTATGACTCAGCTGAGGTAGTAAGGCAAGCAGAACTTTGGTTAGACGATACAAGTAAACAGCATCCATGGTATGATGCTCCTGCCAAAGTGAAGGTAATAGCAAATAAGCAAACACAACCCCAATACTCTTGGAATGCTAGAATTGAGAAGAAAGAAAATATTTTAAAACTTCCTTACATTTTTGGTTTGAAGGTGAAAACAAAAAATGGTCTTTGCCATTTAAACATAGAATTCACATTGGGATGGCCTCCTCAAGCAGTCTACGAGATGTTCAATAATCCAAGAAACTTGTTTTTCTTCAAAACAATGGGAGGGCGGTCATATCAGACACGTCTGGTTTGTTTTTTTTTTTCAATATAGTTGTATTATTGAAATTAAGTAATCATTATTAACAATAATTGTGAATGTGGTCTTGTTAATTCCTAAATAGGACACCAAATTTACAAAGGTTTTGAAAAAGGATGGACCGAGGCAGATCACAGAAGTGGACAAAGTTTATAGATGGGAGCTCCTTGGGTATTCTGGATTTATCCCGATGCAGCTAATCATGGATGAAAACCATCAAAAACTAACCGTAAGAAAGATTCTTTATATCCCACACAAGAACCAATCGCTTTTGTTCAATTTTTGGGTTCTTTCATATATAGGGAAAATATAAGAAGAAGAAAATGAAGTACATGAAAGTGTTTGAGGGTAGCTGGAAAGTAGAACCTGTATACGCTGATCAGGAACGGTTGTGCAAGTCTAGGTCGCGGATTAGTGCACAGGAGTACAAGAAATGTAGTGGCGGAAAAGGAAGGACCGGCTCAAAGGTGACAGTTGAGCATATATTTCAGCCTTCTTCTCTGCCACCCGTTTCTTGGTTGGTCGGTGGGATCACTATAAAAGCCACCAAGGCTTTGCTCGAAGATCTTAGAAAATTTGTACACGAGAAGCACATCATGGAATATGTAAATTAGAGAGTTTTTACTCTCCATTTAACCCTCCATCGTGATCTGCATTTAGAAGGCAACATGTTTCTCAAACATTAATTGAGTCGGATACGAAAAATATGTCGTCATAAAAAATACTACAATATTATATTACGTACTGTCTTCAATTTGGAAGCTGAAAAAACCACCATTTCTCAAACGTTAGCTCCTTCGATTCTCATTCGTTGCTTATGCCCATTGTTATATGTGTTAGATAGAGATTTATGGACATATCATTTATTGTAAATACTCTAGAATATTCTGATTGTACTCTCTATATATATGTTGATCAATACATAACCTCATCAAGAGAGTTTCATAAAGTTTCATGGTATCAGAGCCTTTTTGGCTTCCAATCTAAAAACTTTTTGTCTTCTCTTCCTGTCTTTTCTTCTTCCCTTCTTCTTCTTTCTCTCTCTTCTCTTCTCAGATCTTCTCTTCCTTTCTATCATGGCACAAGAATCTTCTACTGCTGCCACCGTTAATGAAAAGCCCTATGGAATCAATCAGATTCGGGCTTACATCCCAATTCAGCTTGATCTCCACACTAGTAAAAATGTATCATATAGCCACGTTTTATTTCGTGACTATGGCTAATATTTCGTGGCTATAAGCAGTTTTAGCCACGATTAGTCACGAAAAAAAAACGTGACTATACGATCGTGACTATTTTTTTTCGTGTCCAAATCGTGACAAAATTAGCCACGTTTTGTCACGATATTTTCGTGACAAGATTTGCTACGTTTTGTCACGATATATTTCGTGACTTATGCTTTTTTGTCACGTTTTGTCACGTTATATTTCGTGGCTGAAGTCAAAAGTTTTTTTAAAAAAAAAATATAAAAAATTAATTTGATATAACAATAATTAAAACAAAATTACAAATTAAATTAAATTTAATATACAAAAACCAAATACATAAAATAAATATAAATTAATTGAAAAAAACATAAATTAAACAAAAAAAGGAAAATGACAAAAAAAAAAAGAAGCACGTCGGACCACGCGCTGCTCCACGCCCACCGCCGCAGCAGACGTCGGACCACCGCCGCTACTCCACGCCAACCGCCACAGAACGTCGGACCACCGCCGCTGCTCCACGCCCACCGTCGCTGCTACACAGACCGGATCTGTCGAGACATAGGAGGCTGCTTCCGGGAATCTTCCTTGGACCACCGCCGCCTTCGACCTCGCCTTCGACCTCGCCTTTGCCCTCTCGCCTTCGACCTCTCGCCTTCACCGCTGTCTGCTCCGTCGGGTTCCGAGAAGCTCCTCATCGTGTTGATGGACGAGGAGCGAGTTGACTCGGTGAGATGTGTGAGTTTCTCAGATTTGACGGCTGAGAAAAGGTGCACGGAGGGGAGATGCGGAGGATTTCTCAGATCGGCAAAGGGATGAGGAGGATAGGTGCACTGTGAGGAGAAGAGATCGGCAAAGGATTTCTCAGATCCTTGGAGGATTCTAGACAGAAAAAAAAATGGAGAAGGATAGAATAAATACTCGTGAGAGAGATGAAGTAAGATCTGAGTAAAAAAAAATATTAATTAATTAGATAAAAATAGATCAATGGTGCAGATTTTAAGTTATATAAAGATCTAGTGGTCCAAAACTGTGATCCATGTGACACAATATTAACCAATAGAATTTTTTTAGGATATAATTAATGTATATTAATAACAAATAATTTAAAAATTATATACATGGTTAAAATAAAAATTTAAATACTGTTAAATTTACAAATATAAGATATAAAACTTATAAAAAAACTTAAAAAATATAAGATTTTTGTTTATAATTTAGGATCTAATGATTATATTTTGGTTTTCTATATATATATATATATATTTATATATATATATATATATTTATATATATATTTATAATTTGATTTTGATTTTTAGTTTAATCATTTTAAAAGTTTTAATTTTTAGTTATGATTATATAATTATTAAATTATTATTTATGTTTATTTATTATTAATACCGAAATATCAATAGATTATTAAAAAATATAAGTAAGATTTATATAGGGTTTGGAGAGTAAGGTTTTCAATTAAAGTTTAAAATTTTAGATTTGGAAATAATAATTCATTTTTTAATTAATGTTTATATTTTGATTTAATAGTTTATGATTAAGAGTATGATTTATAGTATGATAATGGTTTAGGGTTTGGAGGGTAAGATTTGAAAATTTTAGATTTAGAAATAATATTTTTTTATATAATTAATGTTTATATTTTGATTTAATAGTTTATGATTAAGAATATGGTTTATAGTATGATAATAGTTTAGGGTTTAGGGATTAGGGTTTAGGGTTTAGGGTTTAGAAGGTAAGGTTTGGAAATTTTAGATTTAGAAATAATAATTCTTTTTATAATTAATGTTAATATTTTGATTTAATAATTTATGTTTAAAAATAAGGTTTATAGTATGATTATGGTTTAGGGTATTGGATTTGGAGGGTAAGGTTTTAAATTAAGGTCTGAAAGTTTAGATTTAGAAATAATAATTCTTTTTATAATTAATGTTTATATTTTGATTTAATAGTTTATGATTAATAGTATGGTTTATAGTATGATAGTGATTTAGGGTTTAGGGTTTGGAGGGTAAAGTTGGAAATTTTAGATTGGACAAACCATGACTACGAAATAAACCACGATATGTTACGTGGATAGATTAGCCACGTTTGGTTCGTGACAAAACGTGACTATACTTAGTCACGGTTTATATCGTGACCAAAACGTGACTAAATGCCACGTTTTGGACACGATTTAGCCACGTTTATTTGTCACGTGACAAATCGTGACTAATTCGTGGCTAATTAAAAAATAGCCACGATTTGTCGTGACAAAAACGTGGCTATACGGTATTTTTTTACTAGTGCCAGAAGCATAACTACGATCTCTGGAGGGAATTATTTGAGACCCATTGTCTTAGTTTCGGCGTCCTCAATCATCTCGAGGAGACTACTCCTTCCACTGCCGAAATCACCAAAGAATGGAAGGAACAAGACGGTCTCGTGAAGATGTGGATTTATGGCACCGTGTCGGAGAAGATTCTTGACATCATACTCAAGGCCAAATCCACCGCAAGGGACCTCTGGCTCACACTCGAAAATTTGTTTCATGACAACAAAGAAGCTCAAGCGATCCAATATGATAATGAGATTCGCACGCTTGAAATTGGTGACATGTCCATCACCGATTACTGTCACAAATTGAAGACGCTCTCCGACGTCCTGGCTAACCTCGACTCACCCGTACCTGATCGCTCTCTCGTCATGTACATGCTCAACGGCTTTTCTGACAAGTTTGATGCTATCATTAACGTCATTCAACACCAATCTCCTTTTCCTTCCTTCACCAAGGCCCGCTCAATGCTTCTCTCTGAAGAACAACGCCTATCTCGTCATGTCAAACCAACTGCTAAAAATGACTCCAGCTCCTCCTCCTCTACAGTTCTGTATACTACTCTGCCTTCATCAGCGCCAATTTACTCAATACCGCCTCTTATCCGTCGCATCACAACCACTCCGGTAACTACACAAGTTGAACCTGCCTCCCCTTCTCCCTCACCTTCAGTCACTTCTCCGATTCCACCTCCACCGCCTCCTCCTACGCCACGACAACGACATGCGATGCGTACTCGTCTCCAAGATGGAATACGAAAACCGGTGAATCATCTCTGCCTTCACACTTGTGAAGTTTCCCCACTACCGACATCGCATGTTCAGGCAGCCAAAGATCCGAACTGGAACCTTGCCATGGGAGAGGAATATGGTGCTCTTATTAAAACGGGAACGTGGTCTTTAGTACCACGGCCCAAAATTGCTAATGTTGTTCGTTCTATGTGGTTATTCAGGCACAAGTTTGACTCCACCAGGAAAATTGCTCGATATAAGGCGCGTCTTGTTGCAAATGGACGATCACAACAAGCTGGAGTTGACTGCGATGAGACGTTCAGTCCTGTCATCAAACCTGCGACTATTCGGTCTGTTCTTCATGTTGCTATCACGAAGAATTGGCCTCTTCATCAGCTCGATGTTAAAAACGCTTTTCTTCATGGGGATCTTAAGGAGACTGTCTACATGCACCAGCCGCCGGGCTTCAGAGACCCGTCACGTCCTGACCATGTCTGCCTTCTTCGACGATCACTCTATGGGCTCAAACAGGCACCTCGTACTTGGTTTCATCGGTTTGCTACTTTCGCCTCCCGTCTTGGTTTTGTCCAAAGTGTTATGGATTCGTCGTTGTTTGTTCTTTGTCGTGGCAGGGACTTGGCCTATCTCCTCTTATATGTCGACGACATGATTCTCACGGCCTCCTCCCCGACTCTCTTGCAATCCATTATTGCATCTCTCTCTGCCGAGTTTCCAATGTCTGATGATGGCCCTCTTCATCATTTTCTAGGCATATATGTTACTCGTCATGACAAGGGGCTCTTTCTTCATCAACAAAATTACATTGCTGATCTTCTTCATCGGGCCAACATGACCGAATGCAAACCGTGTCTCACGCCTGTCGGCATTAAGCCCAAGCTTGATGTTAATGTTGGTGAACCATTCTCCGATCCCACTCTTTATCGAAGTCTGGCCGGCGCTCTTCAATATCTCACGTTCACGCGCCCCGACATCGCTTACGCTGTTCAACAAGTCTGTCTCTTTATGCATGATCCACGAGAATCCCATTTCCTTGCTATTAAGCGCATCCTCAGTTATCTCAAAGGTACAATCACTCATGGACTCTACCTTCACTCATCGTCCTCCATGTCCCTCGTTGCTTATAGTGATGCTGACTGGGCCGGATGTCTTGACACGCGTCGCTCTACTTCCGGTTTTGGTATTTTTCTTGGTGATAATCTTGTCTTTGGTCCGCGAAACGACAACCTACGGTTTCTTGCTCTAGCGCTGAGTCTGAATACAAAGGAGTCGCCAACACTGTTGCTGAGCTTACGTGGTTACGCAATCTTCTTCTTGATCTCAAACTGCCTATTAACAAAGCTTCCTTGGTATATTGTGACAATATCGGCGTTGTTTATCTTTCCACCAACCCGGTTCAGCATCAACGTACGAAGCACATAGAGATCGACATTCATTTTGTTCGAGAGAAAGTAGCGTTGGGTCAGGTCAAGATTCTTCATGTTCCTACATCTCTACAGTACGCCGACATTTTTACCAAAGGCTTGCCTACAACTGTGTTTCTTGACTTCCGCTCCAACCTGAACGTTTGGCAACCTCCCGATCCGACTGCAGGGGGTGTTAGATAGAGATTTATGGACATATCATTTATTGTAAATACTCTAGAATATTCTGATTGTACTCTATATATATATGTTGATCAATACATAACCTCATCAAGAAAGTTTCATAAAGTTTCAATATGTATATAATAAAAAGAGGCTAAACACTCAAAATCCTAGATCGATTCTAGTATTCCCACTTCGTTTTTTTGGGTCAACAATTCTCACCTTATTATATACTCACAAAATCTTGGTTTCTTTCTTTAGCCAAATACTGATTTCTGAATATTTTTTCCGGTGGATATTTTCCCCGACAGTAAAAAAAAGGGTAAGTTCCGTTACGTCTTCCTCAATGATAGCTCTCTTCGGGTGAAATCAAATTTCTTGCAAAAACATGAAACATTTTTAGGCATTTTCTGAAAATATTTACTAGGAGTTAAATTTGTAATATTTGTTTTGTTATATTATCGATGTTTCTTCAGCAAATGATAGTTCTGAAGATGTATATGAGCAGAGTCGCAGCTGAGATTTTGGAGACTCTATTCATAATATTATATATGTTTTTAGTTATCGATGTTTCTTCAGCAAATGATAGTTCTGAATATTACATTTTTGACAATTTTTATTTTATATTTTTAGTAATTTTTGTTATACATTTAATATTATATATGTATATACATATATTTCGGAAAAAATCGGGACGTTATAAAGTGGGGGCTTCATTCAAAAACATCAAAAAAAAAAAAATTGGCTCAACGCCTGCTCTGATACTGAGAAAGCAATGAAGAAGTCTATGAAAATCGCATCTGGTAAAACATCTCTATGACTTGTGTTGCATATAACATGCAAGCCAAATTAGGTCATTTGAAACGTTTTAGCAGCTTTGTTTTTTTAAAAGCGCGTGCAGGTGTGACATCTGTCTAGATTCAGGAGCATAACGATCAGTTGGTTATATTGGAAGCAGGAATTGATACAGCGTAGCTAACACGTGAGCTTCGGAAGAAAGTTTGTCACACCACGATCATCACCGTTTAGGCCGCACCACCGCCTCCGCCTCCACCGCAGCCATCGCAGCAGCCACAGCAGGTGCATGTAGTGGAAACATGACAAACGAGATGGCTCCAGCGAGAAGATGCATATGCTAGATACCAAATTCAGGTTATTGAGGTTTTTGTAGATGTATGTGTGAACCCCTTTACCAGATGGTAGCTTCGCTGTATCCTCCGGTGATATACCGTGAAGATCATGATAATTGCATAATCATGTGATGTGAAACTTTCAACCCTGCCTGCATGAATGACTTTTGTTTGAGATTCAGAGCGAAGGGAGAAGAAGTGGAGAAGTCGAAAACAAAGTCGTGGGCATGGAAAACTGTTGTTTTGTTTATTGTACCTGGAGGTATTGAGAGAAGGAAGGGGACCCAGAAAAAGTAAAAAAGAAAAAAGAGAAATTAGGCCCCATGAATTGTACCTGGAGGTATTGAGAGAAGGAAGGGGACCCAGAAAAAGTAAAAAAGAAAAAAGAGAAATTAGGCCCCATGACCATAAACAGGTGGATAATTAAATCCATGATGATACCCTTATTTATATCTTCGATATGACCAAACCACCCCTACTTCTTTACTTTTTGAAAATATTCAGCTTTAACCTTATCTTCTTTACGACATCTTGACGGCAAAATCACATTCTCTTTTTTTTTTCGTCTCTCGGGCGAAATCACATTTATGGTGGAGGAAGACGAGATCCGATCTCACGCGTCGCTGACGGGTTCCGATTCACTCGATCCCTCTTCTTCTCCGCCGTCGGGACGAGTTGCGGTAACACTGGCTTTGACAGGTCCGCCTTCTTATTTTCTGATTCCTTCGGTTTGTTCGCCACAACAGAAGATCCTGACTTGTTGGCTCTTGGCTCTTGGCTGCTTCCGATTTATTCCAGAAACAGATGCATCAAGTCGAAGGTATCCATCAAGACCCCAAGGTACAAACTTTCAAGAAAACTGTTGATTTCCCTTCAATCGATTTCTATCTTCATTTCGATTCTTGCAATTGATTGGGGAATACTGCTAAACACGCCTAGGGATTCACAATTGTGTTTATGTTTAAGAAGATGAGTGTTGCAATCTAATTCAGTTTTTCAATTAGTGTATTTTGTTTCAAATAATGAGATAGAAAACGAGTCCATCCTAGAATGCTCAACGATGAATGAAGCAGAGGATAAGAGAAGCACCAATGTCATTACCACTTTCCCAACTTGGCTGAAGCTATACAAGAAAGAGAACCAACCCAAGGATACTATGAGTTACAATATCTCATTATTCTCATAATTAGTATTTTCATTGTCTTAAGATTTGGTATCGTTTTGGATTTTGACAGGATTCAGATAACTCAATCAACAAAAGACCATCTCATAAAACCTTCAAGCTTTCTTCTCAATCTCCTTCTTCATCTTCTTCTAATACTTATGCTCATGAAGAACTCAACTTAAGATTGTCTGTTCCCTGACATGATAACGAGCTGACAACTTAAGATTGTCTGGTGACAAATCTCGTCTCTATCTTTGTTCTTCGGTTCGTCTTTGGTTAAACCAGTTGTCTTTTCGTCACAGTGATAGTGTTACCAGAAGAGAAAGCATTCGATTTCTACTATACGGGAGAAATAAGCTTTTCAGTAATATGGTAGTTACATATACATTTACATTTTTATATGACAACAAAGATGTTAACAGGTTTCAAAAATTTATATCTTTGTTAAATATAAAGTTAGCAGTACATTTTAATATTTACCTACTATTATAATATATGTGGATATTTGTTCTTCGGTATTGAACATGCTAAATATAAAATTAGCAACATATTTATAAATTTATCTAATAATATAAATATTTAACATATAACATATATTATGATGTTATTGAAATATATAAAATATATAAATATATATATAACGTTGATTGTTATTATTTGACATGCTTGCTAAATATAAAATTAACAACATATTTAAATATTTATCTAATAATATAAATATTTAATATGTAATAAAACTATTTTGTTATTTAAATATATATATATATATATATATATATATATATATATATATAAATCGGACGCTAGTTTCATTTCTTATGTTATTATTATATTTTTTATTTATATTACCATTCTATCTCATTTTTATAATATTTTTTTCTATTCTTCACAATAATTATTTTTTATTAATTTTTTGATGGTTTTTTACTTTTATTTTTCAATACTTGAATTTTTTAATAATGTTATCTTTACTTTTAGTTTTCAATACTTGAATTTTTTTAATAATGTTATTTTTAATTTAGTCTTATAATTTAACATTTTACTTGTATTGAGATTTGTTAATTTTTGTTTATTTATTGGATCAAAATATAAAAAAATATATTTACAATTTATAAAATTTAATATTTATAAATTTATGAGATTCTAAATTAAATTCGAATTT
Source organism: Orychophragmus violaceus (assembly GCA_030180135.1). Classification (NCBI taxonomy): domain Eukaryota; kingdom Viridiplantae; phylum Streptophyta; class Magnoliopsida; order Brassicales; family Brassicaceae; genus Orychophragmus; species Orychophragmus violaceus. The sequence continues at coordinate 10,015,578 of CM058229.1, read as the reverse complement.
AGAATTTATGTTTAATAATTTTAACTAATTTCTTTTAAATAAATGATATTGCATTAAATATTATATTTATTTAAATTTTAAATGATGATGTGGAAATTGTTTAATGAGATGGACCAAATTGTAGATATTTAATATATTTTAATATTTATTTTGAGTCTCAATATTTAATATATTTTCTTTCTATTGTTAATAATTATTATTTATATATTTTAATATTTAGTTACCATTTTAGATTTCATTAATTTTTATATATATTTCACTGATTTTTTTTTTATGTTCTTATATTTTTATATTTATTTTATTTTTATGATCATTGTATCTTATTTTATAATATTTTATTTATATTCTTAATATTTTTATTTTTTTATTTATATTTTTTGTTCTATGGTTCTTTGCTTTTAGTTTTCAATTATTGTAAACTTTTTAATAGTGTTATCTTTATTTTTAATCTTATAATTTGATATTTTACTTATATTATCATTTATTTATTTTAGTTTATTTATTGCATAAAAATATGAAAAATGTATTTAAAATTTATAATATATAATATTTATATATTTATAAGATTGTAAAAATTTATGTTTCAATAATTTTAACTAATTATATTTAAATTAAATGATCATATATTAAATAGTATATTTATTTAGTTTAAACGATGATGTGAAAATTTTTGTGTGAAATTGACAAATCAAAAGGGGTTGATGTGTCAGCTGGAAAGAACCTTCTCTTATTATATATAGGATTACCATCGTTTTCAGTGTTTACTACATCATCCTTCATTATCTTGACATGAAACACAAAATGCACACAAAAAAAAACTAGAAAAATTGATATTTTCTTCCGGTTCAATTTTAGTAAAGTATATTAAAACTATAACGATAATCGATCATTATATTTGGGTTGACTCTGTTTTCGGTTTAGTTCAGTTATGAACTATAATGTTCAACTACCCCTAATCGGACTTATCTTTACAAATAGAGCAAGGAAATACTCAATATTATAATAATATTATTAGACTTTCCGTAATGTTCAGAGAAATATTGATTGATGTTAACCAAAACGTACTTCTCGTATTCATTTGTCTTCGCACCGGTGTTTAATTTTATTTTTGTCGGTGTTTAGTACATTTCTATAATTAGCGAATTAAAGCATATCAATATATCATCAACATGCATCTACACTAATTAAAATATCAGAAAATATCTAAATTAAAAAATTAGCTGCAACTGCAAATAATGGTCAATCACATGTATACTATAAAGAGAAAAGTCATAAAATAGCACAAAAACATACTTTATCATAAATATAGCACCTAGGAAAATAATTCACATTTTTAGCACTATTTTAATTACAAAGATTTTATAGCATTATATAATTTAGGGTTTAGGCTTAATTATTTAGGGTTTAGGGTTTATTATTTAGGGTTTAGGGTTTAATATTTAGGGTTTAGGGTTTATTATTCAAGGTTAGGGTTTAGTATTTCGGGTTTAGGGTTTAGTATTTAAGATTTAGGGTTAGGGCTAATTTAGTGACAAAACATGTTTTTATGCTATTTTTATGATTTTTTTTCCTTGGTGCTATATTTTTGACAAGTCATGTTTTTTGTGCTATTAATGCGATTTGCCCAACTATAAATCTGACATGAAATCTGTGGGTACCCAAAAATAAAGTTTCAAGTTTCTCATATAACAGATAGTAAACAATTTAAGGGAAAAAAAAATAGATAAAGAAGATTGAGTGTAAGAGCAATAAATGTATTTTAATTTGTTTATTTGGAAAGATGATTGCTTAGTTATATGTGTAATACTGATGTGAACATGCATGTATGATGATAATTTCTTTTATTCGTGTGTGTGTGCCAAAACGGTCACACCTGGGCGATGACTAAACGATCGCGTCCTTTTTTATGTTTTTAAACGATCGCGTCCTCACGTTGTTCCAGCAACTTCGTGTGCATGAAATTATTCACAATAAAAAATCTTCACACGAATCGAATCAGCATGACAATATACAATATTAAGATTCATAATTAGGGGCCAGAAAAATTAATGTGATTCGCGATGTGTCGTATGATTAAGTTTCGATGTTCATGTTGTTAGCACCAAGGAATGGTGTGGTTGCACAGTAAAAATGCATGTGTAATGTTTGAAGGAACAAAAAATATGACGAGGAGTTTAGCTGACGTGACTGACTAAAAATATGGAGTTAGGATATTCTTCAAAGCAAGAAAATAGAATATTTGGAGATATCATAAAGATTTGGAAAAATATATTCTCAAATCAAGAAATAGAAGATTTGGAGATATCACTGGTTTTGGTTGGAGTATGTAAAGGAAGAGATGGTTCTAGGTTTAGAGACAGAAAAAATAGAGAACATTAATTTAACGTGAGTTAGAGTTTGTGAGTTTACCTGTGAGTGAACAAATAGGTTACACAGTTGTTCGCGTTGTGTAAGATTGGGTAGCCTAGGAATCAGTTCGTGTCGAGTCGTGTGTGACGTCGAGTAATTCGAATTAAACAAGTCAGGAGATTGTTTAAAAGATTTTCTAAGGTGTATAGATTAGAAATTGGTCAGTGTCGAGTCAAGAACGTCTGCGTGTAAACCTGATTAAACATCTTGTAAGGAGAGTGTTTAAGAAATTTCTAATAAAGAGATATTTTGTGGATTTGTTTATTGCAAACTTTGTGTATATACTCTTCTGGTTTTACAATTGGTATCAGAGCGGGTCACCAAAGTTGGTTTTCTAGAATCTACTAAACTGGTTGAGATCTTGTGGAGAAAATGGGTACACAAAGGACACTTGTGGAGATTAAAAAGACACTCATGCTTGATGAAAACAACTTCGGTCATTGGAAAGTGTGCATGAAACAAAGAATCAGGGCTATAGATGAGGATGCTTGGACTGCTGTGGAATCTGGTTGGGAGGAACCATATGTTCTTGACGCTGAAGGAAAGAAACAACCAAAGCCCAAAGATAAGTGGACTGCAGCAGAGAAGGACGCATCAATGTTTAACTCCAAGGCTATTAGTGAGATCTTTACTGCAATTAATGTTGAGAAATTTAAGCTTGTTCAGGGGTGCTATGCTGCTAAAGACGCTTGGGAAGTTCTAGTAAACTTAGAGCATGTGCATTAGTAAACCTCTTTTTGGGGGTTCTTAAGTATTTTTTATTATTAATTTTTTTTTGGCAGGTGGAGGAAAAAAAAATCAAAAAGCAAAAAAAAACAAAAAGAACCAGCCAGGGTTCGCCACGTCACGTGAACAGTGACAAACTCAGTTCTTAAAGGCTCTTAAATAAGAACCTCTTGTGTGAGGGGTTCTTAAATTTAATAATTTTTTAATATTTCTGCATATGAATTCGAACCAAAAAGGCCTTAGAGCTACTGATGCACCTGCTCTTATATGAAGGGACATCAAGCGTGAAGAGGACAAGGTTGGATCACTTGGCATCACAGTTTGAGAACTCAAGATGGGAAGTGATGAATCCATTGGAAGTTTTGGATCTAAGCTTAGTTCCATAGCTAATGAAGCTTTAGTGCTGGGTAAAACTTACAAGGATAAAAAGCTGGTGAAAAAGATGTTAAGATGCTTACCTGCAAAGTATGGGGCACAAAAAGCAGTACTCAAGATGGCTATGAACACATATGACATGAAGTTCTCTTAGATATTAGGAATGTTAAAAGCAGAAGAAATGAAAGCATCTGCAGATCAACCTAAAATTGTCAAAGGAATAGCTTTTGCTGCAGATGAAGAATCAGATCAGTTTCATAAGCTGGAAGAAAGCATGACTCAGAAAATTAACGAGGGTATGGACATGTTGGCTATAAGCTTCAAAAAGGCTCTGAGAAGAATTGAGAAAGGACCAATTAAAGAGGTCTCAGGTTTGCAAAGAAACGACAGTGAAAGAACCTCAAATCGTACACCAAGGTATGAAGCTGGAAAACAAAATTGGAGACGTGACATTTAATGTCATGAATGTGGTTATGCGCACTTCAGATCTGAATGTCCTCTGGCAAAACGTAAGGAGCAAAAGTGTCGTGGATGTAGAGGTTTCAGACACATGAAGTCTGACTGTCCCAGCTTACACAAACGAAATGACAGTGTTACAGAATCAGATGAGAGTGAAGACGATGATGATCTGTTGAACTTTGTGGCCTTGCTAGTAAAAGATTCTGATAAAGAGTCTGATTGTGACTCTGATTCTGATGAAGATGTTGAGATAGATGCAAAGGTTGAGTACCGAATTCTCTATAATAATTGGATAAATCTGAGTAACACAAACCTGCAACTGCTCAAGGACAAAGCTATGTTAGAAGTTAAAATCAACATACTGGAGCTGGAAACCAAATCTGATGTGAAGAAGATAGAACAAGCAATAGAAGTCAAAACAGTAAGGGAAGGACTAGAGAAATCTGAAGCTGTATGTATTAAGGTTATGGAAGAAAAGATGAAGAAGATGCATGAACTATATATTCTTGAAAAAGAGAAGAATCAGTCCCTTGAGTATGATCGCACTGAGACTCATAAAAAGCTCAGAATGTTGAACAATAGATCTGAGAACCTTGATAAGATGCTGGCCATGGGACAACATGCAAAGCAAAACTGGGGATTGGGTTACACAAGTCGTAAGTGTGTGGAAGCAGAGCCAAACTACAAAAGCCTAGGTAACTTTGTCCAAGGAAATTCGAGCAGAGAAACTGAAGGGAAATCAATTCAATTTGAAATGGGTAAAGCAGTTAGTTCCAGATGCTTGGTAATGAGGCCTAACAACCAGCTCATCAAAAGGAGTAGAGGATGTTATTTTTGTGGAAGACATGAACATATCAAGAGAAACTGTTATGAGCTGAAGAACAAGATCAAAAAGATTTGGGAATAAAACAAGTGCTACATTGAGCCACGTAAATATGTATGGTATGGATAGAAAAGTCAGATCTTTACTCACAACCTCTTGGTAGCACTAAGGTGGATCAAAAAGAGTTACTGAAGATGACTGAGATTCACCCAACTGGAGCAGATAAGGTAACACAAGCAGAGGCGGTGTGCAACCGGGGATTACTAAAGATGACAAATCAATGGAACATGATTCAACTATTGGGAGAAATAAAAAGGAAGATTCTAGGAGTGTAGGAGTCTGTGCATGATGCGTGCCCTAAAGTGTTGTTTCGTGTGCTGTATATTTTTGTTCTTAATGTGTATTCAAGCAGGGGGAGATTATGTGAAAGAAGTTGAAGGTATTATTGAAGATAGGAGTGAAAAAGAAAGTGGTTGAGAATCTTGTTGATAGGGGAAGCAACATATAATGGTTGTCTTGTGAATACAGTTAGCTTGAGATATCACACTCAGACAAAAAGGGAGAGATTGTTAGCACCAAGGAATCGTATGGTTGCACAATGAAGACGCATGTGTAAGGCTTGAAGGAACAGAGAATATGATGAGGAGTTTAGCTGACGTGGCTGACTAAAAATATGAAGTTAGGATATTCTTCAAAGCAAAAAAATAGAATATTTGGAGATATCATGAAGATTTGGAAAAAGATATTCTCAAATCAAGAAATATAAGATTTGGAGATATCATATTCTCAACTGGTTTTGGTTGGAGTATATAAAAAAAAGATGGATCTAGGTTTAGAGACGGAAAAAGAAAGAGCGTTAATTTAACGTAAGTTAGAGTTTGTGTGTGAACAAATAGGTTACACAGCTGTTCACGGTGTGTAAGATTGGATAGCCTAGAAATCGGTTCGTGTCGAGTCGTGTGTGACGTCGAGTAATTCGAATTAAACAAGTTAGGAGATTGTTTAAGAGATTTTCTAAGGTGTCTAAATTAAAAATTGGTCAGTGACGAGTAAAGAACGTCTGCGTGTAAACTTGATTAAACATTTTGTAAGGAGAATGTTTAAGAAATTTCTAATAAAGAGATATTTTGTATATCTACTCTTCTGGTTTTACACATGTTCACATGTTTACCAGATAAATTCGAATTTATTAACCACCATACACCACCCATACAAAATAAACTATTGTTAGATGGCATATAATACATCTTGTGTGGACAGAACCTCGTCACACGTCGTCTTCTTCCTTTATCAAAAATATTCCTAACTCTGCTTACATAAATCCGAGGTAGCCATTACTTGGGCTCATTAAAGCCAGAACTCTCTATCTTTTTCTAAACATGTTCATCATATTGGAGGTAGCCATTACATGGGCTCTTTAGGGCCCATTAACAAACTGGGTCAAATTAGGCCAGCCGATGGCGTTGCTGAACGATAACTGATGATCTTCCTGTCCACCGGTATCATGTCTCGTTTCTCGTTCAATTATAACATCTCAAACACGTGCGCTGTCTTTTCATCCGTTGCTGAAATGTGTGTTTGTGTTTGTGTTTCCGGCCAATCATCATCAATTCATCGTATGCCTAATATGTTATAACTTCCTTAAAAATATTTCCGCAGATAAATTTTTGTTTTTGTCAACGTTTCCGCAGATAAAATTTATAAACCCTAAAGGGATAATAGCTCGATGTAATTTATAACCGAACTTTTATATATAATATTAAATTTCACAAATGTTTTGGTAACACAGGAAGATGATTCTTACATGGATTTGATCGATCGTCTTTGTTTCATCTAACAATTAAAAAAAAAACTATTCGTCGATAGAAGCAAATTCTCGTCTCACAAACTTCACTTTACAATTTGATGGTTGCATTTACTGTTAAACTACAGATATACTCCCTCTGTTTCTCAATATAGGAGGTTTTAGAGATTTGTTTTTGTTTCAAAATATAAGTTGTTCTCACTTTCCAATGTAAACTTTAAGTGTATTTAATATTTTATAGCCAATTAAATTAAACAGCCTTTTTAATGATTGGTTAAATTTACTTTAAATTAACTATTAAAAAATATTTTGTAAAGCCCAATAAATTTTTTAATATGCGTGTTTTTACTCAAAACCTCCTATATTGAGAAACGGAGGGAGTATAAAACATTATTGTCAAAATAAAGGTACACATATACTTGGTGTGGCGTATATAAAAATTCTCCCTTATCTATAGGATTAGCTGATATAATTTGTGAATCTGTTAGAAGGTAGAAACCCACGGACCATAAATAATCTTAACATGTAAGAGAATTAAGATACAACCATAAATACATCAAAAGGTTTTATATAATATATATGCGTCTCTATGCTGAAAGCTATCGGTGCCTACCTTTTGTAGTGTACTAGTGTGTCCATGTATGAATGAAGCGTGGTTAAATATATATAATTCCTGAAATGATTTTTTAAAATATGACATGTAAGAAAGCAACGGACCATATAAGATAATATTACCAAGAGCGGCTAACATAATAAAGAGAGGATTACGTAATCAGCAAGTTCCACGAATTAGAGCCTTATGGAAAACGGAACTTATCCGTTCTAATTATTTTACCTTTGTGTACAATGGTTTTGGCCCTGTTTATTAATTTCCTCTCGTGTCGCTTTTTAGGTGTCTTATACAGAGCCGTTCCTAAGGTTTCATAGACTCTGAGCCATTAAAAATTGTTTTTTATAAAAATAATAATTAGTTATAATTGTAATTCCAATAATATAATTGTAATTCCTAAGGTCTCTTATTATTATTGTAATTCCAATAAAATTATAATATTCATTTTAGTAGAAAAATGAAGTTTAATAAATTAAAAGTTAAAATATTGCCTAAATAAAAAAGTGAGAAAAGAAATATTGTTTTAAACGTGTTGAATTTGATATATTTGAAGTATTTTATGAAATGTCTATTACTATAGTTAAACTTTAAATTTAAAATTGGACCTTAATAAACAATTAATATAAAGAGGGCCCATAGGCGAGTGTTTAGTTTTGTTGAACATAGGCACGGCTCTGGTCTTATATTAAATCAAATTTGAACCATATATACATCATAATGCTACAGTTGAGTATAAAATTTGTATGTGCGCTAGGACTAGGAGTATTTAGTTTCATATATTTCAGCTATCATCATAAAGCTAGGAGTATTTAGTCAGATATTTCACCTATCATGCATGCATCCCCTTATTTATCTAGTTTTGGGGACTACATTATAATATTAAGGCCAGGAGTAGAAAAATAAGGTACGGGTTCGGTTTGGACAAGGCTTATATTTATTTCATATAACAAATTACTAAATTATGATCCACGCTATTAGCACAAAATAATTTTTTTTAATAAAAATATTGTTAGTAAAATGTTTTTTTTTTTAATTTATATTTATATGTATACATTCTCCTATATTGTATATTTATTCATTCATGTTTTAGTGATAGGTTCATATTTATTCTATTGAAATATATGTTTTCCGGTAAAAAAATTTGGATCTATATAAAATCTGCTAGAGTCCTGGTAGGATTTTTCGAATCATTTCTATTTGGTTCCATGTTAGTTCACTCTTAATATTAAGAATCTTTAAATATCCAAAAAATCAAGTCCACTGGGGTTCGAGTATTATCTGAACACATGAAAAATATCTAAAATCCAAAAATTATATGAAAACCTAAAAATACTTGAAAATCCGTGAAAATATCTGTGAAATATAATATAACCGAAATACATAAAATATATTTAAAATTTTGAAAAATAAAAAATATCCAATATACAAAAATAATACCCGTAAAATTCAAAAATAAATAATATATTTAATAATTTGGGTCATTTGGATATCCGAACGGGTCTCCGGTAGAAACTAAAACCGATATAGACTCGTTGGTGAATGTAAACTATTAGTTTACCTTAAACTTTTAAATTATAAATATATTCAGATAAAATTTTGATTGCAATTTCAATTGTTTGATTTATCTACCCAAATAATAGTAGTTATACTTAACAACAACAAATCTAGATTGTTAGTAAAAAAATTATGTTTTTTTCCAAAAATTATATTTGTATGTACACATTCTCATATAATGTATATTTATGCATTTATGTCTTAGTGATAGGCTCATATTGATTCTATTGAAATATATGTTTTCCGGTAAAATATTTTGGATCTATATAAAAACCGTTAGAGTTCCAGTCGGATTTTTCGAATCATTCCATTTGGTTCCATGTTAGTTCGCTCTTAATATTAAGAATCTTTAAATGTCCGAAAAATCAAGTCCACTTGGGTTCGAGTATTACCGAACACATAAAAAAATATATAAAATCCAAAAACACATGAAAGCCTAAAAATACTTGAGAATCCGTGAAAATATCTGCAAACTATAATATAACTGATATATATAAAATATATTTAAATTTTTGAAAACTAAAAAATCCAAAATACTAAAATAATACCCGTAAAACTCAAAAATAAATAATATATTTAATATTTTTAGGACATTTGGATATCCGAACGGGTCTCCGGTAGGAACTAAAACCGATATAGACCCGTTGGTGAATGTAAACTATTATTTTACCTTGAAATTTTTAATTATAAATATATTCATTTAAAATTTAATTTCAATTGTTTAATTTATTAAATCTACGCAAATAATAATAGTTATACTTAACAACAAAAAATTGAATGTATGAATCTTACATTAAAAGTTCAGATATTACTAACAATATAGTTTGGAAGTGGGTCAAACGGGCGCACAAGTCTCACATAAATTTACACGTTATTCGCCAGATCCACAAATGTTGTTTAATATGTATGTAAATAACCTATAAAAATAAAAATATGTAAGTAAAATATAATTTGGTTTATTAATATGTAAATCCCATTTACGATATTAATATTTTAAATTATTAACTAATATGACAATTATTTATTTAATTAATCTAAAACTATTCCTGTGAAAATATATTTTGATTTATTAATATGTGAATCTCATTTATGATATTAAAATTTTGAATATTAAATAGCTAAAACTTTATGAAATTTAATAATAGTAATTGGTATTTTAAATAATTTTTTATTTTATTTATGTTAGTTAATATTTTATTTCTACAAGATTAAATATTTTCTAAAAATAAATAGTATTCAATAATATTATTAGTTAATTTCTAAAAATAAATATATATATATATATATATATATATATAATGGTTAACCAAAATATCTTAACTATAAATATTTTTGAAATAATTTGGCATTTAGTTTAAAAAGATTTCTCTGTAAGATTTTCTTATAAAAAATGAATGGCAATAAACTACTTTCTTTTTAAATAGCTCAATATTATTTAGCTTTAAAAAAAAAATCAATGGCATTGCTTGTAAATAAACTAAAAAAAATGGGTAGTTTCTATTTTGTACTTCTGATTTAATAGTATAGATCAATATTATTTAGCTTTAAAATTAAAAAAAAAATACATTGTTTGTAAATAAACTGAAAATAATGGGTAGTTTATATTTTGTACTTCTGCTTTAATAGTATAAATATAGTAACCATATGAAAAAATAGCTCAGCTCCCAATCGATTGCCATGAAAAAACGTTTCCAAATTGGCTGTGTGAAATTGTAAAATAGTTCGATGTTCTTAATTTTCTTCCTTTTTGAAATAACTATAAATTATTTTATGGGACTTCAAGCACTCCTAAAGTTTTATATGTACTCTCTCTTCTCCGCCTTCTCTTTATTCATCGTCTTCTCGTCTCTCCGTCGGTGATTCCGTTTCCAGCCGTTGGCCGGCGTTCCGTCGGTCCGATGGTCCGATTACTTTTGATTTTGTGTTTTCTTTTGTCTGTTTATATGTTTTGTTGTAAATAATTTCGGTTTTGTGCTGGATTTAGTTTTTCGGTATTGCTGTCAGAGTTTTCTTTTTCGGATTGGTCCGAAGGTGTCTTCGATCTTCCTCCCATGCTCCTCTTTCTCAGCAAATCGGATCTTCCTTACGGTCCGTCGTCTCTCTTGTGATTGCGATGGATTAAAATGTTCGTGTGCCCGTACCCTACTCGCGATTCACGGTGATGCTTTGAGGAAATAGACAAATCTATTTGTTGTGTTTGACCGGCGGTTAATATCCACGGTTCTCTCGAGCTCTCGTTGGATCTGGTAAGTTGCTTGTCTTTTACATGTGATTGTGTCTGGCAACATCTTATGTGGGAAGGTGATCGGCAGAGCTTCAAGCTTGTTGTTGGGTTACGTTTCGGCGTTGGTAATCGGCAAAAAAAATTTGGTATCGGCGATGCATGGCGGACGACATGTGGTGGCGACGCGTGTCCCCTTTCGCTGCTCCGTGACTTTATCTCAACCTCACTCGAGCTGACTAGATATAAGAGTGGTCCAATCTAAATCTGCTTGGTTTTTCCAGTCCTGTAATTTATTTGGATTTTGTAAACTCGGTCCGTTAAGAATTTTTTAAGTTGACAAAAAAAACAGATTCTTATATATTGTCGACAAAAGAAAATCTAATATGTTAACAATTTTTATATTAATTGAGAAATGTTTTTGACCTTATATTCACTCTCAAAATGGTTAATTACTAATTTGCTATTAATGAAATTAAGTTAATTACTATATTAACTTTATTTTATATTGATAATTTATTTAATTTTATTTTAGAGATAAATAGAATCTAATAAAAAAGTAAGATGATAAATCCAATTTTTTTTTTTGAATTATAGATTTAGTTATTGATAAATATGATAGTTGATAATCATAATATTTTATATAATAAAATCGTATTATTTCTAAAATTTTTGAATTTGGATAAATATAAACAATAATTAATATGTATATTAATGTTTACACATATATAATTTTAATTTATTATAATTAATATAAAATATGTTTATAGAGTAATTTTAATAATTTATTTTGTTGTATTAATTTTAAATATATAAATATATATAAATTATAAAATGTTTTAGTAAGAAATTAAATAAAATAATGTTTATATTATGTTTTTTTTTTTTTTTAACGTCTGGAAATAGACAATGTCAAAGTTTGGTAATTACAAGGAGAAAAGAAAAGAAAACGAAATAGTAAACAACGTGACACGAACACCCTAATCATCCGGACACATAGGTGCCACGTCTAGCCTCCTCTTGAACCCTATTATGCATCCATGCTGGTCCACCTAATGCAAGATACGATTGGAATCGACCATATCGAGTCACACTCCGCGCAATATCCTGGACAATACTGTTGCTCCGCAAGTGCTCTGCCTCAAAAACGCAACTCCGAAAGCCCACAAGTAGTGACAAAATCGATGAGGTGAATGCTCTGTACCAGGGCCATAATGTCGGATGTGAGAGAGCCTCTATCGCAGAACAACAATCTGAGGATAGAATAACATCTTGTAGGTGAAGATCACGTAATGATTCCAACGCCCAAAGTATACACCGGAACTCCGCAATCATCCGAGTAGGCGAGTTGAGCATTGCATCTCTGGCGTGGAAACGGCCTTCCCCGTTGTGATCCCGCACCAACCATGCTACACCCGAGTGGTAAGCTGAGCTTCTGTAACACGCATGTACGTTACACTTAAGAGTACCTTCTGGAGGGGGCACCCAGCGTGTTGCCAACCAACTACCTGGACCATGATTGTGTGTATTAGGCTCCACCTCCGAGTTCGCCGCTTCCCATGCGAAAGCCTCGTCGTTAATCCGCGTGACCACTACTTGAGGACTCTCATTCGTATGAGCCATGACAATGTTGTTTCTGTTCTTCCATATATTCCATACAGCCCATGGGATGGAGGAGCGGATGCGCTCCCCTAAGGTTTGATCTTCCGTACACTTCAGCATCCAGACCATGTTGTCCTCAACAGTACTTGAAAAACTAGGTACCGGTGTAGGTATACCTGCAAGAGAATATATACCCTTTGCCGCCGGACACCTGAAAAGCACATGAGCGATAGACTCACTCTCTTGTTGACAGATTCGACATCTCTCCTCAACCTGAATGCCTCGCGTTCTCAGTCTTTCCGCCACTGCCAAAGCACCCGAGACTGCTCTCCACCAGAAAATTCTGATCTTTGTCGGTGCTTTCAATTTCCAAATGCGTTGTTTCAATCCATTACGTTCCTGGACCACTGGTGGGTCTGGTAAAGGTGAGCTAGAAAACAGATTATAACCACTCTTCACCGAGTAAGAACCAGTGTTCGAGAAAGCCCAAATATATCTGTCCTCCACAGCAGCAATTTGAATACTTTGGATCAACTTAATATCATTAGGCGGAAAAGTTCATTGAGTTTCTCACAATCCCAGCGTCCAGACGCTGTGATTAAATCCGCTACACGAAGGTCCAGATCATATAAACTCTGTTTTTGTACCGGCCGTCGTGGACTACTGTCCATAAGCCACTTTTCTGACCAGACCCGCGTAGTTAAGCCATTACCCACCAATTTCATAAGACCCTTACACAGCAACTCTTTTCCAAACAGGATACTCCGCCAAGCATACGAAGGTCTAACGCCTTTCCCACAAGCCATAAAATCTGTACGCGCATAATACCGACCCTTGTAGACCTTAGACAACAGAGTATCCGGTTCATTCAGCAAGCGCCAGGCTTGTTTTGCAAGCAACGATTGATTAAAGCCCTCAATCTCTTTGAAACCCAAACCACCATTATCCTTTGACTTGCATAAGTCCTTCCAAGACACCCAATGAATTTTGTTCTTATCCCCGACCGCATTCCACCAAAACCTCGCCATTGCACTTGTGATCTTCTGACATTGATGTTTTGTTAATCTGAAGCACGACATCGCGTATACAGGAAGTGCCATAGCGATTGATTTCAATAGAACCTCCTTCCCGCCCAAAGACAACGTCTTAGAATACCATCCAGAGAACCGCTTTTGAAGCTTGTCTGTAATAAAAGCTAACAGCTCCCTTTTCGAACCGCTGAAACACTCCGGAAGACCCAGATATGAACCGGCCCCACCCTCATTCGAAATACCCAGCAACTCGGCCAAAAGACGACGCGAGATGGGATCTATAGCTGAGCCAAAGGTCACTGAGGACTTCTGAAAATTGATTTCCTGACCCGAAGCCGCACCATACAATCGTAAACAAGAGAGGAAAGATGAGCATTCTTGTAAAGTAGCTCTGCACAAGAACAAGCTATCATCGGCAAAAAGTAAGTGTTGGATTGAGGGACAGTGGCTTGACAGCTTCATTCCTGATAATTTACCATCACTCTCAGCTTGATTCATTACATGAACAAGAGCTTCCGCACACAATAGAAAGAGAAACGGAGAGAGTGGATCCCCTTGTCTCAGGCCTCTCTCCGGAACAATGTGCCCATGTGTCTGTCCATTTAACAACACTGTATACGATACCGATCTTATGCACAGCATTACCCATCGTATCCACTTCTGATCAAACCCCATACGACGAAAAAGTTCTTCCAAGAAACCCCACTCAACTCGATCATATGCCTTCGACATGTCTGTCTTCACCGCAATAAAGTCATCCTTGCAAAGTTTATTGGTTCTGAGACCGTGAACCATTTCATGTGCGAGAAGTAAATTATCCGATATCAATCGTCCGGAAACGAATGCTCCTTGCGTCTCCGAGATGAGAGCCGGGAGGATCTTCTTCAACCGTATGCAGAGGATTTTTGATATGATCTTGTAAGACACCGCACATAAACTGATTGGGCGAAGGTCTGTCATCATATTAGGATTCAGCTTCTTAGGCAACAAGCAAATCTGAGTGTAGTTCCAGTCCTGGGGGAGACGGTATTCAACAAAAAACTCCTTTACCTCTCTCGTTACCTCCTGACCGATAATGTCCCAGAATTGTTGAAAGAACTTCCCAGTCATACCATCAATACCCGGAGCACTATCGCCTTTCACAGCCTTTACTGCTCTCGAGATTTCTCCATCTGACACCAGCCTCGTCAGATCCCTATTCATTCGCTGCGTTACTCTACTCGAAAATCCCCTTAACAACTCGGTAGCAGGGGCCGGTTTGGTCGACATGAATAACCGTGAGAAATACTCCACCGCAATGGAGCCTTTATGTTCCTCGTCAAAGTGTTCTACTCCCTGTTCATCTTTTAATTAATATTAAATTGATGATTTTAAGAGAGAAAAAAATAATAGTTGTGTTCGCACATGATGCGAGCAAATCACACTAATACTTTTATATTAAGATAGATTTCCTGTGTAGTTGTCTAAACCAATAAAATAATTTACATAGATAAACATTAACAAATTTAGATCAAACGCATGAACAAAACATCATGTCCTAAAATTGGGTACACTAGAGATTAAAAAGGAAAACATTGGAAAATCAAACTTCTTTTAGAAGATTAAAAATGAATCATTTACATTGTGGATACTAACACAAAATTTAAAGATTAGCGGATAAGTTAGTTAAATAGTACTTAACTAATGAAATAGTAAAATGTTCGAATAACAAAAAATAACTGAAATGAATAATAGATATATATATATATATATATATATATATATATATATATAAAACACAAAAAATTTACTTGATTAATAATGTTTTATTATATTAATATATATTTATATATATATTATAAAACACAAAAGTTTACTTGATTAATAATGTTTTATTATATTAAATGTATTTTTGATATTTAGTGAAATCATTTAGAAATAAAAAGAAATTTCGATGATGAATATATAAATATTTTAAATTATAAAATCATGATTTTTTAAACTAGGCAACCATTTTTATTCGCCTATTTTACTCAAAAGATAATAAAACGTGAAAAAATTATCTACTCTAAATTATCTAATTTTTTATGTTTAGCTAACACTATTTTCATAACTGTTTATGTCCTAGTACTATATTCCAGTTCAAGTAAAGTTACAAAAAAATATCACAATTCGCATAACGACATTTAAGTATTCAAAAGAAGTTAAAGTTTTAAAAGTTGACAAAAAAAGAGTTTTAAAAGACATGACAAACCCTTATCGGAACACTTGTCGGTGTCGCTAGCGTCCCATTAATATTACTTAACGTCTTGGGAGACTGAACAAGATAACTCCCACACAAGGTCTCACGTGGTCCTCTCCCCTCTCCCCTTTCTATAAACGTGTCGAGAGTTCAATGGTTTCCATAGACACATGTCGTATTCATAGTGACGAGGATGCGCAACTAGTTGGAAGTCCGACCTATTGAAAGGTCAGAAGTACCCTCACCGGTCGTTGCCTCAGTCGGCGGGGCCGTCTGAAAGTTGACGTGCCAAACCCACCATCCTTGGCCGCAATACTCTTTTAGTTTCTTGTGTATGTTTCTTTTGGTGTAAGGATAGTTCAAAATATTTATGGTTATATCCAAAAGAATAAGATTATAGATTATTGGAATTTTTGTTCATATCTATTCCTTTTGTTTATAGGTTCGGAACGTGATCAATGCTCTTGTAATCGTGATGTTGTAACCACTGTAAGAGCACCTCCATCCATGGGTTGTAATGGAGGGGGTTCTTAAAAAATATTAATATAAAAGTATAAAGGTGGAGAGAGAAGGTGAATAGTTAAGGGAGGGGTTCTTATTTGGAAAACTTTTAGAATCCGGGTTCGCCACGTGGCGCAACCCGGTTGGCTATTTTTTTTTCTTTTTGATTTTTTTTTGCTCCAGTTAAAAAAATATATATATATATATATATTTTATTGCCTAAAAACCCCCAAAGGGGGTTTCACTAATGGGCTTGCTCTAAGCGTTGTGTTGTAATCGGATTTGGTGAATAAAATGGTCCTGAACAAAAAAAAAATTACGATAATGTTTATATATATATATTTTTAGAAATATTTTAATAGAAATTATACAAACGGAAAGGAGCGACGTGAAGTGCGATAATAACCGTCTTCAACAAATCTTCTCCGACGTCATTTTTCCGGCCGACGCTGGCTCCTCCGGCGTCGGTTGGCCTCTTCTTCTCACCCTATCTTCGTTTTCCTTGTTTTAGTTTTTGTTTGGATTAGTTGATTCAATGAGCGGATGAAGATGAGATTGTGGTTGGTTCCGTCTCGGAAGGGCATCACGATAATCTCCGGTAAATCTCTTCTGAAATGTATCACCATTTCTCTGTTTCTCTCATGGATCTGTTTATGCAAATCTATCTCTCGTCAATGGCGGTTTCATATCAACCATTGTCTTCCAATATCCGACGTACACGTCGTCTTCTCTCCGGCATTGTTGGACGTGTGTTTGTTATTACTAACAATTGATGTTAGTTATATGTTTGATCCTGGGCATCAGTATTTTTTACTGTGGATGTCTGGTCGATTACAAATCTCTATGGATTGGACTTGTAAACTACGACCGCCACGGAAACCGCCATGGATAAGGAGACGTTCGAGAATGGAAGATGTAGTCTCTTTGTTGTATGGCGATGTTCGTATAATCGCTGAAAATTGGTCGTCCCAATTTTTACTTCTTGTGGTTGAATCAATATATTAGGTTCTAAACCGAAGAATATCTATAGTTCTACATTGGGATCAGATCAATGTAATACAACAAAGAGAACAAATAGTTATGAAGCGACGAAGATCCAAAGTTCGCAAGATTATTAACAGTGGTGATATTATGTTCAGAACGAAGACCTCTCGAAAAACATCATCTTCATATTATAATTCATTTGATATGTTGTTGTTCTCTCAGTTTATTTATGTTATTTGTGGTTTTATAATTTTATGTATTGTTAATGTATTTGTGAATCCTCATTTTATATAATAATAACAAGATGTTAGGAAAAAAAATGTTTATATATAAAATATACATTTGTTATGAAACTATAATCTGATAGCTAAAATGGATTTTATAGGAATGTGATTGAGTGCTTCGTGACATTTGTTTTAGTTGGATTGGTGGAGTCTCAAGCTCATTCAGCATACAACCACTGTTTAGTTTTATTTTCAGTTTCGCAGTAGACTTTCGTCTTGTCTCTTTTTTTGAGGTTTAGTCTGCAGAAAAATGTGTATTTTTGTTTTAGTTTCCCATAAATCTACCAAGTTTCCACTTTAGCTTTTTCAATTTTGTACTACATTTAAATATATCCATCAATTAAAAACTTTTCACGAGATTATTAACAATATAAAACTAATATTTTTATTTTAATTTTATTATATAACTAAATTTTAGTTTTAAAAATTATAAAACTTACTCCATTCATTCCTTAATAATTGATGTTTTAGAATTTTCACACATATAAATGTATATTTTTATTTATTAAAACATTTTCTAATAACTATTACCCAATAGCAATTTAATATAGTTTTTGGAATTCACAATTTGTAAACATTAATTAGTAAAAATTGCATAGAAAACCTACAACATCAATTTTTTTGAAACAATTTTTTTCTTCTAAAACATCAATCATAAAAAAATGGAAGGAGTATATTTATAATAAAACACATGTAATATATATATATATATTATTGAGATATCATGGATTCTCAAATAAAATACTGTGAATTTTTCATAAAAACTTTTTCTTTTCTCTCGTTTAGTTTTAAATATTTTTATTTTATCTTTACTGTTACAAAAATCTTTTAAGATCTCTTTGTTGAAAATATTATTAGTTACTAATATTGATAAATCAATGAAATTCAGTGAAAAAAAAGAAAACTAAAATTACAATGTGTTTATAGCGAAACTAACAGGCTTGTGTGTGCACAACAAACTTTACTGTTGGATACAATGGTACAGTTCAAGGTACTTTAAAGGAAGAAGAGGATTGAGGCAAGGAGATCCTCTCTCTCCTTACCTCTTTGTAATTGCCATGAACTGTCTTTCTTCAATGTTAAATCAAGCAGGATTAGATGGGTGCATCAAATATCACTACAAGTGTGGTAAATCAAGACTGACTCACCTGAGTTTTGCGGATGACCTCTTGATATTTGTTGATGGGTCAATACAATCAGTCCAGAGTGTGCTGCAGGTGCTAAAGGAATTCGAGAATAGATCTGGCTTAGCTATCAGTATGCAAAAAACATCCTTCTTTGCTTCTGGCCTCTCTCCTTCTGAAATGAACTTGATCAGCTTCTCAACGGGGATGCAACAAGGAAGTCTTCCTGTCCGCTATCTTGGAATCCCACTATGTACCAATAAGCTAACGCTTGCTAACTGTTCTCCAATGATACAACAAATTAAGGAACGAATTAGTTCATGGAGTGCTAAATCCCTATCCTTTGCAGGAAGGTTACAGCTTCTGAGAACGGTAATAGCAGGGATAACCAACTTCTGGTGTACTTCTTTTGTGCTACCAAAGGCTTGTATTAAAGTAATCAATACCCTATGTGCCACTTATTTATGGAATGGAAAGGCAGAAGGAAGGTACTCAGCTCGGGTTGTTTGGACCTCTATCACACAACCAAAACTACAGGGAGGTTTGGGTTTGAAGGACCTATTAGCTTGGAATAAAGCATGCATACTTAAACTTATTTGGCTTCTATTTTTTAGAGCAGGATCAGTATGGGTTGCTTGGTTTGTACAGGAAGTGTTGAATGGGTCAATAAACAATTTCTGGACAGCAAAACCAAACCTCAAATTCTCTTGGCTTGTTAACAAACTACTTAAGATGAGAGAAGAAGCTTTTACCTGGATAAGGCTGCGTGTAGGTAATGGTCGTCACTGCCGCTTTTGGACAGACAACTGGTCACCTTTTGGATCCCTAAAAGACTACTTGAGTGCTACGAATGAATCACATCTGGGAATCAGGATGAATGCAACTCTTGCAGACTTGTACCGTGCAGGTTCTTGGGCTCTTCCTCCTGCCAGAAATGATAAACAAGTGGAGGTTCAGATTTATCTAACTACGGTAATCTTGACAGAAGAAGATGATCAATATGAATGGGAGATTAATGGGAAGACCTCAGATAACTATGTAACTGGCCATGTCTACAGAGAGATAAAAGGGGAGGAGCCGATTCAACCATGGACAAAAATCGTATGGTTTAATGGAGGCATTCCAAAACACCAGTTTCTAACTTGGCTCATGGTTTTGAACAGAAGTCCGACTAGGGATCGGCTACGAGAATGGGGAATATGTACTGTCTCCACCTGCTTACTCTGCAACAATGAAGAGGAATCTAGGAATCACTTATTTTTCCAGTGCCCGTATAGTTGGAATCTGTGGTCGGTGTTGGCAAACAGATCAGGACATATTCCAACTAGAGATTGGTCAGATGAACTCATCCGAATGCAACTACTAACAGGTGGTAAGTCAAGGAAGAGACTAATACTACTAACCTGGGAATCGACGATCCATGCTTTGTGGACAGAGAGAAATCACAGGCTTCATCGGAGCACTTTCAGAACGGTTGAAAATCTGGTGGCAGTGGTGGATCGCCTGATCAGGAATCGAATTCTTTCGTATCAGGACTCCAATCGGGTGATATCATCGAAGATGCTTCAGAGCTGGTTTGCGAATGGTTGAAATGAAAATCTTGGGTAAAGTCTACTTGCATGTTTATTGCTAAGTTTTGGAGTTGATTGATGATCGATCTTCTGCAGAGTTGAAGAAGAGGATCGACTGTCAATAAATTCCAACCACCAACTGCTACTGCGTTTAATTAGAGGCCTTCATAGGGCCTGGTGATTTTTCTACTTATTAATGGGCTGCGACCCATCTTTATTTCTGGTAAAAGGTTCATGACTGTGGGCTGTGACCCATTAATTAGAGCACTTGCTCAACTGCCTAGGTTGGGCTGTATTTTTTTATTCTCATGCTTTAATAGAAAATCCTTTTTATAAAAAAAAAAAAAAAAAAAACTAATTTTTAAAAATGTTAACAGGAAAATTATTTTTCTGATTCTAAAATAGTGAAATTATATTTTAAAAACATAACCAATAAATATTATTGACGAAATCGTAACATTAAAAAAAAAAACGAAATCATAAATTTTGAGATAGCTAAAAGCTACAAATAACGGGGATTTTGTATGTAAATGACAGTAATGAACTAACTTGATTAAATTGGTGACCAAAAAAAAAAAAAAAAAAACTAACTTGATTAAACTTAAATCGTGATTCATGAAAATTGTATAAGTAATAAAATTGCGAAAATTATTCGAATACGGCTCTTATTGAATAAAGAAAGTATAAGAAAGTAATGAACACCCGTCTCTTAACGGTGGTAGAGAATCGCAGCCTTTCAGATTCCACACGGCTCTTATTTCTCTCTATCCACTTGCTTACTTCTTTTTTGTACATGGTATTTTTTTTTTTTAACGTCTAGAAAGGTTTCAAAGAGAGGAGTAACAAATATGCTAAGAGCATTAAGAACAGAAAAAACCAAACATTGCAGCAAACACTTAAATCCTACATCAAGGACGAAAAAGTGTGCTACAACGCCTCTCTAAGCAGTCGGTCGTGCAACCAAGAAGGACCCCCAATGGACAAGTACGATCGAAATCGCCCATCTCTAGTAACACTGTCAGCTATATCCCTTGCAATTGAGTTACAAGCAATAGCCTCAAGTTCGAAAACACAGGATTCAAAGTCTTCCTTCAAGCACAGAACCTGCGAAAGTAAGCACCTATATCGCGGCCAAGCTGGCGGATTAGCAATTGCTTCAATCACCATGGTACAATCTGATGCCACACAAATATCCGTTATCCTCAAGTCTTTAAGTGCTTGCATCGCCCATAGTATACATTTGGTTTCCGCTACAAAACGGTCCGGGGAGCATGTGAAAGCATCCCGCGCATGGAACAAGACGGAACCGTGTTTGTTTCTTGCAATCCACGCACCACCACTATGATAATGTTGAGTTCTCCAGCTAGTGTGTACGTTGCACTTGATGGTGTTCGAGGTAGGAGCTGACCATCTATTGACCATACTTCGAGCGATATGACCAGACGAGATATCCAGACCTTCCTCCGAATTCGCAACTGTCCACACATTAGATTCATCCTGTATACGCTGGGAAGTAACGTGAGCCGAAACGTGTGTATTAGCTAGAACAATGTCATTGCGCCGTTTCCATATGTTCCATAAGCACCATGGTATTGATTTTCGTACGTCTTCTGACACTGCAGTGTTATCCATCGTCCTAAATAAGAATCCGAGGTTCTCTTCAACAGAATCAGAAAAACCCATCGGAGGCATAGGAATGTTTGACTGTAAGAAAACTTCAGTGGCATTGTTGCATTGGAACAGCACATGTGAAATGGTCTCCTTCTCTGATTGACACACCTTGCATTGTTCATCAACTAAAATGCCGCGACTCCGTAGTCTATCAGCTACTGCCATAGCCCCTGAGACCGCTCGCCATAAGAATACACGAATTTTTGGGGCGGTTTTTATCTTCCAGATTCTCTGTTTCAGTTTGATCTTATCTTCACTTTCCTCTTCTTGTCTGGAGTTTGAATTAGAATATAACCGGTAGCCACTCTTCACTGTATAGGCTCCATGTTTTGAGTGTGCCCATATCCATCTGTCCGCGGAAGAACCAGTTATGAGACCCGAGATGTATTTAGCATCCATTCCTGAAAATAGCTCATGCAACTTCTCATTATCCCATTGTCCCTTGACACGGATCAAGTCTGCAACTCTTAAATCAATGTCATACAGGCTCTGTTTACTTGCCGGGCGTCTTGGTATTGGATCCAAAATCCATTTCTCAGACCAGACATATGTAGATCTTCCATCACCAATCGATTTCCCAAGTCCCTTCAGTAATAAATCCTTGCCAAAGAGAATACTTCTCCATGCATAAGAAGGCCTATAACCTTTATTACTATCCAGAAAATCCTTCTTGGCATAATACCTCCCTTTATAAACTTTGGATAGCAACGAGTGTGGTTCATTCAATAATCTCCATGCTTGTTTAGCAAGTAGTGCCTGATTAAAACCTTCTATTTCTCTGAAGCCCATGCCTCCCTGGTCTTTTGATAAGCATAAAGAGTTCCAAGAAACCCAATGTAGCTTTTTCTTGTCCTTGATTGTGTTCCACCAGAAGCTTGTCATAGCACTAGTGATCTTCTTACACTGATGCTTAGTAAGGCGAAAACAAGACATAGCATAGACAGGGAGTGACATCGCGATTGACTTCAGCAAGACCTCTTTTCCCCCCATAGAAAGAAGTTTGGAGTACCAGCCTGACAATCTCTTGTTCAACTTCTCTGTGATGAAAGCTAATAGCTCCCTCTTCGAACCACTTAAACACTCTGGGAGACCAAGGTATGTGCCTCCACCACCCACATTCTCAATTCCTAAGATCTCAGCCATTAGACGTCTGCTTCCAGGATCTAGCTCAGCTCCGAAAGTGATAGATGACTTTTGGAAGTTGATTTCCTGCCCGGATGCTTTACCATATAGATTGAGGCAATGAAGGAATTCTGAACACTCTTTCAGGGTTGCTCTACATAGAAACAAACTATCATCTGCGAACAAAAGGTGTTGCACCGACGGGCAATGTTTCGTTAGTTTCATTCCTGTAATCTTCCCATCCCTCTCTGCCTGATTCATCACGTTCACCAACGCTTCAACACATAAGATAAAGAGAAAAGGAGATAATGGATCGCCTTGTCTCAGACCTCTCTCGGGGGTAATGAAACCGTGAGTTTGCCCATTTAGTAACACAGTGTATGTCACAGAGCGTACGCACAGCATAATCCACTCTATCCATTTACTTGCAAACCCCATCGTGGTAAAAAGTTCTTCTAAGAAGCTCCATTCGACTCTATCATAGGCCTTGGACATGTCGGTTTTGATTGCAATGTACTCCTGCTTACAGGCAGGGTTGGTGTTCAATCCATGAATCATTTCATGCGCAATTAAGAGATTGTCAGATATCAATCTGCCCGGTACAAATGCTCCTTGCGTTTCAGAAACAAGAGCTGGTAATATCTTCTTTAATCTGGCACATAAGATGTTGGATATGAGCTTGTAAGTCACTGAGCATAAGCTTATAGGCCTGAGATCAGTCATGAGATTGGGATTCAGTTTCTTTGGAAGCAAACAAATCTGTGTATAGTTCCAATCACTTGAAAGAGAGCTGTCTGTGAAAAACTTCTTAACTTCCACTGTCACTTCAGGTCCTGTAATGTCCCAGAAACTTTGGAAAAAATGACCAGACATACCATCAATTCCTGGAGCACTATCACTCTTGACCGCCTTTACTGCTTTACGGATCTCATCGTCTGAGACAGCTTTTGTAAACTCTCTATTCATTCTGCTTGTGACCCGAGATGACATGCCCTGAAGCAGATCAGACGCTGACTGGGGACATGACGATCTGAAAAGCTTTGAAAAATACTCCACCACTATTTCACCTTTACTATTTTCGTCAAAGTGGTCTCTACCCTGCTCATCTTGAAGGACAGAGATTTTGTTCTTCATACGTCTCGTCTTCACCCATCCATGGAAGACTTTTGTGTTTTGATCTCCAACTTTTAACCATCTGATTCCACTTTTTTGTTTCCAGAAAATCTCTTCTTCTTTCATACCTTTCGCAATTCCTACTTTCAACTCGTTCATTTTCTGTAGATTGGGGTTAAGTTTGACAGATTCCTCTTCCAATTCTTTTCTGAGGCGTGAGATCGTTTCCTTCGAATTGTTATGGCTGTTTCGACGCCTCTTCCATTTTGAAAGTTCCTTACGGCATGAGACAATACGTTCTGAAACTGAACGAGTTCCATTGCCTAAATGCATATTCCATCCTTCCAAAATAACTTGTTTTACTTCGGGATTCGAACACCATCTCTTATCGAAGTAAAACCTTCCCGTGCGACCTTCACTAGCAGTAGCTATTCTTGTCAAAATTGGCCTGTGGTCAGAGCCTAAACGTTCCAGATATTCTGTAGTCACTCTCGGGAAGAGCCTGAACCATTCTGCGTTCCCAAAAGCTCGATCTAATCTGCATTGAATCCACACATTCTCCTTCACACCATTTACCATTACCTCGCGCATACCAGCCCATGAAAGCAAATTACCCGAGCTTGGAATCTCCTTTATTCTACAGTCGCGTATAAAGGAACGGAAACCATAGAAAGAACTCTCCGGTCTTGTCACTCCACCAATCTTTTCCGAGTTGTTGAGTATGTCGTTAAAATCTCCAGTTAAGAACCAAGGCCCATTTCTTGTTGAGCCAATGTTTATTATCTCCTCCCACACCATACCCCTGCGGTTTTGAACAGGATCGCCGTAAACGAAAGTCATAAAGTATGATGCATTTCCAACCTTCACTTTAGTATCAATGAATCTGTTTGTGGATACTAGAACCTCCACTTCATACGAACTTCTCCAAAAAAGAGCCAAACCTCCACTTAGACCCACAGGATTTACCAAATAGAAATGGTCATAACCCAAGGAACTTTGAAAGTCAGACACGTAATCACTAGAGTTTTTAGTCTCTAGGAGGAATAGGAAATCCGGGAAAAGTTCCCGACACATCTCCTTGAGACGACGACATGTCAGGTCACCCCGCAAACCCTGACAATTCCAACTAAGAGTCGTCATTCGGAAATGGATGGTGGCTGGTGAACCAATAAGCTCCCCAAAAGGGTGAAGAACCAACGATCCAAACGGATACAACAGAATGACGACGAAAGATAGGAAGCCTTTAACCCGACGCTATCGGAACCACAGAGATAGGAAAACTCACTTCCCCTGTTTGGCTCAACGCAAGCTATGAGTCTGGAGCTTACCTTTTGGATGACGGACTTTACGGAAGAGAGCCGGTGGAGTGAATGGCGACGAAACCAAAAACAAAACTTTGAGATGAACGTTCGCAGAAGGTTTCAAAGATTTCCCCTCTCGGCTATCGGAACCAAGGTACCCAATTTATGTTACTGTAGAAACTCTTTAATTTCATTAACAGGAATGGTGGAGCAGCTTGTTCGAGGGGTATGAAGCTGAATCCGGATCCTGGGGAGAAGAAACCAGCTTGGAGGAGCAGCAAACCGACGACTGCCGTGATCGAATCTGATCAGGGAACTCCGGCGAGGCACTACAGGGATACCAAAACCCTAGACCACCAATTGCTAGCGCAGCTTTGTGGAACAAAAGAACGAAAGGTCAAGTAAAAATCTTAGATCACCAATTGAAGGATTGTTTAGTTGATCCTGATTCAATTCTTAGATTCATATCAACCTAAACATGCGGATCTAGGTTCTTCTCAGAATAGAAACAAATGATGATCTCACCTTTTACCTGTTAATTGCAGCGGAAGGAGAGAACAGGTCAGAGATCAGAGAAACACCGAGAGATGAATCCTCCAAAGGTTCACACACGCGATCACAGAAAACGGCTGCTAGACCACAAGGAACTCGGCGCAGAGAGAGAGAGAGTTTTCGGCTGAGGGGCTTTTGGGTTAATTGTTCTGAACTCGAGTTTTATCTCATAAAACTTGTCCGGTTCCGTTTGGGCCATTTGGCCCAAACACCAATTAACTCGACGGTATTCGCGCACTGTGTCGACCGACACACCTTGTGTATCGATCGACACACAGTGCCTAAACCGTTTTATTCTCTCTAAGTACAGTAAATGCCTAGCACTTTTACCGTACTTCTGCTAAACCGTTCCTACACATTTTCCTGTTAGCTTAGGCGTGTGACCCATATGGGATCATATAATAAAGGCAATAAGTCCAAGACTTATAGATCATGAGCGGACTCTAGCAAGCCATCATGACCCCCAGTATTATATGACTTATGTCTGATCATTGACATACTCTTACTTTCTAGAGACAGTACCGAGATTACTGGACACAATTCCAACACCAATATCTAACGCGAGGTTAGAAGTTGCGGATTCTTCCCCTACAGAATCAGATCCCGACGAGATGGTCTTTGGAGAAGAAGGAGGAAAATCGTCTCGGAGACGAAGCTTCGATCTCTTTCTAAAAAGTAAATTGTACATGGTATATAGTTGAATGATAAAATTACTATTATAATATAATATTCTTCTTTTTTTTTTTTTTTTTGGTCGACCATTTCATTATCATTTGAAAGTACAAACGGGACATATAAGCTCAGGATGAAATGAGCTAAAACAGTAAGAGGCCCAAAATAGAACCGAAAAGATAAGGATATACAACGCTATCTTAGACGCCACGTGTTAGCCTAATATGAAGACCGGCATGCAAATCTCCAATCACCGACGAGGAAGACTCGGCCACCGTAGACGGCAAATTCAAATCCCTAACTCGATCACGATCCCATTTGTTGATCCTGTCTTCCTAAAAAGATTGCCAGAGAACACTGTGGATTGAAAGGAAAAGCTTAAAGCTCCAGTGGTATCGCCGCATCCGAGAGACTTCGTCGTTGTCCCGATCCAAACGAGTAGTCAAGACTTAGCCCACCATAAGCTCTTCCTCAACGAGCGGTGGAAGCGAAGAAGAAATTAATCCTCGAGAAAATCAGAGATGGCCAACGAGAAACGATAAGAGTTCGCATAGAAAATTCCGACGAGAAAAAGAACAGAGGAAGAAGGATCAGACTTCGCCCAAGGCGAGAAACCCAGCAAACGCTGGAAACCGAATCCGAGAGATTCGTAATTTATTCAAACCGAAAACGATAGATGTAGATATTAAACAAACCGAAAGCAAAGAAAAGAAAACTCAGCTAAAATCGAAGATCGAAGCTTACTATTCTGAAGGATGAAGATGTGGTAAGAAGAGGAAGACGAAAATCGATCAATATAATATTCTTCTTGATCACGTCAAACTATAGCAACTCAATCAGCATTATTAAAACTAAAACATCAGTGACACTCTTTACGACTTTAACACACATACATAAGTACGGCGTCACTACTTCAATTAGATATTATCATATTATAAACTTAGTTCTGTATCAGATAAGGATAAGTATTAGCATATAGTATGTTTGCCTCTCTCTATTCTATATCTCGTATTTTTCAGAGGGAGAATGCGATTTCTTAGACGAATTCCAGTATACAAAACTCGCATTTTATCTGTAAATCATCTTTTTGTGAGTTTTTTTTAGTATGTTTCTTTTTTTTTTGTTCTGATCGTGGCTCGTCTTTTGGTTTGAGTTCATTCCTCTTGGCCTTCGATCCCAATAAACTCAGATGCTTTTTTTATGGCCGATTTTTCTTCTGATTCATTGGATTTTCCGGGTTTGTCCCGATGTTCCTCACTTTGCAAGGTTTTCGTTCTCGTTCCCTCTCTCTTTTTTGCGCCATCCATTCTTGATTTTGTTTTGCAGTGTTCTGCTCTAGCTCATTTAGTTGTTGGGATTAATATCGTGGATGTACCACTGTTTTAGAGGACAAGCATCAAGTGGATCATGTTGGATTTTATACCTGACGGCGACGGCGTTTCCTTGGCTAAGGTGGTATTCTGTAGAGTTTCCTCGTCGGATTTTTTTTGGTTGCAGATGCTTGGATGGTGGCTTCGAGATGCTTAGAGCGGCAATCGGTTTTTGGCAGTTTCAGTGAATCGGTCTGGTGAGCATCGTCTCGTTTTCCTCGACGAGTGTATGAAGCTTTCTGACGATTTCTCCGATGTGCGTTGTGGATGGTGCATGATGGCGTCGTTTTGGTATTGACATGTAGTGATTCTCTTTCTGTGCCGATTTTTTATCCATCCGCATTGTTCGCGTGCTCATTGTACTGGATCTTGGTCCGTTGGTAATTGAACTCGGTCCGGGAATGTACATTTGTTGACAAAAATAAAATAGTATGTTTAGCATTTTTTTCTTCATAGATTAAGTGATATTTTGTATTTTAAACGTGGAAAGATGGTGAAAATCCCTTTATTTCAAATTTGATTAATGGTTAAGTGATATTTTGTATTTTAAATGTTTGCTTGTTTTGAATAACCATGTTTTAACACGGATTTTGTTCAATATTTATCCGATTATTGCAAAGCCTATTATAGTCTTTATAACACTTTAAACATATATGTACTTTCAGCTTTCTGGCCTTTTAATTGAGTCGACAAAAAAAAAACTTGATATTATTATTATCTAAACAAAATATTAATGTACACATTACATTACAACATAATACAGAGCCATGCCCTTACAAACAAGCTTAACATCAAACCCTTCACTATACAACCCTAGATTCTTCTATATTTAATAAAACAAAAATGTATTTTATGTATGTGGCTAATTATGTTGCCTTTATCTTTTAAGAAAAATAAAACTATAAAAACAAAGACACTGGCCCATGTACAACATTATGACTACATCCTAAATTTCACCCCTAGAGTTATACATTTATTATATTTATGCGTATTATCTATGCTTGATTAATAATTAATATGGAGGTTGAAATTCAGTAACTTTTTATTTAAAACGGAGCACGATGTGGGATCCCTTTTCGTCTACTTGAATTCCGATGATTATAGATCGGAGGTGTTCCCGGAGAGAAACCGAAACCACCTTCGTCGCCGGAGCTTGAAGACCGTTGATCGCCACCTTGACCATAGTCATCGAATCGAACGGTGGAGATAGAGAGACCACTCATCAGACGGTTGAAAGCATTCGTCTTACGTATCTTAGTCGGTGTGGTAGCCTCATCTGATTCCGACCCACCTTGATACTCTCTCCCGTGTTTCCCTCTCAAAGAGAAGGTGAGACTTTGATCTCCTCTCTTCATTCCCCCAAGCTGGAACAGTTAAACAAACCAAAGGACAATACAGTCATTCCCCGCATAACATTAGAAGAACAGAGCATATCCATCCACTAAAATCATGAACAAAACTGAATAAAATTTGATATACAATCGACTAGAAAGTGAAATGTGTGATGGGTTTAATGATTTTTTGTTTAAAACATAGGAAATTTTGCATTTTTTAGACCAAAGGAGTTGGAAGCAGAGGAAAAACAGAGCAATAGAGTTTTTAGTTTCTATACCTTGCAACCGAGAGAGCAGAAGCGGAAAGAATCAAGGAGGCTTCTGCAACAGATTTCACAAGTGTTTGTAACACCTTTTCCGATTCTGGGCTGAGGTCTTTCATTGAGGAACACGATCTTTGCGCTGTTGATTATATATGTCTGAACGCAAGTGATGTCTATATACTTCTGTATCTCATTCACTCTCACCACGTTGTGGTAAGAAGATCTCCTTATCTGCAATATTAATTCCATTTTCATTTTCAATTACATTTTAAAAATAAACAAACCAAGATTTTTGGGCAAAGAAAAAGATATTGGACCTGAACAACGCGATGGTCTTTATGTTTGACCAAACAGTAAGAGCAAAAGGCATTTCCAGCACAGTCGAGACAGAACAAGTTGCATTCGTTTTTGTTGGAATCGGTGTGGATCGAACAGGGGACGAAGTAGCTTCCTCGTAGCATTGGCATTAGCCACGGTGGACTCTTATACTCTTCTTCTTCCTCTGTTCTTATCATCGGGGACTGAAAATTTGAAGCTACAAATTAGAGTCTGGAGAAGAATGATAAGGGAAAACAAAAGGGTTAAAAGAAGAATCACCATGACTTTCTTGTGATTGGACTTGAAGGCCCCGAAGTTTAGCTTGTGGTTATGGTTTTCGATAGCCAGATTTGCGAGCTCAACAGTGTAGAACAAACCTACGAGAAGAAGGTAGAAGAAAGAGGAAATGGAAGAGGTAAGTGAAAGCGGCGGCTGAAGAGAGAAAATAAAAGGGGTTTTATTTCTATTTTAGGTTGTAAATGGTAAACATTGATGAATGGTATAAATATAAATGAAATAAATTTATCTTATTTTGTTTTTCATTAAAATGGTAAAGGGATACTTGATACTTCTCTTCAGATTATTATTTTTTAATGTAGAATTAGTGGAATGATTATTTTATTCTATTTAAGATAAACATTTAAGTTATAGAATTTATCTGAATAAGGTATTTCAAATAATTTTATTTCATAAAATGAAAATGATAATTCAGTTGCCGTTCTATTGTTGTTAAGATGCCGTTATATTTCATAAGAAAACCATTTTTAAATATTTGTTATTATTTTATTTTTGTTAATTGCGAAAGGTATCTTTTTGTTTGTTCCTTAATTATATTTTTCTGACTCCTTTATTTTGGAAAAATCAATTTGTTTTGGTCTTTATTTATTGGGTAAATCGCATTAATAGCACAAAAAACATGACTTGTCAAAAATATAGCACCAAGGAAGAAAAATCATAAAAATAGCACAAAAACATGTTTTGTCACTAAATTAGCCCTAATCCTAAATCTTAAATACTAAACCCTAAACCCTAAATACTAAACCCTAACCTTGAATAATAAACCCTAAACCCTAAATACTAAACTCTAAACCCTAAATAATAAACCCTAAACCCTAAATAATTAACTCTAAACCCTAAATTATATAATGTTATAAAAGTCTTTGTAATTAAAATAATGTTAAAAATGTGAATTATTTTCTTTGGTGCTATATTTATGATAAGGTATGTTTTTGTGCTATTTTATGATTTTTCTCTTATTTAATTGGGGAAAATCATTATCTAGCTTTATTTTAAGTCCTTCAAAGACGCACGTATCTTTGAATATGCGTGTCCGTTCAGTGTGCTTCTAGAGGACCCAAAAGAAAGAAATAAAGTGTTCAATAAGGTTAATAAAAATGTGTGAAGCAACCGTGGCCTATTGGTCAAGTGGTTAAAGCTTTATACCGGCAGGTACTGGGTTCGAATCCCCGAAGACGCAGTTTTACAAGATTAATGGAGGCAAGCTTATAAGGAAGTTTTCAGGAGCAGGTGGAGCCGTTGATCGTGACCGTTGATGGATTCTCGTAGAACGGAAGTAGTATTATCTGTAAAATTGTCCTTGTAATAGTTAAAAAAAAAAAGGTTAATAAAAATGTAGAAATGCGATATTATTGTTCACAAATGGTCATAAATAATTGCGTTCCTTGATATTTCCCTCATCTATTATCCGACGTCGAGTATTCAATACATTAATATCATGTTAATTTTAGAGAAAAGTCATAAAATAGCACAAAAACATACCTTATCATAAATATAGCATCAAGGAAAATAATTCACATTTTTAACATTATTTTAATTACAAAGACTTTTATAGCATTATATAATTTAGGGTTTAGGGTTAATTATTTAGGGTTTAGGGTTTATTATTTAGGGTTTAGGGTTAGGGTTTAGTATTTAGGGTTTAGGGTTTAGTATTTAAGATTTAGGGTTATAGCTAATTTAGTGACAAAACATGTTTTTGTGCTATTTTTATGATTTTTCTTCTTTGGTGCTATATTTTTGACAAGTCATGTTTTTTGTGCTATTAATGCGATTTGCCCTTAATTTTACTACTTATGCAACTATGTTATATGATGATATATTACATTTTTGACGTATTAAAGCAGACAAGCACATATGTGGATGTCAAGTCTAGTTAAGCCTTGAGGGTGATACACCAAGAATAAAGGAGGGATTTGAATTTGAAAAAGTCAAGGAATGGAAATTAAGTAATGGTCGGTCAGAATTAGATAGACATACTATCCTAATTATGGAGAATTTAAAATCGAGAATAAAAGAGGAAGAAGCAGAGGTGGCGATAGATGGAAAGCCAGACAAATCGACGGGTATGGGAACAGACAGAAAAGACTGGTCTGGTGAGATCTTAACCGTGGTATAATCTTTCTTTTTTTCTTTCGGGACGTGGCGGACGATTTTGACCTCCAGTTTACACTCTAACCATCGTGGCAAACCCAGAGCCGTTGAATTAATAGTATAAGGAGACCCGCTACGAGACCATAGGTTAGCGTTTAGCTGCCACGTTACATAACGTGATCCAAGAAATCATTATTATAATGAGTGAAGGGTCTCTCCTGGGATTGACACCACAGCACTCATATTGAAAGAGAGACCGACACCTGGTTTAATGAAATAACTAGATTTTGACCCGCGCTAATGAAGCGCGGATTATGTTTTCTATCACGTATTCTAGTAGACAGGTTTTGTTTTTAATAGTATAGATAATTAAATTTGGTTCATCTATTTTTTGACCCGTTTAATAATGGTCTAAATATAAAGATTTTTATGTTTATTTTATAAATCAAAATGTAACTAATATATAATAACCCGTTCATTTAACATTTTGGATCGATTAAGTTCATTTTGATGTGTTTTTATAATTAAGATAAAACCAATGACACAAAAAGTAATATGCCCCGTAAGACCAAGGGTAGTTTCAAAAAAGGTCGCATGTTTTAATAATATAGATAATATTACTATATCGAATTTATATAAAGTTATAGTTAAATTATAATATATATATATATAGATATAGAAAAGAATATTAACAATACATGGTTACATTTATTGTAATAAAATAAATAAAATATAATAGATTATGTTAAATATATCGATTATCAATATTATTATTGAGTTTAAACTATTATTTCAATATTATATTCTATTTTCTTATTTTAATAATAATTTATTAATTTTAATGATTATATAATTTATAAAATAATTATGTATTAAATTATATAATTATATGTACCAATTGATTTAGTAATTTAATTATGCTTGATTTTATTTTTTAAGTTAAATTTTAGTTAAGAATAATTTATAATATTTATTTTAATATTAATTTCGAAATTAATTATTATTTTATTAAATTTTTTAAAAAAAATTTTGTTAGATATGATTATGATAGAAAAATGAAAACAAAAGATATTATAAGATATTATGAATAAATAAAATATAAATTGTTTTACAGTTTTACCCTTAATGAAGGTTACAAATCCTAATAATATCAAGGGCAAATTCCGGGAACAACATTTATGTACCATAGCAAACCTTCCTGTTTTAATAGATTAGATTTTAAAACCAATCACATTAAAACCTTTTTCCACGTATGAATCTAGATGTTTATCATTAAGTGTATGGAACCTAAACCTAAGCGTTTTTTTTGTTTTTTTTTGGTAAACGAACCTAATCGTCTTTTTCCTATATCCCCAAATCTCTTCCTCTCTTCTTCTCCATGTTTGATACAATCAATTCACCTGTAACTTCATCGATTCCATTTCCTCACCTCACACTTTAAGAGGTGAGGGCGACTTTGATCAAAGCTTGGGGAGACCCTTACATCCAGCTTAACCATGGATATCTCCGGCAGAACGATATGGACGGAAGTCGCTGATGCAGTCAATTCGCGCCACGATCTTAATCTTCCTGCTATAGAATGTTGAAGAAAGATATTTTGCCCCTGGTGATGCTAAGGTATCTCAATCAGACTATTTCCCCCCCCCCCAAGAATAAGTTCATTGACAGTTTTTGTTGAGATCTCTCCTTATGACAATATAAAAGTATTGTTCTTGTATCTAGATGTTGATCTATATCTTTCGTTGTGTCGCATGGTCCACATCTTGTATCACATTGATTCAATTAATACTTTCAATCTGTGTTTTGGGTTCTTGATTTGTTGGATTGATCTGGTGATGTAAAAACAATCGTTTGTTTTGGTCTTGTCATATTTTAATAAGAACTGCAATATGTATTATCTTTCAGCTGCACGGAGAAATTTGCATTGCGCTTTCAGTGATCTACTGCAAGATCATGTCTATTTTTCCGTCACTCGAAGCTGCTCGGCCAAGAAACAAATCTGGAATTCAAGCTTTCTGTTCACTTCACATTGTTTTAGAAAAAGTGAAGAACATTCTACTCCATTGCACTGAATCCAGTAAATTATATTTGGTAAGCTTTCTTTTTATTTATGTCTGAAAAGATTTCAGTTTATTTTTTCTTTGCTAACCAACTGGTTTGAAATATAGCCTATTACAGGAGATTCGGTAGTTTTGAAATTTGAGAAGGCTAAATATTCTCTCATAGATAGCCTTAGGCGTGTTGAGGATATAGTCCAACAGTCCATTGGATGTCAGGTAGTTAGTTCTCTGTGTTCATGTTTCTTGGTACTCTGGTTTTGTATTCCTTGTCTTCTCTCTTGAGTGCTTTTATTTACATCCGTGTACATATATTTCTTTGCAGATTTTGGAGATTTTGATGGACTTGGAGAACACTCTGTTTTCACTTGATCCATTAGAAAAGGAAATTGGCGATCAAATCATTGGATTGCTGCAACAAGGAGGCAATTTTGAGAACTCATCTGACAATATTGAACTTGAGGGTTTCCATCAAGCTGCTACTAGACTAGGCATCACTTCTTCAAGAGCAGCTCTAACAGAGCGAAGGTGTCTCAAAAAACTCATTGAGAGGGCCCGAATGGAGGATGACAAGAGGAATAAATCCATTGTGGCTTACCTATTACATCTCATGAGGAAGTACCCAAAGCTATTCAGAAGTGAGATTTGGGATGACAATGATTCACAGGGTAGTAGCTCATTGCCTTGTTCACCAACTATTCAGGGTTCTCTTGATGATTTCCCTGGTCGTGCTTTCGACAGACAGCTATCAAAACTGAGTTCTTTCAACTTCAGACCTTGCAATAACAATAGGAGATCTGTGCAGATGTTTGTTCCGCCAGAAGAATTGAGGTGTCCGATATCATTGCAGCTTATGTACGACCCTATTATTATCGCGTCTGGACAAACATATGAGAGAATATGTATTGAGAGATGGTTTTGCGGTGGACAGAACACACGTCCCAAAACTCAGCAGCAGTTGTCTCATCTATGCTTGACTCCTAACTATTGTGTCAAGGCTCTAATTTCGAGTTGGTGTGAACAGAATGGCGTTCAGGTTCCTGATGGACCCCCTGAGTCTCTAGAACTTAACTACTGGAGGTTGGCGTTTTCTGTATCCGAGTCCACCGACACGAGAACAGCAAAAGGTGTTGGTTCTTGTAAGTTGAAGGATGTGAAGGTGGTTCCTTTGGAAGAAAGTGGAACTATTAAAGAGGAAGCATGTGAATCAGAATACCAGGAAACATAAATTACTATTGTTGAACGATGTGTGGATTTGTTGACAACTTTGAGTGAAGTGGATAACTTAAAGAAGAAATGCAGAGTTGTTGAGCAAATAAGAGTATTGCTAAAGGATGATGAGGAGGCCAGGATTATCATGGGGGGGAAATGGGTGCTTCAACATCTCGGAGCAGCTCTCAATGAAAAAAATGCTTCAGCCCAGAAAGTTGGAGCCATGGCTCTCTTTAACTTGGCTGTGAACAACAACAGGTATTCCTTGATTTATGAATCCCTTTTCCTCACTTATGAATTATGATCAAGCTCATATGCTCTATACATTCTGTTGGGCTGAGTGGGTTATCTGCTCTTGTATAACTAGAGGATCTCATTTCTGGTTTGTTTCTTTTTTTTTGGCTTTCAGGAACAAGGAGTTGATGTTAGTATCAGGAATTATTCCTCTGCTGGAGGAAATGCTCTGTAACCCACATTCACATGGTTCAGTGACAGCACTTTATCTAAACCTGGTTCTGAACGAGGCAGGAAAAGAGGAGATGGTTTCAGTACCTGGACTTGTGAGCAATCTGGCCACCATTCTTGACACGGGTGAAGCAAACGAGCAAGAACAAGCAGTTTCTTTGCTACTGATATTATGCAATCACAGTGAGATATGTAGCCATATGGTATTACAAGGAGGAGTGATACCTTCTTTGGTGTCTATTTCCGTAAACGGGACTCAACGGGAAAGAGAGAGGGCACAGAAGCTACTGACACTGTTCAGGGAACTGAGGCAGAGAGATAAAACCCATCTTACAACAGAACCGCATGCAGAAGCCGCTGTAACAGATTCAAAACCGCAGTGTAAATCAG
Source organism: Orychophragmus violaceus (assembly GCA_030180135.1). Classification (NCBI taxonomy): domain Eukaryota; kingdom Viridiplantae; phylum Streptophyta; class Magnoliopsida; order Brassicales; family Brassicaceae; genus Orychophragmus; species Orychophragmus violaceus. The sequence continues at coordinate 9,979,048 of CM058229.1, read as the reverse complement.
CTTCGAGAAAGAAAATGGGAAGAGCTTTCAGTTTTCTATGGAAAAGTAAGAGCTTCTCTGTTACCAGTGTTGAGACTGAGTGTCGTTTTTTTAACCTTTAGTTGATGTAAAGTTATCGTGTTTTCCCTCCTAAAGGCATTATATTATTTCTTTTTGAAGGTCTTGGAGGTTATTAAAAAAAAGCTTTGTATAGGTTTTTGGTAACTGCTATATGTAGATGTTTTTTTACCTTATTGTACAAGCTTACATTGCACCAGTTGTTAAATTACAAAATTCATCACTTCGTTGAAAAGAAAAATGAAAAGATATACAAATAACATTTATAAATTATTATTCAAATAAATTAAATATCTTAGAAAGTAATATAATATTCTTTTCCAAAAGAAGTTTTCTATTCAAAAGGAAAGTTTTGTATGAAAGAATCAAACAAAACAAGTAAAAAAAGATCTATATCTATAATATCTATCGTAGAAGAGTAGAAATTAAATGAATTGCTTGTCGTAGAATATTACTATTGACAAACTTAAAAACATAAATTAAATAAAAAAATAACTAAAAACAAGAGTTCGGACAACTCCCATTTGCCCTCTTTTTTTAAAAAAATAACGACTATAAACAAATTAGATTAATAATAAAAGTTGAGACGATATAAAAAACAAAATGCATATACTGGGCCGTGTTATCGAAACACATAATTATTTTTATTCATGCTATAATAATAACTAAAAATAAAAATATAAAAATCATATAACTTAAAAAATATATTATATTATAAAATAAAAATGTAATAAAAACAAGAGGCTGGTGAAATTTTTAAGGAAGTAGTTTGAATTCATACAAGATCATTATGTACTTGAGACGTGGTTTTTTCTGTGATCATTCCATTATCTTTTAGGATGGCCTAATGAGAACTGACGACTTGGTCATAAATTTTTTACTAGCAAATCTTAAGGCAATTTATTCATGTCTTTCAAATAAGCCAGAAACATAGTTCTCGAAATTCTATTTAGCTCTTTCTATTCCTATTAAACAAAAAAAAATTACTAGAAATCTTATAATATTAATTTACAACATTTGTATACTTTTATATAGGTCTCGGAAAAATACATGGATCTGAAATACCGAACTGAAATCAAACCAGAAAAAGTAGAACCGATCGATAAAATAGCCGAACGGATCCTAAACTCTTATATACGAAGAACCCGAACCGAACCTGAACCAAATGGGTATCCGAAATATCTGAATTACAATTATATATCCAAAATATTAATTATATTTAGATTTAGATTTAGTATAACTAAATTATCCAAAATTACAATTATAAACTGAAATATAGTGGTTATTTTTAGACTAAAATAATTAAATTACCAAAAATAAATAAAATATATAGAAGTTTTTGTTATATTTGTCACGATTTGACAAATTTTATTTAAATATAACTAATTTTTATTTTATGTTTTTCGGTTATCTGAACTCGAACTGAACTCAAATGGAACCGAACCGAATCCGAACCGAAATTTTAAAATATCTGAATAGGTCTTATATGCCTAGAATCGATAATCCAAAAACTCGAAAGATCCAAGTCAAACCCGAATGGATACCCCAAACGCCCATACCTACCTTTATTAAAAAAAAAAACATAAAATAATTTTTTTTAAATAACTCCGCTGCGTAGCGCGGACCAATACCTAGTAATAGTAATAAGAGTTCGTTTATTGTTAATGCAAATTAAAAAATAAAAATAAAAAGCGGGTAACAATTTTGTAAGTTAACTTGTGTGTGGTATCGTTTCAACCTGTTAAATTCTCAAGTAAAAAGTCAAACCATGTAGGCTTTGAGAACTATTTGTACCTAGACATCATTATGGGCATGGCAGTGATGCATTATATATTTTAGTAATCGAAGACTTTATGTTATGTACCAGCGTCTTCTTTTCATCAGAGATGAAGTCATTCTCAAACAAAGTTTAAGTCTGCGATGCATCTCGTTACTTGCTACATATGTTGTAAACAAAATAATGAAACTTATACACAAGAGAGTAACGACATTATTTAGAATTCGGAAATTTGTTTCTGTTCAAATGGGTTATGAGAAATTACAGCTAGTATGCAAACTACGTTTAACGAATTGTTTTTTTTTTTATTGAAAAAATATATCAAATTCTCCTTAATCCAATAAGTCCCTTTACTATAAATCAAAGTATTAGCTTCTAATGCGGGTTGAAAATGTATATTTTACACAAGGAAATAGGCTTTTAAAAAGAGAAGTGTGATCTTTGACCAATTGTTACCCTCTTTTTAGATATGACCAATGTGTGTGTGGTATCGTTTCAACCTGTTAAATTCACACATTTGTAGATATGACCAATGTGTGACCACTAATAGCTACAAATGTAATTGGAAAATCCGACCAAAGAAAGTGAGCAAAGAGAGACCGGTGAATGAAGAAAGTGGAAGAGACATCTTTTTGTATTCTTATCTTCAGTCAAACTGGCAAACAGAAAAATAAACACTATAGGAGCACTTGACTCACGTGACCTTTGTCCATCGTTTGACCACGTGAGTCGTTAGAAAAATGCATCTTACTTGGAGCCACAAATAGCATGAAAGTACTTTTATGAACTAAATCTTGCATGAACTCTTTAACACCTCTTTTGTATCTGTATAATCCTATCAAAACCCGACCGGGTTGAAAATATTAAACCCAACACTAGTACGGTATACATTGGGCTGCTTCTTAATTAAGCTTGGTATGCGGACAAATGCAACCGAATATTACCGGATTGTACATCCGGTGGTTGTCTTGTTACAATTGTTTAGTGAAGATTGATGTGCAATTTGGACGATCAACACAAAAGTGCGATTTGCAGCACGATCAAAAAGGATTTAACTCTAAAGATAAGCTTCAGAAGCTTCAAAGCCCAAGATATCTCTAACAAGGTGGTTGAGATAAGAAGGCATGACAAACAAAGTCTCACATCGGAAGTTTAGACAAAGAGTGTCTAATATATAAGTAATGTCCAACTCTGATTAGTATGAGGCCTTTTGGGAAGGAAACCAAAACAAATCCATGCGGGCTTTCTCTTCGGCCCAAAGTGGACAATATCATACTAATAAGAGAGAGTTGGACATGGGCTTAAAAAGCCCAACAATTGGTATCAGAGCTCCAAGGTTTCGGTCCTGGATCACGAGAAGGTGATTGTGAGCATGATGTGGTTGAAGCTTATTGGGGGAGAATAAAGATAAGCTTCAGAAGCTTCAAAGCCCAAGATATCTCTAACAAGGTGGTTGAGATAAGAAGGCATGACAAACAAAGTCTCACATCGGAAGTTTAGACAAAGAGTGTCTAATATATAAGTAATGTCCAACTCTGATTAGTATGAGGCCTTTTGGGAAGGAAACCAAAACAAATCCATGCGGGCTTTCTCTTCGGTCCAAAGTGGACAATATCATACTAATAAGAGAGAGTTGGACATGGGCTTAAAAAGCCCAACAAACTCGCTTTTTCTTTAATATTTTGATATGTTTGGGTGCTTCACTCTCTTTTGCAACTTGCTTCTGGTGGTGAAAAAGAGCCAATGGGAAATATGTTTGGCCCTTAATTAACCATTACTTTGTGGTTCGAATTAGATTAGAGGTGAGCATCGTGATATACTTAGATTAGATATGATTAGGCAACGCACTTACACTACGAAGTTTATTATAAAACTCAAATAACATATTCAGAATGATCTTATTAAGTTTATACTTTTCAACTTCTATAGATAATGAACTTATTAATTATAATTTCAACTAATACAGACAATGCTTTGAAATAAAATTGCAAAATAAGTCAGATTAGGTTTGTTTCACTGATTTACAATGTATTTCTTACTCCGATAATTACTTTAAGATTTGTAATTTTTGTAAAAATTGTCGTTAACCTATATATCTGACAGAATTGATTTGTTATTGTAAAAAAAAAATTATTAGGAATATAAATTATTAATCTAAACAAAATATCAATAATGATTTAATCATGATAATTCTAATTTATTAATGGTATCTGCATAATTATTTATATGAATTAACGTGAACATTTAAAATGTTAACTTCTATTGGATGAAATATTTCTAAAATTGTGAAAATAAATGGGTACTATTAGAAATGACAAAAACAAAAAACACAATGGCTTTGATTGGGAATTAAAAAGTATGAGAAAGAAGAAAAAGAATTTTATTCATTTTTAATTTTGCAATGGAAAACAGATTTATACTGTTTTTTAGGGGTTGAACCAAAAAATATCTTGTTTCACTTCGTGAATAATATATGAGATCCATCTTAACATTTTAAAAAAAAATCTATTTCTCTTTCATTTATTATTGTCAGCCAATCACATTCAATAATTATATTAGATATTTAAGTAAAAAGTCCATTGAATTTTAGAAAGGAACTATATATATTTAAACTAATTACTCTGAGTACAGTTAATACTAGAGCTGGAAAGGAAAGTGTTACAAAAATTACAAGACTTCCAAATTAATGTAACAAATGTAACGAACTTCAGATTTGAGTTAACAAGGAAACAAAAAACTGTAGAATGCCCACAAAACATCCGTATATCTATGGTGAACAAAGCAGGCGCGGCCATTAGAGTAGTGATATGGTCGACTAACCCTCCGAAATGGTGAGGACTTATATTGCCCAGTTACTTCCAAATGCAAAATTCAACTCATTAAAGATCTCTTCGTATTTGGATGAGGACAAGAAGATGTTTAGAAAAAAAGGACAAGAAGATAGAAATGAAATGAATAGTATAATGTCAGAGAAATAAATAAGCAATGAATAATATATTACGCAAGAAGGTACAACAAAGACAGCATTTATCGGAGTTAGGTCCTCGATTTGGGGGAAGCAGCTTTTCAAAGGAACCAAGTAACAACCCATAGGTCCCATACGGACAAGGATAAAAAGGTTGAAATAAAGTATACGCCCACGTGGCTTATCAGCCGACAAGAGTCACTCTCCCACGTGTCTATTTAACAGTAGCAGGTTCATCCCCCCCCCCCCCCCCGCCCCTTTTGCAATGATGAACGTAAACTGATTCATATTTATGAATCTGCCACCGTCCACCTTTTCTTCGTTCACGAGTTAACCACTTTCATATGGGCCAAAAGCAAGCCCACTAGTGGGCTTTACAGCCTAATTCGTCCGTTCCTAATAAGCCTAATGTAACAAATGTAACGAATAGCCCTGGGATATAAAACCGAACCGAAATTATCGAACCGAAACTGAACCGAATTTTAATGAACCAAAACCGAACCGAACCGAAGAAAAAAATCGATTGGTGGTTTTTTAAAAAATAGAAAAAACCGAAAAACCGAACCGAAGAACCGTAGTCCCTGACCTATTATGCATTATTATAGACTTGTATTTGTCGATCGGTTTAGATTTTCATAAAAGTTTCAATCTTCCCATATATATATATACTTTTGTATATTTGTGTTTTGATATATATATATATAACTTTGTAATATAAAATCGAACCGAAATTATCGAACCGAACCGAACCGAAATTTTATCAACCGAAACCGAACCGAACCGAAGAAAAAAACCGATCGGTAAATTTTTTAAAAATAAAAAAAACCGAAAAACCGAATAACCGAACCGTAACCGAACCGAAGAACCGAAGTCCCAGGCCTAATAACGAACTGCAGATTTGAGTTAACGAGGGAACTTTTTTTTTTTTTTGGCATCAGTTAACGAGGAAACAAAACTGTAGAATGCCCACAAAACATCCGTATATCTATGGTGAACAAAACAGCCCACGAGTCAAAAATCTAACATTATGGGATTTACAGCCTAGTTAATTGTAAACTAGTTAGTATGCATGTATCCACTTACATTTTCAAAATTGCGAGTTTGATTGATCTGATTTTGACACATGTACCGTACTAGAATAATTGGAGATATAACCGGCCAGAAAAAGGTTTATATCTAATCTATTAAAACAGGAAGGTTTGCCATGGTACATAAATGTTGTTCCCGAAATTTGCCCTTGATATTATTAGGATTTGTAACCTTCATTAAGGGTAAAACTGTAAAACAATTTATATTTGATTTATTATCTCTACAATCCATGTTTCCAAACAAGACAATTATTAAACATGTAACCAAAATCTAATGGGTCCCACTTTCCTAATTAATTAAAATCAAAACAAATTAATTGATAAATATAATTAATAATTTATACATCAACTATTATATATAAATTAAGATTCTCTAATTTATGATTTAATTCAAAATATATTTATAATATATTTTAATATCTCTTTATTTTGTTTCAAATATATATATATATATATATATATATATATATATATATACACATATTACGATTGATGTTTTTACGATTGTACTTTTTAGCAGGTTTTTCCATCAAACTGAAAAATATTTAATTAATTAAACGGGTTGAAAAATTAATTAGCCAATCTCGATTATAAATTTTCTATAAAAAAATTCGTATATAGTAAATAATTTCAGTTGATATATTTTAAAATTAATAAAATATTAAAATGATTTCATACTTATATTATTCAAATATTTGAAGCATCAAATTATGCTTTATGTTTGAATGAAGTTTTTAACGGATAGTTCCATCAAATTTGCAAATTATATATACGACTACAACATGTATTTTATAAAATAATATTTTAGATAAATAAAATAACAATTAAACATATACCACATAACTTTTACAATAGTTGTTTTCACATATATATATTTTTTCCAAACTATGATCTTACGATACAACACAGATTAAAATATATAATGCGAAATCGTTATTTTAATCTCTTAATCCTTACGATATATCTCCTCCAAATAACACATAATTCATTTAAAAAAACTAAATTGATAACTTACTGTTATAATGTTGGTTAAACAATTATAATCAAAATTAGATTACATAATTAAAAATCTAAACTACTATTAACAAAATGAATATAAAGTAAAATTTGTAAAGAAAATTATACCCGCACTTAAAAGTGCGGGTCAAAATCTAGTGAAAGTATCTTAATCCAACAGTCATTATTTTATAACAGACATCGGGATCAGAGAACTGAAGTATAAGTCACATAACATTACCAAACCGAAACTGATTAAACCCTAAAAAGTAAAAACCCAACATATCTCCCTCTAGACATATTATTGAGGATAGTAATTGGGCTCACACTTTTCTATAATTTCGATTTATTTTAATATTTTCTGTATCAGTAATAACATTACAATCAAGACTTAATTACCTATCAATCTTAACCATTCATCTAATTATATCCGGCTGAAGAAACATGCATGTGTCAAATTTCATACATGTAATTAAAAGTTAACACTATATGAATGGTTAAAATTGATAGGTAATTGCTTGTGTGCTTGGAACAGCACAACTAATTAATTAACGCATATAACATTTCGGTGTGTGAAAATATGAAAAGTATGTTTATAATTATTTGGCTTTTAGTATTTTTTTATTTGTAATTATTTTACCAAAAAACTAATTACCTAATGCTAGTACCATCATGGAAAAGAATGGTGTATGAGACCCACCACTCACATTTTATTTCAAGTTTCTTATAAATCAATAATATTTACAATTTTATAAAATTTATTTTTAATAAAATATTTATATCTTATTTGTTAAATTTTTATTAATTAAAAGTCACATTCATTTATAGTCGTTAATCACTTTAAAAACTTGTTCATATAAAATTTTATATTCAGTTTACAAAAGATTCATATATTCTTCAAATATATTTATTCATTTTTATTTTTATGGTTCATTTTGACAATAACTAATTGAAGGCTACGAATAATCCTTTTGAAGAAAACATTTTAAATCAATCTACCAATAAATTTTTTTTTCTTTTTTTTTTTTGTGGCAAACGATTTTGATTAAGCCCAAATTGGCTGGTTACAAAACAAACATTAATTATATGGAGAATATAATAAACATGATATAGTGGTCCAAACATAATCGAATCAACTCGATTAGGTTTATGTGATGATCGCATGTCAAGTGATTCACGGATACGCGTCACTAATCTATATAGTCCGTCATGCACGCTGTTGTCGAAGAAAACGCAGATCACCAATGTCAGAAGATAACCAAGTAAGAAACGGAAGTTATTCTGCCGATCCACTGTTGATGGAAAGAATCATCAGAGAAAAGAGAGTGATAAGGAAGATTCTTCACTCGTCCTTGTTGCTATAAGGATGATGAAGCGCGGATGAGGACACATTTATTAACTAAGAGAGGTGTTCCAAGCAAACTGGTTCTTGCGAGGCACGCCACATTTACGTGCAAATAGACACATGTTTTGAGAACTTATACATGAACAATCAAGTAGTTCGAGGGTGATGAAGAGTCGACTTTATCGACGAAACAAGAGCCACCACCAAAGAGATCATACTTTATTGTGCGGCGAACTAACACCGCATGCCGAAGTTTGGGAGCAGACCGGAAAAACTAGATCCGACATGAAATTGGAAAATAAAACCGACAGAACGCCGTAGGATTAAAACAAAACAAAAAGTGGGCACATATATATAACTAAACCACCAACGTGGCTAGAAAAACCAATGACCGGTGGTCGAAGGAGAATCATAAACTTTAAACGGAGTTCTAGAGAGAAGGTAGAAAGGTTATCTAGCAATAACCTATTAAATAATATAATCACACTAATTCCAGAATCCGACCCAATAAATATATATACACAATCATGTAGGAATCATTAACCGATTATGACGTTTGGGATTCTAAGACTATATATGTTGAGTAATTTTTTCTTTTTTAGGTTATCAGTTGAGTTTTTTTTTAATCTTTATTTTTAACTTTCCAATATTCCACACTAATTTTTATTTTTATATATAATTATCATAATGCCAAAATAATTTTTATACTTTACAATAATTTTATTTAATAAAATCAAACATTCTAACATTTTATACCCAAGATAAATAAAATAAGTCTTTATTTTCAGAATAAAAAAGGAATTAGTATAAAATAATTAACCTCAAATAAATAAATAAGTAATATAAACTTTTACATAATAATCTCTCTTTTCATGTAGATGTCTGATTAGATTAAAATGCGTTCATAGGACATTATAGTCTCATTTATTACTTATTTAACATGTTGAATCTACAATCTACATCATATTCAATACATTCTTCAGCACTAGTACTAGATGTAATCAAAAGTTCATTTTGTTTTTCAACAACCTTATTATAAGTTATAAAACATTGTCCTAAATATTTACATGAATATAGATTTTTATTTTCACCTCATTTATATACCCGAAAAAATATATCCTTTGATTGTATTTTTTTTTTGAGAATTAGTCTGAATTTTTCGGTAGATCTAGAATATCCAAGTTAATAAAAGTAATATATGTGTAAAGAAAAACTAAAGCCTAAAGGTACAACAACATGAGATTACTTGTACAAAGTACAAATTTACAAAGACAAAAAAAATGCAAAATAGTAAAATAACTGCTTCGTATATGAAGCAGCAGGTTATTATATTAGTCAAAATAATAATAACAAGTTGAAAATACACAGAAATACACGATAAAATTAGCCAACCAAAATATATAACTGAAAAACAAAAACAAAAAAAAAACTCCCGACGAGGACGGTGAAACTCACTTCTGTTCTGATCCGAGCACATTTGGTCGTTGTCCCAGCTCACAGTCAAGCCCCTGAGCTTTCCATTATCCGTACTACTGTCTTTTATCTTTTTATTGTTTTGTTTTCATTTTTTTGTGTGAAGGGAATATAATAATATATAACTTACTCTCTTTTTTTCTAGCTGGAGCCATAAGCCAAACCTCCCCAACTGAAGTGAGATCCTTGTCGGACGATTGGAAAAGCGTGCATGAAAACGCAGACGCAAACGCAGACAGTCGCAACCGCAAGCATTGAGTGAATGATAGGAGTTGGGAACAAACGGCGCGAACCTGAGGCTTTCCTCTGATACTTTAGAGCCACCGTTGCACACGAGGCACAGGATGACTTGTTCATCTCTGAACTTAATCTCCTGCTCAGACCCAACTGGTCAACAATCTCGCTCTCGATGTTTAGTGAGACTTGCTTGTTTCTTTTGTCTGCTAGTTTACGAGCCACCAAGGAGTTATATGTATGGTTGTTCCTCATTGCAGCGTAGCTGAATGGAGTTTGACCGGTAGCATCGCAGAGAGAGGTCCAGCTCGATAATCCGATCTGAAAAAGTTTTTTTCAGTTATAAGGATGGTTTTCTTCTTCGTATCATGAGAGAGGAAGAGAAAGAAACATACCTCTTGTGGATCGTTAGTGAGAAGATCAACCATATCATCTGAACCAGATGTACAAGCAGCTAAATGTAAAGGTGTGATGCCACCAGGTCCGGTTATATTGGGTAAGAACACTAACATTTTAGAAGAACCGAGCGCCGTGGGATTAACAGAATAATGAAGGAGTAGTTCGACCATCTTTGTGCTTTTCTTCTTAACAGCGCGATTCAACAACTGAATCTCGGCTAGCATATCCAATGCTTCTTTGTTCAGCTCATCATTCACTAAATTTCTCTCTACCAACATGTCGAGGAGAGTTCTGATGAGAGCACAGTAGTCTCTTTCAACTGAACAGACGAGTAAAAACTTGAAGCGGGAAAGGGAAAATTCGGATTGTTCCCGAAGCTCAGTCTGGTTTTTCTGGAAAAGCCAACCAAGTTCGTTCAAGAAGCACAAAGTCTCTTCTCTTGATGTGGGACGGCCATCTGCGGTCTGCGCTTGTTCTTGACTTTTGGGGTGGAACTCCTCTTCGAGGCGATTTAACTCTTTGCAGATGGATGCATTGGCAATTATCAATGGAAAGCTGTCACCCCTAAACCCATTCTCCACCTGTACACAAAGTAAGACGTTAAACATCTCTATGCTTGACAAAGAAAGCTGTTAAGTTCAGTTATATAAAGTCATATACCTCGATGAAACAGCGTCCAAGAAAACCAGGTTGTGCACTTTTGACTTTGAAACTATTTACATTCAACTCGTCAAATATGGCTCGTCTGCACGCTGCCCCGGTTACATTCATTGACACATAGCTACCCATATGTGTGCAACGTATACTAGAAGCACAATCAATTAAGGTTAGAAATGAAAAAGAAAAAAGACAAAACGAAATGATGAAACTTTTGAGGTGTTTAAGTTTACCTGATCCCATCATTGGTCAAGCTTCTACCTCTTACTACCAAACTTGTTTCTTCACCAGCTACCACAGCTACAGGTGACACAGAGATGAACTCTGGTGAATTCCAAGTTCTCCAAGATTTGCTACAACGAATTCTACCTGTAACCAGTGACATGTTATGATCATTATTGACATAACACTGAGACATTATAGGTGACATACAAGTACCAGCTCATGAGCACTCACCATTTTGGTGTGATGCGAGCTGTCTGCCTGTGTTAACTATAAACCTCGTGTTTCTCCAAAAATCTGAATGAGAATCTTGTAACATAACACCAACCCGTTGCAGCAAGTTTTGCTCGAGCTGTAAAAAAAGCACCGACCATTACTAAGCTGCACATAGCGTATTATAAGTCAATAAACAGACACTTTAGTATTTCCACTCACTTGTTCCCAGGCCACAGGTGACATCGCTACATAGACAGATAGAACAACACAGCCAGGCCTGATATAACTCTCCATTTCCGACGGAATGTTCGAAAGCCAGTTAAAGATCTGTAATGAAAAGGGAAAGAGAATCGTTATGTGAATTCAACGAACGCAACCAATAACTTTTATATTTCAGGAAGGCTATTATGTCCACTAATTATCACCTCAGTTCGTAATGTTCCAGGGAGCTGACTTGGATCTTTATCAAGTAGTTTGAAGACAATCTTTCCAGTGCGGTCCTGTTTGAATGCCATCAGAAATAAAATCATAAGCGGCTTGTTTAAATCTTCATACGCAGCAATGCGAAGAGGAATTTACAAGCTGCAAACCTGAGCATCAGAGTTTAAGCTAGGAGGAGAGTAGTCAGAACCAGAAGAAGCATAACCAGGCTGTTGCCCGAATCCTTTAAAATTAGGATTTGCAGCTCCTCTATTTGACGCACCAAAGAGGTCCAGGGGCAAACAACCCCCAGTCCTCGCGGGGCTTATGTTATTGTGATTCCTAGACCTCATGGTTTCAGGGGAAGTCTGCAATGGGAATAACTCCTGCATGACTGGAGATGAAGATGGCGATCTATCCTCGACAGGGTTACTGCTGGCAGAAGAATAATACTTTCTCGAGGATGCCATGGCTGGTCGACTCTCATCCTCGGGTGAGGAGGTGAATAGCTGTAGAGACAAGCTAGACCTAGTGTCTTGAGCATGTGAATCTGAATCCTGAGAAGGAGACTGGTTACAGCTACTGCTTCTCTCTCCACCAACAGTTCTCTTTTCCAAATTGGTTGTAGCTCCGTGGTCATAAGAAGATAACTTAGTCTTGTCATTGTCTTTAATACCAAACCCACCTTGAGACAATATGGCTAACGTATCAGGTGAAGATGAGCCTAACGTTGCGGACAGAACAGCAAGCAAATCCATAGTAGAAGGAGAAGCCCCGTTCATATCATTTTGAGGGTTCACCACTGGGTGGTCCAAATTTTTCCTGGCTAAACTTCCAATGTTGTTCAGCTTAGAGACAAGATCCATAGGCAAAGGCAGTGCATTTATCTTGTTAAGTATCTGAAGAAGCTGCTCTCTATCAGGCACAGCTGGAGACCCTGTTGGCTTTACTTCATTCTTACCTGCAGATCGCAGACCACAACTCTGTTAATAAAACTAGAACATTCGAGCAGAATTTGCAGAACCAAAAAATCTCCTGCATAGTCGCAAACTAAGTACCTTGTGCACAAGCTAGGGCGGTTAACAAAGCCATAAGGTCCATATTGGTGTTAGAGGGATTATCGCGGTTCCCTGGAACTACAACACCAGACGCAATCTCCTCAGGCTGAGTCGTTTTCCTTCTCCGTCGGTTGTGGCCAGCCAATCTACGCCTACAACTTCTTTTCCCCTCATCAAACTCAGAAAGAAGATGAAACCTGAAAAAGAAACTCATTTAATGCCAGATTCGAGGAAAGGAGGAGCATTCCACAAAAGTTAAGTTGATTCATTTCAACCTGCTGCACTGTTGGCAGAACCTCTGCATCTGCTTCCCAACGAGAGCTTTGGTAGCTTTGCTATGAACCTCACACACTTTATGCCTTCTATGGTAGTCCTTAGCATGAGATAAATCTTGAGTACAATTGTCCACCTGACACATGGGATAGTTCCCACCGCCTCCCGGAGATCCAGACCGAACCTTCTTGCTTGGTCTAGCTGCCTGTGTCGTGTCCTCCACGGCGTTTAAACAACTTCCCAGATTCAAATCAAGTCCCCTTTCTTCTTCTACCTCCTTTGCTCTACTCTTATTGCCGGAAGTCGAATCAAACAGTGCCTCGTTTCCAAGCCGAAGAACCTCAGCGTCCACCGGTTTAGCTTCGAATCTCCGGCTATCCCAATCCCACATGTTAGAGTTCCACTCGTCTCTACGCTGCGGCTGCGGCTGAGATGGAACAAGACGATTCGGCATCTGGTGATAGAGATTGCGTTTTCTCACCATCGGAGAAAGCGATTGGTGAATGAAAATTGGAGCAGCCACTTGAGCGCCTACTTCATCCATATCCCTCTCCTCTCTTCACAAAATTACTCAAACCAATCAGAAGAAACTCGCTCCTCTTTCAACGCTAAGAATCGATCCGACCCCTTTTTCAAAAGCCCTCCTTTTCAGGTTGCCAAAAATAGATTTGGATTCAGGTGGAAAGAAAGATTCAGAATTTCCACAAGATCATCTCCAGTGAATCTAGCGGAACCAACTTACCTAAACATATCTACCCTTAAATCCAATTAAGTAAGCAACAAAACCCGATGCTGAATCGCAGCTTCAAGCATCAAAATCAGCTCGAGAAGGATTCAGTAGAAAAAAATCCATCCGAAATCGAATGAAAAACAACACAGAACTTCTTCAGATTCGAAGAATTTTTCAAAAGGAATCTTCAAACTTGTAGATTTACCGATCCGATCCAGGAAAGAAGAGAAAATATTAGATTTTTATCTCGTCACAATCTTCTCTCTTTTCGACTGAACTTCTTCAAGAAAAATCCTCCTTCGTCTTCCTCTACTCGTTAAGCTTTTCCTTGTTCTTCTGCTCATGTCTCTTCGAGTCCTTCCCTTGTACGATAATTTATTTTCTTATTTGTTTTCTACGGTGGTGGCACATACTGTAAAATTCAAACAAAGAGGAGGGTATTTTTGTATACTGATATGAGAGAGATGATAGTTGAAGGATCCAAGACACTTCCTTTTTTTGCTTTTTATCCGTTTTGTAATTTGTTGAATTCTTACCTTTATTTATTAATCAACAACATACTAATAATCATAATTTCATATGCCACATAATTTTTTGGAATTTTTTTTGTCAATGTTAAATATTTTTTATATTAATTAGATTTTTTTAATGATTTTATTTATTTTAAAAATATTTTATTGTTAAATTATTTTAAATGAAATTAGAGTTAATAGATATATAAATATATATAATGTTGGTAATAAGTTTTTTAAAATATCAAATAATTTATATAATATATTTATTATTTAATTTTAAGATATTAGTAGATATAATTTGTAGATTAAATAATTTTATATTATAAATTTTATAATTTATATAAAATTTGATTTAAATAATTATTTGTTATATTTAATAGACATTGTTGTCAAAAATAGATATCTAGTTTTGATAATAAGAATTAAAATATTATATAATTTTTATAATGTATTGTTATTTGATTTTAAAATAAAATATATTTTCAAAATATAATAATTTTTGTTTCTTATATAAATTTTAAATAAATACATAAAATATTAATATTAAAATATGTGAATATATAGTACGGTTGAATTATGCTAGTTACTTTGAAATGTAAGTAGTTTCAAAACATTAAACACATATCTTGTATATTATCATGATTTATAAAGAAACTGCCAAAAAAAAAAAGGATTCCAGCCAAAATCAAGGTAGTAATAAAAGATCCATTATAATGGAATGGAGAGCAACTGGAAATACTCTAACCAGAGAAGAATACGACAACACAAGATCCATTATGGGAAAAGAAAGAGAACCAAGACAGGAAAAACAAAGAGAAGGATCTGTGAACCAAAGTGATTACCTAACAAGACTCAGACGTAGCCTAGACCAAGGAGTAGACATCCATAACCAACAGCAACTTGAAAGATCACCCCTGTACAATCTGGAGGCCATGAATGAAAGGGGAAGGGAGACGCAAAAAGAAAACACAACTCCACTAATGAGGAATCTGGCAATAACGGATTACCCAAAACCCCATGAAGGGCTGTCCTTTGAAGAAGTTATGGAGGAACTACAGGAATCTACAAGACGGTATATAAGCTGCAAGGATCCTGTGGAAAGAGCAGCAAGGATCCAAAGAGTTCAACAAGGGGAGGAAAAGGACCTTATGAAAGATACAGCCCTAATGATCATTGAAGAGGCAAAGAAAAAAGCAACGGGATACACAAGAAACTACCAACTGCGAGATGAGGAAGGGGAAGAGAACCCGGAGCATAACCTGACCACAAACTTCCCAACACTTCCAAATGATGAGGAAGCAGGAACCTCTTTACTCCCCATATTCAGGAGCAAAGCCAGAGCACCGCTGAGAAGATCATCTTCCAATACCCCTCTGCAGATACATGGATCTAGCCTGAAAAAAAGAAGACTCTTTCAAAATCAAGGACAGTACAAAAAGAGAGCAACTCCTATAAGGGTAGGAAGCAGGCCCAACCCCAGATCATCAACACGGAGTCTCAGGACTCATCAATCTGAAACGGAAAATGGTCAAGGACAAAACAACCAGAACACAACACAAGGAGGAGCAAATATAGGACAATCTCGGGAACAAGGAAACAAGAAGGATTTTCAGTCCCGAGAAAACTCCATTCCTTAACTGTAGCAGCTTGGAACGTGTGTGGATTGGGGACCACTGAAACGTTCCAGAGGCTGAAAGAAATTCAAGGAAAACACAGTCCAAATATCCTCTTCCTCAGTGAGACAAAGAAGCAAGAAGACTTTGTCAAGGATAAACTGAAAGAACTAAAGTATGAGAGATTCAGTTTAGTCAATCCGCAGGAAAATGCTAGTGGGGGCTTAGCTTTGGCTTGGTCAGAAGATGTGGAGATTGAGATTCTGGAACAAAACAAGAACTTCATCGACACTAAGGTCAAATACAAGAGAGACAACTTCTACGCAACCTTCACATATGGCCCACCAGAAAGAGAAAACAGGAAGCCAATCTGGGATGAACTGAGCAGAATAGCTCTAGCAAGAGAGGGGGCTTGGTACCTGACAGGAGATTTCAATGAGATAACAAATGGAAGTGAAAAACAGGGGGGCTCAACCAGACCAGAGGGATCTTTCTCGGATTTCAGAACTTTTATGTCTGAGTGCGACCTATTTGACCTCAAATACTCAGGAAACATGCTATCTTGGAGGGGAAAGAGAGGCCAACATCTGGTATACTGCCGTCTAGACAGAGCAATGGCCAATAGTGCTTGGGCTGATGAGTATCCAAATGCAAGAAGTGAGTATCTGAAGTTCTCAGGATCAGACCACAGACCTATCTTAACTCACTTTGCTCAGCCAAAAACGAAGAAAGCAAAAGTATTCAGGTATGACAGGAACCTAAGAGATAATAAGGAAGTCATAATACTGATACAAAAAGCATGGAGAGGAGATGGTAGAGGAACAGTAACGGCTAGAACAAGTCGATGCAGAAGAGCAATAATCCAATGGAGCAAAGAGAAACATCAAAACTGCAGAAAAGCCATTGACCAACTAAAGGAAGAACTGGATGCAGGAATGACTGATGCTGAGACTCCAGAACTGATAATTCAAAAGCTACAAAAGGCACTGTCTGATGCTTATAAGAAGGAAGAAGCCTACTGGAGGCAAAGGAGTAGATTGAACTGGCTGGCCCTAGGAGACAGAAACACTAGCTATTTCTTTGCAGTGACTAGAGGAAGAAGAGCCCAGAATAGGATCACTGTCCTAGAGGATGATGAGGGAGAAGCCCACTATGAGGAGGACAAAATTCTAAAAGTGATCTCTGATTACTTTACTGAACTGTTTTCCTCAGAAGAAACGGACCCAGAAGCAATTGTTAACAGTGCAATAAAAAAAGTCATCACTGAGGAGATAAACCAGAAGCTGATAACCATTCCCTCAACAGAAGAAATCAGGAAAGCCTTGTTCTCAATCCACAAAGATAAAGCCCCTGGGCCTGATGGCTTTTCAGCTTGTTTCCACCAATCAAACTGGACAACCATCAAGGAAGATATGACACGAGAGATACAAAATTTTTTCAGGAATGGAGCTCTACCAGAAGCTGTAAATGAAACACACATCCGGCTAATTCCCAAGATATCAAGCCCAAAGAACATCAAGGAATACAAACCTCTTGCAATGTGTAATGTCTATTATAAAGTTTTCTCCAAGATCATCACTAGGAGACTCCAACCTACACTCAATGCCATAATCTCTGAAAACCAGACTGCATTTGTACCAAAGAGGAACATCACAGATAATGTACTTCTTACCCATGAGGTGCTGCATTACTTGAAGAAGTCACAAGCGACTAAAAGGTGCACAATGGCCGTAAAGACTGACATGACAAAAGCATATGACAGGCTTGAGTGGAAGTTTATTGAGGTGGTCCTTAGAAGAATGGGATATCATGAAAGAATGATCAACTGGATCATGCAATGCGTATCTACAGTGTCTTATTCCTTTCTAATTAATGGAGAAGCTAAAGGAAGAGTGATACCAAAGAGGGGAATTCGGCAAGGTGACCCACTGTCACCTTTTTTATTCATTATCTGCAGTGAAGTTTTGAGTGGACTGTGCAAAAAAGCTGAGAGAGAAGGCAGCCTAGTTGGGATTAAAGTTGCAAACAAAAGTCCAAGAGTTAACCACCTCCTATTCGCTGATGATACAATGTTCTTCGTTAAAACGGAAGAAAGAAGCTGTGAACAACTGGTCAACATACTAAATACCTATGAGAAAGTGTCAGGACAGAAAATCAACAAGGAAAAATCTTCTGTGACTTTCTCTGCAAAAACCAGTGGGGAGATAAGGGAAAGAGTTAAAGCACAGATAGGAATCCTAAAAGAGGGAGGTAAAGGGAAATACTTGGGGCTACCAGAACTCTTTGGAAGGAAAAAGAGAGACCTATTTGCATCAATAGTAGATAGAATCAAACAGAAGGCTTCAAGCTGGTCGACAGCCCGACTGTCTAGTGCTGGAAAAATGATCATGCTCAAGTCAGTCCTCTCAGCAATACCAACTTACACAATGTCAAGTTTCAAACTACCTATTGGACTGTGTAAAAGAATCCAAGCAGCCCTAACACGCTTCTGGTGGGACTCAAACTCAGAGAAAAGGAAGCTTTGCTGGATAGCTTGGAAGGACTTAGCAAAGTCAAAGAAGAAAGGAGGCATTGGTTTCAGAGAAATCCAATGTTTCAACGAAGCTTTACTGGCTAAAATGGCATGGAGACTGCTGAAAAACCCAAAGTGCTTACTCTCTAGAGTACTAATGGGGAAATATGCCAATGATAAAACACTGCTTGATGCAACAGTGCCCAAGAATGCTTCCCATGGATGGCGAGGAGTAATAGCGGGAAGAGATCTCCTGAAAATGAACCTGGGAAAAGCTATAGGAAATGGGAAACAAACAAGCCTATGGAGGGACAAGTGGCTGGTTGAAGGAACTAGCAGTCTGATAATAGGCCCAGCAACAGCAGAATCAGTGGACTGGAAAGTCTCGGATTTGATCAATCCAGAAACAGGTGAATGGATCACGGAAAAGCTAAAGGAGATCCTACCACTAAACTGGGAGCAAATACTCTGTATGGAAACAAGCAAAACAGGAGTAGAGGATGACTTTATCTGGCTTGGCACAAAAGATGGGAACTACTCAGCAAAGTCAGGATATCATGCAGTCATGGACTATACCGACAGAGAAAATCAGAGTGAACACCAACAAGGAACCTTCAACTGGGTTAATGAGATATGGAGAGCACAAACAATCCCAAAAATAAAGGTTTTTATGTGGAAAGCAGCAAGAGAAGCTTTACCTGTGGGAATGAACCTTGTGGCAAGACACATCATCCAAGAAGGAAAGTGCACTAGATGCAACCAACCTGAGACAACAAAACATCTCCTTTTCGACTGTGCTTATGCAAAAAGGGTATGGGAAATGGCACCACTCCACGAGAAAATCGAAATCAAAAGGAAGACACCCTAAAGAGCATACTACAAAAGTCAAAAGGGATTAAGAGCTTACCACCAACAGGCATAACAAAAGGATCCCTCTTCAACTGGATCTGCTGGGAACTGTGGACAACCAGGAATAAGAAACTATTTGAAAACAGGGAAATCTCAGAAACTGAAACAATAACAGCAGCAACAAAGGCGGCTAGAGAATGGTCAAATGCTCAACAAAATCTGGGAAAAGAAAGCATAGAATTTAAAGATCGAGAAAGCTTACCAGAGCAACCGAAGATGGAGCCGGATGAAATCCAAATCAACACCGATGCAGCGTGGATCAAAGGGAAATTACAAGCGGGATTAGGATGGTGCTTCACAAACAAAGAGAACCAACTGTACCGACAACAAGGAAAGATCAGAAGATACACAGCCTCACCAGCGATGGCGGAAGCAGCGGCAATCATGGAGGCGATGAGAGATGCAAAGAGTCAACACATCCGCAAAGTAAGAATCGTTTCGGATTGCAAGATCATAATCGAAGCAATCAACCAAACCAGAGCTCTTCCGGAGTGCTTTGGCATCATCAACGACATTATAAATGTGTCAAAAACCTTTTTTAAGTGCAATTTCTTGATTGTGCCCAGGAGAGAGAACAGAAAAGCTGATGAAATCGCGAAAACGATTCTAAGGCAATTCGAATCCTCACCATCTGTAATAGATCTGTAGTTTTTATTTGAAATGAAAAACATTTATTCTGACCAAAAAAAAAAAAAAAAAAAAAAAGGTAGTAATAAAAATGATCACAGTGGAAATCCTGGGGTACGTTTGTAAATAGTCAGACAACGTGGGTCCCTCGAACCAAACTATTTTTATTACTAATGTACTATGTTATACCGCTACATTAATTTAGTTTTAAGTACTATAGTTATTAACATGTAACATGCCTAAGTGACGAGTGATAACGATACTTTTCTTTTGAGACATGAAGTAGCTCCTAACAATTTTTGCCTAACAAATTGTCTAATCAAAGATAGAATTAAGATCTACTTGGCCTTAATTCAAGAATTATTATTATTATTATTCTCATGTACACCGGGTGCGTCTTTTACCGTCTTTTATTCAGAGCCTCGACACTGCGTTACGGGGAAGTCGTCGTCATCACGTAAGGTGAAGGAAAAAGACTAGAGTACCCATACATTTTCTGAATATTTACAAACATAGCCTTGTCCACTAGACATTGAGAGCAGATTGGACAAGACAAGAGATAGAGAGACCACACCCCCTCACGTACGGTTTGTTATGTTGCGTCCCTACGCGGCGTGCAAGTGGCTCGTTGTCCTTCTGGAAAACGACGTTGTTTATCAAAATCGTTATTAATGAGTTTTTAGCTTTATTATATAATCTTCTTATCTTTGTTAATCGTGTCTCATTTAGATTCAGCTCCTGTCAACTTTTTATTCGTTCTACATCTATTCTTACATTCCCTACCAAAGTTAGATAGTGTTAATCTGCCAAGAGTTTCAAAATTGGTGACTATTTTAATAGTACTTACTAAGTATGCATGAAATAGAAAATCAAGAGAGTTGGAGATTATAATATAGAGTATAGGAACGAAAGATGAATTTTTAAAAATGTAGAGAATGAATTGTAAATTATAAAGGAAGAAGGTAACAATTATGTTGTAATAGTATATAGAATTACTAATTACAAGAAAATATAAAGTATTTTTCATTAAAAAAAAAAGAACATATAAAGTATCTCTCATGTATTTGAGCGGTTGAGGTAGTCCAAGTGGTAGAAGGGTCCGAGGTGGCAAACACCACCCGGGTTCGACTCCAGGCGGAAACAAAAATGCTTCCTCTGCTCACAACGTGGGCACTGGGCCTAAAGGCCCTGGGCCTAAAGGCCCAGGGAAAACCCTCCCAGGTGAAGCTGGTCTGCGGCCTGACTGGGCCCAGAGAGATTAGTCTGGACCTTGGTCTGGGATCCTCCCTGGATTATCAAAAAAAAAAAAAAAAAAAGTATCTCTCATGTATTTTATGTGGAACTCTCATTGTAGTCTAATATTTTCTTTTCATTTTTCATCAAAAAAAAATTGGTGAATATAATTATGAGATTCATATTGTGTTGAATATTATACTGTGTTGACAAAAAAAAGTTGAATATAATTGAGTTTTTTTCCCAATGTTAACTTTTGATGGCCATATAAGCATATACTATTAAATATCAGAGAAAAGGTAAAATAAATAAATATATATATATATATATAATTGGAAAAGGTGAAAGGGAAATAGCTGTGAAGTTGGTACGGAAAGACGAGTGCAATGGATTGGACCATAATCTCACTAATCAATTATGTTGTTCTTTTATCTTTTCTTTTTGAACTAATATGTTGTTGTTCTTCGTTGCTAGAGTTTTTTTTTTTTTTTTGGTAAAAATATTAAAATTTATTACTACCATTTTCGAATTTACGACAGAAATATAGAGATACAAAAAAATCAAAGAGACCGAAAATAAAGACTACAATCTAACTAGGCCACAACAATAAAATGGATTCGTTGCTAGAGTTACGTCTAGACATTCGAGTTTTCAGGTAGAATTCATTTAAAAATTCGTCTATTTTTGGATCAAGTTTAGATCGGATTCTTTTGGGTTCGAATCGATTCGGGTCTATTAATGGTATACTTACAAAAATTCGGATTTTACATGTATTATTCGGTTTAGATATTTTTAGATATTTTTGGGTTTTCAGATTTAAACTATCTGAAAATATCCAAAAAAACATGTAAAATATTTGAAAATTACATATTCATAAGGTTCTATCAAATCGTAAGATTTTATTGGATTTAATCGAATCGGTTACTAATAGATTACTAACAGATTACTAAAAAAAAATCAGTATGTTTAACTTGTATTTAGTATATTATTAATAGATTTATATGAATACCCAAAAAATATGCTGATAAAATTCGGATTTGAATGTGTATCCGTAGATCTTCAACTATCATACCTCAAAAAAAGAATTCATATATAAACTTGGATCCGATTCGACCCAAAAAATTCAAATCGGTTCGAGATCGGATCCTCGGGTCCAAATAAAAATGTCTGACCTTGTTGGAGCACTATGATACTTTTAGTTCTCCAAGTACTACAACTCTCACTATTTCAAATAGTTTTTAACTTATTTATTTTGTATGGCAAAATACAATTTTTTATTAAATATATACTTATAGTTTTTTCCTTTTTATATAATTTTATTTTATTTGATTACTTACATTTTTTTTAATTGTTTAATTTTATATTTTATTTTAGTACGAACCTTAAGAGATTGATATTAAAAATTAACAATGACACTACATAAAGAGATATGATTAGAAAAAAGAAATAATGACTATTGTTCTTAATGTTGATGATGAACTTGAAGGTGAGATTATAATACATATGAAAACACTTATGCGTATGGAATCAATTATCGCGTTTAGAACTCTTCACAACTTCTCATTGCTCAAAACTTTCAAAGTGTTGTTTTTATTTTTATCCCAGGAACCCAAAATGGGATAGCTGATGCAATAGCAAGAAAAGCCCCAAGGTTCATGACCATAGGCTCAACCCCCTTTGTACCTACTTAAGTTTTAATGAAGTTTTTCACAGTTCAAAAAAAAATGAAAACACTTATGCGTATGGAATCAATTATCGCGCTTAGAACTCTTCACAACTTTTGAAATTAGCTCCAAAAGACAGTAGCATAAATTTCTGTTGCAATAAAAAAATAAAGATGAGCTCTAAAATAAATTCAATTTGAATTCATATTTTAGTATAACTGCACAGAATTTATATATTTCATATTTATATAAGTTCTTTTATATGATAATTATTCATTTATAGTATTTATGAGATAATGTATTTACATAGGATTTCAAAATAAATTAGGAAAATGGTTGTTAACTATACGAAAACAACACTACATGACAACATATCTGAACAATGGTAATGTATACAAAATTATACAAACTATATGTTTACAATGAAAACATATATGAATTAAATGGTGTTATGTTGTTAACATCACAACCGAATTTCCAATGACCAGAATAGTGTATTATATAAGTCATATTATTAACTTCATAATAATACGATGCAATTATTAAACCATATTCGATAATAAAAATTCAACCCAAAGTAAATGATCATAAACTGTTTGGTTTTATTTGTTTTAGTTTAAGATCATTTGATTTGTGTTGGGATTTTACTATCATATGTGGTTTAATAATTGTGTGGTTTTAGTACTGAGTTAATAATCCGACGTCTGATACTATATTTTCATGATCGAAAATTTAGTTATGATGTTAGCAACATAACAACATATAGTGTATATATATATATATATATATATATATATATATATATATATATATATTCTCTTGTGAATTATATAGTTCATATAGTTTTGTATATATTAATATTGTCTAAATGTGTAATTTTGTAGTCGTGTCTATTTTGTGTAGCTAGCGATCATTTTTTCAATAAATTATTATTTATTATTTTATCAAATTATGTGATATTTTGAATCAGTCCACTTCATGACCTGATAAATTTATTAAATTATTATAATTATTAATTTATCAAATATTAATTTATATTTTTATTATATATAATATTAAAATTTTAGATGGAACTTGGAGGTATATCTAAAAACGATAATAGGAACCAATCAAGGAAAGTTGACATTCTCTTTCTCTTGCTAATTGAAAATTTGACATGTATAATATACACGTCTAAGGTTTCTCTCTCTTCGGTTTAGAGAGATGAAAACCTCTCTCGGTGGGCTCGCCGCTGTCCTTCACCCGATTTTTTGTTCGGCGTTTTGCCCTCCGATGTGGGGTTTTTTTTCTTCTGATTTTCCGATCTTCTCTCTTATCCATCTTTCAGATCGGGACGTCTTTTTCCCCAGTTTTCTTTCTCTGATCTTCTGGATCGGTTTGTTGGTATAGTGTTTTGTTTCCGATCACCCCCTGTTCAAATCTTTAGTTTCTTTCGTGGGTTTAATCAGATTGTTTTGGTGTGTTCGGGCTTTCCCTAATAAGTCCGATTTTGATTATATGGCTGGCTGATCTTAGTCCGCTATCGGACCTTCCAGTTTCTGGTCTCTTTCCGACTTCGATCGATGACGATCTCCCTCCCTCTCTCTGCTTTCGCCGTATTGGTCTCTGAGTTGGTCTCCGGTTGCTTTCGCTCATCCGATTCGCGAGGATTAATATCGTCTTGGTCTCACCGGCTTTAGAGGACAAGCCTTCGGTGGCTCTGATGGGTTTCTTAATCCCATCTGCCAAGGCGCCTCCTTGGCTTTAGATGTTTCCGGCAGCTTTCCGTTGACGGTTTTCTTTGCTTGCAGGTGAACATACGGCGGTTTTGGGATGTGCATGATCGGCAAACGCTCCCTGTTTCCTGCTACGAAGTGGTCCGGTTCGGTGGCACGGCGTTTTCTTCTGCGCATGTGTCCTGGCTCCGGCGATGCTTATTCCCTGATACGTGTCCCTCCGAGTGCAGAGCTGGCCGCGTGGACTCTTATCCTTTGATTTGGGCTCTGTCAAATTTGAGTGGGCTTTTGTTGGTTTCTTCTTAGCAGGGCTTCGGCCCGTTTGTAATACTTAAGGCCTTGGCCCATTAATCGAAATTGTTGACCAAAAAAAAAAAAAGGAAAGTTGACAACAATTATGGACAGTTAATATTATTAAACACCGTTTAGAAAAATATTTATGGACATGTTTCATAAAACTTTAGTCGATTTTCATAAAACTCTAGTCGATAGAATATCAATGCAACACTAAGGCTGCAGCTGGAATACATTTTTGTGGGATAAATTTATTTGGAATACAACATTCCATTAAATCCCATAAAAATTTAACCAGTTATAATGAAAACAGCTCCATATATCCCATTTTTTTATTGGAAAAAACCACTAAAAATTTATCCCTTTTGTTCCATATCTCAAGCGTCCACGAATGAATGGAAATAATGTGATTCACTATTCTATTAATAACTTAACTTTTTATTCCATTTCATTATCATTCTACTTTCTTATTCCAAAGTTAATTATTCCTTTTATTTATAACATTCCGTGGGAGGATACCATTTTTTTTTTGATTAAACACGTGGTATTATCCCATCGGCTTTCTAGATTTCAAAATTACAGTCCATGTGCACGCCTCGTTTCATCCGCAGTTCTTTAGGGTGACCAAGTGAGGAGTGTAAAGCAGATGGATCGAACCCTGAATGTGAGAGGATACCAATTACAGCCTAAAAGAACATGAGAGGTTATGATCATGCCTAATGAAGCTAATTCATTCTAATATATTTTGCATTTGCTCAGAATGTTTGTTGATCATTTCTATTGATCACGTTCTGACTCTTAGTGTTAAAATGAATAATGGACTCCTGATAATAAAAATGTTATACTTTTGTTTGCTGGCTGTTTTGTTAACTGCATACTATGAAGTTGTTAATAATTTCCTTGTTGCATTATTTTCTTGTAAATAATTGATCTGAACAAAATTGTGTCGCCCGACAAATTCTCCTCCCAACATTTTCTGGAACAAAAGTGTTTCTTTCTTTACATATATACTCATATACATGTAGCTATATGTCTCTCTATATATAATTTCTATATAAAAATCATTTGATCAGTGTCTTCTAGGAGTTAAGTTATAGTTTTCTAGAACATATTTGATAAAACTGGAACAATACTTATAAGATTAACATAGTTCATGCGCAAGAATGACACATACAAATCGGGAAATGATCCAAAAATTATATTTGTTACAAAAAACTTTAGTTTCTGCATTTTGCTATATAAATATTAATATAAATCAGGTCTTTTATCTTATATATATACAGACTAGTTAATACATAAATGTATGAATTAAATTTTAAATCGATGTAACCATATAAAACTGAAATCAAATAATACTAATCTTTAATATGATGACTAATCTATAATATGATGACAGTGTTAGTTGAAAGCTAACAAACTTAAACTAACAAAATTTATTTGAATTCAACCGAATGAACAACAAATTTTTGTGAAATTCTTATTTTTTACATTTATTTAGTATAATATAAAATAAACTACTTAAATGTTTTATATTTTGAATTAGTTACTTCACCAAAATAAATAAAACCGATTTTTTTATAGCAAACGGAAATATCTTATAATCTGAAAAAGAATTTTCAATCAAATAAAAATATCCTGAATCGGAAAAAAAATTGCCACCAATTCGGTAAAGAACATTTAACCATGATCAATCGTTGGAAGAAAAATGAAACCAAAAAAATAAATGAAAGAGAGTACTCTCAAATGTCACATGGTGGTCCAAAGTCCAATCACAGATCAAGACGTGCAATGTATTGAAGCCTAATCTTTCTCAACTTCCTCATGCAACATGCTTCTTACCACGAACAACGGCGCATTTTTATTTTATTTGTCATATCAATAATTATTTAATGTTGGCTAAAATAACTATATGAATATATTTGTCCCATCTCCGATATTATATGCTAAAGATTCATACAATCAATACATTTTCGCAAATTCTGAGTATTGCTCGAATCTTTTCATGTTTTATAGAGTTGGAGTTTATAACCGGATGTAATCATATAAACCCCCTAATACAAATTATCAACATGTCAAGATTGAAACAAATCAATAGATTAAAAAACATTAGTATAATGACAAAACACCAGCATTAATACAAACCCTTTGTTTATTTTTTTTAAAACACCATCATTAACACAAACCTTTAGGATACAAGTCATGATCCAATAATGCATACGATGTAAGTTAAGAGGAGAAAATTTAATGAGTAATTCTTTTGTACAGATTTAACTTTTCTTGTTTTAAAAGTTTTAAGTGTAAGGTCCATTGGACATGGTCATGACACGAATCTAAAAGTGCAATTATTTTCCATTATCTTAACCACTTATTTCATACCCACTGTTTTTGTGATGTGAAAACTTAGGATCTGACAACTTCAATCTAAGACAAAAAAACAAACATATAAATAATTTATTTACATATAATGCAAAACTTGGTGAATAACAAGCAACCTTAGTTCAATCCCTTTTGGAAAGAATGTTTTACGCCTAAATGGTATTAGCAAAGGCTGATTCCGGGTCTAGAGTGGGATTAAGGCCGAAGGCCCAAACCCATCCTGGTTATACAAAAAAAAAAAAAAAAATATAATGCAAAACCTTCAAGCTATTAAAAATGTGATATTAAACCATTAATTTAAATGACTTGAGGAAATAGTTCTTCAAAGTATTTGAAAAGCAATGGTGAGTAGCATTATGTCTTTACATCTTTTAAATACTTATTATTTTCATTCAAATCATAGTTTTATTTTTTGTTTCCAACGCAAATTATGATTCTTTATAGATATTACTTTTTGGTTGACAAAAGATATAAATATATATTTTTTCCATGTCAAATAATACAGTGAGCAATAAGAGAAGGATATGGAAAGACTAATGCGGGGAGCTATATATGTCACGTGTCTTGTGAATGTAAAAAGATTCGGCTGAGTTTGAACGCAACTATATATTTTCCTAATCTTAATTTCCACATCTCTGTTGAGTCATGAAAAAAGGAATTAAATTTTGATGCTAGAGTCAAACATTTGGATAAATCTTCTTCTGTCGCTTTTAAACTCAATATAATGTTTCAGGTCAAACTGTGATCACAAAAAGTTTAGGTCATTCCTAAGAAGATGATATCATGTCTCTTTTCCTTATCCTTATCTCCCAGTTATATTTTTTTATGTGCGAACGAGATTTTGTAGCTAGAAGGGCATTAGTTTCATATAAATTGTAGTACAATACAGTTTTCAGAATTGATCGATATTATTGATTTTACCAGACATGTGGAACATGCACATGTAATAATATTACTATCGAACTTGCCTTTAACCGTAGCTGACAAAATGGCATAATTTCTTAGGTGGAGAATTATAGAATTCATAAACGGTTTCTTTAAAGTATTAAAATGTTTGATGCATCAAGCAAGCATATGAAACGAGCTGGCCCTCCAAACAAGTGCAAGATGGAGTTATCTTTGTGAGAGATTCAAAATCAAGGAATGATAAAATTATGACAAAGTAAGCCCAAAACAAAAAATGTACAAGTCTGAGAGAAAAGAACAACAAAAAGATTTCAACTCTTACAGAGGCATGCATGAGGGGCTCTTTGTGATTGGAATAAGTAGAGAGTTACGTTGTCTTCAAGTCCATTACGGCGCCTAAATTGGTTATCTACAAACTACGACTCTTCTGATGAAGTTTTTTCTATTGGTGGACCAAAATATGAAACGGATTCACCAATTCAAATGGGTACATTAACAAACTTACCAGCATCATTGCCACCACGTAATCTTAGAAAGGTTTGGGAAACTGGATCAATGCAAGGATAAGGTAGATGAAGATGTTTATACGATCACATGTATTTCTCTGCCCCCTCCAAAATCCACATTGTAATATCACCAGCTTTTGATATAACATAAGCTAACTTCCCGCGAGAAAAGTATCACTACGATGATTCCATGGTACTCGTTTTTCAGATCTGACATGGAAGCTCACAAATAACTGATCTACACGAACAATATTAACATAAATTGATGCAGTCCATAGCGCAAAGGGACAGACATGGTGATTGACGACACCATGGAGAGACTCCATGAATTTTGGGCACATCCTAATGTAAGAATCCGAGGCTGATTGCTACCCTCTTATGTTCACCAAGACGAGGAGGAAAATTAGGCATAAACAAGACTTTGTATGTACCCATCGATCGGGTCGTATCCCAACAAGCTCGCAGTATCACTCCAGCCTTTGGTTGAGAAGTATATTTTTCTGAGACAACTTATTTGACTTTTGGACATACATTTTTCCCGAGAGATTTTCTATAGAGGTACGTAATTTATGTTTCAGTATAAAAGGAAGAGAAGACATTATTGCTTAATAAATATATTCTGGTATAAAAAACTTAAAACAGTGTTTCTTAGACATATACCCAGCAAGCCAAAACCAATCTAATGTCTGTTGTCTGTGTGAAACCAATGAATCAGAGCTTCCACTTTTAAGATCAAAATAGTAATAATAAAAAAAAAAAAAAACACCAAGCACAATCCAAACTAATTAAGATGAAGACCCAAAAAAACTTACTATAGAAAAAGCACAAAGGGAAAGTCTGTGAGAGTGAGCCACTTCTTCATATCTCTTTATATAAACCACAGATTTGCAGGAGAGAAGGAGAGATTAGCGTTACCGAGAAGGAACAATGCGATGACGACCAGAACTATGAGTCCAATCCACATCCATTGCCTCA
Organism: Orychophragmus violaceus; assembly: GCA_030180135.1. Classification (NCBI taxonomy): domain Eukaryota; kingdom Viridiplantae; phylum Streptophyta; class Magnoliopsida; order Brassicales; family Brassicaceae; genus Orychophragmus; species Orychophragmus violaceus. Next base: position 9,949,293 of record CM058229.1, on the reverse strand, counting down.
GTTTTCTCTTGCTTCCTCTGTTCCTTAATGGTAGAGGAATAGATTTTGACTTGTTTTGTTTCAGAAACTGTGATGATGGTTTGTGGGGTTTCTTAATATGTTGACTCTCCTCTGCAGTTTGTTTCTTTGGAATCTCAATCTCCCGTGGAGTTTCGATTACAGATTCTGATGGGTTCTCTGCTGTCACTTCTGATGTAATAACACCCTTTCTTCTCTCCTTCTTCCTCAGTTTCTTTTCTCGTTCCTGCACAATAGAGAGTTATGTTCATCAGATCAATGACTCGAATCATCCTTGTACCAACATAAACATACAAGTTACCTTTTCTTTTTCTTCAGCTTCCTTCTTAGCCTTAAGATCAGCTCTTGCTTTTGCCTTTTCTTCTTTCTTCTTCTTTCTCTCCATTGCCTCTTTCGCTTTTGCTATCTCCTCCAACCGATGCTGCTCCTTCATCTTCGCGGCTTCCTTTTCTTTTCTCTTCTCCTCTTCTTTCTTAATCAATTCCTCTTCCTCTTTGGTTAACTTAGGTGCCTCTTCTTCTTCTTCTTCTTCCTTCGTTGCTGACTTCTCTATCTCCTCTTTTGCAGATACCGATTCCTTCTTGACAATTGGAGGAGGCTGGTCTGGCTTGACAGCTTTCTTAGATTTCGTGGTCTGGCTCTTCTTCTCAGCGGGTTTTGGAACATCCTTTCCACTGTTTTCAACTTTTGAACCTTCAGATTTAACCACCTTCTCTTGTTGTACTGAAACTGGTGGAGCTGTCTCATGTTTCTCTGCTTTGTTACTCGAAGTACTAAATTTGTCCGTTCTTGTAGCATAAGTGATCTGGGGTGGCACCTCATCGGGGCCAAGAGATCGTCCATCTAGTGTTCCTAGTCTTCTTACGGTACTCCTTGTGTTGCATCTTACATAGTAGTTACGGAACTCCTCATTGTTGTTCCACATATTCATGAAATTCTCCACCTGTTTAAAGACCTATGATAAGTACAAAACCGACATCCACGGATTAAAAACCGTTGTAGAAATTTGGATTGTGCTTATACCTGGTCAGAACAAAGGCTTTGCAGGGCTGCTCTGTCTTTCTTCAAAGCCATTTCATATGCTGCCCTTGAATCATCTCTATACTTGAAGAAATATTTGTTCTGCAATCCAAAGAAGATTTGTAAAAGTGAAGAACTAATCTAAACATAGATGCAAGCATTTGTAAGTTTATGTCCGATTCCTGACGCTCTCTGGGTACCTTTTCTCGTTGTTGTTTCTTCAAATCCTGTAGGTGCGCAAATGCTTCCTGGCGAACAGCATCCGCAGCTCTGAACTGTTGTTGCAGTTTACTCTGTGCTTCCCATTCCTCATCACACTTTTTCTTAGCAGCTTTTGTTACTGCTTCCACTTTTGAGAGATCGTTTCTTAGCACGTCTAGTTCCTTCCTCAACACCTGTGATCAGCAGAAATGTCACATTATGTACTGTGTAAATGATATACGCAAAGAATGATTAGATAACTAAATCACTATAATGGATGTTATGCAAATAGAAGGAAATAAATGCCCTTCAACCGACAAAATAGGTTGAATAAATGCAAAGAGACTAGAACGGGTATCAACTAAAGAAATCCAGATGGGATACAAAAGATGACTTCTAGACTGTGTAGTGTACCTTCAAACGCTCTTCTGTTTTATCTTTCTCATCTAATGCTTGCTTAACTTCATCCTTCGTACCCATACTCGAAGATATCTGACCACGGAGTTGCTTCAACTGCTTTATTTCACGAATGAATCCTTTTTCTTCACTCAGAGATAAAGTTTCATGTTGTATCATGTGTTCCATATTTTGCACCTGGTTGGACGCAGAAAAAAATGAGATAGGTTAGCATAATCAAGTTTGACAAGCAAAATACTTGAACAAGACTTAGCTGGAAACGCAATCTACAGAGAGCCTTACCCTCGAATCAATATCGTCAACAGACGCAGCACTCTTAACCCGGCTAATCACAGACTGAAGGGCCTCAATTTCCTGCCGCTTTGAATGCATTGCTTTTCTTGCAGATCTCTCTTCTGCCATGGCCGCTTTGTAACTGATATCATAGTCCTTGCATGTTGCCTATAAATAACCATTTCAACAAATGTCAGAGCCAAATTTAGTTTAAGATGTTTTGCCTTATGACAGATTTCAAAAGCATTTCTTACGCGTATCTTTTGGATGTCCTCTTTAAGAGCATCCCGACTCTGTGTTTTCTGATCAACCTGGGCTTCAGCCTGCTTGAGTTGCTCTGCTAACTTCTCGTCATCATATCTTGGAACTCTAGGCAGAAAGTAAAATGGTCTAATCTCTATCTCTGCTGCTACAGCGCGTTCAGAACCTTCTATTTTGTCATCTGTTCTAGCAGCATCTCCTGCACACCACAATTTAAATATTCAGTCAACTCTAGCCCTCTCATCCTAAACAGAAGTACATAGCCTAATTTCATTTTCTAACTTATTACCTCCTTTGTTTTCAGCAGGTTGGCTGTCTTCGCAGTCTTTAGCTCCTGTGTGTATGGTATCAGTAGATGTAACCACTTTGGATTCAAGATCCTGTGCACAGGTCTTGGTTTCAGATGCAACTGAGGTAGTAGCGCCATCTGTCTCACTTTTTTCCTCCCTAGAATCCTCCTCCTTGCTTACCTTTACTATATCATTGTTGATGAGAGGAGATTTTGTGCTGTCAAAGCTCTTAGTATTCAAATCGACTTCTTCATCTGTTTTCATCACAGATCTTTCTTTTATGACCGCGTCTTTTATCTCAGAAACTTCTTCAGAAGGTGTATCCTCACACACATCAACGGGGATGGTAACATTCACTTCTGAACCACAATTGACTTCTCTGTCTATTTCACCAAATTGAATAGCGGGTGCAACAACATGTGGTTCAGGGCTTTCTTTAATTGGTTGCGCAACTTCAGATTTTGTTGCAACAGCGCCTGTTTCGCCAGCCGCTCCTTCTGCTGAGCTTTCTACCAATTCAGAGACAGTGGTTTTGGAATCCAACAAGCTCGATGGTCCATTGATGTTTGTAGAGATAATCTCAGCACTCAGATTCTCAGATAGATTAGGTGACTCTTTCGCTTCCTCAACAGAGGTCCCTTTGCTGTTGTCTTCTTGAACTTCCTCAGCTGGAGCATGTTTTTCATTCACGTCTGTAACTTCTTTTGACTGAGCACTACAATCATCTTGAATCTTCTGGTTCGTCTCAACTCCATGATCCTTTGAGAAACCTTGACTTCTAGTGTCATCATTTAGATTTAGACTTGTGTCATTGGCACTCAGATTCTCAGATAGATTAGGTGACTCTTTCGCTTCCTCAACAGAGGTCCCTTCGCTGTTGTTTTCTTGAACTTCCTCAGCTGGAGCATGTTTTTCATTCACGTCTGTAACTTCTTTTGACTGAGCACTACAATCATCTTGAATCTTCTGGTTCGTCTCAACTCCATGATCCTTTGAGAAACCTTGACTTCTAGTGTCATCATTTAGATTTACACTCGTGTCATTGGCAGAAGGCACGTCTTCATGTAGCTCATGGGATGGAAGTTTTTCAGCAATCCCAGATATCTCACCACGTTCTGATTCCTGCTGGTTAGTACACGTTAAGTCATCAGAAATAGGAGCCTCCAAAACACTATCTTTGGCAACAATATCAATATCACTGTTTTCTTCTGAAGCAGGGGCATCAAGAACTTCTGTAACTTCAGATGCTATGTGGTGTTTTCCATCTTGATCACAAGCAGGTTCGCTGGCCTCTTGAGATTCCTGGTGAGTATTCATACTCTCATCAGCCACGGAAGCATCAACAGCTCCAGGTTCAGATTGCACCTTGCTGTTGTCAACAAAATCACGGTCCTGAATCGCTTCAGATTCCGATTTGCTATTACCATTTTCAACAGCACCATCATCGCCAGAAGTGTGGGATTCCAAGCTGACGGAAGTGAGAGTTAAACTCTCGGTCGGGACATCACAACGTACCTCTGATACACCAACTTCCACGGTTCCAGAGTCTGTCAACACATCACCATCGGAAGTATTGACCTTTTCGGCCTCTGAAGTGAATGGAACATCACCATTTTTCTCCAACTCTGATTCTAACAGAGTGTGACCGTTTTCAGCAGAAACAGATTCCAAAACTGCTACAGATTCTGATCCACTACGATTATTCACAGTTTCAGATCCATTAATGTTGTCAGCTGGATCTGTTAGCGTAGGTTGTCCCAAACCCATGCCTCCATCATGGGGGTCAGATGGAGAAACCTTAGACTCACTTTCCTCATTTGAATCTGCTAGGGAAGGCTTTGCTACATTTCCGTTATGTTGAAGATCTTCAGAAACATCCACATCCAGATCAGATTTTTCTTGAGCTTCAATTATGTCTCCTTGATGTCTCTCCACATCTGTTTTACAATCAGATTCGATTTTACCTTCAGGCTTTTCCTGCAAAGACGCAGGATCTTCCACGTTATTCTTTGGCAGATCCCTGGGTCCATCTTGAGAATCTTGACCTTGTTCCACTTCTTCTGTAGATTCCAATTTACCATCATGCCCATTTTCAAGATGCGCATTACCAGGATGCTGCTCTTGGGCACTTTTTTCATGAGGATCCTCCATTTCTGACTTTGGGATCCCAACGACTTCCTCTGATCCATGAATTGCCTTTTCTTCTCCAGATTTTTCCAGGGTTTGACTATCTTGAGAGACTCCCAAAACATCATCGGCAGTACTTGTATCCTCCATCTTAACTTCCCCAGAATTCAGAATCTCTCCCTCCTTTAGATCTTTCTCCACATTGGCATCATCAACAGAAGCAGACTCGAGGGAATCATCTCCTACGGTATCGTTTTCCGTAATGAAAACGTAGGAACCATCGGTATCCTCTTTTCCATTTCCGTTGCCATTGTTGCCGCCATGGCTGATCTCATTCCCCAAGTCATCTTTAGAGGTCGGAGCTACTATCTCCTGTTTATTCTCAATCGCATTCTCGATATCACCCTTCACCGACACCTCTCCTTGGTCTCTCTCCACCTCCACCGGCATTTTCACAGCTTCCACCGACGAATCACGGACGTAAAGCTAATCAAACGCGTATGAATAAATCAGATCAAACGAAATTGCAACCAGATCTAACAAAAATTAAAGGAAAACACGACACCAAAAATCGACCAGAAACCACACCGACATGGACAAAGATCAGAGAAAGTTTCGGGGGGGAAAAAACAAACGATTCAACTAACCTCGAGATCAGGCTTGCCGTCGGAGATTTCGAATGCTGAAATAGTCGGATCGGAAGGTTAGACAATGCCGGCGATTAAAAGAGGAAGAATTTGAGGAATTTTGTAGCGAGCAAAAGAGTTGGACGAAAGAGAGAGAGAGAGAGAGAAATGAAGAAGAAGGAAACAGCTGGCTCTGCGAAGAGAACGTCGAGAAGTCTCTTTGTTGCACAGAGGGCTTCCTTAAACAGATTTTTTTTTATCAATTAAATAATGTTTTAAACCATTTTAATTAGTAGTCATATTTATCTTCTTAAAACTAGTAGATATAAACGTAGATGGTAGTTTGACCCCAAAAAAAAAACAAACGTAGATGGTAAATTTTTATATTCAATACAGTTAAGATTGTTGATAAAAAAAAATACAGTTAAGATTGATAACTTCAAGATCTATTTATGATTATCATATTCATAGTTACTACAGCTTTTAGTCATTAAGTACTTTAATTGGTTAAGAAATTTATCCAAATACTTATTACTGATATAAGTAAATAAGATTTAAACTAAATTTTTATGATTCTTTTGGAATCAAATAATAATATGATTATGTAAAGCTTAAATGTAATCTCATACGTTTCTGAAATTGTCTTATTTTGTACAATCGGATAATGCAATATATTTGTTTTGTTTTCTAAAAAGTGAAAAAGAGAATCCAACGAGGAAACGCAAAGAGGATTTTGATTTGCTTATAGATATACATTAAAAAGTGCAATTGTTTTTGCTGATTTTGTGCAATTATCTTTCCCACCTAACAGATTTAATGTCTGAGATACAACTTAAAAATCGATTAAAACAGAATAATAAATAAACATTATTTGGCATCTTGCATTGCAGTTTTTTTCAATTTAAATCATCAAAGCCTATTATAAATCCATATAAATATACAAATTTAATACTCCTTTTGTATAACAAATTTGTTTGTTATTGTTTATTCATTTATTGAAAAAAATGAAAATGATTTTCTAAGTTTCCCACATTAATATTATTATATTTTAGAAGAAAATATATTGTAAATGTTTGAAAATGTATAGGTGACAGTTAAAAATAAAATCAAAATATGCATTGAATGTGTTCCAGATGGTAGAAAATCAATATTCGTCAATTTAAAAAGGTAGTATATAGTATCTCAAAAATCACTTTCCTAATATGATTGATTTAATTAGCCAGACTATACATGTGGCATAATTTAATAGGATGGCACACCATTTTCTACATCACAGTAGCTATATTATTTTTGGCAACAACAGCCAACAGGTAACATTTATCGTAAATATTATTTCTGATTTAATTAGACAGAGTGACAGACGACCACCAGTTCATTATGGACGGGTCGGGTCGGATAAAGCAGCGCGTGATGAGGATGGGACCCGGTGTTACCAAAACGGATATGCGCTTTCTGTTTGGCACGGAAAACGATGTTCTTATTCTTAGGAGTAAGAGGACTCTCTCGCTCATGAATTATTTGATTGCTGATGTTTCCTAAAATCAAAAATGATTTATGTAATCTCTAACCTCTCTTATATCGGTGCTACACTGAAATACTAATAATAATTCTATATAGAAAAACTGGATACATGTAATTAATCATCTTTTAGTTCGAACGTATATTATTACCGACAATGTTTTAGAAACAAATTATAAATTGAATTGTGAAAAATTGCAATCATCTATTTAATATACAATTTGCGAAAATATATATATAGTTTTCTGATAGTTCAGATGATCCATATTTTATAGAACCATTGATTCTAATATATAGTTTCTAACCATCATTTTTATATAAAGTATTGGATTTTCTAACACTAAGAATCAACGCATCATTCCATTTTTAGTAACTAATCTTTAGGTTCGGAGAAACCATACGAATGTATTGGTAACCAATCTAAATCAAATTCAAATTGACGAAAATCTACTAATTTTTTTTTTACTAATTAAACCAACATGGATTGGTTTAATATATAGATTAAACATAGGTGCCAAACTATATTAAATAACTTATCTACTGATACCCTATGCAGTTAATGGTCGTGAAAATATCATTCATGGTCCATCCTATTTCAAATAGGTTGAAGATAAGACTTTTTCTTTATTTTTCAAACTTCTGGACGGAAAATCATGTGACTGCGGTGGTAAAAATACAATATACACAAAGCACAAGCCACATTATATTGTGACACATTTTTCTGCCAAAAAAAAAAAAATATATATATATATATATATATATATATATATATTTTTTTTTGATGGGAGCAACTCTGGAAGGACATGCTCAATCATTTTTTTTTAATATTTATTAATATATATAATCCTTTAAACCGGGCAGAACCGCGATTACAATCTGAACATTGAACCAGAGACGAAGGACCTAACCGATCCAACTAGGCATGGGCGTTTGGGTACCCATTCGGATTCGGATCGGGTTCGGATATTATCTGATACCCTAAATACTTTGACTTAAGCTCCATTCGTGTATTTTTTAAAATCGGATCGGGTTCGGTTCGGAACGTATCGGGTTCGGGTCGGGTTTGGGTACCCAAAGTCACCATGAAATTTCTGAAAATCGGAAAAATTACTCATAATATTCAAAAATATTTGAATTATCCAAAATTTCCGTAAAAACATATACTTAAATTACCTAAAAATATTTAAAATTAATCAAAAATAGATATATTACCCAAAATATAAAAATAAAAACTACACAAACTAGCCAAAAATACTCGAAAATATCAAAACTAACCGAAATTAGATTAAACTTTAGATTACTTCGGGTACCCGTTCGGGTTCGGTTTGGGTTCGGGTATTATCCGATACCTGAAATACTTTGAACTAAGTCCCATTCAGGTATTTTTAAAAATCGGTTCGGATCGAGATCGGATTTTTTGGATCGGGTTCGGGTTCGGATTCGGGTTTCGGGTAAAATGCCCAGCCCTAGATCCAACAAAAACTTTGGAGAATCTGAAACCCTTGAAGTTAAAGCAAAGAGATTTCGCCGATTTATTTAAGTTCACTCCGGCGAACCTCCGCCTCCGATACACGTCCGTTACTGGTGGTTGCGAGTACGGAGTTCTCCGAGCCAAGAATCCTTCGACTCAACCTCCGCCTCTTCTCTCGATTCCACGATCTGTCTCCCTCAGTCGACACCTCTGGCCAATTCTCAGACCTCGACGGACCGGAATCAACCGGTGACGAACCAATTAACACAACTCCGGCGACTATCCAGATAAAATCCGGCGACTATCCGGATAAAATCCGGCGACTACAACAGAGAACTGAATCAAAACTAACGCCTTAAGCTAAGAAAACAAGAGTAAATCCGGCGAACAGGTGGGGATTAGACGGAGGAGCTCATCGGCTCCCTTCTCCTTTGGACTGAGCAATCGCTTCCCAGAGCGAGACGGAGGAGATTTTGTTATCCGGTTAGTCCGGGACCGGTTTCCATGTCTGCCTACCGCACCGCACCGAGAAGTCTTTGCCCCCGGAGATGTCCCGCGGCCACGTAAATCAACCGCCTCAAGAAGCAGCCGACCTCTCCACCTTCAACCTCCGCTTCCGCCGCAGCCTCACAGTCCTCGAGCACTCCCATCGCCGAGCACAAACCGAACCGACCTCTTCCGTTCAAGATCCAACACCACGGACAACCCAGAACTACCGTCAGAGAACCGCCATCTCCAGCCGGGTCCTCGCCGCCGCATGCCTTCCTTTGACAAAGATGCTAAACCCTACCAACCGACGAAACAAAAACCGCATCTCTAGATCCCGACAGAAACCAGATCCATGAAACCCGGAAAGCTCTCTCCGCCGTCCTCCAGCGGAATCTCCCTTAGCCGAGTCACTTCACCGTTCGTCGGAACCCTGGAGCTTCCGCAGCGGCTTCATCCTCGGAGTTCCCGAACTCTGCATCTCGGAGAAATAGTGGGTGCATCCATCATCGCCGTCGCCGCACTGATTCGCCTATGAAGCTCGAAGAACCTACATCACCACAGAGGCTTTCCTGCCAACCGACGAGATCGCCGGCGGCCGAAAAGCCTCGTAACACACGAAGAAGACGAAGAAGACTTAGGGAGAAAAGAGAGAGAGACGCGTGCGACTCAAACGCCTATTTTGAAATATCATATTATATGACACTTAGGGCATCTTCATTGGTAGAAACTTTCATTTGAGTATCTAAACATTAAAATATATAAAATTATATTTTATGATTAATATTATATTTTGAAAATCAAATTATCAAATCATCATTTGACAAGTGTTATAAAGGGTTCTAGTTTAGAATTTTGGGTATTTTAAATAAGAACTCTAGTTTCTTAACTAGAATTCCTTAGCTCTCTTTCTCTCGTATTTTTAAATTTTTATTATTTAATTTTTAGATACTCATTTTAGAAACTACCATTAGATGTACTGTTAGGAGCTTGTATAATTTTGGTTGTTTGATAACAATCCTTTAATAGATAGTTGACGAACAACCAAAAAAAAATTAGAAAAAGAAGACTGACTCCTTTCCGAATTCAAACGCGTACAAAAATCTTATTAGTTTGGTAGTTTTAGATTTGACAATAATGACCACTAAAATTAACAATACACCAACTTGAGTTAATTGGTCTAAGAGACAGCTACACAAATAAATAATTGGCTATGTACTACAATATAAGGGGTTTTGGCTAAAAGCACGAAGATTAAAAAATTTACTTTTCTACAAAAAATATTATTAAATAAATAATTTAAAAATTATTTAGTCAATGAAAAAGAAAACTGTAAAATATAATTGGTTACCCATATTTCAATAAAGTTAAAGTTGTCTAAAAATATGAAAACCCCTTACATTTTGGAACAAAAATAAACCTCTAAAACCCCTTATATTTTGAAACGGAAGGAGTATAAGTCTATCTTATATATGGAAACTTTTTCTTTAAATATCTTAAAGTTTCGAGTTTTAAGCCAAATTTTTTCTTGAAAACTTCACATATTTAAAGTCAGTTTTTTTTTTTTTAATTTTCGATTTAATATATAACACTATGTACCAAATGCAGTTTGAACATATATATGTCACAAATAAACCAATTTTTTACATTAACATTACACAATCAACACTTTGGTTCTTTATATCGAATTGTTATTACTTTTATTCTTTTTTTTTCCGGATGATTTAGTTAGAAGCTTCTAAAATTGTAGGAAATAAGTTTGTATATTTTGCTAGCTAGTTGAGAAAACTGTGAGCAAGGTCAAAAAACCCTAATCTCTCTCGAGAGGCGATTCCTCGTCTAGCCACCGGATTTTTGCGATCTGAGTTTTGAGCTCCCTGGTGGCCGGTGACCCTTGCCGGTGCCGGGGAGGGAAGGATGCTTTGTTTTTTCCTTGCTTAGAGACGAGAAACCCATCTATGGCCTCTCTGTAGCTCGGTGGCGGTGGTTTCGAGCTTCCTTCCGGTGGTAGGTGTGCGGTGGTTCGCGGATCGAGCGAGAGTGATGGTCGCTTTCTCTCTAGCCGGCGAATGGTTTGTGGCGTGTTCGGTTGTCGTCTTCGGATCTACCTGGTGACTCTCCTCTGCTCAGATCTCCCATGGTGGTTGCAGGTCCGAGGGTGGCTCGTGAGGTTTTCGGTGAGGTCCGTGGTCTGTGGCGAGGGTGAGTTGTCTCCTCCTCTTTGTGTCGCCTGAGCTTAGAGTGAATCTGAAATGGGTACTCTCGGGTAGTTTTTATTGCTTTAGCTCTGTTTCAACTCGAAGTTTCGGATTGAATATGCAGCTTTGTCATGATTTGGTACTAATTAGGGTCTGGTCTCGACCTCCTTCCTCAGCCTATGTGGTCTTGACCTTGGGACTAGCTTTGCGGGGTTAGAGTGGCGGATTTATTCCCGTGTTAGCCCGGCTTCGCTTGTTTATGTGCTTCTTTGCTTTAGCGGCTCTGTGCTTTTCATTGTCTGCTTCAGATGGGTTATTGCTGCTGTTTGAGAGAGTTATCGTCCTATCTGTGTTGGTTACAGTTGGTTACTACTGCCAGTGGGTTTGGGTGCTCCGTCTCTCCCTATAGGATTTGCTGTTTCGGTTCTACTCGCATCTGTCCGTTGGTCTTCGAATGGTTAAAGTCACTCCTTCGTCTTCCTCGGTTTATCTGCATACGGTTCTCGTGGCTTCTAAGGTTGAAGCAATATAATGAGTTCAGGTGGATTAAATCCAATAAAGTTCGGTTTCGATGCTGCTTTCTTCTCCTCTCTCGGCTCGCGGTGGTGGCTCCATTTGGGTGTCTTGTTTATAGGTTCTTGACCTGGTCCTTGCTAGTTTCTAATTGTGATTTAGTTGCGTTTATTGTGTATTTTGCCTAGTCTCCGAGGATTTCCTTTAAATCCGTCGGCTTTAGTCTCTGGGGGTTGATCCGTTATACCCACCGGCTTCTGTCTTAATCCATTGTAATATCTTGGTAAGTTCTTCAATGAAATATAATCCATCAGTCAAAAAAAAAAAAAGTTGAGAAAACTGTATCTTGTTGTCTTTTCACGTTGTTTAGTTTTCTAAAATCTATATATATTTATATATTTAGGTCAATGCATGAAGCGGTGAGAGGGTGAGTTTTAGGTTGGTGGCATGTCACGTCGTGATCTATCTTTTTCACCTTATCAATTCTCTTTAACGGTTCTCCGTAAGATTATTTATGCAAACAGCTGTTAAGGGTTTTGACACGGATATAATATTAGAAATTCGGTTCTTCACATGGAAAGTCATGTATACATAGTGTTCTCTAAAACGTGCTGCTTTTTGTCACTTTGTCCACATAACTAAATAATTAAGTTTTTTTTTGTTGACAAAATAAGTTTATATTTTAGGGAGGAAGACAGTGAATGTTGGACTTTTCTAGTCCATGTCCAACTTTCTTATTAGTATGATATTGTCCACTTTGGGTTCCACCAGAAAAGCCCGTATGTATTTGTTTTTAGAACTCAAAGTGAACAATATTATACTAATAAGAAAGTTGGACATGGACTAGAAAAGTCCAACAATTAGTATCAGAGCCAAGATTCAAACGTGGACCGGGAGAAGTGGGTTGGGCTGCAAGTTCCTTTGTGGGAGGAGTCCTCAAGGTAACCTCGCGAATAAGGATGCCAGGGCCTTGTGTCAAAAGTCTTCTTGGTAGTGTAGAAGATCAGGCGGTGGGTTCCGTTGATGAGTACAGCGGTACAAGAAAGATGCTAAGTTTCACTGGAGAGAAGAAGGACAACAATTTATGTTGTCCTTGGTTTGAGGGGAGGTTTGTTGGGATTAAAAGCAAACAAAGTCCCACATTGAAAGTTTAGACAAAGAATGTCTAATACCCTGTTCGAAAACGCGCCGTCGAGGCCCGCCTAGTCGCCGGCGAGGCGCTCGGCGGCGGCATACCGCCGAGTTTAATGAAAATCGGCGAATAAACTCGGAAATAAAAAAACGTTTTTTTTCTTCAAATCGAGTCACAAATCGAGTTTGGGTTCATAGATCTATAAAATTTGGGCATAAAATACAAGAAAACAAGTTAAAATGAAGCTTACCTCTGAAGAAAAAAATGGCAGACGCAGAGATTTTGTAGGAGATAATAGGTTGAAGACGAGGGCAAATCGGTAATTTTAGTATTCATTAATAAAATCCGAAAAAATGGAGGAAAAGCATGTGTTGGGACTCAAACCTTGGGTGTTGAGCAGTCAAGGGAAGGCATAAACCACTCTACCACGTTTGATTTTTAGATAATACTAAACAATTTAATTTATATACTTACATATATATATAAAAATATTGAAAATTCCGTCCCACGTAAATCCCGTTTATTCTCCGATTTTCTTGCTAGGCGCTAGGCCCAACCCTGCCGCCCGACTAGCGCCTAACGAGTATTCGAACATTGGTCTAATATATAAGTAATATCCAACTCTGATTAGTATGAGGCTTTTTGGGAGGAGCCTAAAGACAAATCCGTGCGGGATTTATCTCCTCGGCCCAAAGCGGACAATATCATACTAATAAGAGAGTTGGACATGGGCTTAGAAAAAACCCACAATTGTGAATACTTAACTAACACTACAATAAATCTTGGCCATAGCCACAGATTTTTTCGTGGCTATGGCCGATTATCCGTGGCTAAACGACCTTTAGCCGCGAATAGCCACGAATAGCTTTCGTGGCTACGGGCTCGTTGCTAATGTGTTATCGTGGCTATTCGTGGCAACTTTGCCACGGCGTAGCCACGAACCAATTCGTGGCTATTAGCCACGAATAGCTAGAAACCAAATCGTGGAAATATAGCCACGAATAGACACGACCATATTCGTGGATATTAGCCACAAATTGACACGACCTTTTTCGTGGATATTGGCCACGACTAGCCACGAATATGTCGTGTCTATCTAGCCACGAATGTCCACGACTATGTCATAGATAAATTTCCACGAATTGCCACGACTATCTCGTTGCTATGTAGCTACGACTAGCCATGAATATGTCGTGTTTAGATAGCTACGAATTACCACGACTATGTCGTAGACGTGTTGCCACGAATAGCTATGAATATCCACGAATATGTCGTGGCCAATAGCCACAATACATTTGTAGCTATCCATGGAAATCATTCAAAAGCCACGAAAGAATAATAACATTATATAGTTTTTAATTAATCAAAACTATACTAATTAATGTTAATTAGTATAAACATATTAATGTTAACCAAAAAAGTTACTAACACTGATTTCATTGCATTCAAAAGATCCTGTATATACATAAATAAATAAAAACATCTAATGATGTTTTAAGTTTACAGAGGAGGTTCAGATAGTAATAATATACTACAAACACTTATAACAAAACTAAACTTAATTTTGATCTTGTTCATTGATGACTGACAGAGAATGAGGAGTTGCATTAGCAAGGTTGATTGGAGAGAAGTTGTTGGGGTTGTTTGGCCGCTCCTGGGAAGGGTCTGAGTGGAAGCTTGGTGCAGAACCAGCACTCTCACGTGGAGCAGGTCGTGCAATAGGTTGATATGTCACCGGATATATTCCAGCCAGAGTTAAGAGAATCCCCAGCCCTTTGTTGATCCCACCCATATTATCATTCAGCCATGATATGTTCTGCTCCATATTGCCGATCCTTGCATTAGTGTCCACATGCTTCAAGAGTGAAGAAGCTGCAGTCTCTTTAGGTGAGGCATTAAGGTACTAGATAGAACCAAGCCCGTACATTCGCCCCTTGCTATTTTTTGCAGTCTGCAAGATGAAAACAGAAAGAGCATCGTTAACAAAACTACATAACACAAAACAGAACCATTAACAGAAGCAACTAACATCAATACTTGACAACTCATAACACAAAAGTCATTTCATTTCAATAGTTCACAAAATTATAACAGGAAGAGTATCTACCTAATGCAGTCAGATTCTAATTTAATCAGCACAAATAAAACTAGTTCCAAACAATAACAGTTAACCATTCCTAATCCAGAAGCATCAGAAAACCAATGTGGATGCTTACCTCGATGTATGCAGCCGTGAGCTCTTGACTAGAGGGACTAGGGGGTTCCATCAGAGACTGAAGACTGCTGCGATCTGGACATAGCCAACTCCTCAGCAGCTTTCACAAGTGCCTCTGCTCTCTTATCTACAATTTGACCGTTTTTGTTCGAGTGAGTTTTAAGAACCACCGCAGTTGCAGGTAGTTCTTCGCCCATCTCGAGAGCCTACAAAGGAAAGCTCTGTGTCAGTAATCAGAATGAAGAAACAATATACATTATATAATAAAGATTATAGTTTTGTAATACTTACCATTTTATGTGCCACACGAATGTGTGGCACACGTCAAGAAGTATGCTAGTGCTTCCCTAATCCATCTGGATTAGATGCAGAGTTCTCCGAGTTTGTCTTGCTTCTCTTTTGGTGAGGCTCCTCCTCCCAAGTCTCAAGCATGATGTTCCAATCCGCCAGTCCTATGAAGCTAGGTTTCTTGCCAGAGCGCTTCCTCTTGCTCATTAGATCACTTATAGAGAGTCTCAGAACCTTCTCCCACATTAGATACACCAAATTCTGATGGTGACTTTCCCAGTTGTATTTTTGCTTCAAAAAAGAAAACATGAGATGGTTAGTTAAATAATGAAGCAAGTTTTACAGATATGTAACTATAAAATGATAAAGAATGAAATACGTACCACAAAAACTGTCCACCATTCATCCTTCTTGTCCTGCGGCACCATTCCATAATTCCACCATAGACCCCAGAAGTTTGACTGATATGAGGCAACTATGTCCTTGCGGATGCAGTCATCAATGCCAAACCTGTGAAAATTAATAAACCAGACAACAGCATCAAACCGAAAAGAAGAAACAACTGCAAACCAGACAAGTCATACAACAGCATCATACCGAAAAAAAGAACCAGACACAAACTATACTAAAGCAATTAACCATACTTAAAAGACATTATACATATATTAAAGAAGCCTAGACAACAAGTTCAACAAGTCTTGAAGCATTATACAAAAGCACCAGACAACAAGTTCAACAAGTCTTGAAGCATTATACGAAATGAGTGGGCAATGAACAACACATATCAAGCACCAGATAACATGTTCTAATAGTCTCAAACAATTACACATCAAGATTTTTAGCAGTTCAACAAACTAAACAAATATATCAGTGGACAATGAACTACACATATCAAGGTTCAGATAACCGGTTCTAATAGTCTCAAACAACCAGACAAGTCAAGATTTTTAGCAGTTCACAGACTAAACAAATATCAGTGGGCAATGAACTACACAAATCATGGTTCAGATAACCGGTTCTAATAGTCTCAAACAACCAGACAAGTCAAGTTTTTTAGCAGTTCACAGACTAAACAAATATCAGTGGGCAATGAACTACACAAATCATGGTTCAGATAACCGGTTCTAATAGTCTCAAACAACCAGACAAGTCAAGATTTTTAGCAGTTCACAGACTAAACAAATATCAGTGGGCAATGAACTACACAAATCATGGTTCAGATAACCGATTATAATAGTCTCAAACAACCAGACAAGTCAAGATTTTTAGCAGTTCACAGACTAAACAAATATCAGTGGGCAAAATGAACTACACATATCAAGGTTCAGAGAACCGGTTCTAATAGTCTCAAACAACCAGACTTACCATAACCCACCGTTGAGCCTTTGCGGATGGATAAGCGGCATGTGCTATCTCTCCGGCGCAGCCATCACTGTAATACCCTGTATCAAGAAATGGTCAACGGGCAGCAGAAAAGTCAACAGAGGGCAATTTCGTAATTTTGAGAAGTTAAGGGGTATTTTGGTAAATTTATCAAAATACGAGCCGGAAGCTAAGACATGCCAAATGTTATTCTTTTTAAAGAAAGAAAACATTTAGAAGATCAATAATGGTGGAAACGGACCGTAGAGGAGTTTTTCGGGTTATCGGGAATGGAAACCGATAAAACCGACAAAACTTGTAAAATTCATAACAGGAGCTACGGGTGTCCGTTTGTGGTGATTAAAATTTCTGAAATCATATAAGAGCTTCTAGAATCTGAAAATGAGTCTTGGTGGAATGATAGAAGCAGCTAAAGAGTTTTAAAAATATTCAACGTAAAACCGGTTTTTCCGAGGAACCGATACAATGTTCGGGAAAGCGAGAGGACCTTCTAAACTCCAACAAAAATTATTAAACTTTGACCACAGCTCCATTATAAAATGAAGAAGACATGGTTAAAAGTATGCAGCAATATTGGATGCCGAGATCAAGTTATAAATTTTAGATCATTAATGGGTGATTAATGACTAAAACTCCAAAATAAATTCAAGGGAGCTTGGGATTGGTTTGGGATGATTTGAGCTGATTTCTGAAGTTATTATGACTTGATGCAAGCCCATTTACAAGCTTGTGCCACGAAATTATGCAAGAGGAAAATAAAAGGGGCTTTGTGAGCTAGATTCAATGAATCTACAAGAGAGTTTTGGACCAAACCCAAGGGGCTTTACATGGGCTCTTCATATGTAAAATGTGTGATAAAATTAGATGATTTTTGGCCTTGAAAGTAGTGGGCTTCGTGGCTTGGAGAAGAGGAGGCTTGCTCTCCAAGGTTTCACATGCATGGGAGGTGAGGTGTCAAAGAAAGAGATGAGATGTGTCATGGGACACTTGTCACACCTCAGCTCAATGAGTTTGGCTATAAATAAGAGGCTTCCTATCCTCATTTTTCATCACAACACAAACAAACACAACAAAAGAAAAGGAGAGGAGAAGAGGAGAAGAGGAGAAGAGAAGAAGCGTGAGGGAGAGGAGGAGGAGGAGAAGAAGAAGAAGAAGAAGAAGAAGAAGAAGAAGAAGAAGAAGACCGGAGGAAGAGGAAGAGAGAGAGAAAGAGGAGAGAGAAAGTAGAGAGAGAAAGAAAAAAGAGAAAGAAGAGAGAGAGCCGGAAGAGAGAGAACCGGAGGAAAGAGAAAGAGAACCGTAGGAGAGAGAGAAGAGATTAGTCCGGAGGCTCGGTCGGAATTGTTGGAATTATGTCCAGTAATCTCTGTACGGTCTCTAGAAAGTAAGAGTATGTCAATGATCAGACATAAGTCATATAATACTGGGGGTCATGATGGCTTGCTAGAGTCCGCTCATGATCTATAAATCTTGGATTTATTGCCTTTATTATATGATCCCATATGGGTCACACGCCTAAGCTAACAGGAAAATGTGTAGGAACGGTTTAGCAGTAGTACGGTAAAAGTGCTAGGCATTTACTGAACTAAGAGAGACTAAAGGGCCTGATTAAATCCAAGGGATTTAATCAGACTGAGAATTGGGCCCAAAAGCCCATAAGAACTAGACAAGGGTTTTAATAAATAAAACTTGCCCTAGCTCTTATTTTTCAGCCAACTTCTGCGCCTCCCTCTCTCTCTCTCTGCGCCTCCCACCAGCTTGGTCTAGCAGCCAATTTCCTGTGCGTGCGTGTGTGAGCCTTTGGAGGAGCTATCTCTTGGTGGTTCTGCTGATCTCTGACCCGTACCTCCCCTTTCCGCTGCAAAATAAGGTAACAGGTGAGATCCTTTATGTTTCTAGCAAGAGAACCTAGATCTGGCATGTTTAGGTGAGTTTAATCTGAAGAATTGAATCAGGATTAACACTAAACAATCCTTCAGTGGTATCAGAGCCATTGGTTCTATTAGGTTTTCTTGTTTAGAATCATGTTTAGGTTGTTTAGAAGTATTTGAATCAATCTGTGCTTGAATTGATGAGAAAATACTTAAGAAACAAGGAATTAAAACCTAAAACCCTAACTAAAAATCGCATGGACCAATCTCGGATTGGTATGCGTCGGATCGTCCGGATCGGGGAAGACGCACGAACCGATCGCTTAAGGATCGTGTTGCGTGGTCGCGTCCCGATCAGCGGATGGATCGCGTCCCGCTCTCGTGAGCATCCCGTCCCGATCACAACCCGAGCTCGTCCCACGCATGACTTGCGGCTGTCCCGATCATTCTCGATCGCGGTGATGCTTGCGGCCATGACCTAATGGTCGGTTCATTTTTGTTTTTGTGATGGTTCGGTTTAAAACTTATTAAAACTTAAACGTCACGGTTTAATAAACAGACTTAATAAAATTTATTAAGTTCTGGTTAAACCGGGATAAGAAATCCAAAGTCGAAAAAAATTGGATTTAGTGCCTAAACCAGTGGTTTTCTAATTTGATTTGGTTGGACCAAATAAATTGAGAAAATCCGGTTTAATAAATAACCGGTTGACAATTGTGGTCATCGTAGTAATTAATTTTGGTTAGACCAATTTTAATGAACCAGACCGGTTATGTCATTTAATTGGACAATTGGGTTATGTCTTGGACATGGACCAATTCTTGGGCCTCGGGCCAAGAAGTTAAAACAATTGGGCCAATTATTTGAGTCTTATTCTTCAGATTATTTTAAAATTCATTTAATTATTAAAATTTGATTTTAAAATTAATCAGTTTCCAAAATCTGAAATTAGAAAGTTTCTTAGAATAGAAGTTTCTAGATTTGCATGTTTTGGATATTTAGGAAATTTCTATAGTTAGAAAGTTTCCATTTTTAGGAAGTTTCCAATTTTAGAAAGTTTCCAAAATTAGTAGGTTTCCAAAAATGGAAAGTTTCCAAAATAGTAATCTTCTATTTTGGGAATGAAATTTTTTTTAAAAAAAAAAACCTACAAACCTCAAATAATATCAAGCGTTGGATGTCTTGTCCAGATTATGTCAGCTGTTGAAGCCCATTCAATCGTACACACGGCCTTACAGTGTGAGGGTGTCTATCTTTTGCGTGGGTAAGACGGTTTGTGATTCATTGATGTCATTGGGAGTCCCAGACATTAGTGATTACATGACTGTATAGTTTGGTTTTCTTGACTAGGCCATCGGGAGTCCCGGGCCTTGAGACATCAGAGTGGATTGGGCCTCGGGCCCAGATTCACAACCAAGAGTTATATCACGGATATAATTAGCCGAGATAGGGCTTACCGATATAAGCTAAGGTTGGGTGACGGCCAGTGGCCCACTTTGATCTTAGTTATATGTGGATCTTAGAATCATTATGTTCTTTTGAGGATAACTAATGTTATTGAATATAATGCAAGATTAATCATATTGAACATATTAACTAATAACCTTTTTATCTTATATTTCAGCTATGACTACTACAAGCACTCAAAACACATTCTCAATCCGGTCTGTTCTCGAGAAGGAGAAGCTGACTGGAACGAACTTCCTGACGTGGTCAAGGAACTTGAGGCTGGTCCTCAAGCAGGAGAAGAAGGATTATGTCCTTCGTGATCCCCTCCCCGAGAGGCCTCCTAACAATGCCGCCAGGACTCTGCATAATGCTTGGGAAAAGCATTCGTCAGATGAAAATGATGTCTATTGCCTGATGTTGGCGACCATGACTGCTGAGCTGCAAATGCAGTTCGAGAGTGTGTTGTCGCCCATCGAGATAATGGCAAGCCTGAAATCGCTTTTTCAGGAGCAGGCAAGGACTGAGAGGTTCCAGACAGTTAAGAACCTCTTAGACTGTAAGTTGGCTGCAAATGCGGCAGTGAGTCCTCATGTCTTGAAGATGATGGGTTATCTCGATCATCTTCAGAAACTCGACTGCCCTATCAGCCAGGAACTTGCCTGCGACATCGTTCTGCAGTCTTTACCTGCAAGCTATGATCAGTTCATCCTGAACTTCAATATGCATGGCTTGAGTAAGACATTGCCTGAGCTTCACGGAATGCTCAAGACTGCAGAGCCCAACTTGAGGAAAGCCAAGGACCCCAATGTGCTTATGGTGCAAAACGGCAAGGGCTTTAAGAAATCCTCTGCCAAGGACAAGGGAAAGGCTAAGGCTGTTCAAGTCTCGGACAAGGACACGCCAAAGCCCAAATCCAAGGCTGGGCCTACTGACATCTGCAGGTTCTGTAAAGAACAAGGGCATTGGAGGAGAGAATGTAAGAAATTCCAGGAAGGTCTAAAGGAATTAAAGAAGAAGACTTTGGAGACTTCTTCATCAGGTATTTTTGTTATAGAAGTTAATACAACTACTTCTGATAATACCTCATGGGTTATGGATACTGGTTGTGGGGCTCATATTTGTACTAATATGCAGGCACTCAGCAACAGTAGGAGGCTGAAGAAAGGACAAGTGGAGCTACGAGTTGGGAATGGAGCGAAAGTTCCTGCACTAGCTGTAGGCACATACTTGTTATCTTTACCTTCGGGATTGGTTTTAGAACTCAATAATTGTTATTTTGTACCTGCGATAAGCAGAAATATTATTTCAATTTCATTGTTGGATTTGGAAGGTTATGATTTTTCAGTTAAGAATAAATTATGTTCCTTCAATCGCAACAATTTGTTCTATGGTTGTGCCCCTCTTACGAATGGGCTTTACATACTTGATCAATCCGCGCCAATTTATAACATTAATACCAAACGGTTCAAACCTAATGAGGAGAACCGAACGTTTCTATGGCATTGTCGTTTAGCGCACATCAGCGAGAAACGCATTAAGAGGCTCCATACGAATGGACTTCTTGGCTCGTTTGACTTTGAGTCATGTGAGAAATGCGAATCCTGTCTGATGGGCAAAATGACGCGGGCCCCCTTTAATAAACCTAACGAGAGGGCCAGTGACTTATTGGGCCTGATACACACTGATGTGTGTTTCCCAATGTCCACAAATGCAAGAGGAAACTATCAGTACTTCATTACCTTCACTGATGATTTCAGTAGGTATGGATATGTTTATTTGATGAAACATAAATCTGAATCGTTTGAGAAATTCAGAGAATTCCAAAATGAAGTACAGAACCAACTTGGCAAAAGCATTAAGGCTCTTCGGTCCGACCGAGGAGGAGAATACTTAAGCCAAGAATTCAGTGATCATCTGAGAGAGTGTGGGATCGTATCCCAACTCACTCCTCCTGGAACACCTCAATGGAATGGTGTGTCTGAGAGGAGAAATCGGACCTTATTGGATATGGTTCGGTCTATGATGAGTCACACAGACCTTCCAATATCCCTTTGGGGATATGCTCTGCTAACAGCAGTGTTCACTCTAAATAGAGCGCCATCAAAAGCAGTAGCTAAGACACCATATGAATTATGGACTGGGGAAGCTCCAGTACTGTCTTACCTTAGAATTTGGGGTTGTGAAGCCTATGTAAAGAGATTAATCTCTGACAAGCTTACACCAAAGTCTGATAAATGCTACTTCATTGGTTATCCGAAGGAGACCAAGGCTTATTACTTCTACCTACGTTCCGAGAACAAGATTTTTGTTGCCCGGGATTGTAATTTTCTTGAGAGAGAGTTTCTCTCTAAGAAAAACAGTGGGAGTAAGGTACTGCTTGAAGAGATTCAAGATGAACAGGATACTGCTCAACCTAATGAGGAAGAGCAGCAGAAGGACCTACAAGAAATTGTAGAGCCTGAACCTGTGGTACCTGAAGTTCGAAGATCCGGGAGGATCCGTCACGAACCCGAGAGATATCAAGGATTCCTCGTGACTGACTGTCATGATCTTCTGATCATTGATGGTGATGAACCATCGAACTTCAATCAAGCCATGATGGGCCCAGATTCCTCTAAGTGGCGTAAGGCCACTGATTCCGAAATGGACTCCATGTCGGTCAACCAAGTGTTTTCATTGGTTGACTTACCTGCTGGTGTAAAAGCCATCGAGTGTAAATTGATCTTCAAGAAGAAGATTGACGTGGATGGAAATGTCCAGATTTATAAAGCCAGGTTGGTGGCAAAAGGTTTAAGACAAGTTCACGGTGTGGATTATGATGAAACCTATTCCCCAGTGGCTATGATGAAATCTATTCGGATTCTACTAGCAACTGCAGCTTTTCATGATTATGAAATTTGGCAGATGGACGTGAAAACTGCCTTCCTGAATGGCATTCTGGAAGAGGATGTGTATATGACACAAACTGACGGTTACATAGATCCAAAGAATGCTGGGAAAGTATGCAAGCTTCATAAATCCATTTATGGATTGAAGCAAGCATCGAGGAGCTGGAATCTTCGTTTTGATGAAGCGATCAAGCAATTTGACTTCATCAGAAACGAAGAAGAACAATGCGTGTATAAGAAAACTAGTGGGAGCAAGATAGTATTTCTTATTCTGTATGTCGATGACATACTACTTCTCGAAAATGACGTACCAATGCTGAATTCGGTAAAGGACTGGCTTGGAAGTTGTTTTTCCATGAAAGACATGGGTGAAGCCGCATACGTTCTTGGAATCCGGATCTACCGGGATAGATCTAAAAGGCTGATAGGCTTGTGTCAAGATTCATACATTGACAAAGTCCTGCATAGATTCAGCATGGCAGATTCCAAGAAGGGCTTCACGCCAATGGTACATGGCACAACGCTAAGCAAGAAGCAGAGCCCTACGACGGCTGCTGAGCTTGAGCGCATGAAGAATATTCCTTATGCATCTGCAATAGGATCTGTCATGTATGCCATGATCTGTACTCGTCCTGATGTTGCTTATGCATTGAGCATGACGAGTAGATACCAGTCAAATCCAGGTGAAAACCATTGGATTGCCGTCAAGAATATCCTGAAGTATCTAAGACATACTAAGGATAAGTTCTTGGTGAACAGTGGAAGTAATGTGCTTGAAGTCAGTGGATTCACGGACGCAAGTTTCCAGACAGACCAAGATGATTTCCGGTCACAGTCCGGTTATATCTTTTGTCTGAATGGTGGTGCAATCAGTTGGAGAAGCTCCAAGCAAGACACCGTTGCTGATTCCACTACAGAAGCTGAATATATCGCCGCTTCAGAAGCAGCGAAGGAAGCTGTTTGGATACGAAAGTTCATTATTGAACTAGGTGTGATACCAAATGCGGCTGAGCCTCTGGCACTGTTTTGTGATAACAATGGTGCTATTGCTCAGGCAAAGGAACCAAGATCACACCAGAAATCCAAGCATGTACTAAGAAGATTTCACTTGATACGTGACATCATTAATAGAAAGGAAGTCAAGATCAGCCGAGTTCAGACTGATGATAACGTCGCTGATCCATTGACAAAGCCACTCCCAAGACCTAAGCTCGAGTTCCTGACTGAAGCTGTAGGCATTAGAGACATTGAAATGTAATCTAAATTTGAGTGGGAGTTTGAGGGCTTTATTTAGTTATTGATATGTTCTTGTAAAACATTTTATGATGTTTAATGAAATTATTATTTCAAGATTATTTTAACTGTGATGAAATAATCGTTCCAAAATGATATGAACCATTTTATAGGTCATCGAAGTAAGTGACTTGATCTTGAGTCATAAAAGTCATTTAGCTTGATCATGAGACCCT
Organism: Orychophragmus violaceus; assembly: GCA_030180135.1. Taxonomy (NCBI): domain Eukaryota; kingdom Viridiplantae; phylum Streptophyta; class Magnoliopsida; order Brassicales; family Brassicaceae; genus Orychophragmus; species Orychophragmus violaceus. The sequence continues at coordinate 9,925,179 of CM058229.1, read as the reverse complement.
ATATTTGATAGATGGCTTATATCATCCTGTCCCTAGTCGAAGGTTGTTGAAATTGAAACACCAACAACCGCGTGAGACTAGATTGGTATGTGACTTATGACAAAGTCTCAGGATGTCATAGATGCACGGCATCAAAGTCAATACATAGGTGTATGTTGGGGTACATACGACCGGACAAGACCCGATTATAAGAACTCTTCAGGATATTTATATCTGTGTCATAAGAGATTCTTACTACGACTATAGAGTATAGTCCTTAGACCTGAGTTCGCATGCATGTGACTGCACATGAACTAATGCGCTTTGATCATTGTCTAATGCTGTCGTTAAGCGATAGTTATAAGGACCTTGATTGGGTGTATTATGAAATGAGTAGTTTACAGTGATGGAACAAGACGGGATTTGTCCCTCCAATATAAATGGAGTGAATATCTCTAGGCCAATCGGAGATTTGAATACTGGAAAATGCATGGCCATGCTCAAACGGACTTTCCCGAGTCGTTTGGATTGTCAGTATCAAATCAGAGTCCGATGAACAAGATTAGGCTTTATAAGGATGACACTAATCTTGCCTTATGACTAATCGAGATATTGTGACAAAAGGATTATGAATACAGAGATTCCAGTTCAAGTGGGAGATTGTTGGAATTATGTCCAGTAATCTCTGTACTGTCTGTAGAAAGTAAGAGTATGTCAATGATCAGACATAAGTCATATAATACTGGGGGTCATGATGGCTTGCTAGAGTCCGCTCATGATCTATAAATCTTGGATTTATTGCCTTTATTATATGATCCCATATGGGTCACACGCCTAAGCTAACAGGAAAATGTGTAGGAACGGTTTAGCAGTAGTACGGTAAAAGTGCTAGACATTTACTGTACTAAGAGAGACTAAAGGGCCTGATTAAATCCCCTTGGATTTAATCAGACTGAGAATTGGGCCCAAAAGCCCATAAGAACTAGACAAGGGTTTTAATAAATAAAACTTGCCCTAGCTCTTATTTTTCAGCCAACTTCTGCGCCTCCCTCTCTCTCTCTCTGCGCCTCCCACCAGCTTGGTCTAGCAGCCAATTTCCTGTGTGTGCGTGTGTGAGCCTTTGGAGGAGCTATCTCTTGGTGGTTCTGCTGATCTCTGACCCGTACCTCCCCTTTCCGCTGCAAAATAAGGTAACAGGTGAGATCCTTTATGTTTCTAGCAAGAGAACCTAGATCTGGCATGTTTAGGTGAGTTTAATCTGAAGAATTGAATCAGGATTAACACTAAACAATCCTTCAGGAATCACGAAGGCCAACGGTATGGTCAAGTGCGGGTCAAGGTCGGGTCAAAGCAGCGGAGGTTCGGGTTAGCGTCGGGTTCGTGCCGGGTCTCGTTGTTCCGCTAGTCCGTCAATCCGTCCATCCGTCATCAAAATAGCAATGTAAGTCGACTCAAACACCGTAGAGTAGTATTGCATATAGATCGGGAAACGAGAAACCGTAGATTAAGTAATTGCATACCCAGATATGAATTGATAAATTGAATTGACGGATTAACGATAAAACCGGTTAGGATTTCGAGACGCATAGTAGGATCGTAAGATTAAACGGATTAAACTTGTTGTGTGCCGTTAGGTTGGTAGTAACGTTGTGTGATGCATACATATAGTCGTTGTATGATAGGGCCGTATATGCATATATATCTATGTATGAGAAGAATTATCTCGAATGAATCTAAGTACGGGAATTAAGACACTATAAAAGATGGAAGTAAACTTAACAAATGTATAGTGTATGGGATGATACCCGGTTGAGGTTTAATGGTAAAAAAATGAATGAATTAAATAAATGGTGATACGTCGGGGAGTTTAGTAAGCTACTAGCTCTAAACCGACGGATCGGGGAGTAGATAAAAGATACCTAGGAAAGGTTAAGAAAAGAAAACTGTTGAGGTTGGGAGCCGTCTACGGGTTAGAAATCCGCTAATCCAAGGTAGCAGACGATAATGAGATGTGAGCCGTCTACGGGTTAGCAATCCGCTAATCCAGTGTAGCGGACGTAAATGAGTTAAAAGACATTTGAAACCCTAATAGGCTTGCTTGTGTGATAATTGTTTGTATTGTGTGATTGCGTGGATGTGGCTGTTAAGCCTTGTTGTGCAGGCCTATTAGATTGTCTCAGTGTTGGGCCGAGCGATCCGTGTGTGTACTTAACCCGGTCACGGGGACGGTTAAGTTAGTAGATGCTGACTCGGATGGTGCCGAGTCAGGGCGGTGGTGCGGGTGTGTGTAGACTTGCGGGGTGCGGTGATGAGATTGTGGTTGATTGTTGATCGAGTCTGATTGATTGTTAGAGTCCGAGCGAGTCTGTGTGTTTATTTTTCTGCACTAGGACTCTAGGGTGCGTTAGATCCCGCAATTTTAGGTGATTGGATACGTTCTGGTACTTCCAACCCGATTGGATCCTCGGGAATTGAGAACCTGGTCAGTTCACGTACCTTCGGTAGTGGTTCTGGCAGGTGTGAACCTATGGAGTGACGTCCGTAGGGTGTAGTCCGGAGAATACGGGGTCGCGTCCTAGGGCCGGACTGCATGGAAGCTCGGGTTGCCGGGGGTAACCGGAGTCACTGTGTATCGATGGACTGAGAACAGTGTCCTGGATCGTGAGACTTTGTGTTAACGTCTGGGAGTCGCAAGGGTTTGTTACCATGTCGGTAACGGTGGAAACCCGTGGAAGTTACCAAGAAGCGTAAGGGCCCAGTGGTGTGTTGGTGATGATGATGGTGTTGCGCGATAGATAGATAGAGTTTCAATTGAGAGCATGTGCCGCAGTGCTTTCGATTCCCTTCGTTATTGTGTTATGTTAGTATTGAATTGCTTGTGTGTTGGGGGTTCGACACGACGTGGTAGTGTGTGATCAACCGTTATCTTGTTGCTTGTTATTTTGGGGTTTCGGGGCGGGAGAGTGTAGATGCTAGATAACATAGAAGCCGTAGTGGGGAGCCGTCTCACTGGGTAATCTTAGATTGCTCATTAGACTCTTTTGTGTTTTTCAGGTTGGCGTAGCTCGGCGGACGCGTAGGACACTCGGAGTAGTCTCGGGTTGGCATTGGGTATCGATTGATTACAAATTTTGGACTTTACTTTTGGTTTCGGATTTTATGGGCCCGGTTAAATGATTTGTATTGGATCATATTTTATTATGAATGAGATTTGTATTTTCCAAGTAATAAAAACGGAATGTTTCCCTGATATATGGTTTCGTCCGAACCAAACACAACTCGTGGAAGCGGTACGGGTTGAAAAGCTTCGTATCGTGGAAACAAGGAAAACGGAGTCAAGGGTGGTTTGGTTCGAGCCTTTGTCTTAAACCGGACCGTCTCTGGCTTTTGTATTGTGACAAACTCTTCTCGTATGACTGCTCGGGTTCGATCGGTCATGTTCTTGTTTGATTGTTGGCCGGTCAGCTCGTCGGTCAGCGGAAAACGGGAAGGGGGCGTTACAAAAAGGTGGTATCAGAGCATGGTTCGTCATGGGTTCGAAAATTCCGGGTTTTGAAGTTTTCAATGTTTTATCGAGTCAAATGTGTCGCCAATGCAACCATTAGGAATCCGAGTCGCATCTGTCAATCCGGGGTACAATGTTCGGGCAAGCGAGAGGACCTTCTAAACTCCACCAAAAATTATGAAATTTTGACCACAGCTCCATTATAAAATGAAGAAGACATGGTTAAAAGGATGCAGCAAGATTTGATGCCGAGATCAAGTTATAAATTTTAGATCATTAATGGGTGATTAATGACTAAAACTCCAAAATAAATTCAAGGGAGCTTGGGCTTGGTTTGGGATGATTTGAGCTGATGTCTGAAGTTATTATGGACTTGATGCAAGACCATTTACAAGCTTGTGCCACGAAATTATGCAAGAGGAAAATAAAGGGGCTTTGTGAGCTAGATTCAATGAATCTACAAGAGAGTTTTGGACCAAACCCAAGGGGCTTTACATGGGCTCTTCATATGTAAAATGTGTGATAAAATGAGATGGTTTTGGGCCTTGAAAGTAGTGGGCTTCGTGGCTTGGAGAAGATGAGGCTTGCTCTCCAAGGTTTCACATGCATGGGAGGTGAGGTGTCAAAGAAAGAGATAAGATGTGTCATGGGACACTTGTCACACCTCAGCTCAATGGGTTTGGCTATAAATAAGAGGCTTCCTATCGTCATTTTTCATCACAACACAAACAAACACAACAAAAGAAAAGGAGAGGAGAAGAGGAGAAGAGAAGAAGCGTGAGGGAGAGTAGGAGGAGGAGGAGGAGGAGGAGGAGGAGAAGAAGAAGAAGAAGAAGAAGAAGAAGAAGAAGAAGAAGAAGAAGAAGAAGAAGAAGAAGAAGAAGAAGAAGAAGAAGAAGAAGAAGAAGAAGAAGAAGAAGAAGAAGAGGAAGAGGAAGAGAGAGAGAAAGAGGAGAGAGAAAGTAGAGAGAGAAAGAAGAAAGAGAAAGAAGAGAGAGAGCCGGAAGAGAGAGAACCGGAAGAAAGAGAAAGAGAACCGTAGGAGAGAGAGAAGAGATTAGTCCAGATGTCGGTCGGAATCACGAAGGCCAACGGTATGGTCAAGTGCGGGTCAAGGTCGGGTCAAAGCAGCGGAGGTTCGGGTTAGCGTCGGGTTCGTGCCGGGTCTCGTTGTTCCGCTAGTCCGTCAATCCGTCCGTCCGTCATCATAATAACAATGTGAGTCGACTCAAACACCGTAGAGTAGTATTGCATATAGATCGGGAAACGAGAAACCATAGATTAAGTAATTGCATACCCAGATATGAATTGGTAAATTGAATTGACGGATTAACGATAAAACCGGTTAGGGTTTCGAGATGCATACTAGGATCGTAAGATTAAACGGATTAAACTTGTTGTGTGCTGTTAGGTTGGTAGTAACGTTGTGTGATGCATACATATAGTCGTTGTATGATAGGACCGTATATGCATATATATCTATGTATGAGAAGAATGATCTCGAATGAATCTAAGTACGGGAATTAAGACGCTATAAAAGACGGAAGTAAACTTAACAAACGTATAGCGTATGGGATGATACCCGGTTGAGGTTTAATGGTAAAAAAATGAATGAATTAAATAAATGGTGAGACGTCGGGGAGTTTAGTAAGCTACTAGCTCTAAACCGACGGATCGGGGAGTTGATAAAAGATACCTAGTAAAGGTTAAGAAAAGAAAAGTGTTGAGGTTGGGAGCCGTCTACGGTTTAGCCATCCGCTAATCCAAGGTAGCGGACGATAATGAGATGTGAGCCGTCTACGGGTCAGCAATCCGCTAATCCAGTGTAGCGGACGTAAATGAGTTAAATGACATTAGAAACCCTAATAGGCTTGCTTGTGTTATAATTGTTTGTATTGTGTGATTGCGTGGTTGTGGCTGTTAAGCCTTGTTGTGCAGGCCTATTAGATTGTCTCGGTGCTGGGCCGAGTGATCCGTGTGTGTACTTAACCCGGTCACGGGGACAGTTAAGTTAGTAGATGCTGACTCGGATGGTGCCGAGTCAGGGCGGTGGTGCGGGTGTGTGTAGACTTGCGGGGTGCGGTGATGATATTGTGGTTGATTGTTGATCGAGTCTGATTGATTGTTAGAGTCCGAGCGAGTCTGCGTGTTTATTTTTCTGCACTAGGACTCTAGGGTGCGTTAGATCCCGCAATTCTAGGTGATTGGATACGTTCTGGTACTTCCGACCCGATTGGATCCTCGGGAATTGAGAACATGGTCAGTTCACGTACCTTCGGTAGTGGTTCTGGCAGGCGTGAACCTATGGAGTGACGTCCGTAGGGTGTAGTCCGGAGAATACGGGGTCGCGTCCTAGGGCCGAACTGCAAGGAAGCTCGGGTTGCCGGGGGTAACCGGAGTCACTGCGTATCGATGGACTGAGAACAATGTCCTGGATCGTGAGACTTTGTGTTAACGTCTGGGAGTCGCAAGGGTTTGTTACCATGTCGGTAACGGTGGAAACCCGTGGAAGTTACCAAGAAGCGTAAGGGCCCAGTGGTGTGTTGGTGATGATGATGGTGTTGCGCGATAGATAGATAGAGTTTCAATTGAGAGCATGTGCCGCAGTGCTTTCGATTCCCTTCGTTATTGTGTTATGTTAGTATTGAATTGCTTGTGTGTTGGGGGTTCGACACGACGTGGTAGTGTGTGATCAACCGTTATCTTGTTGCTTGTTATTTTGGGGTTTCGGGGCGGGAGAGTGTAGATGCTAGATAGCATAGAAGCCGTAGTGGGGAGCCGTCTCACTGGGTAATCTTAGATTGCTCATTAGACTCTTTTGTGTTTTTCAGGTTGGCGTAGCTCGGCGGACGCGTAGGACACTCGGAGTAGTCTCGGGTTGGCATTGGGTATCGATTGATTACACATTTTGGACTTTTCTTTTGGTTTCGGATTTTATGGGCCCAGTTAAATGATTTGTATTGGATCATATTTTATTATGAATGAGATTTGTATTTTCCAAGTAATAAAAACGGAATGTTTCCCTGATATATGGTTTCGTCCGAACCAAACACAACTCGTGGAAGCGGTACGGGTTGAAAAGCTTCGTATCGCGGAAACAAGGAAAACGGAGTCAAGGGTGGTTTGGTTCGAGCCTTTGTCTTAAACTGGACCGTCTCTGGCTTTCGTATTGTGACAAACTCTTCTCGTATGACTGCTCGGGTTCGATCGGTCATGTTCTTGTTTGATTGTTGGCCGGTCAGCTCGTCTGTCAGCGGAAAACGGGAAGGGGGCGTTACAATCACGGCGGCGAGACTGGGTAAAGGATGACGTGCTTGGGCTGTAGCGGCAGCCCTAAGCGCTCCCGACGGGATAGTGGATTGGGCTCGCCTTTGGGATTCGGTCCTTCCCGAAGATGTGCTTGATCGAATCATCTGCATGCAAAAAGACAAGAGAATATTAGCAAAAACGTGAAAAATCCCTAAATCTTCATCCGAGGATGCATGCAATCAAAACAAGTAAGAGAACAAGAAGATTGAAGACTTACCATGACAAGATACGAGATGCGAGAGAGATCGAGGCGGTGATGAGGATCGAGACGGTCGACAGAGATTGATTGAGACGCAGTGATAAAGATCAAGAGAGAAAGAGAGATCGAGAGAGAAAGAGAGAGAGGCGGTGATCAAAACGGAGATTTAGAGGATCGAAAGAGACAGAGATGGATCGAGAAAGAGAGATCGAGTCGGAGATCAAAGCAGAAAGAGAGATCGAGAGAGATGCGGTGAGAATAAGAATTAGGGTTTCCCATTTAGGTTTAGGAATATATACCCATGCCTTATTTGGGCTGAGAACATTAAAGCGGGAATCTACTTTCTGGGCCAGAATTATGCCGCGAAACCCAAAATACATTAGCCACGACAAAGCCAAGGCCATTCGTGGCTAAGTATAATTATTTAACCGCGAAATCAAATTTATTATACCACGTAATTAAAATCAAACCGCGAAACCAAATATTTATATAGCCACGAGCATGATCGTGGCTATCCGTGGGTAATTAAAATGTAACCACGAATAGCCACGATGAATATTTGGGTTTTGTTTAATATTTCGAATTTAGAATTTCTTCTAAGCTAAATGTTGTTTTAACATTAAAATGGTTTTTGATAAGAAAAAAAACATTTATGACTTATGCAATTAAAAAATATAATTTATGAATATTGTTACTATTTTTATTTTTTATTTTGATAACAATTTAAATTTATGATTCCAATTTGTTATTGATTACAAATTATATTTTATGAATTTATATTTTGACAGAGAAAAAATTCAAACTCTTGTAAAAACAACACATATAGATTTTATTAAGATAATAAAAAATACACAAATACAATTATTCGTCTGAATATGAATCCGAATCAGAATATTCACTATATTGATCGTCCACATTATTTTCGGAATCATACTCGTCATTGGGATTTGTGGTCGGTGTAGGATCGTAATCAAAAGCATTTTGAACCGCATGAGCTTCTACTCGTAGTATAAAAGCATTTTGAACCGCATGTAGCTATATAGCCACGAATATCTACGAATTTGCCACAAACCATGTTTTTTTCTTCTGTCGTGGCTGGATCGTAGCTAGTCGTGGTTTAATTTTTGTTAGCCACGAACAGTTCGTGGCTCGTTCGCGGCTAAATACAGTTTTTCTTGTAGTGTAAATAATTAAATATATAGTATACTTAACTAAATAATTAAGTATATGATCAAATATGTTTATATTTGACGGAGGAACACAGTGAATACTATATAGTTGTCGAACGCTTAATGCAGTTTATATGGACGAGAATGGCTCAATTCAAATTCATTATATTTGAATAATGGTTTAAGTTTTTAGAATCTAGATCTTAATATTACAAGATACAAGTATGTCACGACAAAACCTAATGCAACAATTTACTATCGTGTAATTTATCTTGTTATATGAATATAGATGTTGCTAAACTGATCTAACAATAGTCTGTTCTCGCGTTGACACAAACAAGAAGCTGGTCTAACAATGGATTTTGTCATTAACTTTGATATATCGCCAGCTATAATTTTGTGACCGACAATTTTTCTGATCGTTACAAAATTAATTAACAGTGACATCAATAGTTACTTGTAAATATAGTTATCAATATTGGTGGTAAATAAAATAAATCGGCATTGGCTATTTGTAACGTTACCGCTACCGTCTACACGTCCCACCGCTCAATTTTGATTTGTGGGTTCATTTTCGTCCAACAGTCAGATTTGTTGTTCAAAAAATTCGATAAACTTGTTTATTATCTTTACAATCATAATGTGATTTTTTTTTGTATTTTATTCTCTTTCATATGATACTGCAAATTACTTTTTGGTGATTCACTCATTTTTTAATCATTATAATTCAAACACGTTTAATTTTAGAATTTTTATGAGGGGAAAATAAATGTAATTTGAAAATATAAATTGGATTGTTACAATATGTAAGTATGAAATGCAGGCGTAAAAATATTGGCCGAAAAGGAAGAAAAGAGCCATTGTTATTATTATACTATAGTTATTTTACTTATTATATTAAAAGTACATCTATTTTGCCATAAATATCTACTGCAAAACTTTAAAGATAGTGCAACTACACGCTATATCACATGATTGATGCCTTGAGACTTTGAATTTTGATATTTCCACTTCGCAATATAACATCATACGGTTGCATACATACGTATGCGATGCGTGTGATAAGTGAGTCTCTGTCTATAGCTTGCTCTTTTGTTTGTTTCTATCAGCATTCTCTGTATGTCACTCTTATTTAGTTAAGTCTCAATCCTTTATATGACAATAACAGAATAAACAAAAAACTATATAACTATGTGACAAATATTGTTACATTTCCATACACGAGTTTATTGATAAAATGAGTTTTTTCCTGAACTTTTAAGCATGGCCGGTTCTTTTAAGCATGGCGGGTTCTGAGCTCAAGCAAGATAAACATGGGTTTCCGACTTTATTTTTTATATAAAAAGTTATAAGGTAAATAATGTTTTTAAAACAAGTAAATCAATTCATTTCTTTCTATAGCTTATAATTTTATTAAAAAAGTTATAAATTCAGTACCCGTACCTTTTTGAAAGCTCCACCAGAAACTTTTAGTTTTATATAAAAGGTGAAACAAAAGTCGAGAACTCAAATTCACACAGACTGTCGGTTGATCTATACTTTGAAGACAATAATACATTACGTGTTATATTTTTTTTTGTTTCTTCTTGTAAAATACATGTTTTAAAAGAATATTATCTCTCAGATCCGTTGATCATCTCCTTTGACAAAAAAGCTAATTAAGATATTTTTGGATATTTATGTGGTCAGCCCAGTATTCACATGATCACACATGAACCTTCGGTGACATGGGCATGTGCCCACCCTTTTACTAATCTAAGATTGCATTCAAAGTAATCAGCCACCATGTCATTGTCACTATTCAAAGTCTTCCCATTCCTTTTCCATTGTTACCCACACATTATATTTGTCAGCGATTTATATTATGATGAGTTTTTTTTGACCATCTATATCCTTTTTTTTTTTTAACTTTAGACCATCTATATTATTGCAGAAACAAAAAACTGACGTTTCGATCGTTCTCATCGCCTTGAATCTATATGTAACATGTTTAGACCCAACCCGATATCGAATTGCATTGTTAACAATGTAAGAGCATAAGCCCAATCAAGCTCAAGAGAAGCCCATATGAAGTCCATTGTAACTAGGGTTCTTGCCAAAAATAGATTCATATAAATTGAGTCGTAATGTTTGTGTCTAAGTAACTTCAGCAGCCTCCTTCTCTATTTTATGATATCAATCGAATTGTTTTAATCTCTGGGTGACAACTTAAAGTTCTTTTATTTTTTTTTACATTTTTGCACAATAAAGCTCTTCAAAAACTATTTCATTTTCTAAATAAAGCTCATTTGGGTATTCATCTCTCTTGATTTGAAAATGATTTTATGGTATCAAAGCTCCAGGGAGTAGATCCTTGCAACTATCTCACGTTTTTGTCTGATTCGTACTCGTTAGTCACTTGGAAGATTTAAGAACTTCGTCATATTCTACGTCAAAGAAACTGATGCTAAAGATAAATCCAGTGGCGTATTGCTTCATTTCCAGAATCTGGGTTTGATTTGGAAGCTGCCGTTGCTGTAAAGAAAGATATTTCACAGGCGTTGACTCCATAAGGAACTATTCAGCAAAGGGTTTTCAGATTTTTGATGATGGTGATCGTGTATACGCCATGAGACATAGGAGAAGAATCTCAAAGCTCAACAGACCACTAGACTAGGGAAAGCTCTTATGCGTGGACTCACGACAAAGATGTTGAAGCATGACCGAATCAAGCAGAGCCTGAGTCAGTGTCGATGGAGGAAGGAGCCAGAAATCACAGAAAAAAAAAGAGGAAGCAAAAAGCTGCATCATTTTGTTAGGGTAAAGTGTTGGTTTCTTTAAAAAGGTAAGAGATGTTTTTGACAGACTGAGATGCTAGTTGTTGTTTAGATTGATAGAGATGGAACTCCTGAAGCTGATTGATAGGTTATCTTTGGGTTTGCTAGCAATGGTTTTAGATGTGCACACAAGGTGCTCGTTGAAATGCCAAAGTGAATGGTGGATTGCTTAAATGCAGTGTTTAGGTAGTAAATGATCGGAAGCAGAGTGAGAAGAGGTTTATAGATGTGGGAAGCAAATACTCTCAGCCATGAGATAGCTTAGTCGAGTTAAGAGGGTAAAAACCCCAACTCGTTGTGAGACAAATAGGTCAAAAGAACCTGAAGATGTTCTCACACTAATGGCTATTCTCCAAGCTTAGAGTCAACTCTACCTATTTCATATGGATCTATGATTACTTATGCTCCTGTTCAAGCCATCTCATCTCCATTTGCGGTTCCAAACTTAGCTTTGCATCCTACGCTAAGTTTGCGGGGGAGTGTAAGAGCATAAGTCCAATCAAGCTACAGGAGAAGTCCATATGAAACCCATTGTAACTAGGGTTCTTGCCAAAAGTAGATTCATATAAATTGAGTTGTAATGTTTGTGTCTAAGTAACTTTGGCTGCCGTAAATACAGCCTCCTTCTTCATTTTATGATATCAATCGGATTGTTTTAATCTCTTGGTGACAACTTAAAGTTCTTCTATTTCCTTTTACATTTTTGCACAATAAAGCTCTTCAAGAACTATTTCATTTTCTAAATAAAGCTCATTTGAGCATTCATCTCTCGTGATTTGAAAATGCTTTCATGGTATCAGAGCTCTACGGAGTAGATCCTTGCAACCATCTCACGTTTTTGTCTGATTCGTACTCGTTAGTCACTTGGAAGATTTAAGAACTTCGTCATATTCTTCATCAGAGAAACTGCTGCTAAAGATAAATCCAATGGCGTATTGCTTCATTTCCAGAATCTGGGTTTGATTTGGAAGCTGTCGTTGCTGTAAAGAAAGAGATTTCACAGGCGTTGACTCCATAAGGAACTATTCATCAAAGGGTTTTCAGATTGTTGATGATGGTGACCGTGTATACGCCATGAGACATGGGAGAAGAATCTCAAAGCTCAACAGACCACCAGACCAGGAAAAGCTCTTATGCGTGAACTCACGACAAAGATGTTGAAGCATGACCGAATCAAGCAGAGCCTGAGTCAGTGACGATGGAGGAAGGAGCCAGAAATCACAGAAGAAAAAAAGAGAGAGAGGAAGAAGAAAGCTGCATCCTTTTGTTAGGGTAAAGTCTTGGTTTCTTTAAAAAGGTAAGAGATAGGTGTTTGACAGACTGAGATGCTAGTTGTTTTTTAGATTGCTAGAGATGGAACTCCTGAAGCTGATTGATAGGCTATCTTTGGGTTTGCTAGCGATGGCTTTAAATGTGTACACAAGGTGCTCGTTGAAATGCCAAAGTGAATGGCGGATTGCTGAAATGCAGTGTTTAGGTAGTAAATGATCGGAAGCAGAGTGAGAAGAGGTTTATAGATGTGGGAAGCAAATACTCTCAGCCATGATATAGCTTAGTCGAGTTAAGAGGGTAAAAACCCCAACTCGTTGTGAGACAAATAGGTCAAAAGAACCTGAAGATGTTCTCACACTAATGACTATTCTCCAAGCTTAGAGTCAACTCTACCTATTTCATATGGATCTATGATTACTTATTCTCCAAGCCATCTCATCTCCATTTGCGGTTCCAAACTTAGCTCCGCATCCTACGCTAAGTTTGCGGGGGAGTGTAAGAGCATAAGCCCAATCAAGCTCAAGAGAAGTCCATATGAAACCCATTGTAACTAGGGTTCTTGCCAAAAGTAGACTCATATAAATTGAGTTGTAATGTTTGTGTCTAAGTAACTTTGGATGCCGTAAATGCAGCCTCCTTCTCCATTTTATGTTATCAATCGAATTGTTTTAATCTCTTGGTGACAACTTAAAATTCTTCTATTTCCTTTTACATTTTTGCACAATAAATCTATTCAAGAGCTATTTCATTTTCTAAATAAAGCTCATTTGAGCATTTATCTCTCTTGATTTGAAAATGCTTTCAAACAAGTCCAACTCAGTTCTAAAATCATTATCGGAACCATAAATTATCGAAAACAACATATTTACTAGGTTTGGTTACCTTTCTTCTAGCTTAAGGCGGGATGCTCGATACTAACAAACATTTTCCGTCGAGGGTTTTGGTGATGGCAAACTTGGGAGGCGGTGAGGAAGCGCATGTCAGGTTCACGCTGTAAACAACATTAGTCCAGTCCATTCCTCTTCAATATTGGACCCTCATCCGAAGCACCCACTATGCAATCAACAAACCAACACTCTTCAATGCTCTTTTCTTTAACTAAAAGCAGAGTAACAACTCGTCCTAATCCACATTTGCGTACGACAAAGCAACCGCTTTGTATCCATCTCTTTAATATATACACTTTTTCCTAGCAGTATTTTAAGCTCTCTAGATCTTTATAATCGTTTGTATAAGTATCACTTACTCTAACATTTGCTTGAGTATCAATAAAGTATTAATCATCTTCTTCAAAATTTTCTCATTTTCCTCTTTCTTTCATTTTACTTACATGGTAATAGAGTTAAGGAAGACAATATTGTTCCCCATTCTGCTTCTAATCTCAATATCTCTCAATGTATAACACTTAAACTCAAAGACGACAACTACTTGATATGAAAAATACAGTTTGAGCAGTTTCTTTTCTCTCAAATGCTGCTTGGATTTGTAACAAAGCACTCAGCCATGCCTCCCTCAAACAATTTCTGTTCAAAATGGAGATCATGTCAATGAAGCAGCAAACCTTGAGTTTCTCGAATGGATGCAGAAATATCATCTCATCATGACATGAATCTATGGTACCTCTCTGAAGCTGCTCTCCGGTCTGTATACGGTTTCCACTCATCCCATGAAGTATGATACTCTTTGGCGAAGAAGTACAATAGGGTATCTGCTACAAGGAAACTTACTCCTCAGAAACGCATCCAAACCACAATCAAAGAAAATAAGGTTATGTCTGCATATCTCTATGAACTTAAGGATATGTGTGACCAACTTGATTCTATAGAAGCTCCAATATCTGAAAGTGAAAAGATATTGGGAGTACTTAATGGTTTAGGTCGTGATTGAGAACTCAATGGACACCTTTCCTCGGCAAGTGGCAGCGTCTTCAGTTTCTCTCGGCTATGGTTCTCCATGCGGCGAATCTCCCATACGTGCGAGGTGGCACCGTCGGCGGCTAGGTGTCTTGTAGTCGGCGGCTCCTAGGATTAGAGTTCTTGTTTGGGGCATGAGGCCATTTTTATAGCAAAAGCCCGTTAGTGATTTGTTGTTCTAGGTCCATTTGATATTTATTGTGCTTCTCTTTATTTATTTTGCAAATCCATTCTAAAATTAATAAAAACACTTTGTCGAAAAAAAACAAAAAAGCTGAAGTTTCTCGATCAAATCTTATGGAATATGTATAGGCCCAGACAATTAGGCCCAATCTATATATCGCGTTGGGCATATGGGAAGGCCTAGCCGAATAACTTAAATTGCATTGTTTATAAGCCCAATTTATATCAAAAATATTTATCGGAACCGACGTTCATGCATCGTTATTAAGGGCCAAGGATGTTACCTCATTTCTAGCTGACGTTAGTTTACTCGATACCGCAGTCGTCCGTCGAAGAGTGTCTGTCTTTTTTTTCCCGACTGAACGGAGAAACCTAAAGCTACAGGAAGGTTTCTTCTAGAAGATTCACTCGCTGCAGAGAAGAATCCAATTGTAGAAGAGATTTCGTAGCTGTTTCCGTAAGCTTCCTTCTCTCTGCTTCGATTCTGTGTTTATTAGGGTTTATTTGATTTCCTTCTGGTTCAAAGTCTTCGATTAGATTATATTTAGGGTGAAGATTTGTTGTTCACATTGTTTATCTGTCTGATTTTGAATATAGGTGATGTCGAACTTGGGAGGGGGTGCGGAAGCACATGCCAGGTTCAAGCAGTATGACTACAGAGCTAACTCTAGTCTGGTGCTAAACAGTGAAAATCGTCCTCGTGATACACATGAGCCTACAGGAGAACCGGAAACTCTGAGGGGGAAAATTGATCCTAAGTCCTTTGGAGACCGTGTTACTAAGGGAAGGCCTCAGGAGTTGGAGGATAAGCTTAAAAAGTCGAAGAAGAAGGAGCGTGATGTGGCGGATGGTACGGTTTCTTCTCGGCAGAGCAAGAGGCGTCGTCTTAGAGAAGAGAGTGTGCTCACGGATACGGATGATGTGGTTTATCAGCCCAAGACTAAAGCGACAAGGCTTGCTTACGAGAAGATGCTTAGCCTTATTCAGCAGCAGCTGGGTGGGCTACCTCTGAATGTTGTTTGTGGTGCGGCAGATGAGATTTTGGCTGTTCTCAAGAACGATACAGTACAAAACCCTGAAAAGAAGAAGGAGATCCAGAAGTTGTTGAACCCTATACCTGAACAGGTTGATACGGTTTTCAATGAACTTGTTTCCACTGGGAAATTGATCACCGACTTTCAAGAGGGTGGTGATTCTGGTGGTGGTAAAGCAAATGAGGATGAAGGGGTAGATGATGATGTTGGCGTGGCTGTTGAGTTTGAGGAGAATGAAGAAGACGACGAGGAGAGTGATTCTGATATGGTCCAGGAGGAAGAAGACGAAGAGGATGAAGAACCTCAGAAAACTGGAGGTATGCAGGTGGATGCAGGGATAAATGACGAGGATGCAGGAGATGCGAATGAGGGCATGAGTTTGAACGTTCAGGATATTGATGCCTATTGGCTCCAGAGAAAGATATCTCAAGCTTATGAACAGCAGATTGATCCACAACAGTCCCAGGTACTCGCAGAAGAGCTGCTTAAGATACTCACTGAAGGGGATGACAGGGGTGTTGAGAGCAAGCTGCTTGTGCATCTTCAGTTTGAAAAGTTTAGCCTTGTTAAATTTCTGCTGCGGAACCGCCTTAAAGTTGTGTGGTGCACCCGTTTGGCTAGGGCAGAAGACCAGGAAGAGAGGAATCGAATTGAAGAGGAGATGAGGGGGTTGGGCCCGGAGGTGGCAACAATAGTGGAGCAGTTGCATGCAACAAGAGCAACAGCGAAAGAGAGGGAGGAGAATCTGCAGAAAAGTATTAATGAAGAAGCCCGTCGTTTGAAGGACGAAACTGCTGGAGATGGAGGTAGAGGCAGGAGAGATGTTGCTGATAGAGATTTAGAGAGTGGTTGGTTGAAGGGTCAGCGTCAGATGCTGGACCTGGAGAGTTTGGCTTTTGACCAAGGTGGTCTCCTGATGGCGAATAAGAAGTGCGACCTTCCCCCTGGCTCTTACAGGAGTCATGGAAAGGGATATGATGAAGTTCATGTGCCATGGGTTTCTAAAAAGGCGGATATCAATGAGAGGCTTGTGAAGATAACCGAGATGCCACATTGGGCTCAACCTGCTTTTAAGGGAATGCACCAGTTGAACAGGGTGCAGAGCAAAGTGTATGAGACTGCGTTGTTTAAGGCCGAGAACATTCTTCTTTGTGCTCCAACTGGTGCTGGGAAAACGAATGTTGCTATGCTCACCATACTGCAGCAACTCGCATATAATATGAACGAAGATGGAACATTTAACCATGAAAATTACAAGATTGTCTATGTTGCACCCATGAAAGCCCTTGTTGCTGAGGTCGTCAGTAATTTGTCTAATCGTCTGAAGGATTATGGAGTTACTGTGAGGGAACTCAGTGGGGATCAGTCCCTTAGTGGGAAAGAAATTGAGGAGACTCAGATAATTGTTACAACACCAGAGAAATGGGATATCATCACCAGGAAGTCTGGAGATCGCACTTACACGCAGCTTGTGAAAGTTCTTATAATCGATGAAATCCACCTCCTTCATGATAATCGAGGGCCTGTGCTTGAAAGCATTGTCGCAAGGACTCTTAGGCAGATTGAAACCACGAAGGAGAATATTCGCCTGGTGGGTTTGTCGGCTACACTGCCAAATTATGAAGATGTGGCCTTATTTTTACGGGTTGATCTTAAGAAAGGGTTGTTTAAATTTGACCGCAGCTACAGACCCGTGCCTCTCGGTCAGCAGTATATTGGAATCAGTGTGAAAAAACCGTTGCAGAGGTTCCAATTGATGAATGATATTTGTTATCAGAAAGTAGTGGCTGGTGCTGGAAAGCACCAGGTCCTTATTTTTGTTCATTCGAGGAAGGAGACAGCAAAAACTGCAAAAGCGATACAGGACACGGCAATTGCTAACGATACCATCAGCAGATTCTTGAAAGACGATAGTGCAAGTCGTGAAGTTCTTCAGAGTCAGATTTCACTTATTAAGAATAGTGATCTGAAAAAGCTTCTGCCTTACGGTTTCGCTATTCATCATGCTGGGCTAACAAGGGGTGATCGTGAGATAGTTGAGGCGCTTTTTGGTGCTGGGCATGTACAAGTCTTGGTATCCACTGCAACTCTCGCGTGGGGTGTGAATTTGCCTGCACATACTGTCATAATAAAAGGAACCCAGGTCTATAATCCTGAGAAAGGGGCGTGGATGGAACTGAGTCCACTAGATGTTATGCAGATGCTTGGTCGTGCTGGAAGACCTCAGTATGATCAATACGGGGAGGGTATAATTATCACTGGCTACAGCGAGCTGCAATATTATCTTTCTTTGATGAATGAGCAACTACCTATCGAAAGCCAGTTTATTTCTAAACTTGCGGATCAGCTTAATGCCGAGATTGTACTTGGAACCGTTCAGAATGCTAGAGAGGCTTGCCATTGGCTTGGCTATACGTATTTGTATATCCGTATGGTTCGTAATCCAACGCTGTATGGTTTAGCGCCTGATGCCCTTGCCAAAGACGTAGTGTTAGAGGAAAGAAGAGCTGACCTGGTACGTACTTTCACCCGCATTAACCTGAACTCTTGCTATATACTGTTAAATTTGTTTGCTATTGTTAAATGCCTATAACCACGATGCCTAGTATGTGGAGCTTCCCCACTGTCTACTATATACAGTCCATGATGAACTCTTGGGATCAACTTTGCATGCTTTTTATCCTTCACGTTGATCACAAATTTAGTATTTCATATTCTCTTTGTGAATTTGAATAATAGGTTTGCATCCTATTGTTTGATATCATTGCTCTGAGAATTGCGTTTTATTTGATTTAATATCCTTAATGACTAGCTCTCTTTTCTCCAAGCGCTAGTTTTTTCATTTAGTATCATTGGCCATAACTATTGGCCTAGCATCAGTAGCTTTGCCTCTGTCCACTATATGCAGTCCGTGATGAACTGTTGGGATTAGGATCAATTATGCTTCATCACATTGATTGAAAAATTAGTATCTTAGATTTCTTTTTGATAATTTTTGAGGAGTGTATATCTGATTATATAATGCCATTAACGATACCGTTTCCCATAAATGATGTTCCTAGTATCAGTAGCTTTCTCACTGTCTGTTACATGCAATCCATGATTTAGTGCGTACCTTATTTCTTCAAGTTGATCACTGATTTAGTATTTCATGTATCATTGCTCTAAAGTTTCTTTTTAAATATCCTTTATGACTAATTGTATCTAATATTTGTTTGAATCGTTGGTTTTGCAGATACATTCAGCTGCTACTATCTTGGACAAAAACAACTTGGTTAAGTATGACAGGAAAAGTGGATACTTCCAAGTTACTGATTTGGGACGCATTGCTAGCTACTACTACATAACTCATGGGACCATAGCTACATACAATGAGCATTTGAAGCCAACGATGGGTGATATAGATCTTTATCGTCTGTTTTCACTGAGTGAGGAGTTCAAGTATGTGACTGTTCGCCAAGATGAGAAGATAGAACTGGCAAAACTTCTGGAACGTGTCCCGATTCCGATCAAGGAAACTCTAGAGGAGCCCAGTGCAAAGATTAATGTTTTGCTGCAGGCATATATTTCACAGCTAAAGCTTGAGGGTCTTTCTTTGACATCAGACATGGTTTATATAACTCAGGTGCGTTCCTTGTTCTCTGTACTTTCTTCTCATCTCTCCTAGTTACATTGATAAATTTTTGTATCTGTTTTCTGGTGCTTACGTCTCATTTCTTTCTATCATGTTCAGAGTGCTGGACGTCTTGTACGAGCTCTCTATGAAATTGTATTGAAGCGCGGATGGGCTAAACTGGCTGAGAAAGCTCTGAACTTGTCTAAAATAGTTGGGAAGAGGATGTGGAGTGTCCAGACACCTCTTCGTCAGTTTCATGAAATTCCCAATGAGATTCTGATGAAGTTGGAGAAGAAGGATTTGGTGTGGGAGAGGTACTATGATCTGTCCTCACAGGAGCTAGGAGAGCTTATTCGTAGTCCTAAGATGGGCAGACCGCTTCACAAGTTCATCCACCAGTTCCCAAAATTGACTCTTGCAGCACAAGTTCAGCCTATTACTCGAACTGTTCTGCGGGTGGAGCTCACAATTACACCCGACTTCCACTGGGACGAAAAAATTCATAAATATGTTGAGCCGTTTTGGATAATCGTGGAAGACAATGATGGTGAGAAGATCCTTCATCATGAGTATTTTCTTTTGAAGAAGCAGTATATTGATGAGGATCACACTTTAAACTTCACTGTGCCAATCTTTGAACCGCTGCCACCTCAGTATTATGTCCGAGTCGTTTCAGACAAGTGGCTTGGCTCGCAGGCTGTGTTACCAGTATCTTTCAGACATCTGATTCTTCCAGAAAAATACCCACCACCGACAGAGCTACTGGACTTGCAGCCCCTCCCGGTCACGGTGCTAAGGAATCCAAATTATGAGAGACTCTATCAGGATTTCAAGCATTTCAATCCGGTGCAGACTCAGGTCTTTACGGTTTTGTATAACACGAACGATAATGTTTTGGTTGCTGCGCCAACAGGAAGTGGGAAGACTGTGTGTGCGGAGTTTGCTATATTGAAGAATCATCAAGAAGTACTCTCAAGGCAGGAAGAAGATAAGAAAACGCAAAGTGGACCTGATGCTACAATGCGTGTTGTCTATATTGCACCGCGAGAGGCTATTGCCAAGGAGCAGTTTCGTATCTGGGAGAGGAAGTTTGGGAAGGGTCTTGGTTTACGGGTTGTTGAGCTGACCGGGGAGACAGCGTTGGATCTTAAGCTGCTTGATAAAGGTCAGATAATCATAAGTACTCCTGAGAAATGGGATGCTCTTTCCCGCAGGTGGAAACAGAGAAAAAACATTCAGCAGGTTAGTCTTTTCATTGTCGACGAGCTCCATCTAATTGGTGAAGGTAAAGGTGGTACAGTGTTGGAGGTAATCGTCTCCAGAATGAGATATATTTCAAATCAGGGCGATAATAAGATCAGGATTGTTGCGCTTTCTACTTCCCTTGCAAATGCTAAAGATCTAGGGGAGTGGATTGGGGCCAGTTCCCACGGCCTTTTCAACTTCCCCCCTGGTGTCCGTCCTGTTCCACTGGAGATCCACATTCAAGGAGTGGATATATCCAGTTTTGAAGCCAGGATGCAGGTGATGACCAAGCCAACGTACACCGCCATAGTCCAGCATGCCAAGAACAAGAAGCCGGCCATAGTTTTTGTCCCAACCCGTAAACATGTCCGCTTGACTGCTGTGGATCTGATGGCTTACTCTCACATGGACAACCCACAGAGCCCTGATTTCCTGTTAGGGAAACAGGAAGAACTGGAGCCTTTTGTTGAAAAAATCCGCGAGGGAACACTGAGAGAGACACTGCGCCATGGTGTTGGGTACTTGCACGAGGGTTTATGCAGTCTGGATCAGGAGATCGTGACGCAGCTCTTTGAAGCTGGACGGATTCAGGCTTGTGTGATGAGCAGTTCATTGTGTTGGGGCACTCCATTAACTGCGCATTTGGTGGTCGTAATGGGGACGCAGTATTACGATGGAAAGGAAAATTCACATTCAGATTATGCCGTCTCTGATTTGCTTCAGATGATGGGGCGTGCTAGCCGACCTCTGCTGGACAGTGCCGGGAAGTGTGTTATATTCTGTCACGCACCTCGCAAGGAGTATTACAAGAAGTTTCTGTATGAAGCCTTCCCTGTGGAAAGTAATCTCCAGCATTTCTTGCATGATAATTTCAACGCAGAAGTGGTTGCTGGGGTTATAGAGAACAAGCAAGATGCTGTGGATTATCTTACATGGACTTTCATGTACAGGAGGCTTCCCCAGAACCCTAACTACTACAATCTCCAAGGAGTCAGCCACAGGCATTTGTCTGATCACCTATCAGAGCTTGTTGAGAACACCTTGTCTGATCTTGAAGCCAGTAAATGCATTGAGATAGAGGATGAGATGGACCTCTCTCCTGTCAACCTTGGGATGATTGCTTCCTATTATTACATCAGTTACACCACCATCGAGTGTTTCAGTTCTCTCTTGTCTTCTAAAACCAAAATGAAGGGACTTCTTGAGATCTTAACATCAGCTTCGGAGTATGACATGATTCCTATAAGGCCTGGCGAAGAGGACAGAGTTCGGAGGCTCATCAATCACCAGAGGTTTTCTTTTGAAAACCCAAAATGCACAGACCCTCATGTTAAGGCAAATGCGCTTCTTCAGGCGCATTTCTCTAGGCAAGAAGTCAGCGGGAACTTGGCAATGGATCAGCGTGATGTCCTTCTATCTGCAACCAGACTCATTCAAGCAATGGTCGATGTGATATCGAGCAATGGCTGGCTGAATCTTGCTCTGTTAGCTATGGAAGCAAGCCAGATGGTGACTCAAGGCATGTGGGAGCGGGACTCGATGCTTTTGCAGCTCCCTCACTTCACAAAGGAGCTGGCCAAAAGATGCCAAGAGAATCCGGGGAAAAACATTGAAACGATATTTGATCTAGTGGAGATGGAGGACGAAGAACGCCAAGAGCTTCTGAAGATGTCAGACACTCAGCTTCTAGACATTGCCAGATTCTGCAACCGCTTCCCAAACATCGACCTTAGTTACGAGGTTGTGGGCAGCGAAGAGGTGACACCAGGCAAAGAGGTGACATTGCAAGTGATGCTTGAGAGGGGCATGGTTGATGGGAGGACAGAAGTGGGAGCCGTGGATGCACTCAGGTATCCCAAGACGAAAGAAGAAGGTTGGTGGCTGGTTGTGGGGGATACGAAGACGAACCAGTTGGTGGCTATCAAGCGTGTGTCGTTGGCAAAGAGAGTGAAGGTGAAGCTGGATTTCCAAGTACCGAGTGAAGCAGGAGAGAAGTCATACACACTATACTTCATGTGCGACGCTTACTTAGGCTGTGACCAGGAGTACTCTTTCTCTGTCGATGTCAAAGAATCCGGCGCTGGAGATCAAATGGAAGAATGATTTATTGTGTTCAGGTTAGTTTTTTTATAGTGCATGTCTTATAAAACTCGGATTTTTGTAATATGAAAGTCAGAAAATGACATGATTTCTTTTCTTTGCAGGCGTGATTGATTCTGGAGAGTGATCAACTTCTGGCTTGCATTCTCCTCCGTACCATTTGCCGTCTCAACCAGTCAACCTTATGATAATATAGTGAATTTGAAGGTCTAATCGTTGTTCTAATCTTTTTTTATTGTCCCTCTGTTTTGACTGACCTCTACGTGGGAATAATATGATCAAGTCCAGTGAGTGGTCAAGAACCATATCACTAAGAAGAGTGGTCATTTTATGTCATGTATGGTTTTGTTCCTTTTCTTTTGTTAGGACCAAAATCGAGAGAGAAGGAAGGAGACATGTAAAAAAAAAACTAATTCGAGTTCTATTACTCTGAAATCTGAGATTGTACAAATGAAATGCAGCAACTTTTTGTTTGTGAAGATCTTTCTCTTGCACCATATGTAAACGAAATCGTGAATTTAAAGAGAATCATAGTACAAACTACATACTTGTCCCAAGTAACATGAGCTGTGTATTCATAAAAGTCAACTTTGTAAATAGCGGGAAACATGAGTAATGAAGCTCGATCCAGTGGCTCTTTAGTAAATAGTGGAGATACCGAGGGCCAAAAGAGACAAGGGCAAGATTTAGGACTGAAATCTGAAAGACGAGGACGAGACCAAGAAATAGTTAGATAGGTGTCCGTGTTGGGTTGGTGGTATATTCTCCGTCTGCCTCCCTCCTCGCTATATATTTTCAAAGTAAACAAGAAAACAAAGCCACTCAAAGTCTCTCTCTCTCTCTCTCACACTCATTTCACGAAACACCATGGATTCAGATTTCGGAATCCCCAGAGAACTCTCTCCTCTTCAGCAACTCAGATCTCAGTACCAACCCGAGCTTCCTCCTTGTCTCCAGGTTCTTCTTCTTCACTGCTTATTGTTTCTACTTGTTCCATTCATTGGATCTATTTTGAAGAAGACTTTGCTTTCTTGTTTGATATATTTATCATGGCTTTTTGCAATCTAGCCATGTTTCTGCTGTTTGTTTGATTTCGTAATTCCTAGGAACATAAGCAGATCTAAGTTTCCAGATTGTAATAATCACCGATCTGTTTTATCCGGACTCCAAAGTTTCAGTCCGTCTTGATATTGCAGTCTTGAGATCTCTTCTGTTTTAATCAGTTTGTCAGATTTCATAGTTGATGCTGAGGTTTTGCTGTCATTTGGAATCCTATTTGAACTTGCTCGTTTCTCTTACTCTGCCTGATGTTCTATTTCAGGGAACTACTGTCCGCGTGGAGCTTGGTGATGGAACCACTGTGGCTGAGGCTTCTGATTCCCATATCATAGCTCGTGCCTTCCCACATACCTTAGGCCAGCCTTTAGCTCATTTCCTCAGGGAAGCTGCCAAAGTTTCTGATGCTCACATCATTACTGAGCTCCCATCAATTAGGTTCCGCATCCATTCTTTACTTCATCATTAAAGTAAGCTTTTTCTTTCAGCTTATGAGCTATCTGATTTCTACTGCAGAGTTGGAATCGTGTTTTGTGGAAGGCAAGCTCCCGGTGGACACAATGTAATCTGGGGTCTATATGAGGCTCTTAAGGTTCACAACTCTAAGAGCACTTTGCTTGGCTTTTTGGGTAAGTTTCATTATCGCTGATTCTCACAATTCATCAAACTTTATACTTATCTTATTTATTTCTGCTATAAATGTCCATAGGTGGTTCAGAAGGTCTATTTGCGCAAAAGACTCTGGAGATCACAGATGATATACTCCAGACTTACAAAAACCAAGGTAAGTTGTTTGATGAAGGCATTGTCGTGATATGTTCAGAATCTTATTCATTACCTCATTCTGATATATTGGCGGTGAAATGTATGTTATTAAGGTGGCTATGATTTGCTTGGAAGAACCAAGGATCAGATCAGAACCACTGAGCAGGTTAACGCTGCACTCAAAGCTTGCACAGATTTGAAACTAGATGGCCTTGTCATTATTGGAGGTACCTACTATATTACTATTTATATGGTTGAAGTTCTGTCGTAAATATTAACTAAACCAAGAATATATATTGTGCTTTTTGAAGGTGTAACATCAAACACAGATGCGGCTCATCTTGCTGAATTTTTTGCTGAAGCAAAATGCTCAACGAAGGTCCTAATTTGCTCCTCAGCATTTAAATTCCCTTTTATGAAGCACACTGTTCGTTTAGTTTCACGTCTCAACAGAGAAAACCTATTGATACCATAAGTTACTCATAAAATTTCAGGTAGTTGGTGTTCCAGTCACTACAAATGGAGATCTCAAGAATCAGTTTGTGGAGGCAAATGTTGGTTTTGACACCATATGCAAGGTAAATCTGAACTTTAACACTCTGGTTACTTTTGTCTCAGGTATTTTTTGTAGCTATTGCAGCCAACATGATGGCATGATCATCCTTGTAAGTCTTTACAGAAACATGTTATTTTTTGGCTAATGATCTTTTGCTTTATTCAGGTGAATTCTCAGCTCATTAGCAATGCCTGCACTGATGCTCTGTCTGCAGAGAAGGTAAATGCTATTTCTTGCTGTACTTTCATCTAGTAAGAGATTTCTAGTCTAACTGCAGTTTATTTACTTCATATTTTGATGATAAGAAATGCTTCTATCAAGGATGTGGAATCTGTTACAAAGTGAACAAAACAAAGCTATGCTCTTTATGATTCTGATATCAAATTTCACTTTCTTTTTCATTGGCAGTACTATTATTTTATCCGTCTCATGGGTCGGAAGCACTCTCATGTCGCCCTTGAGTGTACCCTCCAGTCTCATCCAAACATGGTTGGTATTTTGAATTCTGTTTCTTTAACATAAATAATTGATATGTTTGTGTACCCGTATCTCTAGACTCTCATTTGCGTGTGATGTGTTGTCTCAGGTGATACTGGGCGAGGAGGTTGCAGCATCCAAGCTCACCATTTTTGATATTTCTAAACAAATCTGTGATGCAGTTCAAGCAAGAGCAGGACAAGGTCTCATTGACGAAAACTACATATGAAAGATTATGCAGTGATGTATTTTACCCTTAACTAACTTGACTGCTGTACCATTTGCTTGCACCAGACAAGAATCATGGAGTCATTCTCATTCCCGAAGGGATCATAGAGAGTATTCCTGAGGTCTACGCTCTGTTGAAGGTAATGATTTGATACTTGTAGACATCTATATTTATCATCTGAACTGTTCTTCTTTCTTGAACACTGAGGTGTTCTTTTTTAGCATATATCATGTCTAAGCTGACATTTTGTGATGTAGGAAATTCACGGGCTACTTAGGCAGGGTGTGGCTGCTGATAAGATTTCTACTCAGCTCTCACCTTGGTCATCTGCTTTGTTTGAATTTCTTCCTCCATTCATTAAGAAACAGGTTTGGATTCTTTGACATGAGACTTCTCTTTGTTTTCCTCCAAAGCAAATAAGTATGAATGCTTACAAGATGGCCATCTTTGTTGCTGCAGATACTTCTCCATCCTGAGTCTGATGATTCTGCTCAGCTATCCCAGGTAATAAGAAGAAGATTAAAATGTTGGAGCTAATATGTTATAAAAAAAATTGTAATCCTAAATGCTTGTTTTGCTTTCTTCTCCAGATTGAGACGGAGAAACTACTTGCGTATCTCGTGGAGACTGAAATGAACAAGCGTTTGGTATGTCACTGATTCTATTCTTCCCCAATATTTAAGTCGTTACTGGCATCAAGAATGACTCTTGCTTACGAAAGTAAATCTTTGAAACTTGACAGAAAGAAGGCACATACAAGGGGAAGAAATTCAATGCTATATGTCACTTCTTTGGTTACCAAGCTCGTGGATCTCTCCCATCGAAATTCGATTGTGATTACGCCTATGTAAGTCACTGCCACTCTGACCACAATACCAGTGTAACTTAATAATCTGTATGAATAATCACACTATTGAATGGAAAAACCTGTCAGGTACTTGGACATATATGTTACCACATCCTTGCAGCTGGTCTGAATGGTTACATGGCAACAGTGACCAACCTAAAAAGTCCTGTAAACAAGTGGAAATGTGGTGCTGCACCTATTACAGTTGAGTTTTGTCTTCTTCTTGTTTTTATTTTATTTTAATACAACTTTCTTTTCATTACTGATCTGACCTCACACCTTTTCAGGCAATGATGACGGTGAAGAATTGGTCCCAAAATGCTAGTTCTACTTTAACTTCAATTGGAAGACCCGCAGTTCATCCAGCTATGGTGGATTTGAAAGGCAAAGCATACGAGTAAGCAGTTTTTTTTCCTTACAAAAGAACATAAAGACACTTGCTTAATAACATTGCCAAAAGTATGTCTCTAACTGTTTTTAATGTTATAAATGGTGTTTGGTAGCCTTCTGAGACAGAACGCAGAGAAATTCTTGATGGATGATCTGTACAGAAACCCAGGACCGCTTCAGTATGATGGTCCTGGTGCTGATGCTAAAGCAGTGAGTCTCTGTGTTGAAGATCAAGATTACATGGGACGTATCAAGAAGCTGCAGGAATATCTAGACCAGGTTAAAACTTATATTTTTTTTAATATAGTTTCATAATGATGGGATATTATTTGTTAAAACCATTATGGGGATGGGTCAGGTGAGGACGATAGTGAAGCCAGGATGTTCTCAGGATGTACTGAAAGCAGCACTGAGCGTGATGGCATCGGTGACTGATGTTCTCACTACCATTTCTTCATCTTCAAATGGTGCTCAACAATTTGCTTAAAGAGTCAACTCTTTTTAAGCTGTCATGCTCGTTGCATGATTACTGTTTCATCATCCCACATTTCGTGTTCTCTTTTTCTCTTTCTTTTGCGATGTAACTTTTGTTGTCGTTGACCTTGGAAAGCGAGAGAGCATTAAGAAAGTTTTGGATTTATATTATCGACAGACTTTGGATAAAAAGCGCATTTTCAATCCATACCAAATCTATCTGAAAAGCTATTTTGGTGTATTTTTTTTTGAAGTTGATAAAGATTACGAAAACTATTATATTATAAGAACAATTTTAGAAATAATATTATCTCCGTTCTATGAGAATCCAAGTTCACGATTAACGGTTTCACCTGTTTTTAAAAATTTCTTTATAAGTTGTAAGCTTGCTTCTACTAATCTTGTAAAACTTTGCGTTTTGGGGGATTCGAACTCAGTACATGCTGATATAAAAAAAAAGTTTAACCTCACTTTATTTCTAAACCAAAATGGTGTAAATCTATTTTCCTTATTTTTCACACCATTTTGAAATTAAAGATTTTTATTTATAAAATAATCTTTCAAATTTTAAATGATTCAATTTTAAAAATTATAGTAATTTATCTGATAAACAAATTTGAAAATTTTATAATAGCTTTTTATTAAATAAAATGACATAAACTGATAATATATTTAAAAATTATTTAAAACTAAAAATATATATATATATATATAACTAATACAACGACTAATGATTTAACAATCTTGTAAATTGTTTTCATATCCACCAAAATCACTAAAATATTAGTCAAATGTAGCAAATTGAGACGGATTTTGTTGATATTGTTGTTGTTCAGACTTTTTTGATAAATTTCATATGCAATGAGATTTGGATTAGTCTAAATCTACTTTGTTTTGTTATTTTAATGTGATGTAATGTGTATTTTTATATTGTAAATGTTAAATTTAATTAATCTCATAATTTATGAAAGTTTTTTAAAAAAACATCAATGAATCTATTTGTAAATTTAATAAGTAAAATGTATTATTAGCAACTAAAAATAAATTTAAAAATGAAATATTTAAAATACTTTTTGGGTGTGAAAAAATAGTGCAATACATTGAAGTAAAATTCAACGCTATTTTAGATATACACCATTTTAAAGTAAAAAATAGTGTAATACATTAGAGATATTCTAGCAATCACAATATTTACTTTTGAAGCTAAAATATTTCAGACCAGATTTATTTATTGACAAAAATATAGTTCGTATTTAGTATACAGTGGTTTTCTTATCATTATAGACCAAATATTCCGTATAAAATAGTTTTAACCACATGTGAATTAATCTACGCTAATCACTGCTACCATATTTATAACCTCGCCAATGAACATGAATCTATAATTAGTAAGTAACACCTAAGAGTGAAGAGTAATGAAATCGTAAAATAGTGAATTTTAAAATAGGCAATGTACAATATGATGAAAATACATAAGTTTTGATTGGTAACTGAGATTTATATTAATTTATCAGGAAACAAAAATTCAGATCTGAGAGTAAATCATTTCATATTTATTTAGAGGGTGTTATTTATTTTAATTGATTTGAAAATCTATATGAGATTTATAAATCTCCATAAAATTTTCTTATTATTAAATTTAACCTGTTGATTTTAATTAGTATTGGAAAATGCTTAATAATACATGAATTATTTCATTTTGACCAAAAATACATAAACTTTAGGGCTTGCTGAAAATACATTCTTTATTGACATTTCCAAAAATCAACAAATTTGTGATTGATTCAGCCAAAATGACGCACCGTTTTTTTATCTAACATAATCATTAGATGGTGTTAATTGTATTGTTTACCGTGAAGTTAAAACAAACGACGGAGTATTGTATATATGAAAAAATTGCCAAACAATTCATGAATTTTGTAAATTTGGCCGAATAATACATGAATTACTAAGTTGACCAAAACTAATTGAATTTTTATTGACTTTGTGAAAATTACATGAATTCTTGTTGACTCAACCAAAATTAATTGAATTACATGAATTCTTGTTGACTCAACCAAATTAACACATCGTTATCTCTTCTAACAAACTAGTTATATGACATTTACTATGTCGTTTACTCCGGTATTAAAAACATTACTCCGGTATTAAAGACATCACTCCGGTCCAAACCGAAACACATCTTGTCTATGCATTATCAACTGTAAAACGGCCGCGTATTGAAGAGGACGTGCCTGATATTTAAGTCAATCGTCGAGCTGATTTAGTGAAAGCGGATAACTCCGAGATTGACTTAAATATCGAGCATGTCCTCTTCAACACGCGTTCATTTTATAGTTGATAATGCAGATATAAGATGAGTTTCAGTTTGGACCGGAGTAATGTCTTTAATGTCGGAGTAAACGACACATAAATGCCATATAACCACTTTGTTAGATGAGATAACAGTGGGTTAATTTAGCTGAGTCAATAAAAAATTATATTTATTCACAAAATCAATAAAAGTTTATATATTTTTGGTCAGCTTAGTAATTTATGAATTATTTGAATTTTTTTACAAAGTTCATAAATTGTTTGGTAATTTTCCCATTTAGACAATAAGACGTCGTTTGGTTTTGATGGTAAAGTAAACGTACAGTCAACACTATCTAATGGTTATATTAGATCAGATAACAGCGTGTCGTTTTGGCCGAGACAGCCACAAGTTTGTTGATTTTTGAAAAAGTCAATAAAAGATAAGTTATTTTTGGCGAGTCGTATAATTCAAATATTTTTTGGGTAAAATGAAATAGTTTAAATATTATTTGGTATTTTTCTCAATTAGTATTTATAAATTCGTATTTTTTTATGTGGATTGCAATGTTTATATTTTTAACACAAAATATTTCAAAATCTCTAAAATTTAATATAAAATCAAACATATAAATAAATATGTAAAATTGAATAACATGTGATTTGAATTTGAATTTTTTAATCATAGAACCAATAACACATAATTGTAAGAGATATAGATTTTAAAATCGTGAAGTTAATAACACATGATTTGAAACTAATAACACATAATTTATTGGGATTTCTAAATCTATTAAAATAGAGGAACCAATAACCCACAATTAGTTTTTTTTTCTTTATAGAGGGAAAACCCTAGTGGGATGACGCTCCGGTTTGAAATTTGAAAAATAAGAACCGTTGTGAATGAGTCTGAAAGATTATACCTTTTCACAATCTCTCTCTATAAAACCGATCTTACACAACTCAATTCGCCTCTCCTCTCTTCTTCCGATTAACAAACACCATCTGAAGCAAAGAAGAGTTTTCTTGAGATATGGACAATGGAGGTCAATCTGCTGTGTCCGCCATGGAAGCCTTTGAGAAGCTTGAGAAAGTAGGAGAAGGTACTTACGGGAAAGTTTACAGAGCTAGAGAGAAGGCTACTGGCTTGATCGTCGCTTTGAAGAAGACTCGTCTTCATGAGGACGAAGAAGGTGTTCCTCCAACTACTCTTCGCGAGATCTCTATCTTGCGTATGCTCGCTCGCGATCCCCACATCGTTAGGTTTGATTTCTTTCTGGAATTCCCCGATTGATTGATTGATTGATTGATTTTGATTGTGATATGAGGGATCTCTTATGGTTATTCTTCTTTAAAATTTTGTTTTTTCTTCTTCTAGGGTTTAGTCTGGCTTTCTGGAATTTTCCGATTAATTGATCTCTCAATTTCAATTGTTTTGACGGTTCTGATTCTTGCTCTATGCTGTGTCTTCTCCAATCGATATAAGATGGTTTCTAGACTTATATCTCCTTTGTGTTCCTCAATTGAAATCCTGAGGGTTCGTTAACTGATACATGTACCAGAAAATATCAAAGTGGTGGAACCTATCTCTGTGTTCTGATCTCAGTTTTCAACTAGATTTTGTACTGAATGCATTTCTACATAGAGCTTACAGTCTTAATGATCCTCTTCTTCTACAGGTTGATGGACGTTAAGCAAGGATTGAACAAAGAAGGCAAAACTGTACTCTACCTTGTTTTCGAGTACGTTGACACTGATCTCAAGAAATTCATCAGAAGCTTTAAGCAAGCTGGACAGAACATTCCTCAGAATACTATCAAGGTTTTTTCAACATTTGGAGCTTTTTGTCCTTTCTTTTTACTCCCATTCAATAAGCCCCACCATTAAGCTAAAAGATACTCTCTTTTTTGAAATTTTGATTCCAGTCCTTGATGTACCAATTATGCAAAGGCATGGCTTTCTGTCATGGCCATGGAGTGTTGCACAGGTATAAAATTCATTCGCTGTTTAGTGCATGGAAGAAACCCGTACGGAAACAGATCACATATCTTACTTCTCTTCCTTTCATTACAGGGACCTTAAGCCTCACAATCTCTTGATGGACCGGAATACAATGACCCTCAAAATAGCAGATCTTGGATTAGCTAGAGCCTTCACTCTCCCAATGAAAAAGTATACACATGAGGTATAATTCTATGCTGATGATAGCATTTGAAATTCCTAGAGTCAAGTCCTGTATCATAATTCATCCTATCATTGTTTGTCTGGAGTTTAACTCAATAGTGTTTTCTCTCCCATGATTTTCATTGCAACAGATACTAACTCTATGGTATAGAGCTCCAGAAGTCCTTCTTGGAGCAACCCATTACTCAACTGCAGTGGATATGTGGTCTGTTGGCTGCATTTTTGGTACAACTTCCTCTCTTATTAGCTCATTGGTTTCACTTCAGTGTAAGGCTTTATGTTCTTCTGCAAGAACTAACAGTGTTGTTTCCTTTTGGTTTGTAGCTGAACTAGTGAACAAGCAAGCAATCTTTGCTGGGGACTCTGAGCTCCAACAGCTCCTACGTATCTTCAGGTAAGGCTTTGTGTTCTTCTGCACATCTATCCAACACACAAACATGACATCTGCTTATTATACTCTGCCTGCTTGGTTTCTTTCTGTCTTGTGACATTCAGGTTGCTGGGAACACCAAACGAAGAAGTGTGGCCTGGGGTGAGCAAACTCAAGGACTGGCATGAATACCCACAATGGAAACCGTTGAGCCTCTCAACAGCTGTTCCAAACCTGGATGAGGCTGGACTTGATCTCTTATCAGTAAGTCCCTAAATGTTCCAAACACACCTGTCAGACCTTGCTTGATTAATTGAGATACACTAAGGTGAAAGTAACATGCGTTTTTTCTTTGTGTTTTTTTGTTTCTAAACAGAAAATGCTGGAGTACGAGCCAGCTAAACGTATCTCAGCAAAGAAGGCTATGATGCATCCTTACTTCGACGATCTACCTGACAAGTCCTCTCTCTGAAGATCTCTTTATGAACTTTCAGTAGGATAGTTTGTTTGTCATTGCTTGTCTCAAGCATTTATCTTAGGATGATGATCAAGTTTTAATATTCATGTTTGATTGGGGTCTCTGTTCCCAGTTGTATAACCCTCAACTTCTTTAACTTTGAAAGAATATATCAATTGCTCTAATTTTTTCTAAGTAGAGAGAGCAAAAAAAAATGTTTTCCCCGTTTGTCTGTGTACTGTGTGTTGTGTGTTTGTTCAGGCTACAAGCCACATAAAGAATGTTGGCCAGACGGTGAGAGAAACCGAAGCCAAAGCATAACTCCAGAAGAGAATCACAGAGCATTCACTTTCTCCTGACCCAAATAGTTGAGTGATTGTACCTGTGAAAAAAGGTAAAGACAAGTGAGTCTATGAGAAAGTCAGTGTGATGTGTTTTTCTGACTCTGGAGAACGAACCAAGATTCATTGCCGGTGGAACAACATACTGAAGTAGAAGAACAAACCGGTAGAGCGGTTCAGATGTAACCAAACCCAAATGATGAGCTCCTTGTACTATTAAAACACCTGATATTGGCAGCAACACGTAACGCACAACCACCACGCCCATTATGACAGACCTGTGCATCCCTGATCCCCTCAGACCTGTGATTATTGAAAGAGTGAGTTTTTGTATGTTTTCTTGCAGCTTTTGTTGTTGTTTTTTATTTTTACCTTTGAGAAGATTTCCTCCTATAATCAAAGTCAGAAGAGGAATCGTCCCTTCCCTACAAGAACATTTGATAATCATTGACAATGTGATATTTTGAAGTATAATATATGTTATGGAATACCCCAATAGAGATACTGAGTCCTCAATCACTCTGAGTGGAGCTGTGTTGCCGATTAGTAGCTTCCTTAGTGTAGGAATAAGCCCAATGGCGAGCGCGATAAGCTGAAGATTAAAGATTGCTTACTTAATATGTGAACATACATACAGAAGCTAGCTAGCAGTTCAATGGGACATATTGAAACAAACCGCTGCAATAGTCGAAGGAGCAAATATTGTTCGCAGATTGATTTTCTCTGCTGCAGAAGACAGTCTTTGCTTGATCTTGTAACTGAGTGAGACCTGCTCCTCAACTTGAACGACTTCAGTAGGAATCAGTGGCACTGTAGAGGATGTACTGATGATTATTGGTGTTTCCCTGACCGGATTCGCTAGCACTCTCATAAGATTGTATACATAAGTCCATATGCAAATGGCTCCAACCTAATATACAATATCACAATACGATTCGACTTGTAACAGCATTATAACATCCTGAATAAAACCTTCGTTTATAAAGAAAATGGGTTAGATACCGCCATTGAGAGTGCAATGTAACCTAATCCATATTTCTCACAAGTGTCAGGATCTCCAAAAGGACTTCCTTTCTCATTGCATATAGCTGGGATAATGATGAGTGGCATGTTTCCCAAATTCCCTGTTGGATGTTACATTTTCATTACAGATTGATTCTAATGAATCCAAGAATGAAACTAAACTTTTATGGGATGATATGAAAAGGTTTACCAGCAGCACAGCAACCAACTATGATGCCTTGGAGATGTGATGGAGGTTTAGTGATTTTGATAACAATCCAACCAAGAAACGAGCCAATGATGAATGTGAGCAGAACATTCAGTGGCATGAACCACCTAATTAAAAGATTTAAAAATCACATTTCACTTCAAGTAGAGAATCATCAGTTGTCTGGTTTAGGAAATAGTAAACTTACATTTTCATCATGCTTTCGTAAGAAATAGTCTCAGCTAGACTGCTTCCAACGAGTGAAGGACTAAACACATAGAAAACTATCTGTAAACACACACAAAAAAAACTCTTTACGTAAAGAATCACACATTTGACATTTATGAGAGACCTTAGAGAAGAATTACAAGAATCAAAATGTAAAACTGACGTTGTTGAGGTGTTTCCGAGCATTTTCATTGAGAATGTTAACTCGATCAAGAGCCAAGTAAAACCCAATTCCTGTTATCACAAGAATCTTCCCTACTGGTATCGAGGAAGTTATGAACAAATCCAAAAGCTTCATCGTCCTCTCGTCGCTTGATATCTAATATAAGCAACCGGGAGATTCTTCAGATATAAATCGAATTAGGAACAACATCAAAAGTTCAAGAACAGAGCATACATTGTTGGCTAAAATTTGTTTTCCAGGAAATCGAAAGATTTTTTTCCAATTTGAGAGATCGTTTGGTGATGGCTTACCGTATTGAAAATACGGAGAATCGAGAGGAGTAGAGATCGATCGGCGTGTCGAAATGCGAAACAGAGTACCAGACGTAACAAAAAATCAGAAGATGCAAAGAAGAAGAAGATGATGAGAAACTTGGTGGAAGTGGCACTCGCTCTCTTGAAACCCAAAATGGTCTACACTTTGCTTTGCATGGCCTCTCTCTCTCTAGAGACATTTAACGACTACCCAAAAATATATTATATTCTCTAAATTAGTTCAATTTCATTATGAAGAAAAAAATAGTTAAGCAGTTTATTGCTTACTTGAAAGTTGAAATGTTGGATCAATACTATTAAAAAAATTAGAGTCATTAGGAAACTAACATTGGGAGCATGTGTTATTTACAATTTGTGCCACTAGAGATTTAAGAGTGTTTTTAATATTCATTAAGGGTAATTAAGGAATATAATAATTTCTCTAGTATCCATGTTTCCAAACAAGACAGTTATTAAACATGTATCCAAACAAGCTAAATATAATGAATTTCACTTTTCTAATTAATTAAAAATATAAACATGAAACTATTAAATCAATTGATAAATATGACTAAATAATTTAAACATCAACTATTTTGTATATATAAGATAATATTCTTTAATTATGATTATATTCAAAATTCAAATATAATATATTTTAATATCTTTTTATTTTTTTATTTCAAATATAAATATTTCTGTTTATATTATAATAAAATTTTAAAATTATATTAAATTAATTTATTTCGTAAGAATTTGTTTTTACTATTGCATTTTTAGCGGGTTGTTACATCATATTGCAAAATATTTAAACTATTATAAGAGCGGATTGAAAATAAATTAGCCAATTTCGAATTCTAAAAATGAACTTTGCACGAGTTTAAAACAAAATAAAAACTTATAATGCAAAATCGCTATTTCAATCTCTTTATCTTTACGATATACCCATTCTCAGATAACACACAATTCTTTTTTAAAACCTAAATTATTAATTTATTTTTATAATGCGGATTAAACAGTGATAAACAAAATTAGATTGCATAATTAAAAAAATTTAATTACTAATAATAAAATAAATATAATTTAAATTTGTAAATCTAGTTATGTTTTAAGAAAAATTAACGCAGCCCACAATTCAAGGGTCTTTAAACATTCATGGTTCACATAATCACATGATCTTATATTTCGATGCATATGGACGATATATATAAACTAAGATTAGAACCGAGCAAGAAGCTTGTTCTGGAGAACCAGTAAAGCCTCGGTAGATTTTATGGTTAAGGATCCATCTCGACAGACGAAAGAATCCATAATCGCATTCAAACGTTCGATTTTGATGAACCCCAATTGATCCAACCTTTAAGGAGTCATTGTTTCGTTAGATGAAGTGCAGTCACAAAACTGACTTTGGCAACAAACCATTTCTTTGGACCAAGGTTCTCGATTGTGTACGACCACATATGATTCAAAACGTCGGATATTTTTTTTTTTTCTGTTTTACAACTCTTTTGTTTTAAATCTGGATACGCAAAACAAAAACTCATACAAGGGTTCATGCATCCGATGTACTACATACCAATGCAACATCACCTTTTACCATTAACTCAGAATGGTCACTTCACAGACAAATGACCCAGACAAACTCCAAGTCATACCCATAGAAGATGCAAAAGCAGCTTTGACCTTTTATTACATATCATCTCTCCGAGAGCTTCATGTTTCACAGATTTTTCCTGCGGAAAATATGCCGTAAGCTGTAAAAGGGAAGTTGATGCAAGAAACTAAAAAAGTGCAGTGCTGCTATTCGATTTAAGAGCTAAGGCAAACCAAACACAACAACTGCATCAAGCTAGATTTTACCCCATCCTTTTACAGCCACACCACGCGGTAATGCGCATTAGCAAATCCATCGAGGCCATTGTATAAAAATAACAAAAAAAGGCGGGTATTTAATTAAAAAAGGAGAGATTAGTTGTTGGATGAGCAACAAAAGTCATTATTCAACAGCAAGTAAGAACTGTGACACCAAGTTCAAGTATATTATATGAAAGATTCGGAAATTGTGCAGAACTGTAATCCACAACAGTAATCAAATAATACTCGTTAAAAATAAACTCTGTGTGCTTTGAATCACACAGACACCTCATGGTTGCTTTCCCCTGTTAAAAGACAGAAACTAAGATCCATAAGTTTGAACTTTGAGATTAAAAAGAGTTATGTAAGAAAGAAAGAAAGAAAATATTCTGCGTGCAAGGCTAAATTTAAACATTTAACTTCAAGTTACCACCAATGATTGTAGATTGGATTAGAGTTCTCGACTTACTTTATATGACTGAGTATTTTCCAGCCTGTGATCCTCCAGGAAGTGACAAAGCCTGATTTGTAATATCTTCAAGAACACGCTTGAGTTCAACCTTCGCCGTCTTCACAGATTTTTCGGTAGGCCCTTCGATGAACAAGTAGAGCTTGCGTTCCCCAGGTCCCAGGGTACGTCCAGGCGGATAAAACTGACCTCTAGTAGTAATGGCAGCTCCAGTCCAGTCCGATATTGGACCCAGAGTTTCTTTGTGTGTGACCTTCCAACGAGCATTTTGTGGGAAATCATTGATTTCCAGTTCTGCTTCATAGTGTTCAGGCATTGCATCAGCTTGAATCTTTGCCAGGTTATGTTGCAAGTTAATGGCAGCAACCATGGCTGCAGCACGGCCCGCCCCATCATTAGGAAGGACAGGAATGGTAACCGGAAGGGCACCTGGAACAGAGGCAATCCCGCTACCGTTTGGGAGAAACTGGTTAGCAGTCACAGGAGCACTCGCTGCAGCAGCATTAGCTTTAGCAGCAGCAGCAATGGCGGCTATGTGAGCAAGAGTAGCCTGGTGTTGTTGTGATGGATCACCTACAGCACCTGCCTTTCTTACTACATCGTTCTCATCGTCTGAGTCAGACTTGTCTTCCTCAAACCCATACTCCTTCGCTTGTGCTTTCTTTGCTGCTTTCCTAACTTCTTCCTCTTCTTCGTCGAATTTAAAGCCACTACCTCCATACCCAGTTCCATGAGCTTGCTCAGTACCCTGTTTCACTTTTGTCATGAAACCATCAGCGATTGCTTTCAGATCATCGGGGACTGGCTGCTCAGATAGTTCCAGGGCCTTGACTAAATCTGGTGCATATTTTGCATCATCCTCAGAGATAAATGTCACAGCACAGCCTTTCCGCCCAGCCCTTCCTGTCCTACCAACGCGATGCACATAGTCTTCATAGTGATTCGGAGCATCATAGTTTACAACCAACTCAAGCTCTTTCACATCTAGACCCCTAGCTGCAACACTTGTGGCAATCAACAAACTGCAGACGTTGCTCTTAAAATCAGATATAGTTGATTCACGATCGCTCTGCTCCTTACCACCGTGAAGAGATAGACAAGGGTAACTCCTTTTAAACAAATCTCTCAACAAGGCATCACATTTTTCCTGCGACTGAACAAAAATCAAAATTTTCCCTTTCTCATACCATTCCCCAAGAAGTTCCAGAAGTCTTAAGAACCTCTCACTCTCCGGCCTGACTTCGACTAACTGTGTTATATCCTTGTTTACAACGCTCCTTCCACCCACCTGTATTTCAATAGGCTTGTTCAAGACTTTACGTGCCAAAGTTTCAACTTGACGTGGAAAAGTAGCAGAAAAGAGCACAGTCTGCCGATCAGGTCGAATGTTTTGAATAATACGAGTAATTTGAGGCTCAAACCCCATGTCAAACATACGATCAGCTTCATCCATAACCAAAAATGTGACCCTCCGCAGATTGGTGATTTTTCCACCGCTTGTGCAAAGAATATCAATCATCCTCCCAGGAGTGCACACAACAATCTCAGTCCCTCGTTTTAGCTCACTAATTTGCTGCGCAACTCCTGATCCTCCATACACAGGAACACATCTTATACCCAATGCCTTTGAAAACTTTTTGATATCACTGTGAATCTGCTGAACAAGCTCCCTAGTAGGTGCCATCACAAGCCCAATTGGCCCCTCGCCAGCTTCAACAGGAGGCTGATCCTTGATATGCCTCAACATAGGCAAAACAAAACCCAGCGTTTTACCTGACCCGGTTTTTGCAACTCCAATGCAATCTCGACCGCTCATGATGATTGGAAGTGCTTGTGTTTGGATAGGCATTGGCTTTTCATACTTAAGCTTGTTCATCGTATCCAAAATTTTGCTTGTTAGTCCAGTCTGGTGCCAAGATTTTATGGGTCTTGGTACATCCTTTCCATGAACTTTCAGCTCAAATTCCTTTCTGTAAGCGTTAACTTCTTCTTGTGTCATCCTTGAGATATCTTTCACTTCAATATAAAAGTTTTTCCGGAAAGGTTCATACTCTATTTTTGAGTGGTCAACAAGAGACAGTTTTTCTGCTTTTGTCTTCTTTACTCTCTTCATGAACTCCTCATCGTCTTCGTCTAAACTTGGATCATCATCATTCTTTGGTTCGGAGTAATCAGAATCAGAATCTTCACCTTGCATTATCCTACCAAGAGATTTGTTAAAACCTTTCTTTGGCTGGTGACCACTTTCCTTTCCATTATTCCTAGTTTCCAAAATACCATCGTTAACTACTGGAGGAGGAGTACTGCTCATAAGCTTCTCGACCTCAGGTAATACCATCGCATTCATAAAAGCATCTAAAGGATCAATTTCCTCTTCATCTGCAGCTCCATCACCTCCTACTTCAGAGACAGTAGTGGCTATCTCGTTCTCCGCGTCTACCATTTTGGCATCTCCACCATTCTCGGGTTTGGTCTCTCCATCAACATCCATCTCTGTTTCTGGTTTTTCCTCCAGATGTCCTTCCTCATCATCAGATTCTCCTTCAAGAGTCCAAGCCTTGCCGGTCTTAGGCTCTTTATCATCAGCATCACCCTTACTTTCACTTTCAGCTTCCTCTTGTTTCCTCTTCAACTCTTGCCACTCTTGGACTCTTCTCCTCCGTTTTTCGGCCTCCTCATCCAACTTTTTCTGCTCATCCTCTAGTTCTTCTTCCCTGGTTTTCTTCTCTTTCTTTTCACCATCCTCCTCGACACTCTTTCTCCTTTGAGTATCTCCATTGTCATCTCCATGCCTGCTAGATCTACCAACACTCTTCTCATGCTCTTTCTCCTTCCGTTCTCTGCTCTCTTTTCTTCTACGTTTCAAGTCACGCTTAATATCATCATCACTCTCTTCATTCCCATCCTCTCGAGACCTCCCCCTTTCACGGTTCTTCCTACCCCTTTCTTTCTCACGTTCTCTCCTATCCCTCTCTCCATCTTCCCGTTCCCGTTCCCGCCTTTCTCTTTCTTTTAATCTCTCCTTTTCACGCTCCTCTCGTTCCCGTTCTCTCCTCTCTCTATCCTTCTCCCTTTCTCTTTCTTTCTCCTTTCTCTCTTCCCTCTCTCTATCCCTATCCCTACCCCTTTTCCGATCTTTACCTCGATCTCTCTCATGTTCTCTGTGTCCTCTCTCCTTCTCCTTCGCTCGGCGTTTATCTCTCTCGTCATCTTCTTCATCCTCATCTTCAGAATCGCTACTCTTCCTTCTATCAGACCGTCTCTTCCCCCTCTCTTTATCCCTCCTCCTCCGTTCCTTTTCTTTGCGCTTCTCCCTCTCTTCATCATCATCATCTCTATCGTACTCATCTTCAGAATCATCACTACTCTTAACTCTCTCCGACCGCCTCTTCCGCCTGTCCTTCTCCCGGCGCTTATCCGAGCCCTTCTCCTTCTTCCGCTCCTTACTCCGATCACGATCTCGCCGACTGCTCTTCAAATCATCCTCATCCTCTTCCACCTCCAAATCTTCGTTCCTATACTTAGATTTATCGACCTCCATATCTTACTTGAGCTCGTCACCACAAATCCGGATAGTAACCACTTAATTTCGCAGATTCAATGAAAAATCAATAAATACACCTGCCACAGAATCTTTAAGGATTGCAGAAGATCAAACAAAGTGACAATCAACCCCAATTTCCGCGAGCTGCCTGATTCAGAATCAATGTATTGAGCAAAGAATCTCATATTAATCGAAAAGAATGCAAATAACGACTGAAGCTTACACAGATGATAGGATGAGAAGACGAAGTTACAAGAAGAATCGAGATAGACCGGAGCGTCGGAACCCTAACGTCTCACGTCACTGTAGAGCCTCCGCGATAAAAATCTTGTTATTGTAAAATCTCGGATTATTTTCGCAACAGAAATTAGCGCCTGCGTGCGTTCATAGAGAAATAAATAAATAAAAAGAGCTGACCTGACTTCGATCCGTATTGAGCCCATATTTCACATGACGATTTGTGTTACTGTTTGGGCCTTCTAATTAGCGAGATGGCCCATTACAAAATTACAATTTTCATTTTTTACAAGATACTATATTTTATAAAACAAATAAATCTCTTAAAGATGGAAGAAAATTTATATTGAAATAAATTCCTAAGCACTGAACTATACTTAGTCATATTTATAAATTATATTTAGTCAATAACAACTTTTATCACCAAGATATATTAGATTTTTTCCTTATATATCTTTTATTTAAATATTTACAGTCGAAAAAAAACATTTACTCAGATATATTATTTATCTTTATATTAATTGGAAAGTGACTTTTGGCCTTATATTCACTCTCAAAATGGTTGATTACTAATTTGTCATTAATAAAATTAAACTAATTACATTATTAACCTTATTTTATATTAAAAATTATATTATAGAGATAAGTACAATCTAATTAAAAAATAAGAAGGTAAATACGAAAATATTTTTTAAGTTATAGGTATAATTATTGATAAATATAATTGTTGTAAATAATAATATTTTATATAATAAAATCATATTATTTATATAAATTTTAAATTTGGATAAATATAAACGATAATTAATATGTATATTAATGTTTATATATATAAAGATTTTAATTTACTATCTTTATATTTAATAAGAAATACTTTTGACCTTATATTCACTCTCAAATTGGTTGATTACTAAGTTAACCTTAATGAAATTATTTTTTTTTACTTTATTAACCTTAGTTTATATTCATAATTTTGTTATTTATTATATTAGTTTTAAAATTTATTTTATTTTTTATTTTATTTTAGAGATAAGTACAAATTCATATAAACTATAAAAAAACTAAGATGATAAATACGTAACTATTTTTGAAATAAGAGATTTAAATATTGATAAATATGATTGTTGTACATAATAAGATTTAATATAGTAAATTCGTATTATTTATATAAATTTGGATAAAGATAAATATAAATGATAATTAAAATGTATATTGATATTTTTATATATAATTATAATTTATTATAACTAATATGAAAATATGTTTACAAAGTAGATTTAGATATAATATATATATATATATATATTATATATTTATTTAAATAATTTTATTATATTAATTAAGTATAAAATGTTACTAATTGGTTAAATATAATTATAATTAATATGATAGAAATATTTTTTAATAATATTATTATTGATAATATAAATTAAATGTTTTAAAAAAAAATTATTAATAGTTGTGTTCGCACAATGTGCGAACAAATCATACTAGTATATATTATATTCTTAAGTATGTAAACTGTACTCAGTAACAATATAGAGATGTCAACTATATGTAGTCAGCAACAATTCCTTTTCTGTGAAAAGTATGAGAAACCAATTTTATCACCAAACCTTTTGTTTTTAGTATTGTTGAAATAAATTTTAAAAATATTTACAAGTGTCGTTCAGAAATATGTATTTTGCTGGTTTTTTTCCGACTAAATCACTTCGTTAGTCAATAAATTCATTATTTGTTGCAATACCAAAGATATTATACATCAACACAGTTATTATACACTCGTATGTACCATACAATAAAAAAAAAATATAATAAAAGAGAGTTTAACAATGTTTTTGGGGGAAGTAATCTAACTCGCTAACTAATCATGATATCAATTATTGTTTAATTTCATATTTTATTTTTATCTAATGTGATTTGCATGCAACATTTTTCTGTTAAACTTTCTTTTTACAAAACACATCTTGAAATTTGATGTGTCAAATGTTACTCTGACAAGTAAACACATTGATACCAATAATTTCGTACCAAAGTCTTTATAAAGAATCTTATCTCTGAAAAATGCCTAATGAATATGCATTTGTCCCTTATTAACTCTAAAGACATGCAATCTCCATGATAGTTTCCTTTGGGATCTTCATTTCGACAACAAATCCACAAAGATTTGTATCAAGAATCAGCAAATCACCGTATGATGACCACCGCAAAGAAATCAAAAACCAACAATAAAAGTTAAAGTAGATAGATAACTGACAAAATATATCAAAAACCACCAATAAATACACTGGAAATTATGTTTCGACGAACTGACATTTCCTCTTCGTCGGACATAGTTTTCAGTTACGCCCAAAATTATCGGCTAAGTCATCGGGAAAACCTCCCACCAGAGATATGAAGCAGATTGGAGTGTGAACATGATCAGCGACTTCATACTGTCACACAAGTAGATATCAATACAACCACAAACTTTTTCTTCTTCATCGGACATAGTTCCAATTTGATTATGTCCCGTTTCAATCGGATGGAATGAAGGAGAGAAAAACCGGATCAGATTTAGATTTAATAAATTCATAATGACTATGACCCTGAAGAATTGAAGACCTTGTAAATAGGGATCAAAAAGATTCCATAGATATCCTATGAGAAATTAACAAAGAAAACAGAAACAGAAAATAAAAATCAGCGAAAGCTAAATCGGCTTCGATAAGGCCAGCGCGGCCAGAAAAAAATGTTGGTAGGTGTGTTTGTGTGAACCAGGTTTTTTTTTGTTGGCTTTCTAAATATATCAATGCAATATATATATATATATATATATAAATATAATTAGTAAGAACTATTAAATATAAATACATACTCTGTTGACTTCACATTTGCAGATTTAAATTTGGATACAAATACATTTTGTGTGATTTTTGCTATCCAATTTTAATATAAAATATAATTCTCATAAATGTTTATTGTTTATGTTTTTGTTTTATCATTATTAAATTTAACAGTAAATATGTACTCTCTTTTTATATTTAAGATTTACTTAATATGAATAATAATTTTAATATTATTTAAAAAACTACCATTTTTAATAGTCCAACTGAATATTTTTTTTACAATTGTGATTACAATATTAAAAGTTAACTTAACCCAATGCAAAATATGTTAAATTTAAAATATATTTCAAAAATCTATAATTATATTTATTTAAAATAATTTTAATTATTAAATTATTAAATTTAAACAATTCAACAAAATATAATATTTGATCACCGTAATAAAAATTAAACTTATCACATAAGTTTTATAGTTATTTTGATAAAACTATTTTAATCAAATTTTGGTTAAAACTTAATTTAATATTAAATTTTTAATAAATAAAAAATTAAATAGATGTTTACAATTATAACTAAAAATTATGGTTATTAATAGTTAT
The DNA here is from genome assembly GCA_030180135.1 of Orychophragmus violaceus. Lineage (NCBI taxonomy): Eukaryota > Viridiplantae > Streptophyta > Magnoliopsida > Brassicales > Brassicaceae > Orychophragmus > Orychophragmus violaceus. The sequence continues at coordinate 9,880,955 of CM058229.1, read as the reverse complement.
TAATTATAAAACTAATAAATCAAATTTCAGTTTCTACTATATTATTATCTACTACCACTCCTCTCTTTTTTTGATAAGATTATATTCATAAAAACGAAATACAAAGTTTAATACAAAATCATAATCAAAAGAAACTAAAGTCCAAATAACGGACAACAAAAGTCCACACAACAAGTAATCTAGAAACTACAATTAAGCAACAACAATTGGATGAAATCCAAACTTAGAAATAACATAACTAACAAGTGGATCTAAATCTTTGCAAAGAATCTTGAGCGAGAGTTACCGAAGTTGCACACGGCCCACCAAACGATAACACTAACTTCCTAAGACACACTCACAGACATAAAGAACCTAGACTTCCTAACCCGACAAGACGGGACCTAAGAAAGTTCCACAAGCTCTACCGGACACTGTTAAAACGCATTCCTAACGCTCGAAAAACCTTAATTAGAAACCCAAAACCAATCCAAATTTCACAGAAACGGGAGAACGAAGCCAAACCACCCAAGAACACCGAAATTAAAAGAAAACCGGTAAGAAAATCGACTGGAAAGCACTCACAAATAACTTCGCAACGAACCATAAACCCGCAAGCTGACACGCCAAACTAAACTTTGAACCATCAAGCCGAAATCTAAAACCGAAAATCCACATCTCTAGACCAATCAAAACCCAGAAGCAACATCACACCATGTCTACAACTAAACCGTGACCACAACCCACCTTATGAACAGATCTATGACGACTCTACCCAACCCTAACGACGACAACAACACCGGAAATTCTTAGATCGGGAAAATCAGAACAGACTCACCAACAGAGGCAAGTCAGAACACCAGAGCAGGCAAAAGAGATGACAGTAGGAGGCGCACACCACGACCCAGACGGAAGCAGCGACGCACGTCAACGAGCTGAGACTGCGGAGATGGGAACAACGATGACAGCAACCATGGCAAATCTTTAAAACTGTGGGAGATGGCAGATCGAACAAGAGATGGGACAAAAAGAAGAATGGTGGCGAGAGAGATCTCCCCGGCAACGGCAGAGATTGCTGGCTGAAGAGAAATGAGAAGAAGTGGCTACCTCCTTAAGTGGGTAGATCTACTGCCACTCCTCGTTCATTTTTTTTTTAAAATAACAATATTTATATTATTTTATATTTTATTTATATTTATTTATTTTGTTAAAGTTTTGAAGATTTTATGAAGTCGGTAGTATCTGATATTTTTATTTTGTAATGTTGTCCGAGACAACAATATTACAAGAACAAAAATATTCCAAAATTTCCATTAAACTAACAAACTAAATAATAATAATATATTATTATTAAAAATAATGAAAATAAAACACTTTAGTGAAAAACAAAATGTGAGGAACTCCTGTGAAGTGTTAAAATCCGTCGCCCAGCGTTTCAAACATTAAAAGTTTAAAACCCCATCCATTCTGTATAGACCTTCCTTCCGCCATTGACAAGGTTTTTCTCCGCTTCAAAAGTCTACCCTTTTTCTCTCTGTATCTTCTCCGGCTTCTTCCAATTTCTCCGCCTGAAAACCCTAGCACGCCACCGGAAGTCCCTCTTTCTCCTTCCCGTTTTGTCGTCGCCGACGCCGTCGCTGCAGAAACAGGCAATCACACCTTCTTCTTCTCTTCTTTTTGGCTGCTCCCATTATTTTCTGGACTGTTTTTCGGTTTTCTCGGCTTGTTTCAGTCTTAGATTTTATTAGAGCAAAGATGTATCAGAGCAATAGAGCGCCCCTCTAATTATTCCAGCTGCGTTTCCTCTTAGTAGAGTTAGATAATCTATCATTCCCAGACGGAGAATGAATATACGTTTACTCTTGTTTTATTCTTCAAGTAGGCACAGTCGTTTATGGATTTTGGGGTTTCTCTTCGTTTTTCTTATGACGTTATCTTGCTGTGGCTGACTACTCCAGAACAGAAAATAAGCTTTTTTATGGCGGATACCGAAATGCAATTGCAAGATGTGCCTTGTGTTACTGATGATGTCCTTAAGGATGAACCTTCGGAGCTAGAAAAAGATCAAAACCCTACTGATCCCCTTATTCTCGGGGATAACGAAGATGTAGATGGCCAGGCTAATGGTCATGGGAAGAATGATAATGTTCTTCACTCTGAAAAGAAGCCTAAGGTGCGGTTTTCTAGTCCCAAAACTAAAGATGAAAATGCCAAAAAGCGCAAGACTTGGCTGCTGAATAATTCTGAGGTAATAGACAATGTGTTCTCTGGATTGAATATCACTGTTTTGGGTAAGGAGAGGAGCTTAGTGGTAAAGATTGTGATGGTGATTTTCTTTTACAAAACAGGCACGGGAAGTTGATGAAGCAGGGACGCCAGAAGAACAGAAGGCGTTTCTAAGAGAATTGGAGACCTTTCACAGAGAGAATTTTCTGGACTACAAACCTCTTAAGTTTTATGGGCAGCCTTTAAACACTCTCAAGTGAGTTTTTTTGGAAAAAAAATGTTGCTTTTGTTTTTAGATAAACCCTATGTTTCTGGTTAATCAGTGTCTTATTTTGTATCTTATACTATGCAATGTAGGCTATGGCGAGCAGTCGTTCAACTAGGTGGCTACGAAGTGGTAATTATCCACTTTTTCTAGTTTAGTCTTAAACTCCAACATCGCCACTTCATGATAACCAAAACCATATCATTTAAGTTCACTCGTATGGTTATCATCATCTACATTTTATTTGTTTGGGTTATATATAAGATATGAACTATATAACGGGTAAATATTAAACCGATAAGCCTATTGATGATAAGAGTATCTATAACCATGGGAAAGATTTTCAGAGAGGTGTTTTACTTAAAAGTGATTTAAGTTATGCAGATATATTAAAGAGTGTTTGATATGTTGTCGGGAATGTATGTTGTTTTACTGTTGTTAGCTATATTTGGGGGTTTGTATTCAATGTTTTCGAGTCTTCTGCTGAAATGGAATGTCTATTGGTCTTCAAGATTCCTTTGTTTTTCATGTAATTTAGGTCACCACATCAAAGCTATGGCGGCAAGTTGGAGAATCCTTCAATCCTCCAAAGTACGGCTGATGTTGCCCATAGACTCTCCATTAGTCTTTGCTGATTTTTCATGTTGCTAACTTGTTACATATTCGGTTTAACTATTTTTTCAGGACATGCACAACAGTCTCCTACACATTCCGAAATTTCTATGAGAAGGTGAGTTTCGTTGTTGTGAATAAGTCATATTTGTCTTGTCTTCATTTTTAGTTTTCCACTTTAGACAGTTCTCCTTGTGCTTCTTTTTGGTATGGTGTGTTATAATACTTATCTATGTTGTGCCTAGATAAGTCTTATGGAAATTTAATTGGGACTAGTTCTTTGGCACTTTGAATGCACTGATATTTTTGCCTTTCTATCTTATCATATAGATATAGGTACATAATGATTTGAATATTTGCTTCAATTGCAGGCACTTTTGGAGTACGAAAAGTATTTAAGCAAAAATGGTGACCTTAACCTTCCTGGTCCAACACTCAATCTGTCTTCAAGCCTCGAGAAAGATGTAAGATATTCCCCGAAACATGTTGGCTTTTATGATTTTGGCTTTTCGACACTATCAAATTTATGGAAAGACAGATAGATATGGAAAGTTTGGATGAAGATATCAGCTAGATCTAGCACTGTGAAAGTAGAAGAAAACTATCTACTTGTTAATTTATTGTGGGAACGGAAGGGGGTCATGTTATGTGTTGATAAAATTTTGTTGAAACTGAGGGAATGACAGTATAAAAGTTCTATTTCAGCATTTATTTAATGCAGAAAAAAAACTCTTGAATGTGCAAGTTCAATGCAAGCTAAACCTGTTAAGCCTTACCATCTGTAATCTGACTGAATAAAAGTTGTAGCCTTTTTGTGTCTAATAGGAAAGGCTGTAAGAAATCTGTTGTATAACTCAGTGAGTTACCATAAAAGCTTGCTCCTCCCCTTCTCCATGTTTTTCTCTTCCCTGATATAAATACTTTGATGTAGGTCATCAGCCATCAAGGTTCAGGATCAGGCAGGGCACGAAGAGATTCTGCAGCTCGTGCTATGCAAGGTTGGCATACACATGGCCTTGTTGGATCTGGAGAGGTTATTGAGCATATTGTTAAGGTTTCACCACAAATCGTACCGCATTCTGTGATTTCACCTGCACCATAACTCTGTTCTCCTTTTGTTTCAGGATAAGGGCTTAAACTCAACCCCAAAACATAAGAAACTCAAAAGCATTGGTAGATTAGTTCTCAAGGCGTTGCTATTCTTGTCAACATTGGTTGCTCAATATTGTGTTTTAAAGGGGTTTTTTTGCAGGCCTGCCGAAACTCAAAACACTAACTGGCATGGACCTTGTTATTTCACAAGAAGCAGAAAAACAGTTACGGAAAGCTAATCCTCTCCTGCTTATTTTAATTTTAATCCTCTCCTGCTTCTAAATAGTTAGGATGGAAACAAAGCATTTCTTGACCTTAACATGTTACTGTAACCAATGCTAGATATTAATAATGATATGATTTTGGCGCCTTAGGTCGGTTGCTGATGTTGTTGACGATGGACCCGTTGCTGACTGGGTGAAGATAAATGTCAAAGAAACTGTTAGTAACTTCTGATCAAAAGTCTGATCAAAAGGCCGCTGAAGAAACGCCATTTTTTTGCAAACTGTGATTGTTTGTTTCCTAATCTGAAATCTTACCAAATCTGTTTTTTTCTTCTCTTTTTTTTTCCGAATTCACAGAAGGATTCCTTTGAGGTATTTGCTTTGGTACCTGGACTTCTTCGCAAAGAGGTGAGCACTCCCTTGAAACCCTATTTTTGAAAAGCTACATGAGAAGTTTTTGAATTTTGTATGCATATCAATTACTGTGGCAATACACATCAGGAACATAGAGATCTGTTAGGCTGTTAGCCACCAAAGCAGTTCAATTGACTAATTTTTCAATGGTATAGATCTGAAGCAGCCTTTTGATCATAGAGTTCTCAATGCAGGAACATAGACTTCTGTTAGACTTGTTTATTTTTTGGAAGGTTTGAACTTTAGTTACATAGAAACTGGTTCTAGTCTCTGTACACAGTTTTTTGTTGGCGGTACATGTTTTCTAGTGAAAATCATAACAGAGCTGAAAGTCTTGAGCATAAGTTGTTTATTTATTTATTCAGGTTCGAATTCAATCAGATCCAGCAGGACGGCTGGTTATAACAGGCGAGCCTGAGCAGCTTGACAATCCTTGGGGTATCACTCCATTCAAAAAGGTAAAACTTTTTCATATATTTCAGAACTAACCGATGCAGAGATCTGTTGTACTAACTGAGAATCGTCCTGTCATTTTGATATGGTTTACATACACCAGATTGTTGGCTTATCAGCAAGAATCGATCCGCTTCGTACATCTGCGGTCATGAGCATGCACGGTCGGTTGTTCATAAGAGTTCCGTTTGAGCAGTGACTAATCTTAAGAGTGGAGCTCGTTGTCCGTTCTTAGTTTCTCTTAGGAATTCATCTGTATCAAAAAGCTGAGGCAGTTTTAACTGTAATTTCAGTTTGAAGACTGATGTTAAGAGCAGACAATCAAACATTGTTGTATCTTTACTGTAAGATATTTATTTTGTAGAAGTTGAGATTAGTTAGAGAAGCGCTGCTCCCATATCTTAGTTTAAAGCCCTTTTATGATGCAACCAAGAATATTGATATGTTTGGTCCAAAATTGGAATGTTAAGCTTTTCTTATTTATGGGTTATTTTGAGATATGAATATGCCTATCCCATCATCTACTATATAGCTTGTAATGATTTTTAGGTCTCAATGCTTTTTAAAAGTACTCGTGAGATGATTTGTTTTTAAAAAGTGAAAGAAAAGTTTGAATTTTTTGGTGGTGCATATTATTAAGGATTATTATAGGGAAAACAATAGTAAAATAAACTTCTCGTCATTCTTGAATCTAAAAAGTGCATGATTATCCCTCTGGGGACAGAAAAATTACTATAAAGATTTTTTTAGCTTGAAGATTTTTCATTGTATAACATTGGGAATACATTTTACAAACAAATATAAAATCATTTTGATTTTCTTTTCTCGAACAAGAGACACTAGGTTGGTCTAAACTCAATGTTCAATATACATATAAAGAGCATAATCAATTTATTGACTAGATTAAAAGATAATAGATTGTAACAAGTAAATAAATACATACAAACGTGAATCATGAATTATATACATGTACCTCTGTTGGGTGTGTGTGTTATGTACCATGGAGAAAGTTTTCAGAGAAAAATTATACTCCCTCCGTTTCATAATGTTTCATGTTTTAGAAAAAAAAATTGTTTCATAAAGATTTATGTTTTAGGTTTTCTATACAATTTTTACTAATTAATGTTTATAAACTGTGAGTTCCAAAATCTATATTGAATTATTATTGGTTAATAGTTATTGAAAAGTGTTTTTATGAAAGAGAAATATGCATTTATAGTTAGATATTAATTATTTATTAATTTGTGTGAAATGTCTAAAACATGAAACATTATGAAACGGAGGGAGTATAACTAGCTTTGGAAAAACAATTACATATAACTAGAAAAATAAAAGTTTGCTGCTTATTCTCGACTTGATGTAGCTCAATTGCATGGAAGGCAGATGACATGACCACATGGGAATTTGATAATATATAGACAAACATAGCTTTTCTTTTGTCGACATTCAGAGATAGCTACAAGGCTTTTTTCCCTTAACATTTTCCAAAAAAGCCATATGAAATAACAAAAGTAGGTATTGATATTCTACTTAATTTGGCAAAAACAATGTTGCTGAATTTATATATTAGCACTATAGTATTTATACGAACTCTATCCTGGGATTAATATGGAATTTATTCCATGAGACGTACGTAACAAATTAAGTTTCGGGTTTAAAAATTCACACACATTTTTTGGTTGGACTAGTTTTTTTCTATATCGTCAATAAGTAAACTTGTTGTCTTGGAAACTTCTATCTTTTGAGTAGTCATCTATGATCTATCACAACACTGAAATATCAACGTCGAGGAGGTTTTCTGTCAATAAATTTTGAAAATACATATGGTTATTGTTGCTCACCAAAATCGATAGTTTTGGATCAATTTGAACACGCTATTTTTGCACCAACATGGATATAATATGAGGGTATTTGGTTGAATTTTCACTAGCATCACAAAACAGTTAGAAATGATCATTTTGTAGCAATCGAACTCCACATATTCATCAAATCTCTTGATTATGTAGCTTTGCAAAACCCAAATATTTTTTTGGAGTTTATATTAGCTATCTATAAATATATTAATATCGTTTTAGTAATATATTTAAATATTACCCCCTCCGTTTTTAAAAGATTGATTTTCTAGATTTTATTTTTGTTTTATAAAGATTGATATTTTATGTTTTCTATGCATTTTTTATCAATTAATGATGATGAATTGTAAACTTCAAGAGAGATACTCCCTCCGTTTCACAATAAGTGTCGTTTTAGACTTGTTTTCTCGTTTCAAAATAAGTGTCGTTTTAGATTTTCGATGCAACTTTTAATATATATTACCTACTTTAACCTCAATATTAACCAATGAAAAAGAAAATAACCAAAAGTCAAATTATTTATTAGGGACATATTAGAAAATTTAATGTATTTCTTAATTTGTGTGAAAAATGTCAGAATGACACTTATTATGAAACGGAGGGAGTAATAAATTTAATTAAATTGTTATTGATTTAAAATTATAGAAAAATGTAAATAACAAAAAACAATGCATTTATAAACATTTTTTAATTTGTCTTCTTAATATGTGTGAAAATCCTAAAACATCAATCAATTAAAAACAGAGTGAGTAACATTTAAGCTTCCTCTTTTGTTCCTAGTCAATAAATTTGTCTATAGGGAATTGGAACATTCCTCGTTTTCACATATATCTTGGTAATCAAAACTCTTCTTTTGTCATCTTGCAGCAGAGACTCAAGTCTTAACTGACACTACAAATGATTCATGTTCCTGCTTAATCTTCCCATGTTAAGGCCACTCACTAATTCACATGTAACCGACGTGAAATACCCATTTACTTCATGTATCTATTGTGCTGTAACGGTTGTCTTTAACCATTGCGCATATTTACTTTGGTCCTTGGCTAAAATCCCAAAGCTTCATGATCTTGCGTAAACATTTACTTCATTGTTTATGGGTTTTTTATCTATATATATGATCCAAAAATCACATTTTTGTAAAATGAAATTAGGTAATATATAAACCGATACAAAACAGAATATATTTGAATTGTTGGGTGAGACACATAGATTCGCCATGCTTTTTTTAAGGGTTATATATAATCTCACACTACCATTGTAACATGAACGGCACATATATATACGTGACCTGTATTTTGTTCAAAGCTATACTTTTAGCCAACCTTCTGTCTATAATGGTGTTAGATTTACAACTCTCTTAGAAAAGATCGATCTCATTGAAGCATATTAACGCATATATTTTATGCATGCAATGCAAGTGTTCGAATGGATATCACTAGAAACATGGCCACTCCAAGTACATCTATAGTTTGTATAGAATCTAACTTTAAATGTGTGTATAAAGGACTCCCCCTAAACGATAATTAAAATACTCTTTTAGTCATATATATCCTTGATTTTTCTCAGTAGGTGGTATAAGACTAAGTGAGATAACCAAAATAGTTTCCTAAATGCTTAGATATAACCAAATTAGACATCCAGTTATCCGTTGATATAAACATTACAACTATGTTATACTATGATTGTGGAAACGTATTGTATAAAATATTCATATCGAGTAACTTCTGAGATCAACGTACTCGCATATATATATATGTCATCAAGAATATGTCGTAAACCTCAAAACTTTCTTAAAAGAATCGAACTCGTTTTAAAAATATCGATCAAATCGAGCTAATAATAATAATAATAGTTATAGGGTACAGCACGAAACCCTAGCAATGAATAAGAGAAAAACATATATGGAGAGGTATTTGAGTTTCTAACAAGTAATAACACGAGAGACAAATATGCATTCCTCTAACGTCTAACATCATATCAAAGACGAGAAGAAATAAAAACGGGAGAACACAAACATGCATATCAACTAAAAAGAAATACCAAAGATCCCAGATGAAAGATGACTTCACAAAATGATTTTTAAAAACACATAATCTTCCATTGATAATAATATAAATTCAATTAAAAGGTGGTCTTGAAGGCGTACCAGCTCCCCATCCAAGCAAATGAGGATCACCGGAAAACCCATAACCACCCACATTACCTCCTAGTTGTCCTTGACCGGTCACTCCGGACGGCGGAGATGCTGATGGAGCTTGCTGCATCTGGGGTGGCCCTCCTCCTCCTCCTCCACCTCCACCCCCTTCTTCCTCCTCCTCTTCAATAGGCAATCTCTCGAATACCGCATTTGAGAACGAAGCAGCCATTAGTATAACCGGAGATGATGCAACAAGCGGAGCCACAACGCTTCCCCCAACCACCTGCCCTTGGCCTCCGGCTAGAAAAATAGACAAACCACCAGCACCAGGCGGTGCAGGTGGTGGCAAAACGGTTCCCGTTAGCGAAAGAATCTCAAACCTTCCATGTAAAGTCACAACCCCTCCTCCGACTCCAGCACCAACACCACCGCTATTTCCGGGAGTGACTGGCTGACGGAGAGTGACGTTAGAAACGGTGCCGTTTCCTCCTAAAACGGATACCCCTCTCCCTCTCCGCCTAGCGTAAGTGGACACACTCTCAACTATGTCAGCTCCAGGAGATACTTCAAGGACGTGAGATCTAAGCGCGTTGGGACTGTCGCGCGTCACTATGATCGGTGGCTTAGCTTTGTTCTTAGATCCCGGTGGACGTCCACGTGGACGTTTCCCATGTGCTGAGCTTGATGTAGCAAGGTCTGAATCGGGTAGACCCGGTTGATGATGATCCTTGTTTGAGTGATCAGATTCTCTTGAATCATCCGACGGTTGTTGCTGCTGCTGCTGGTGTTGTTGCTGATGATGATGATGGTCAATAAGATTGATCCCGCCTTGCGGTTGAAGCTGTTGGTGGTGAATCTCCGGTCTGAAGAGGTTATGGAAGTACCTTGAAGCTCCACCGCCTTGCTCGTAACCGCCTTCCATCGCCGCCGCATCTACTAACTCCCTATCCCACCACTGTTTATTCGCCAGCTCAAATGAATTTCCTCTTGATTCTTGATCCTTCTCTCTGAGGTGAGGAAGAGCGTGAAGAGAGAAAAATAAAGAACTTAGATCGAGAAGTCAAAACTCAGGATTTTGAGGAGCGAATAGCTAAAGAAAAGGTGATCAGTTACACAAGCTGACAAAACTCAAACAGACCAAGAACAGAACTAAATTAAAGACTAAGAACAGAAAAATGGGTAACTTATGCGAAATGATCTCTCTGTCTGAGGAAACCCTAGTTGGATAGCTTAATTAGGGCAAGAGGAAGAAGCAGCTTCTGAGACGATGTCATATTTTTAGCGATTCTGATGTGCTCTGGAAAAAAGGAGAGAGAAGCTTGAGATTTCATGTGCGACTCTGCAATCAATTTTTGGTCCTCTCACTGAACGAGGAAAGTAAAAGCAAAGACATACACCCGAGAATTTAGCGGAGAAACAGTCCCCTTTACTATATTTCTTATTTATATTTTTATATTATTTAATATAAATTTAAAATTATGAATACATGTTTAAAAAAGGTATATATTACGCACACAAACCGACAAAAATATGTGCGTAAGTGGGTTATCCTTACATGAGATGACCAAATAAAACTAGGGCTTCGTCGAGGTTTTTCTTTGGCTCCAATCAGATTTTTTTTTTAAAGAATGAAAAAAACTATTGTGTAGAAGTTTTATAATTTAAAATGAGATAAGAGTTGACAAAAAAAAGCACGAGATAAGATTAACAGGAGAGAAAAAATACAAGGACGATTAATTTTAAATATATAGGACACTATAGAAAAATGTACGCATCGTTTTAGAACAAAAAATTTAATACAAAATGTCTAAGTGGAAATTGGGACAAAGTTGATTAACGAATCCCACACCCACTTTAAGGCGCGTGTAAACTACATTTAAACAAATTATCTTCAATATTACTATTATTATGATGTTACTAATTGTTTTAACATTTTAAATATTACGTTTTAATAAAGTAAGTGTTTTAAGCAAAAGGGAAAAGGAGAAATATCATTACATCTTTTTTTACTTGAATAAAATATTAAAACTGATAGTAGTTTTGTTGAGATTTAACTTAATTGAGCTCCTGTTATAAATTTTAGTATAAAGTTACCTTATTACTAAGGCCATGTACAACAATGAACTCCCTTTTGGGTTCTTAAAAATTTTTTTAATTATTATTTTAATTTTTTTTTCTGAAAAATAAAAAAAAATAAAAATAAATAAATAAATAAAGAAGGAACGAATAGAATCATGACACGTGGCATGAACAGTGCAAGAACCGATTCTTAGCTAAGGATTTTTAGAGCTGGGGTTCTTAACTATTTGGTGGGGCCCACAATATTTTATAATTTTTTCTTAAAAACCCCACCCTTAAAACCTTTGTTGTTTATGTTCTAATACTTGTAGCTAGTGTTGTTTTTGACTTTTTTCTAATGCTTATACTGATATTATGCTATCATTCATATTCAAACAGGATTGATGAATGCGGTACGTGAATTATATAGACAAAATAGGTTATATTTAAATTTTCAATTCATTATAGATTGCGTAATTTATTTTTAAATAAAATATACTATATAGTATTTAAGGCATCTCTAATTTTAACACCAAATTTTTTTATTTTAAATTTGGTATTTTGGTGTTTTATTTTTTTCCATCTCCAACCATAACACTAAATTTCACATTAAAATTTAATTTTTATTGTTATATTATTAAATGTTAGATTGTGTTAATTTTTAATAATTTTAATAAGATTATTTATTTATTTTATATCATATATCTTTAAAATTGTCTTTTTGCATTATCTTTTTATGTAAGTTTGTTTATAAATATATAATTTTTATGCGTGTTCGGTTTTATTTATGTAATTTTATATTTAAAATATTTAAAATTTTATATTATTAAAAATAAATGGATAATCATTTGGAAAAAATAGTTTAATCATATTACTAAATATAATAAATTGATAAATAATAATTTAAGTTTATTTTTAAATAAAAAACAAGAATAAAATTGGTGTAGCATTGTTCACAAAACATCAAAATAAAAAATTTGCAATTAGTGATGCGGTTGGGTTGGAGCAAAAAAGACTGGCATTTATAGTGATATGCGGTTGGAGTTGGTCTCAGTAAGCAAATACAATATTCTAAAGAAAAAATGCATAAAATAGCACAAAAATATACTTTATCATAAATATAGCACTAAAATTTTTTTTTTGACATTTTTAGCATTATTTTGATTACAAAGATTTTTATAACATTATATAAATTAGGGTTTAGAGTTTATCATTTAAGGTTTATGATTTATTATTTAGAGTTAGGTTTAGTATTTAGTATTTAGGGTTTATTATTTAGGGTTTAGGGTTTAGTATTTAGGGTTTAGGGTTTAGTATTTAAAAGTTTAGGGTTATAGTTAATTTTGTCTTATTTTTTGAATTAATACTATTTTTATGATTTTTCCTCCTTGTTGTTTGTATTTGTGATAATACATGTTTTTGTGTCATTTTTACGATTTGTCCTATTCTAAAACGAACCCACAATGCTTTATTACACATACCGATAAGAACAATCTTTAATTACTAGTAAAAAGGAAAGATAGAATTACAAAGCATGGGTAAGTAATTAATTAATTAATGTTCAAAAAAAAAGTAATTAATTAATTACACATGCTTTGTTGATTAGTTAAATTTTTTTTTTTTTTTAAACCTTACCCGTTCTATGTATATTTAATTATTTACATATGTGTGTGTGTGCTCCCGTTACTACTAAATAATCGTGTTGAATGTTGAACCCTAGCTAATTGGATATGAAAGAATCGTTGTTCTTACTAAAGTTTCCCACTTGTTACACTTGATATTTATATATATCCACTTTTATTGTCATGGGTGAGGACATAAGCCGCATAACTGAGAACATTCAATCCAGATAATGGTCCTTTATTATAATGAGGAACTATATTCCTTTAATTAGTATCATAAACCGGAGTGGACCCTTTTAATGATAAGTTTAGAGAAAGTTAATGATCCATTAATTATCACAATGTCAAATTAGTTAATAGTACTATTGTTTTTTAACAAATATTGATGCCCCTTTTACCTTACCTCAATCTGGCGTAATTTTCGTTCATGAAACGAATATATATCAGCAAAAATTGTAAAACCTGATAAACACCTTATTCACATAACAATTGTAATTCCTCAAAAACTTCATTTTATTAGAAACCAGTTCAACATTTTTACAAGCTGTTTTATCAGTTTCACACAATCTTAAATAGGTTTTTCATTGTCCAATTCATAATCATCAATAGCTACACGCTTTCTTGTTCACATGTTTGAACTCTAAAACATCTCGTCTCCAGAATGTTTAATGCTGAGTACAATCGTTCTTTATTCTAAAGCCCCAAAAATCCTAGACTAGGTTTTGTTTAACAACATATATATGCCTCAACAAATTTGTTGAGCTTATCTTCTTCTTAATAACACCAAATCACAGTCCTTCATGATATTCTCAATCTTCAACAAATTACTCGAACTGTTTTCTAATTCTCCATTCATGTTGTGCCACATCACTCACTTATATGTATCCGATCCGCTTCCTCGCTCCATTCCTATTATACCATGTCAGCTATTTTTACTTGTCTGATTTTCTGATTCTACGAAGTTTACACGGTTGTTGACCATGTGTAACATAGCACTTTTTGTGTGCTCACAAAAATCACTAGACCAGTAAATTACAATTTCTCCTATAGTTTCAAGTGCATATATAAAAAATACTTGTCAACAACAGCATTTAAAGAAAAATTGAATAAATACTCAGTAAATATTTTGCAAGGCTACAATAATAATAATAAAAGATATTTTAAATTTTAAAGATATTTAAAATTAAAAGATATTTTAAATTAATAGTATATATTGGATAGATTTATGCGAGTGGGAGTTATATTTTAAAAATATATATAATATATAGAAAAGGATATATATATAGAGATTTAAAATTAGTTGAATATATAATTTGGACTAACCAAGTAGTTAAACCGATATAATAATTTAGTTCCCGAGTTAATGAACATATAGTTTGGTCACTTTGTTATATTTTAATATGAAAACCTTTAAATATATATATATATATATATATATATATATATATATATATATATATATATATATATATAGTTTGATCTCCATCGGTTAACAAAACAACAGTTACAAACTTGCATGTAATCTACATCACAAAAATATTTTTATTATTCTTTCTGTTTCATTTTATAAGATGTTTTAATTAAAAATGTTAGATTTAAAAAATCACAAATATTTATATATTTTTTTACATAAAAGCTGTTATTTAGCATTTATTTTAAAACAATCTAACCAATAATACTACTAGACACTATAAATATTAATGGTTATCACATAAAATAAATATAAATTTACATAAAACATGAAAAAAAATTGGAACATAAAAAAACATTTAAAACCTCTTATATAATAGGACATAAGAGCAAGTTCAATGGGAGTTTTTAAGGGGGTTTCTTAAGAAAAATAATAATAAAATATTATGGGTCCCATGTGAATAGTTAAGAGACATGTTTTTAAAATTCTTAGTTAAGAACCCGTCTCTTCACTATTCACGTGACGTGGCACATCCTGATTGGTTACTTTTTTTATTTTTTTTTGTTTCATCTATAAAAAAAATTAAAATAATAATAATTTTTTTTTAAGAACCCCAAGGGGATAACACCATTGTATATGCTCTAAGACCACATACATTGGTGTTACCCACTAGGGGTCTTTAGGAAAAAAAATTTATTAATTTTTTAATTTTTTTTTTTCAGATCCGAAAAAAAAAAAATATTAAAAAAAAAATGGACCAATCGTTACGTGACACGTGGCGTGAACAGTGTAAGGATCGATCCTTATATAAGGATTTTAAGAGACAGTTTCTTAACTATTCACGTGGGTCCCACGTGGGATCCACGTGAATAGTTAAGAAACTCTCTCTTAAAAACCTCCAATGTATGTGCTCTAAGAGCATCACCATTGATGATACTCCTTTAGGGGTTCTTATTTATATTTTATTGTTTTTTTAAGTTAATTGTAATAGTTAAGAACCCCAAGTTAAACAAGGTCATCCATTGATGAGTTCTGAATGGGTTTCTTAGGTATAAAAAAATATTTTTTTTTAAACAATGTTATTGAAAATTTTATTTGATTTCACTATTAAAATTAAACTTACAACAATTATAATTGTTGATTACCATATTTGTTCCATATATTCTCAATTAGATCGGCTTTTAATTGTTGATGTACCCGTTTTTCACGGACTTGATTCCGAATGCCAATCATATTACCGAGGTTTGTAGGCATGTCTGTTGAATACGTTAAATCAACCTCGGAGCTTCGGCTTGATTCTCCTTGTTCGAAGTCAGATGTGTCAAACTGAGTGTATCCATCTCGTTCGTCTTCTACTATCATATTGTGTAATATGACACATGTTCTCATAATTTTTCCTATTTTGGCCTTGTCCCAAAGAAGAGCCGGATTTTTAACAATTTGAAACCGAGCTTGCAATACTCCAAAAGCACGTTCGACATCTTTTCGCACGGCTTCTTGACGTTCAGCAAATAACTTTGCTTTAGGAGTTTGAGGCAAAGGTATATATTGGATAAAGGTTGCCCATTGCGGGTAAATCCCGTCCGTGAGGTAATACAGCAACTTATACTTGTTTCCGTTCACCTTGTACTCCACTTTTGGTGCTCGACCTTGTAATATGTCATCAAAAATAGGTGACCGGTCAAGAACATTTATATCGTTTAAAGTTCCTGGAGGCCCAAAAAATGCATGCCATATCCATAAATCTTGTGATGCTACAGCCTCTAAGACAATCGTCGGCTTTCCGGAACCACGTGTATACTGCCCTTTCCAAGAGGTGGGGCAATTTTTCCACTCCCAATGCATACAATCTATGCTTCCTATCATACCAGGAAACCCTCTTATCTCTCCAATATCGAGAAGTCGTTGAAGATCCTCTGGTGTTGGCCTTCGTAGATACTCTTGTCCAAACAATTCAATTATTGCTTCGGTGAAATTTTCCAAGCACAACATTGCAGTGGTTTCACCAAGTCGGAGATATTCGTCACACCCGTCAGCAGCACAACCATAAGCCAAGATACGGATTGCTGCCGTACACTTTTGTAGTCCAGATAGCCCGAGCCTACCGCCTCCATCTCTTCTTTATTGAAAGTAAGGAACCTCATCACTGACGCGAGCAACAATCCGAGTGAATAATGACTTGTTCATTCGGAAACGACGTCTGAAAATACGTGGAGGATATGTTGGATCGTCGGAGAAATAATCATTCCATAAACGGATATCGCCTTCTTCTCGGTTTCTTTCCAAATATGCTCGATTCTTCTTCTTTGTGGAATGATCATTAATGATGTCGTTAAACGTATCTTCGAATTGTTGTTCAAATGTTTCTGTGAAAGATTCGTGCAACTGATGATCAAGATCATTTGGTAAAGTGAAAGACATTGTAGGTTAGTGTTTTATTAGAGGAAGAGGCTTTTGTGTATATGAAGAAGAAGGTATTTGGAGGAGACGATAGAAAGAGAGAAGTTGGATACAATTTTTTAACATGGAGAGGCTTTTAGACAAGGCCTATATAACAAACATAGTCATAGTACATTACAAGAGCAGAAAATACAAACTAGATAATAGTACAATACCCGTGGATAATGAAACCATACCGCAAGACAACAAAATACTAGAGGCCCCGGGAGTATTACACATCATAGTAGAACAACAAAAAAAATTTCGTAGAGCCCCCGTGAGTCTTTAGCAGCTATTTCTTGATCACATGCCTCTGGCCTTACCCTGCAACACAAAAGTACAAACACAGTTAGCAACACAAACTAGATAATATCTCTCAAAAGACTTAGCAACACAAAACTCAATCTTTTAACTACCTAGTTGGTTCCTAACAAATCAGAGATTAGTTTGTTCTTAAGATTGTTTTCCATCTCAGAAAGTGGTTCAAGCTTTCCAAGTAAACGTTCTAGTAACTGTTGGTTGTTTAAATTCTGTTTCAAAACCAGCATGTTTTCTAGCTGATCCAGGGCTTGTTCTTTCCCACCCCTTTTCCTCTTGGCAGATTTTGCAGCTTTAACACCAATGGGTCTAGCCACCTCATCCCCATCAACATCCACAACCTCCTTTTGTTTCTCCTTTCCACCATCTTTAGCCGACATGATGGAACACCACTTCTGGTCGTGCCTGAGTTCTCTCCAAGCATGCTCCAGGGTGAACTTGGAGTTGTAGTCGTTGTAGAAGATGTCAAGTGCCGCCTTCATTACGTCGTTCTCATTCTGGCCACTGGATTGTGCTTTCAAAGCCGCGTCGTAGCAGCCAACAAACTTACACACTTGATCGTTGAGTCTTTGCCACCTCTGCTTGCATTGACCTTGCTCCCTTGCTTGCTTCCCAACTAGTTGAGGACTGGAATTGTAATATTCCTGGATTCTTCTCCAAAAGGCACCAGCCTTTTGCTCGTTGCTCACTATTGGGTCCTTGCTGGTATTCAGCCAAGCACCTATGAGGATCACATCCTCTTGAGGGGACCACTTTCTCCTCTCCTTAACACTTTCATCTGAACACTGGCTGCTAAACCGTGGAAGTTCTGATGACTCTAGGTCAACCGCCTGACTAGCAAGGAGGCTTACAAACCCTTGGGACTCTAGCGAATATGCTAAACTGCTTTCCATGACCAATGTGTTTTAGGTTTATTGTTGGTTGTAAGTTTATTGTTTAGGTTTACAAGTAAGTTGGTTTATTTATTCTGTGTTTTGGCAATAAATAAACTCAATACTATTTAGCCTACTCCCAACCACCAAACTATTAACACAGATCAAATCTGTGTTAATGAAGTTAAACTAGTAATAAAGACACATCAATTCAGAACGGTTGGAACTCAATACTAGATATTTGTGAGTTAGATTTTTTAATTTTTTTAAGGATCTGATTGTTAAAAGTTACTGAGCTTCTTTGAATTAATAGCTCTTATTCACTCAGTAAGACTAAAGGGATAGAAAAAAAAAATCAGAAGCGTACCTTTACCTTCTCAAGCTCAGTAAGCCTCATGTTGAGCTTCGCCACCTCTAGATGCAGCTTCTCATTTTCTCTACTCACCTTCTTTATCTCTTGTTCCACGGCATAAACCCATGGTATGCGGATTACTAGATCACACAAAACGCACAAAGCATTATCGTTTATATAGATATAAACACAAATAATTATCCTTAAATAATCCCACAGCAAGGTTTGAAATTATACCTTCACTCTCTTCCATATCAACAGCATTAGGGAGACTTGGTTCACCAACCTCTATCTCTTGGCTAATAGGCTTTGGCAACTCCACACCAACTGGTAAGGTGTTTAGTTGTTGTTCCAGTTTTGGTACTTTGTTAGCTTCCATAACTTTCTGAGCATCTACTGCATTTTGCTTTAAAACATTCAGCTCCTCTTCTGACAAAAGTTCTTCAAGGACTGTAAGACTCCCAAGAATCAGGCCATATTTACGTAAATCTGCAAACCAACCAAGCTCAATGAGTATTGTTTTCCCCTCAAGCTTACCAATGCGATCTCATAAGGAAAATAACTTAGATCATACCACGGGGGTCATAATCTTCTGCCATAGTGTAAATAGGATGGTCCATGTCAAGTTGTTTTTGGCCTTTAGACATATTGCCGCCTAAACTGATCCTAAACAGATTACTAGATCACACACAAGGCACAAATCATTATCGGTGATATATATATAAACACAAATAACTAATCCTACAGATAACTACATCAAAGAATCACTAAAACACTTGACCGGTCAACAAAACCATTACTCCAATCAATAGCTCATGTCATATACAAATGAAACAAAGATTAAAAGTGAAACCGATACTATAACCAACATATCTATAAACAGAGATTCAAGCCCTATGTAACAGCATACAACATAGAAATTCATCACGAAACTAGTATTAACAGATAACAAATGCAACAACAAGTTAGACCATCATATCTAATAACAGAGAACAATTCGAAAACAATAGAAACCTTAAAAGAAAATTAGATCACAACGTATACAAAAACCTCAGGAAAATTATATCACTTCCCAAATTCAAACCCTAATAACAACATACAACACTAAAATACAACGACAATCGAAACCTTAAAGGAAACCCTAATTCAATTTCAACCTCTGTCACGCTCACAGCTTAGACAAAACCCTAAATCGATTGTACAACATTAAATTGAACCCTCGCCGAAATCAATAACCATAAAACGAACCCTAAATAGAACAAAGAACACAAAATCGAACCCAATCGTAAACATCAACCAAAACCCTAACTCGCTAAGCACCCCTTTTCAAACCCAAAACCAAAGCCTTAATCGATGAAGAACATAACCGGACACCAAAATATCGTATACCCTAACGATTCAACCTATTAATTTCACAAACACGATTGCAAACCTGATTTTCTATGAAACCCTAAATCGCCTAAACAATCGCCCTTCTAGAACTCTCTCTCTCTCTCTGATACTCAAAACGCGTCGACAGTGAAGAATAAAGACAAAGTGAAAGCCTTGCTCTCAAACGGAAGGTTTACACCGAAAAAAATAAAAATAAAATAGACGAATCAGACTTGGCCACGTATCTAAGATACGGGTTCTTAAGAGCCCAAATTAAGGACCGATCCTTACTTAATTATGCTATTTTCTATTTTTTTTAAATCAATCTACATAAGAACCTGCGCTAACAACCCTTCATAAATCGACGATGGTGATGCTCTAAGGAGTAGTATTAAGTGTCCAACTAACTACTGAAAATGTTAGATGTTCAACAACTAGTTTTTCATAAATTCATTTTGAAATAAATAATTTTACCATAAAACGTTCGAATACTCCAAACAAATTAACGTTCGAATACTCCAAACAACTACCTACTGTATAACCCATTCAAATAATTGCCTATTTTATTGAAGTGACTAAACTGGATCCGACCCATTAATGCTTGGACCTCATCGGACCGTGACTTCTTGTCCTGAATTTTAACTGCACTGCACCCATAAGGCTCCTCAACGTGTACGCATGTGGGCTGAACCATATGGGACCCCTCTGAAAGCAGATCAGAACCGTCCATCTTCATAACGTGCGGGACCCACGAACCGTCGTTTTCATCGTCGCAACCTGCCGAGTCAGGTGCAATGTACTTGAACCGGACACGTTAGCTTGGTCCGCACGTGCACAGACAAAAGTCACGTGCGGTCAAAAGGTCAGAGCATGAAAGTGAAAGACAATCAGTGTGACCACATGGAGGCGGTCGGAACATCGGTACTTGGCCAATACCTTATCCAATCACACCCCTCCCGAATCTATCCAGCTTACACCCATCTCAATCACTTTTTCCTTAAGGTTTTCTACCTAGGTTAACTTCTGGCGTATTTTACAATTTTCAAACTAAAAGAATGTGAACTTTATACGTGTTTAAATCATCAAAACATATATATAGTACCAAGATTTTGAATACTGGAAGTGTATTGTTACATTCAAGAATGTAAAATGGAATTTGGAAGAGAAAAATGATTGTGAGAAACTTAGAAAATAAATGGAATGCATTTAACATGATACATTTATATTGTATCCACCTTTTTCTGATTAATATTACTTGACAAGTTGAACTGTACAGAGGGAGTTAAGAGCGTTTTACAAAGCATTACTGAAAACTAGAAAAGACAGTGAATGCTTTTAAACGGGTAAGAGCAATTTGATTTGTAAGTATGGTTAAATAGACGATTCAAAACAGGCTTGTCAACAAAGATTTTTACAGTCCGACCATCGTTGAGTTCGGGACATCCACCATTGTATGTTCATTAGAGAACTACTTCGATATAATTCAGCCGATTCAAATGGGTTTTGTATACCTGGTTAAACTCACCAGACACGTGTCGTAAGATAACTCGATCATTGTTTTTTTTTTTTTACGGCAAGAGTTAACAACACATGTAATAAATCAGTTCTAATATAGTCCGACATAAACTGATAAAAACATCATTTAAGGTGGTAAGGATGCAGCTTGTTTGGAGAAATAATTCAAATATATTTATTTTGAGGCTGGGATAACATTAAAAAGCTCTTGAACCTAAATTTCCTATATCCCCTTTAACAACAGTTGTTAATAGAGAAATTGCAATATATAACCCTACTCGATATGACATCATTTCAATTAAATATCTGGAAAATTATAAGAGGGCCAAAAACTTTGATGATATGGGACACCCATTAATCAGGACACTTATTTTTATTTGATTTGGTTATTTTATTATATCAATCAAAAGTACCACGCGCCAAATATATATTCATGAGATAGTATCGTGTGTCACTCCGATATATACGTCTCAATTCTAATTCGATCCCCATGGTACTTCATCTGAGAAAAATGATCGTACATGTAAGATAGAAAAACGCTAGCTATTAATTGGCGACATCTCAGTTCATAATAATTTGCTGTTAATTGAGAAGTTTCAAAGTTTACGATGCATGGTAATTTTTGACCGGTAAAAAAGAATGGACACTGTTGGGAGTCACAATCTTGGAATATGCTCATACTTTCTCTCGAAAAGAATGTAAACCGATTTGACCAAGAAAAAATTGTATGGTAACCCATCAATTTTTTTTTTTTTTAGAGAGGGACTATCTATACTGTAATAAATTTAGTGATTTACATTTTGAAGATAAAACTTCTAGAACAAAAGATCAATCAACAAGTCTAATCCAGCTCTTTATATCAAATTATCAATCAAATCATACTTTATTTAGTTTGTCGCACGGAATCTAACATGTCCCGCTTTAATTGCTTTGACAAAAATATAAATGAATGATGGATTATACTCCTTTGATTTTATTATTGTTTGCCTGTAGGATTGCACACAATTGAAAAAAAAAATCTTAGAATAACTATATAAACATAATTCAGCCAATAGTAAAATAGATTGCAGAAAACAAATTCCTATAAAATATAAAATTAATAAATTTTGTATTTGAAAATTGAAAATACTAACTAATTTGAATCATTTTTTTTTCTCTTAAGAACCAAATAATAAAAATAGAAAAGAAATTACAATATTAGTAAGCTAGGGTATGTATGATATACAAACCGCTTGCTAGTGACAGTACTTCACTTTTACTATATTGACAAGAAAAAATATATTTCAATTCTCACGACTTTGACTTGACATTTTATTCCAGAACGAAACCGTATTCTATTGCTCCTATCAATCTGGAGAATTTGGTATCCCAAATATACCTATGTTACTATAAAAAAATAATTAGTGTACAATATTTTTTTACTAGCGTAATGATGGCCACAACTTAAGAGGAGCTAGTAAAATTCAATTAAAATTAGTGGTCTCCACTAGGTTTTATAAATAAATTAGAAACCAGTTGTATCAATCAGAAATTACGGGTCAACTTTTTCGATAATGCCCAATCCCATTCTCACGTATTTGGCGACTTGTGATCTGCCACCACCCCATCCACCAATTTTAAAAAATATTAATTATAAAGCCGGAATAGAAAACAAAACCAAATGTCTTTTCAAAGTTCAAAGTCTCTTTCATTATTTTCTACTCGTTTTGTAATTGAGCAACCCTTCATAGAATCATAGACTATACTTTGTACATATACATATGTGTGTGAAGTGATAAAAATATATCTGCTTTTTTATGTTGCCGTCAATATACAAGATTTTTAAATTACAAAAAAACTGTTGGATGTATATAGTGAAAATTAAAGGTGATTTATTGATTGGAAGTTTGGAACTAACTATTTAGGAGGGAGAAAGCAACATGGGCAAATTGCCAAATTGGTTTCATAACGGGCCCACGTGTCTACCTGACCATTTTGGACTTTCTGAGTTAGTGTCAAAGGCTTTGGGCCCATAAAGAATGACCCCACACAAGACGGGATGAAAAATTATAGCCTGAATTTTCGGTTTCATTTTTATTCTCGTTCAAAGAATTTTTTATTCATTTTTTTGCCTGCCAAAATTCATTAAATTACCAAAGTACAAAACGGATTACAAAATTGTATACAAAACATAGAATATAAATTATTGCATAAATAGCTATATGCACTATCCACTGAAAACAAAATATTAGAAAAACAAATTTGACATTGATTCCTTTCGAGGTAAGCCTTATACGCTAACACACAATGTATAATGTTATTTTCATTCTTCTCTCTTCGTCTCACTCCGGTATGATTTATATACTAGTTTGGCATTGCTGTTTTTGCTTTCTAAATCTTAACAGGAAAGACCATTGCATATGTTGCATGTTTTGAAATGTCGACACGATACCAATTAATATGTATTTGTGTCCTTGATGATAATGTAAACTTCATGTTATTTCCGCTTTAACTCCGTATATCCCTCTGTCCGTTAAATGTTGTTTCCGAAGTCCGAACTAAATGATGCATGAAATAGACTGGAACATGCTATTCTGATCTTGAAGTCTTCATCAATGCATTCTGATGAGCAGAGAAGGTAATCATAACAGAAACCTTAATAGTAACCTTTGTTCTTATGGAAATATGTATAAAGTAGGTACTCGAATTAGCCATTTATATCTTGTTTAAACTAAAAATTATATGTAATTTTCAAAAAAATTCAAATTTTTCTTAATGTTTCCAAAATTATTAGGAATAATATATGTCTAAGTTAATCCTTGCCTAAATTATTAAGAGTGTAACAAAAATTTAGAAGAGAACTTCTAAAACCTATTCTCGTATCCGAATTTTCCATCTTATTTTTTATAGAATTTTCTTTGAGAATTTTTTTTTTGTCAACTTAATTGATAAAAAATCTAATGGGCTAAGAATGCAGAAAATATGCCAATTACAAGAAAAAGTACAAACGGACTTGAAGACCTGCTAGAAATTCACATATAGAGATGAAGAGCAGCAAACACGCGATATGACGTCAACAAAAGGCAAACACGTGGCACGCAGAGAGGGAACCCGTCATGCATCATCGGTGCCAGAAAAGTCGTCGGCGGTCACCAGCTCAGATGCGTCGAAACTTGTAAGAACCGCAGCTTTCCTCCCGACATGATCACCACTGAGAAAGTTCCCCAGAAGACGTTCTCAGTTCCAAGGAGGCTTAACGCCGACCAAATCCAAACAACGGACTTGGTTCTTAACCATTGTTACCACCGCATCGAAGAGGTGAGGAGAAAGCGCGAAGATATTAATCCAAGAGAAAAGAAGGAAGCAATCGTCCGACAAGATTTGCCAAAGTCACCATAGAAAACTGAAAAGTGCAGCGAATCAATCTCCACCATCCCAAAGCCCTAGCAGACCCTTTCAATTCAAGAGAGCAGCGAACCAATAACCATAGCGTCTCGCAAGGAGGAGAAAGGGTCGAAATAGTAACGGCGGTGAGGCAAATAAGCAATGTGGAAGAAGATTTGGACTCTCGAAAAATCGAAAAAACCTCCAAACTAAGACACCAGCCGGCAATAAATGCCAGAGTTTATTCAGTAGACAAAAGAAAGAAAACAAATCCCATCCCAAAATAAACAGAGGAAGAGAGATGGAATAGCCACACAAAAAAACTCAAATGTAACTCGATCGCTGGCAAATCACCGACAGTCAACAGAGAGAGATGAAGAAGCGTTTTTAGATGAATTATTTTAAATTTTAAATTTTTCGTTTTCATCCATACTAGTAAATTTCTGTTCCAAATTCCAAAATATCTAAGATTAAAAGATTTGTTAATTCGTCCACGTAGACATTATGACTCGGACCACGTGTAGGGACTCTGACATGAGCTTTGTCAGATTGACGTGGACGGTCAGGATATGTTGTTTACTTGTTTAAACATTTTGATCCAAGCTTTAATATGGTAACTAATTGGATCTTAAGGTTGCACAATTAAGATATTAGCCCATTAACAAGGGCAGGCCCAATTCTTAAAAAATCGTAGGCAAAGCATTTGCATCTCAGTCGACGAAGATTCTGATGGTCTAGAATCAACCTCCGAAGTCGCCGGAATCGTATCAACAAGCACGCCGATCGGGAACCTAGAATCTGTCATCTCCGGCGAAAATCTGATATCGGGTAATTCGATTCGACTTGATCCTTATTTGTTCCGTTGCTGAAAACATAACTTGCATAGATTATTTAAGACCCGAAGGTTCACACTAACAGTTTAATGAAATCGATTCTTCGATCAGGACTTGTGGTTATAGGAGCAATCGCTCGTAGGATGCTTGAGTTACGTGATAGAGAATGCTATTTGATCTTGTGTCTTATCGTCTTCATAATCGCTGTGCCTTGCTACAGCCATGAGAGCTTGTTAGTGTTCTTAAAAACCTCACATTTACCTCCCCTAAATTCCTTATTGGTGCAATATAATTGATGTTATCAGGTGATGTAACGTTTTTAGGTTTGATGGAAAAACTTTATATGCTGGGAAGGAACTATGGAAGGAGACTCTGCCATTGCCATCTGGATCTCGAGTTTACAAATTACAAGGGCTTAAATCAAATTCTTGGTATGAAGTCAAGATATCATACCCAGCTTCTGTATGTCTAATTTTGTTCTTTTGTTCTTTACTTTTGGAAACTTTTGATTCCAAGTTCTTTGTGCTCTAATATTTTTGTTATGCTAATAGATCCCGGCTCTATTCTCGTTGCAACTATTGAGGAACGGTGAAATGGGTGTGAAGCTAAACCAGATGAGGAGATTACTAAACACTGAGAAATTGATCTTCAAATCCGGAAGTCTTGAAGAAGTTAATAACAAGGTATTTGCAACCATCTTCAATCAGTGTTCTTAAACTTGGAAAGAAGCACGACCCCAAGTCCTTTTTTTTTGTTCTGGTTTAGGAGGGATTGTATGTTTTGGTGACGGTGGAACCAGAAGGAATCGTGGCTATACCAAATTTCAAAGAACGGTCGTTCATCATTTACAACATAGGCAAACTTTTTCTTACTTACTAATGCTAGCTCATCAGTCTTCTTTTTCTTTTCACAACATAAATCTGAGAACTCACTCTCATGATGACAGTTTGTGAAGAACAGCTCTTAGGCATTGCACACTCATGCTGGTCAGTGGTGGTTTTAGTAGTATTGTGTCTCGTTGTCGCGGTGATTCTTCCTCGGTTTCTCCCATCTTATCTTCTAATCAAAGGTGGAGATCGTGACCGTTAAAGCCCCCCTGCCAAGTTAATATCAAGAGAAAGCGTATCGTTGGTACACGGATGGGATTTTTTTTTTGTCTTTCTCTTACATCGTTTTGTTACGCCGATAGCTTGTCGATGTTTGTTCATCTAAGTCGGTTTGGATTTAGTTATATTATATTGGATACTAGTTAGGTTTATGTTTCCTGGAAAATTAACTCGTCGGATGGAAAAAAAAAAAAAAAAAAAAACTCGTCGGATGATTCTACATGTTTTGAGTAATTTCACATAGTTCTTGTTTCAGGAACTTGACAGAGCTGTAAATTTACAAGAAACAATATGTATGTCTCTCTTGCGACATTTTGATGCCAAACAACGTCAAAGATCATTTAAGAATCCAAGGACACACTATATAGATAAGGTATAATTAAAGAATCAGGAACATGTATTATTTGGCATATGATAGATTCGCATAGGATGCCATATGCTTAGCAACAGTTGGAAATACAGATAATTATTTAAAGGGTAACTGGAATTGTTGCTCTCAAGTCTTAACAAACGCATATGAATATGTCCTGTCCGAAAACCTTTTTTTTTTTTTTTTTTTTTGTTCATACAAGGGCTTGTGGGGCCAACGTCAAGACATCGGATCCATAAACCTTAAGCTAACTGGTTTGTTTAAATGGAGAACGGATTTAGAGCCCGTTGATTGAGTTGACTAATTTATTTTTTGACTTCATGTGACAAAATTCTCTTCTTTTTTTCAGACAAATCCCAGTCAATATATTGATATTAAAATTTTTGCCAGATATATAAATAATGTAATTAGTAATTACAACCGTTGAAACTAATATGTGAAATTGAAAATAATTTCAGTAAAAAAATGGAGAGTAACAACGTATAATTGAAATTCCAAAATGCTATTAACATGACTTTGATGAGTAGATATGGTTTTAATGTCATTGTAAAAGCTTTTGTACCTTATTGACACATAGAGTAGAGATTAAATTGCTTGATAAGTCGTTTTTTTCCACTAACCGCTCCAAGTATTTGCAGTTTCATCATCCTAGCCATCTTCGATCCTTCCTCAGCAAAATAAATCCACAGTGGTTTCTGTGATGGTCTTCGTTGACAAAACAAATCCGAAAGGATTTGTTGCAATCTTTGGACCATCATCATACGATAATAATGAAGGCCGAAAACAAACACATACTAACATTGGGTATTAATATTGACCAAATCTCAGAGAAAATTGTCACAATAACCACACCATAAGAAATCTTTGTTAAGGAATTCAGGATATGGTGATGTAATTCCAAGGACATAAACTGCTTACTATGAGAACCAAACATCACTGGTGAAAAGACGGTGAGAAACAGCGAGAATCGGCGGTTGATGGAGAAGAAACCTATACACGTCACGTACTTTTCTACAAAGAACCCTTTGTCGCCTAGTAACCGCTCTCTTAATTGTGTCATCAATGATTTTTTCTGGTCATGTGAACATCGTAATTGATTCATGGTATTGGATTGAATTGAAGTTAGAGACACGCCGGAAACGAGGAGTGTGAACGAGAATATCTCAACAAATTCTTCTTCTTCAATGCTTTTTGTATCTTTGCCATGAAATGAAGTAAATATGTAAATTAAAATGGAAATAGATAAAAGCCAGAGCCAGAGACTAGCCGACGCTGAGAAACAACGCCGACTAGTTGAAACGCCGAAGGAGATTTTTTACAGAAACGGTTTTATCGCCTTACTATCATTCTTTTTACAGAAACGGTTTTGTTTTTAGAAAGGAAAAAAAGAAAGGTGACAAAATTCTCTTATCTTTCTTTTTTAGTCGACTATAACATTGAGAAGTGGGTCCAATGGGCCGATGAGTACACGTTAACACAATTCAAGAATTTAAAAAGTACAAGCAAATAGGTCTCAAAGCCCAAAACAAAGAAAACTGAAATGTTGATCATAGAGAGTTGAAAGTTGCCACGTCGAAAGTGACTCGCCACGGGTCTAAATCCAAATCATGCCGATATGCAAGCGCCGCCGACAAAAATTCTGGTATCAATGCCTTGCTGCTACCATGTGTTCAACCCGCCGATCAAACTTCACCATAGAGCATTACAAATCACCTCACGGCATCAAAGGAATTTCTCAACAATCGACACAACGTGGACTGGTCAATAGGCCTCGTTTCTGCGGAACCTAACACCAGATTCAATGCATAATGATGTAAAGAACCGTCGGACTCGGTCAATCACGATCGGACTTTGGACCAACTGAGACTAGCCGACGCTGAGAAACAACGCCGACCAGTTGAAACGCCGAAGGAGATTTTTTACAGAAACGGTTTTATCGTCTTACTATCATCCTTTTTACAGAAACGGTTTTGTTTTTAGAAAGAAAAAAAAGAAAGGTGACAAAATTCTCTTATCTTTCTTTTTTAGTCGACTATAACATTGAGAAGTGGGTCCAATGGGCCGATGAGTACACGTTAACACAATTCTAGAATTTAAAAAGTACAAGCAAATAGGTTTCAAAGCCCAAAACAAAGAAAACTGAAATGTTGATCATAGAGGGTTGAAAGTTGCCACGTCGAAAATGACTCGCCACGGGTCTATGCAAGCGCCGCCGACAAAAATTATGGTATCAATGCCTTGCTGCTACCATGTGTTCAACCCGCCGATCAAACTTCACCATAGAGCATTACAAATCGCCTCACGGCTTCAAAGGAATTTCTCAACAATCGACACAACGTGGACTGGTCAATAGGCCTCGTTTCTGCGGAACCTAACACCAGATTCAATGCATATGATGTAAAGAACCGTCAGACCCGGTCAATCACGATCGGACTTTGGACTAACTGAGTATAAATGCTCAGCTAGATGCGTGAAGAGAGAGAGAGAGAGAGAGAGAGAGAGAGAGAGAGAGAGAGAGAGAGAGAGAGAGAGAGAGAGAGTTCACCGGTGTTGTAGCGGAATAAAACCGTGAAGAAGATCAGAAATGGGTAGAGCCCGAAGCTACAGTAGGTCGAGTCCGGTAAAAACCGGAAGCAAAAGTCGAAATAAATCTCCATCTCATAACTCATGGAAAATCGGCGGAGAATTTGGTCGAAGCTTATTAGGCGGAATAGATCCGCGATGAAAAACAAAACGGCAGCAAAGCCACGACACCCAAAACAAACGTAATTCGGACCGTCGACGGGACCAAAGCCATCACCGATGGTTGGAAGCGTGATTAGAACCGAAACGAGTTTAGAGAGGAACGAGAGCTTAAGGAAAGAGAAAAGAGTTCCCTTCAAAATCATCTTATAAAGTAGATATTTTCTAATTATTTTTTCTTGAGTTCCAACAAAGAGAACTGATTATATTTAATTTTCAGAGTTACATTTCGACACACTAAGTTTCAAGATGGGTTTTGTAAAAAGAAAGTTCTGTCTGAAGATGTTGACTACAAAACACATTAAAAGAGTAAGACTACTCTTCAGAAATCATCGTCAATTTTCTTTCTGTTATATTTTTCTCAGTATATTGCTCATACATTTGTGTATGTAATAACTGTGTTGTTATAATTATGTTAGTGTCTTTGATTTGTAACCATACGATATGTTTATTAATTAATGATTTCGTCGTAAAAAAAGCTGATTTTCTAGGTAAATGATATATATGGGTAAACACAAATTCAAAGTTATTTTGACCACCAATTGGATCTTTTGAAATAAAAAATCTAAATTTGCTTGTTTATATTTTAGAATTATTTTTTTGACTAAATTCTTCTATTAAAATTTTTTGTTTGTTTTTTGTTTTTTTGGGCCCATCTTACACTTCCCAGAATGGGTTCGATTTGAAGCTCAAACCCCTTACAACAACACAGTAGCCCCATTCCCTTAGGCCGAAGCCCACTAAAGCCCAACAAGAAAGAACCCTAGCAACTACCCTAGACGAAACCCTAACTGCTGCAGCCGCCGCCGAGGCGCAGACACCACCGGAGAAGAGGGAGACGCCGCACTGACCGCCGAGAAACATGACCATCTCGCCGACAGAAACGCTGGAGCCGCCGCCGCCGAAGCGCAGACACGGATCCATCCAACGCCGTGCAGGGAAAGAGGGGAAGAGGCGGCGAAAGCAATCGCCAAAGCCAGTGAAAACCAGAGAACCACCGCAAGACTTACCAATAACGACAGGGCGCGACCGGAAGAAGCAAGCAGGCGACAGGAGGGAGGCGGAAGAAGCTAGCGGCTAGAGGCAAAAGCACCGGTAGAGGGAAAAAGGGTTATTTGGCACAAATACACCGCCGGGAAAACTAGTTACCGAGTTGAGTCGCCGTCCCCTAGCAACAACAACCCAGCGGAGAGACATCCGAGGTGACTCACGCCAAAGACCCACTCGCCAGAACCCCTCCTCTAAAACCGTTAGATCCACCCAACGCCACACCAAATCGGAAGAGAGCGACACCGAGAAGCCTGAAGGAGGGACCGCCGAACACTGAGAGCACCGCCGACGCCAGATCTCGTCCTCAAAAAGCTAGGACACCGACAGAAACTCGCACCGCCACAGAACTCACCACACCGCCGTGGAAGGAAAGCCACCGTGAAGAAGAAGAGGCTGAGATTCTCACCGCAGATGAAGCTCGCCCATGCAAAAGGAGGAATTTTTAGCCCTCTCACACCGCCAAAGGAGGGAGGCGGCGGAGAGGCAAACCAGAGAAAGGCAGAATAACCAAGAAAAAAGGGAAAGGAGGAGAGAAGGCAGAGAGAGTCACTCTCTCTCCTTCACGCGATTACTTTACATATTTTAGAATTATTAAGTTGTGAAAAAGACACATAACCATTGCCGAGGAAAGTCCTTTTCTTAACTTATATGATATTAAAGCATGTATAGTTTAGTAGGTAGATGGTCTCATAAGGCTTATCCATTTCAGTTTTTATCCAACATTCCTCGATATTAAAATAAATTGAAATACAATAATTCGAAGAAAAGAGATGATACATTTTTTTTTCAAAATAACGAACAAATAGAAATAAAATACATGAAACATACACATTACTAACTTTACACATTTTGAGAATTTGTTTTTTTATGTCAACCGTGAGAATTTGCTTTTAACCGATAAATTCACGAGAGAATGAACAAACACACATTATTCAAGTAATTTACAGCGTTAATTACATAAAATTAATATGATTAGAGCGGGACCCATTCTTATGAGAGCGAAGAAGAACCAACTCCTCCCCTCTCCCTCGAAGAATTCATGAATCATAATCACGCATCATCGTCGTCGTCATCACCAACTTCTTCATCATCATCAATGCAATTTCCCTGAAACAAACCTTACTTTCCCCTCAATCACACTGATTCGTCCCTCTTTCTACTTTTCCTTATTCCCGTCTTCCCCAACGCTTGAATCAAATTCGTCTGCGAATCGTCTCTCTCGTTTCTGATTTTGTTTTACCGTTCGTCGCAGATC
The DNA here is from genome assembly GCA_030180135.1 of Orychophragmus violaceus. NCBI lineage: Eukaryota > Viridiplantae > Streptophyta > Magnoliopsida > Brassicales > Brassicaceae > Orychophragmus > Orychophragmus violaceus. The sequence goes on along the minus strand of CM058229.1, from coordinate 9,849,023 downwards.
AGCAATTCAGAAGCCCTAGAATCAACCGTCAACCTACCGGCTCCGACTCTCTCTTCTTCCTGGCCCATCTTTCAAAGTTTTAAACTTTTCCCCTAACTTTTTTTATTGTCTGTTTTTTTTTTCCCGGGAAATTTTATCTTTTTTTTTTTTTTTCTCTGTCATGATCATTGCTTGTTAGTATGATCCTTTATTAGGTTTCGTTGGGGCCGATCTCGCTTTTTCATTCTCTCTCCCTCTTCTCTTCGCAGACCCGTGTAAACCCTAGAATCTCGTCTTTCACAATTCGATACTCCTCTGTATCTTCTTCACCTTTACTCTCTCATGTTTATTCATTCAAACTACGTCTAGGGTTTACTGGGTCAAGTTCTAGTTCAATTAGAATCGGTCCTTCCTATACTTTCATCGTCTTCTTTCTTTCTCTTCCTTGTGAAACAAAGTTCGCGTCTTTGATGGCGTATCATTCGACTCCAGGCTCTGGGTTTCATTACTTGAATTCTCCTTTTGGTGATACAACCTTCACCAAGGTCTTTGTTGGTGGGCTTGCGTGGGAGACTCAAAGCGAGACTCTTCGTCGGCATTTCGAGCCGTATGGTGAAATCCTCGAGGCGGTCGTTATTTCCGATAAGAACACTGGTCGATCCAAAGGTTATGGCTTTGTGAGTATCCTATCTTTTGTTTCTATATCTGAACTTAGTTTATTGAACAAACATCCTCTGCTTTCATGGTTATGCTTGGAAATTATTGGGTTTTGAGTTTTGCTCTAGGGTTAGTAATTATAGTGATCGTTTCGGTAATACCATCTTTAGGGGCTCGCAGATACAAAATTTGTTAGGCTTAGGATCCTAGCTCCCTGGATAAACGATATGTTAACTCAGCGCTCTGTTATTGATTTATATGGAGGAATTAGGTGACTTTCCGAGATCCAGAGGCTGCTAGGAGAGCCTGTGTCGACCCAACACCTATTATCGATGGCAGACGTGCGAATTGTAATCTCGCTTCCCTTGGGAGACCTCGGCTTCCGATGCAATATGCGGTGATACCCAATATTCCTGGTTAGTTTTGATTAACTATTCATCTGGTCCTCTTTCTTGCTTCAGTCTTGCTTGATATTACATTTTTGTTGTTGTTAGGACGGATAAGACCTGCATCCCCATATGTTGGAAGTGTGCAGGGTCCTCGGGGTTCACTTTTTGGAAGCCATCCGTATCAGCAACCACCTGCTTATAGCTACCAGCAAGGGGTGATGTACCCTTATGGGTGAGTTATGCAATTCAGAGTTTACAAAATCGTGTGGCTATTATAATCTGCTGTACATACATGCTGTGAAGAGCTAGTCAGTTGTGACGTCTACTTGCTAGTCCATTTCACAGAGGTGGAACATATGTTCAGTCACTTCGATCAAGTGGGATTTACCAATCACAGCATGGACAATCACTTAGAGATTCTAACGGTCTAGGGGTTGATAGTTAGCTTCTGCCACACATGGCTCTTAAGGGTAGCACTGGGATGTGACATGTTGTGATTGGGTAATCTTGCAGGAATACAAAAATAATTCCAGAGGATATGTGGCCGAGCTCAATGTGTTTTGGACAGGCAAGGTCATGGAATGTATTTGGACTTTGATAAGGCCTAATTATCTGAAGTTTAGGAATGGACATTTAGGCTATTTTCTCCGAGTCTAGTATCTTCTTTTCGTAGTAGTGTATTTTAGCCATTGTTGTATAATTCCTACTCTTCTTCTTTATATACCCTTTGAGTATCTAGCAAAAACTTTACTCACCTGTCTCTAATTTTAGATTTTCTTTATGGTGTTCTCTCAGGGTTACACCATATGGACCTGAGTACATGTACTCACAGTCTCAGGTAGGATTTTGAAACTGTTCCAGTCTCTTTTGGTTTATTTATGCAGTTACCTTAAAAGTATTATGACTTTGGTTATATAAGTCATGTCTTCTCGCCATGGTGTTGTAGGGTTATTATGGTCCTTACGCGGGTCAACAGTACCTTCAGGTCTATGGAGTACCTGGGGCGGTTAGCTCACCGGGCTACCAATACGGACAATTGAGTCAGAATATCCCTGTTGGTCACGGTTATACAGCAGTACAGGGTTATTCAGTTCCAGGAAGTCATATCCAATCTCCTTATCACCCTTCAGGTGTAGCAGGTCCTGCCCCAACACAGTCCCACATCATTGTCCAGACTCCTCAGTATATGCAGAGTAGCGGTTCTGATCAAACAACAGGGTGAAAACTCGATCGGACGTAAGTATTTATTGATTATCTTAATGGTTTAAACTGGCTTGGGGATGATACACAATTACACTACCTTGTTAATATTCGTTGGGTTTCAGTTAATCATCATTGAAGACTGCAGAAAAGCGAAAAAAGTTGAAGGGCAGCGGAAATGCTACTCTTGAGTAGTTGCAGGCTTCCTGTTTAGCTTTGCGCATTATTTATTTCATTATATTAGAGGTAAAAGCTTGTTACTTACTACAAGTGCCCCTTACTTGCAAATGTTTTCGATCTCACCACATTACTGTTGTTACAGGTACTAAGTAAACTAGTCTTGCTCATTGAAGAAGTCACAAAGGGTAGAGGAGAATGGAAGTTTCAGGGGTTCGTGCTTCTGTGATCTTAACCCTCTCATCGTATATATATATGAATGGTTTCACCCCGGAAACAAGGGTTTTCGTGGTAAACTAGTTGGTAGTAATAAGCTTGGTGTACAAAGAAGAAGCATATATATACAAAAGTAAAAAAAAAAAACATACAGATGCATATAGAATGGTGGGAATCAAAATCTGATTCTTTTGGTAGTCTTAAGTAGTCTTCTTACGACACACTCTTTTAAGGCATAGGAGTGGTAGTAAGAAGATTTTAGTGTAGGGTTTCTATGTTCTGTTGTCCTCTGCATTGTAAATAAAATTTAATGTCTATTGAGCTCACTTAGCTTCTTGTCTGTGCATATATTTTAAGCTCCAGGGGTCTTGTCTTTTCCATTTATGTACAGTTTCTAGACTGATGATAAATTGTTATTTTCAGGATCTATCTTATTGTTTTCCTCTGTTTTTAACTCCATTATTATTGTTAGAAACTCTTCGTTTACTACTTGTTTTGGAGATGAATGATTCGAATTAGTTAAATCCATCATCATATAAACCATTTCTTAAGATACTCACATCAACACAATTGAAATTAATTCTCACCATTCGAAGAGTTGATGATTGTTTAATTGACTGTTAATCAATAGGAAAATATTAATAGTTAAGCAACTAAAATATTTGGGCCTATCTACTTTTTTTAAAAGCCCAAATATATTACAACAGTACAGGGACGTGGCGACTCAGGTGGTAAGCAAATGCCTCCAACTGCGGTTATTTCCGGGACCCACGTGGATCCACGTGTAACAAGCAAAGTAGCCCATCCTCTTTGCATTTTACAACCTACCGAACGCTTCCTGCAGAAAATCTCTTCTGCTCCTTCCTAAGTTAACTCGTCACATCAAATCAAAGGTAAAAAAATTTCCTTTAATTGATACCTTTTCTCTTTGATGCAAGTTTCCGAATTTTCTTCTCGTTTTCAGTTGCAATGTTACTCTTAATTTCTGAAATCTATGGCCTTTTATGGTTGACAATTGCAGAAATCCCTATTTTTTTACTTGTGGTTTAGTAATGTGGCATCGATTCTTGAAATAGTGAATGTCGTCTTCAAGCGTAATGATATTTATGAAAAAAAATGTTCCGACTTTGAATGAACTTGTAAAATGGTTATCTGGTTTCCTGACTTTGGCTTGTAATGATGATATTTTCTGGGTAGAATTAGATTGTTTTTTTTTTTTGTAAAGTGAACACAATGAAGCAGATGTGTTACATCAGGCTAGCTTCCTGAGAATTTCAATATAGTCTTTTCAGATTCAATTTTTAGTTTATCTATTCTGCTGTTAGCATGAGTGAACTTTTAGACTTGGGCTATGATTTCTCCTTAGTAATGACAATACCAAACATGTAATTACTGATGTATCATGAATTTACCTCCTGTAACTACAAATTTGGCATGTCCTTATGCTTCCCATTTGTGTCGTTGTCTTGTGCAGGTTCATTTATATAGCCATCTTGCTGGATTCTAAAACGAGCAACAGGGAAACATGAGTCTGTGTAGCGACGGATCATCAAGCGATCCTTACTTCTTGATTAACTTCATCATGAGCAATTATTTGGGTCCTGATTTGTATTCTGATAACCCAAGATGCTCAGCTTCCCAAAGATTAGCCAAACGTTTACCTCCTTACACGTCAATGCACATTGGATCTTCCTCTTTAACAGTTGTGCAGTTACAGAACTTGTACCATTATGTACTTAGAAACGCCAAGTCCAGCCTCCTTCTTCATCCGGATATGATTCATATGTATCTCAAGGGATATCTACCTATGGAACCAACTGGAAAGTTTCGTCAGTTCACTGATTATTTCCCCACGAATCTCCACCAGCAGAAAAGGTATTCCCCGAGCCACGAGATTGTGAAGGGTATTGTTGTTATTGATGATCCTGCAGTAGGATTCATAAGCAAGGAAGATCTCGAAAGGTTCAGATGTTTGGCACGTTTGGACGATCTGAAAATCGATAGGGCCGTGTGTTTATCTCCTCCACGTGTGCAGCTGGATGATAGCAGAGGAACCAAGCAGGACTGTTCAAGAAATGAACAAATGAGTTCCAATGAACTTGTCACTAACCAAGACGTCAATTCGTCTGGAGAGCTTCGAGAAACGTGCAAAAGAAAGAAAGAGGAAGCAGCAGTTACTGGTGATGATGTTTGTGTGATCAGTAAAACCACAGAAGGAATTTCAGAAGACATACCACAGAGAAAGGGGAAGGAGCAGGAGTTTTCAAGAAACTGTGACGCAACATCCATTGAACTTGTCTCTTACCAAGACTGTAATAAATCTGCAGAGCCTCGAGAAACATGCAAGAGAAAGAAAGATGAAGAAGAAGCAGTTGCTACTCATGCTTCTTGCGATATCATCAGTAAGACACCTGAAAGATTTAGGGAGACTTACAAGACTTATAAGAGAAGGCGGTGCAGGAACTCATCAACAAAAGCAACAAACAAAAAAGGCGAAACTCTTATGGAACGAGACAAAACAGATAAACCCACCAGTGTGCCACTAGTAATTGTTCCTCCTGGGATGAAGGAATGTGATGCAGAACCGGCGGTTGTAACAACGGGAACGGCTAGTATAGGAACTTTAGGACCATCCGTTGGTGTTGTCGACATTGGTGTCAACAAAGTTGCTTACTTCTTCCAAGTAGCTTTGCCTGGTGTCTGCAAAGATAACGGTACTATATTCATGCTTCGCTACCCATTTAACTATTTCCATAGTTCTCTCATTGAGTGATGAACACATGAATTGGTTTGATGTTTTTGTGCAGGTGAATTCAGCTGTGAGATTGAATCAGATGGAAAGGTTATACTGGAAGGATCAACTACGACAGGACAGAAAACGATGAAGAGGCATTCTCGGGTTTTCAAGATGAATAACCGGAAGCTATGTCCGCCTGGACAGTTCAAGCTGTCGTTTAGGCTCCCAGGACCAGTTGATCCGCGGCTAGTCTCTCCTATCTTTCGATCAGATGGTATCTTCGAGGCTGTCGTTATCAGACAGAAAAACTCCATCTAAAAAAGAGGTTACTTCAAGCTGGGAACTCATAGAATCTCTTTAAACCTTTAATGTTAGTGAATATAGAAGAAGCTAGGCCACAATCAAACAGCATGTACGGACAGATCTCTCACTCTTTTTGGACATGACGCCGTCGGTTTTTGATTTCGCAAGGTTTTCATGTTAAGATTCTCTGCGTGTTATAGTACTTACTCTTTCATCAGTGAGTTAAACCGAAACTAAACGGATTAACACAAAATCCAGTTTAATCTGCTGGAAATGTTCAAACAATGAATGTTGTGTTGTGCCCATCGTGACAACACAAAACAGAATAGGAACAACTGACCAAGTCTTCCTTAGAGCCAATCATAAGCATGTTCCATGAGCATAGAAATAAAATAATGAACTTCTCGTTGTAACTTATTGTACGAATATAATCCTTGTCCTGTTTCACTTTAATGTGCCTACGAATTCCTGGCTTTTTATTTGGTCGCCAGTATTACGATGATGCATGAGCAAATAAAGGCTTTACGGTTCTCTACGGTTTGGTTTTCTTCTTTTGTAACTTTGATCCCAGCACTACAATGATGCCGAAATAGAAATCTCATGATCAGTTCTAGTCCATAAAGGAAGCCACTTATATATTTCTGTTAGTTCTTCGATATTTTTGTCTTTGATCAGTTCTTACCCAAGAAAATGTTTAATGTACACTTCCTCTGTTTTCCTTATGTACTTTCTACCGATGAAACTGTTCAATCTAGTCTTTCTTGTTTTCCTTCAGTTTAATGCTCTCTGTTTTCCATTAGTCATCAATTTTATATATTCAGTTCCTTTAGTTCTGACTTCATTCTTGAACCTTATTATTGCTCATAATTGTTACAACATTTATATTCATAAATCAAAAGGGAAAACAATTAAAAATTACAATTTCATGACAACATTCATATCGATAATGAATATAATGATCAAATGCAGTATGTGTTTGCATGTGTTGGCTTACTTGATTCACAGCAAAACAAAGGTCTGGGCTGGTGACAAGAGTGATAGGAGATCCACAACCGGTTATTGCACCTTCATTGGTGGAAACTTAGTGACTTGGAAGACTAAGAAGCAGAAGGTTGTTTCCTGCTCAAATGCTGAAGCTGAGTATTGATCATGGAGTATCAATGTGCAAGGTATGGATGCTGAAGAGAATCCTGAGTTTGTGTGTCACCGACGGTGTCGGCGACATGGATACATAAAATAATTCTGAACTATATGTGTCATCGATGGTGTCGGCGACATGGATACAAAAAAGAATTCTGAACTACATGTGTCATCGATGGTGTCGGCGACATGGAGTCTGGACAGGCTGTCTATTTTGTCTTATATCAAATTAGGTCTAGACTTGGTTCTTTTGTATCCTTTAAAAGGCCTTGCAGCCACCAATGAAAAAAAAAATAGACGTTGGGAAATTATTCTCCCCAGTTTTCTCTTGTTCAAACTCTCTCATTTCTCAAATCTCTCAAGCTTAATCTCTCAAAAACTAACATGGTATCAGAGCAATAGAGTTATTGTTCTTGATTCTCTTTATTCTCTCTTCATTCTATTACTCTCACAGTTCAGATTCTTCATTCTCTCTCTCTGTTTCTACCCATCTTCAATCTCTGATCTTAAGCTTCCTCAACCGCATCCATGGAAGATACACCAAGTTAACTCCAGCTTGAAGCCTACTGTCATCCCAGTTGTACTCAGGGGTCTCAACTACAGAACATGGCAGAGAACTACCAGGACATTGTGGAAGAGGACTTTGGGAGCACATCCTTGAAGACAGAACTCCAAGCTTGGAAGATTCAACAAAGAAGAAGGATGAGGAGACCAAGAAAGAAGAGGCAAGATGGTTTCAGGAAGATCAATCAGTCCTTGGCTTTCTTCAAAACTCTCTTGACTCCTCCATCCTTGAAGCTTACTCCCACTGTGAAACAGCTAAGTCACTTTGGGACACTCTTAAGAAGGTTTATGGTGATGTCTCCAACCTCAGCCGTGTGTATGAAGTGAAGAAGACTATCAGTGATCTTCACCAAGAGGATTGTGAGTTCACCAAGTACCTTGGGAAGTTCTCTTCTGCCTGGTCTGAGCTTGACATGCTAAGACCGAGTACTATGGACCCTAAGGTTCTTATTGAGAAAAAGGAGCAGGACAAGATCTTTGGCCTTCTACTCAACTTGAATCCGGTCTACAATGAGGTTATCAAGTCCATCTTAAGGGAGACTACACTCCCTGACTTTGAAGAGGTGTGTTCAAGGATCCAAAAGGAGCAAGGAAACATTGGATTGTTCGGAGGAAAAGGGGATCTTGTCACTGCCAACAAGAGTGTGTTCAAGCAAGAGGAAAGGAAGGTTACTTTCTGTGACCATTACAAGAAGAAAGGACACCCCAAGGACAAGTGCTGGATCCTTCACCCTCATCTCAAGCCATCCAAGTTCAAAGACTCAAGGGCCAACATCTCTCAAGAAGCTGTGAATGAGCAGGCGACTTCATCCAGACAAGGAGGAGAGCTTGCCCTCATCACCAACACTGATTATGTGAGGAGGAGTGATTTGGAGGACCTCATCAAGGCTTATGCCTCTAAACTCTCTGGTATCACTTTATTGTCTCATAAACTTCTTGCTAAAACTAATCAGAACTTGGTAGTAGATTCAAGAGCATCTCACCACATGATTAGTAATGCTAAGTTGTTAAAAGACATCAAACCTGCTCTAGGAAGAGTAACTATTGCTGATGGTCAAGGTATTCCCATTGTAGGAACATGAAAGTTAAGACTGTTTAACAAGGAAAGTGATGCATTCTATGTTCCTAAGTTTAAGTCTAACTTGTTGTCGGTTAATAGGATTACTAAAGACCTGAATTGCAATGTTATTTTTTGGGCCTAATGAAGTTTGCTTTCAGGATATTAAGAATGGAAAGGTTATTGGAAGAGGTGGTACACAAGATGAGCTTTATCTCCTTGAAGACACTTCTCTAAGCAATTCGGATTCCTTAGCTTTCAATTCCTGTTTTTCTGTTAATCAAAATGTTTTGTGGCATGCTAGACTTGGACATCCCCATGCTCGTGCTCTCAGTTTAATGTTGCCTAATGTTAACTTTGATCATTCAACTTATGAAGCTTGTATTCTTGGCAAACATTGTAGAACTATCTTTCCTAAGTCTGCTACTATCTATGAAAACTGCTTTGATCTAGTGCATTCTGATGTTTGGACTTCACCTTGTCAATCTAGAGATAGGAACAAATATTTTGTGACATTCATAGATGAAAAATCGAAATATACTTGGGTCACTTTGCTTCCATCTAAAGATAGGGTTTATGAAGCTTTCATTCACTTTCAAAATTACATTACTAATCAGTTCAATGAAAAGATCAAAGTGTTTAGATCAGATAATGGAGGAGAGTATACAAGTCAAAGATTCAAAGCTAACCTGAACAAACATGGAATCCTACATCAAACAAGCTGTCCACATACACCTCAACAAAATGGAGTGGCCGAGAGAAAGAATAGACATCTCATGGAGGTTGCTAGGTCCATGATGTTTCATACTAATGTGCCTAAAAGATTTTGGGGAGATGCGGTCTTAGCAGCTTGCTATCTTATCAATAGGATTCCAACAAAAGTTCTCCAAGATATCTCACCATTTGAGGTATTAAACAAAACCCAACCTTTTATTGAACACTTACGTGTGTTTGGGTGTGTGTGTTTTGTCCACAATTCAGGTGATCAAAGAAACAAGCTAGAAGCTAAGAGCATCAAGTGCATGTTCCTTGGATATTCAACTACTCAGAAGGGGTACAAATGTTATGATCCAATCAACAACCGCACCTATGTCTCAAGGGATGTCAAGTTCATAGAAGGAAAGGGTTATTTTGAAAAGAGGGATTGGGAAGGATTGAAAGACCTCTCAAAATCACCTTCTGACCTTGCTACAAGTCTGAGGTTTCTCTTGGATCATTTGGGGAATGATTCTCCTAAGGTACCAAGACAAAGGGAAACAGAAACATGAAGTCATCAAGAAGAGATGCAAGAGTAAGAACTATGAGCACCAAATTCAATAATGAGCAAATCTGATATTAGAAGCAACAATATTACAGATTATAATGATTATAACATGATGGAAATAATCAAAATATGAACCCAACTACCGTAAACTGAATGAAGAAGAACCGGAAGGTGAGTAGAGTCAAGACAAAGATCTCTCTCCTTAATTCTTTAAACGCCCGTAGTGCTCCGGTTTGATACGCTCAAGAATCCCAGGATAAAACTACTCTATTCTCTGCTTCGATGCACTAGAGAACAAAGCTAACGAACCAAAAATCTGTGTTGTACTCTCAGACACTAAGAAAACATGGAGAAGAAGAAGAGAGGAGATTGTGTGGTAATGAGATTGATCAAGAAGAGGAGTCAAGGCTTGTTTTAAATAGCCACATTTCAAAAAAAAGTAACATACTCCACATTAATGAGAATTATTCTCATAACTGAATTTTTGAATTGATTCACACCATTATGTGTGTTGATTGTATGTTAGAAACTTTTAATTATAGGAGATATTTTAGTTGACCAAATCAACAAAATTTTCAGAATAGATTTAGGCCAAAATTAAATTAATCTTTGAACCTACAATCTTATTCAAGGCCATAAAGCTTAAAGCCCGAGCCCATATCTCCTTTACACTCCAAGTTGTCCATTCAGACTTCAATTTCTCATTCAACCGAACTTCGTTTTTATCGTTCTTATACACCACCTTGTAGTGGACGCAGCGACGATTCTATTGTGCCCAAGAACTAGTCCTTCCGATGAACGTCTTCACCGGAAATCTTACCGGAATATGGTCGTAAACCATTTCCATAAAAACGAGTTCTAACAAGAACCAGTGACAGTTAATCAAGAACCCACTCAAAATCAAGAGGAAGTTCTACCTCATAATCAAGATCAAGACAACTTGAATATGAATGATGAGGAGACTATTCATCATGAAGTAGAAGAGATGGTTGTAGAGGAAGTTGCTCAACCGGTCCAACAACTCAGAAGAAGCATTAGAGAAAAGAAAGATCCATCAATCTGGATCAACAAAAGATTCTACTTCAACAATCAGGCTATTGCCCATCCCAACCAGTCTGTGTGTTCCATTGACTTGTTGCCATCAAGTCATTGCGCTTTTCTTGGGAAGATAGAGATGAATCATGTTCCTAAAACCTATGAAGAGGCCAAAGACACCAAAGAGTGGATGGATGTTGTGATTGATGAGAAAAAGGCTATGGAAAGGAACCACACTTGGAATGTGGAGTCTTTACCAAAAGGAAAGAAGGCTGTCAGCTCTAAATGGGTATTCACAATCAAGTATAAGAGCAATGGGGATATAGAGAGGTACAAGGCAAGATTGGTTGCTAGAGGATTCACTCAAACTTATGGAGAAGACTACACTGACACCTTTACACCAGTAGCTAAGCTTCACACTGTAAGGGTAACTCTCTCCTTAGCCACCAACCTTTCATGGGATCTATGGCAGATGGATGTCAAAAATGCTTTCCTACAAGGAGAGCTTGAGGAAGAGGTGTACATGACTCCACCACCAGGTCTTGAACACCTTTGTAGACCAGGGGAAGTGTTGAGGTTGAGAAGAGCTATTTATGGTTTGAAACAGTCTCCAAGGGCGTGGTATCACAAGTTGAGTCACACTCTTATGGATCATGGGTTCAGGAAGTCCCAATCTGACCATACCTTGTTCACTCTCCAGAGCTCTTCAGACGTGGTTGTGGTACTTATATATGTTGATGATTTGATAATTACTGGCAGTGATAAATCAGGGATTCAATCCACCAAAGCATTTCTCAAGAGTTCATTTAACATCAAGGACCTTGGTGGGTTGAAATACTTTTTGGGAATTGAAGTGTGCAGATTTCAAGATGGCCTGTTTTTGTCTCAAAGGAAGTATGTGAAGGACTTGTTGACAGAAACAGGAATGCAAGACATCAAGATAGCTAAAACTCCTCTTGAAGATGGCTACCAAGTCAATCGAAAGGGGGAGAAATCATATAATGAGAAATTTAGGGATGTGTCCCTATACAGAAGAATGGTTGGAAAGCTCATCTACCTTACACTCACTAGACCAGACCTTTGTTTTGCTGTGAATCAAGTAAGCCAACACATGCAAACACCTATTGTCTACCACTGGAGCATGATAGAAAGGATACTTAGATATCTCAAAGGCTCTCAAGGACAAGGCATTTGGATGGGTAAGAATGATAGCACTGAGATTGTTGGATATTGTGATGCTGATTGGGCTGGTGACAAGAGTGATAGGAGATCCACAACCGGTTATTGCACCTTCATTGGTGGGAACTTAGTGACTTGGAAGACTAAGAAGCAGAAGGTTGTTTCCTGCTCAAGTGCTGAAGCTGAGTATAGAGCGATGAGGAAGCTCACAAGCGAGTTAACTTGGTTGAAGGCTCTACTTAAGGACTTTGGCATTGAACAATCATGTCCCATTACCTTTCATTGTGACAATCAAGCTGCGATCCATATAGCCACAAACTCTGTATTCCATGAAATGACTAAACACATTGAGATTGATTGCCACAAGACCAGGGAGAAGATTGAAGATGGAACCATCCTACCCTGTTATACAAGAAGTGAAGATCAGTTAGCAGACATCTTCACCAAGGCTGCAAGTCTCAAAGTTTGCGATCATATCTTTAGCAAACTAGGACTTGTAGACCTCCCTACTCATGATTAGAACTTCCCTGATTCATGTGCAGCATACTCTTTTTCCCTTGGTATGGTTTTGTCCCAAGTGGTTTTCCATATCAAGGTTTTTAATGAGGTGTTGCCATGATCATTCCAAGTTCAGTCTTTAGGGTGATTCCAAAGTCTGAACTTGAGGAGGAGTATTGATCATGGAGTATCAATGTGCAAGGTATGGATGCTGAAGAGAATCCTGAGTTTGTGTGTCACCGACGGTGTCAGCGACATGGATACATAAAATAATTCTGAACTATATGTGTCATCGATGGTGTCGGCGACATAGATACAGAAAATAATTCTGAACTACATGTGTCATCGATGGTGTCGGCGACATGGAGTCTGGACATGCTGTCTATTTTGTCTTATATCAAATTAGGTCTAGACTTGGTTCTTTTGTATCCTTTAAAAGACCTTGCAGCCACCAATGAAAAAATAGACGTTGGGAAATTATTCTCCCCAGTTTTCTCTTGTTCAAACTCTCTCATTTCTCAAATCTCTCAAGCTTAATCTCTCAAAAACTAACATTCAGTTCCTTTAGACTTCATTCTTGAACCTTATTATTACTCATAATTGTTACAACATTTATATTCATAAATCAAAAGGGAAAACAATTAAAAATTACAATTTCATGACAACATTCATATCGATAATGAATATAATGATCAAATGCAGATAAGATGGAATGATCTCATCATTTAGTTTTTGTGGGGAAAGAAGCCATCTTGTTGATTCCACATAGACCCTCTGGTTTCCCAGTGTTCCTCTTCATCCTTATGTAACCTTTCTCTCCCCATTTTGGTCCCCAAGAATTCTTCACAATGACATAATCCGAACCCTTGCTTGATCCGTACCCAACTGCAGCCACACCGTGGTCCAAATCTTCCCCGCACCGCCCATCAAACACACCCTTCATACACCAAAACACAGTGATTCAAACATCAAGAAGATTAAGCAATTGATCAATCATTTTCTTGAGTCATGGGTTTAACAATGTACTTACCCCGCTGTAGAACTGGAACTCTCTACCAGATGCATCAATGGCGACACTAAGAGGTTGATGAGCCAATGCCTTCAAGAGACTTTTCTCATCGTTCCTAGGTACATCTTGGTGCCCACTGATAGTCACCATCTCAGATTCATCCTGTATGTAAACAGAAGATTAGCATGACCAACTTACTTATTATGTTTTCTTTCATCCTTATTTTTTTTTTTTTGTCTCAGTTACACAAACCTTTTGCGTCTCGCAAGTTCCTTCTTCCATGGAGTAAGGATAATCCTCTTCCTTGCGAAGGCCACCGTTCTTGACAATGTACTCAAAAGCATAATCCATGAGACCACCGTTGCAGCCATTGTTGTAGGTTGTGTCACAGTCTATGAGTTCTTGTTCAGACAGTGTTGTCAAGTTCCCTGTCACAATCTTGTTTATACCTTCCACTGCAGCTACTGTCGAAAACGCCCAACAACTTCCTGCGAAACAAAAACAAAAGTTTCAATGAAAAATTGAGACTTTTAACACTTCAGAGTCCAAGATTTGAGATTACCGCAAGAGCCCTGGTTCTTGACATAGCTCACAGCTCCTTTCTTTCTCCAGTCAACAGATTTAGGCAAAGCCTCAAAGTCCTTATAAGTGAACTCTTCGTAAGATCTTTCAGCATCACGTCTCGCTATATCAGTCTTGAGTCCCAAATACTTATTCTTGAATTCTTCGTGGCTCAAATCCGCAAACTCGTTGAGTCCAAGCCAGTAGCTTTTCACTTTCTTGTTAGTCTCGTCAATGTGTTTCAGATTATCCTTGAAAACTTCGAACCTACGAAACTTCTCTTCAACGGTTTCGTAAGCTTTCTCGAAGTTGGAGAGCCAGTTTTCGAAGAGTTCAATGAGTTTGTCATGAGATTCCAAATCCTCGGGGGAATATCCAACGATGGAGAAATCGTGAGCGGAAGTGAGGGAGAGAGATGCAGTGGATAAGGCAAGAACAAAACAGAGGATTCTTGTAGGCGAAGTGAGAGCCATTTGGGTAGTTCGAAGTTTGTGTTTTTTTTAGTTGATAGAGTAATTGGAAGAGAAGGGTTAGTTTATATAGACAGAAGTTTTTGATAGATGTTGATCTTTTTACTTTAGAGTAAAGTCATCTGATACTGAATCTTGTATAAAGTCTGTATCTTTAAGCTTAGTTTTGTCTTCCCTGAAGGTTACTTTGACTCCAAGTAATCATTGTATATATGTTTGTTAGTAAATTCTCTGCAGCACCAGAACCCTCTACTTTGGGCTAGAACTAAGTCTGGCCTCTTGAATGATATATGGTCATGCTCCTAATCAAGTCCATACTAGGCCCACATATTAGGATGTGGTGAATCTGGAGTATTTGAAAATCAATCTTGACAAGGAAAATCTTACATGGTTTGTATTAATACCATATTGTGTCAACCATATGTTGGGCTTTTCAATCCCATGTCCAACTTTTTTATTAGTATGATATTGTCCGCTTTGGGCCGAGGAGATAAAGCCCGCACGGATTTGTCTTTGGGCTCCTTCCCAAAAGGCCTCATACTAATCAAAATTGGACATCACTTATATATTAGACATTCTTTGTCTAAACTTCCAATGTGGGACTTTGTTTGCTTTAATCCCAACACCATAGGATTCAAATCTATATAATATGTGTTAATACAACTTCAAAATGTCTGAAAATCACCAGTCCTATTCTATGCATTTTGTGTAGTAACAATATAGAGTTATAACCCTCTTTCCAACGCAAAATGCCAGCTAACTTTCCGGGTTCTTGGAAAGAAAAGGTGGGTGAGCAACAATGAAAATTGGCCCACTGAAGAAAAACGCCACGATGTTTTACGATCCCGATGCTTCTCTAACCCGAACAACGTGCCGTTCTGGTCGTTTAAAACCGTTTCATGAGAATGGTTAAAGCAGGAAAGTTAGTTATTACAGTGAAGTTTGTTTAGTTTTTTTTTTGTCAAGCCATGTATTATGGTGGGAATGAGTGTTAACTTTCATCGATGTTATAATTAGCTCATTTTTTTGTCCACTGATCTAAATTTTTATAACAGAATTCTTTAATCAGGCTATCTAAAATTCATAAAATATGAGATTACAGTAAGTGTTTTTTTGTAAAAGATTATTATCCTGTAAAGAACAAAGTTTGACCTGTCAATCCACCAAGATACCTGATAGCAAAGTCAGGAGGATCAGATTTTTCGTACTTAAAAAAACTTATTTGATTCTGATGACCACCAACTACTATGAAGTAAATTAACACCATATATAAATTTCATAAAGTGGATCATTTAAAACATGAATAATGTAAAAGTTCAAATTGCATACTCACTGGTTCTATCTTTACAGGACATCTAGCTACTTGTATAAACGAAATAAATAGTTGGTATTTCGTTCTGTAGGGACAAAATCAACAAAATATATAAACAAAAAACAAAGGGCATGTCTTTAAGATCCGTTTGAGGTGGAGACACGTGGTCTTAGATGCTCGAATGATTTGGGAGCACGAACTCTACCAAGAAAAAGACCGTTGTCTATGTTTCTTTAGGTCATATTTATATTATTTCAGAGTTAACAATATAAAAAGGAACGTTGGATATTATTTCTCGTATATATTGTGTTGCGCAAAGAAAAATAAAATCATCAACTTGACGCATAAGTAGAAAACTATACATACATGCTATCATTATCGAAACTTATAAGGGTGTAATGTATCATGTTGTCGATTAAAATTTTCATATTTGATTATTTATAAAATAGTAGTAGTAGTAGAAGAGGAGAAGTAATTGGTAGGGCACAAAAAGGTACGTGATGAGAAAGTGACAAAGCACTAATAGTTATCACATGCCCTCTCATTGACGCCATGTTCATCTCCCATTTCACTTACCCCATCTGTCTCTTGTTTATAACCTTTCTTTGTTTTTAATAGTAATTTTTGACGTTATTTTTATAGCATTTTCCTTCCAAAATATCTTCTTCTTATTAAAGCCACATGAATTCCTGAATCATTATTTGCATGAATCGTTAGCTCCCCCCCACCAATGTACGATTCAGAGAGTGACATCTGAAAAACTGAAATATTACATTCTATTTGACAGAAAAGTTGTAAATCTACTTGTTTATTTGTTTTTTTTTTTTACTACATTTAATATGTCATCTGGACTATGTTTGATTTTCGTATGACATATCTGGAAATCTAATAGGCTAGTTTGTAACTTGAAAATCTAAATGATTAAAATTAAATGAATAAAGAAACGTAACGGAAGGAAGATTATGAGGAAAAGACCAATGAGCACGTTATAGTAACTTGGACAAGAAATGAAATGTTGATTTATAACGTGGATCCTCTGTATTTGCATGTTCCATTGATCCGGTCGTAATTTATTAGAAAACGTTTTCACCTTCATTGCTGTTTAATTTTGTTCTCTTCTGCTATTTGGATATCATAAAATATTACTACTTAGAAATATGTATATATATAATTGTGTTAACTTATTAAGACTAGTAACCGTCAACTTTGTGGAGTTTTCATACAGTTTTCAGTTTTTTAAAGCTGTTATAATTTATTTGTGATTAATATAATATTGTTTCTTTTGGTTTTTCGTCATATTTCGATCAATTTAACTATTTTATTTATATCATTTTGAATTGTTCTTATATAAATATTACATATTTATGTTTTTATGATTTATTTGCATTTGAGATATTTTTAATAAAATTTAACTATGTTTTTTGAAAAAAACATTTATGTTTAACCGTATTTACAATATTTGTGTTGATCAAATTGATAAACTCATTATTTTTTATTACGACATGAAACAATTTTTTTGCAACATGTGGCGTAAGATATTAGTTGAGTGCTTTACAAATTAAGGCACTTGTCTCAAACTCTTTACATTAAAAGGCACTTTGTAGCACTATGATACTTCTGCCACTGTACCCATTAAATTGAAGACCATCTTGCCCTTCTTCTTGTGTTAGGGAGCTTTTAACTAAAATCCAAAAATAATTAGGAAGCAAAAAAAATCAAGACCATTGGATCTGAAAAAGCAGATTTTGCGTAGGAAAGAGGAAGATTTTTTTTTTTTGGTTTAGTCTTATCCCTTTATTTTCACTCATATCTCTCTCTCGTCTCTCTCTCTCCTTCTCTCTCTCTTCTATGATCCTCCTCCTCATTTTCTCTTTCTTTTCTCTTTTTGCATCATCTTCATTCTCCATCTTCACTTCCTCAAGCTTTTGGTCGAATTTCATTTTTTTCCCAGGTCTTTGTCAATTTTTTCTGCTGATTTTTCCTTTACTTTTATCAATCTTGTTATTGTTTGCATCGATTTCGCTAAGACTCTACCGATAAAGAAAAAAAAAGCTTAGAAAGCTAGTTTCATAGTATTAATCGATCCAATAATAACAATCTAGGTATGATTAATAAGTATGTGTATAAAAATAATGTTGAATTTAGGTATGGTGATGAATTCTAAGATGTATAGGGGGGAAAACTGGGTTAGGGAATTAGTCCGATCTTGTGGACAACGTAAACGTGGACATCAAATGGTGAATAAGGGAAAAACACTTTATAGGTTAGAGATTGTGGACAACTTGAACATGGACATTTAACAGTGAATAAAGTAAAAACACTTTATGATCTAGGGATCTTGTGGACAACATAAATGTATGCTATGTGGACAAATAAAAGTGGATATCATGTTGTGGATAAAAATACATAATATCATGATGCACGATGAAGAAAATGTGAAACCATTGCTCTGGATTTATGATTTTATAGAAGTATCAAATTTGGACAAGATAATGTGGACAAATGAACGTAGTCATAAATCAATTACACATAAAAATCTATATATAATGGTGTCCACCAGCTAGGGTTCACGAGAATGAATATATGTTTTTTTAAAATCTTGAACCAAGGTTGTGATATGCGGGAATGGATAGTGATTTTTCTGTGGACAAGCAGCATGGGTGGTACCTACTGATGGAAGAGAGTTCTTTGTTGCCGATGGAAAAGAGAAATATGATCATTTGAACTACTGGCCACCAGAAAACAATGAGCTAGCAACGGGATAACCACGCTTTGAATCGTCCAGTGTTGGCTGTCCACCGAATGGTTGTAGAGTGGTTGAAAAAAGACTTCTGACTTTGTATTAGAAGCTGCATTATTTTTTAGCACAACTGACTTTGCAGTATAATTTTTGGTGACTTCTGTTTTTTTGTATGCTATGCTTTAAAACCAATGGTTTATTATTGGAATGATGCTTAATATGAGAAACAATGTTTGATGCTTTTTGTATTGTTAGTTGTGTCGTTACACTTGTCCAGATGATGATATCCACACATATATATGTCTACACAGAAGGATCGTTATAATCTAAGTAGGTAACTTGGTATATAATTATGAGTTGTAAAACCATCCATGTTGTGCAGACCAAATACAATTGTCCACATTATGATATCCACACATAGCTGTCCACACACATGGGTTGTTATATTCTAATTATGGGAACTTGTTATCTAATGATAAGTTGTAGAAGCATCCATGGTGTGCTGTCCATATACATTTGTCCACACAAATTGTTAACATTGGTGATACTATTGAAAGTGTATTTCATATTTTGTAGAATCTGATGTCCACCAATGAAAATCATTAACTTGTCCAATTGAATGTCATAAACTTGTTTTGTATAAGTTGTCCAGTTATTGAATTGGCAATATATTCAAAGAAGCATCCATGGTTTCCTGTCCCGATTAATTTGTCTCCAAGAAATGTTGACATTCGTGCTAGTTTGTAAATCCAACCATGTTTTGTCTTTACACTTGTCCACATGATTGCATTCACACATATGTGTATAGAATTGTCCACAAATCTATCTTATAACTTATCGGCTGGTCTATTCTTTGTCCACGAAACAAAGTACACGAAATGACGAAAAACATGACTGTCCACAAGGTTTACACTCCCAAACAGATAATAGTGAGAAACACAAAAAATGGATTGTACACAAAGACAAGTCCACATGGTACTGTCCACATACACATTTTGGCCGAAATACAGAACACCACAGAGGTGTACATACTAATGCATGACCATTGATCTGTTTGACTATGTCCATACATTGGGGTACACAAAAAGCATATAGTTAAATCTATGGATATCTGAACAGAGATGTATGTATATGTGTGTACAAAGAAATCGTAATATGTCCATGGATATATGTACAAAAATACAAAATCAATACTGATCTATAAAGCCATACTATACAGAACAAAGAAAAAGAGATCCAAATACAGAACCCAAAAATCCGGAGCTAAGTTGGTTGAATAAGCAATACAGAAAGCAATAGACAGAAAATCGAGCTTCAATAATCGAGGTTAGAAAACCCAAACTTGAGCTAAGCAATCAGAAGAAAGAAGCAAGGGCAACAAGAATTAGAGTTTAATAAAAGTAATTATCGACCATTTCAACTCACCAGACATGGTAAGAGGTTGGATCTAGAGAAGGAAGACGGAGACTGAATGAAGTCGGCTTGCGAAAGCGAGTGAAGAAAGAAGCTGAAGCATGAACATGTTACAAACAGAGAATCAGTAAGTAGAAAAGTAAAAACTGACGAAAAAGAAGATGAAGAAGAAAACTCTCAAAAGCAGAAGATGAAGAAGAAGAGAGATGTTGGAAGAAGCTCACCGAAGATGAGAGTGTCAGAAAATGTAAGGAGAGTTTAGGGTTTAGATTTATTAATTAGATTTTTTTTTTAGTTAGTTTAATTGAGATTTAAAATTCCAAAAAAAAGAAGGGAAATGAAACATGAGGGATAAGTTAGGAATTTCCCTCTAAGAAGTACCTAACATCTTAGAAGTACCTTATTGTGTTATTCTTTAGTGTAGAAGTGCCTTATTATGTAAAAAACTCATATTAGTTCCGTCTAAGGGTTAAATATCATACTCTTTATATTTCTAGTTAATATAGTATATTTTTTTTTTTACTTTTTGTACATTGCATATCTTTTTGCAATTACATTTTTCTTATTTTTATCATGTTTTAGAGACATAATATTTTATCATTTTTTATAAAGAGTAATAGATAAATATTAATTACTAGTATGATTCGCTTGCACCATGTGCGAGCACAAACACTATTAACATACAAATTTTAATAAAATTTTAATTTTTTAAAGTTTACATTTATCCAAAATTAAAATTCATATAACAAATAATAATTTAATATAAAGTTGTTTCATATGCAATAGTCATAATTATCAATATTAAAACTTATAATTCTAAAATATTTTTCATATATATCGTCTTTTCTTTTTATTTGTTTTATTCGAATAATGTATATCTGTAAAATAAAAATTAATGTATTAAATAACAAAATTATAAATATAAATAAGGACAATATTGTAAAAAGTTTAATTTTATTAATGTTAACTTAGTAATTAGCCAATTTAAAAATGAATATAAAGCCAACAGCACTTCTCATTTAATATAAAGATTATTATCATTTAATCTTTAAAAGAGAAATAGGTATGATCACAATATATATAGAATTAACTATGCATAGATACTAAATTTTTATATTAATTTAGAAATGTTTTTAAGTTTGTATTGACACTTAAATTAGTTGATTACTAAATTATTATTAATAAAATTAGATTCTTTACTATATTAATCTTATTTATATTGATAATTTGTTATTTATTATATTAATTTAAATAATTATTTTATTTTATTTAGTAGATATACATAATCATGACAATATTTTTAATAAAAATTATCAAAAACTTTTATAATATATTTACTATTTGATTATAAAAATATTATTAATTATGTGTTGTATAAAATAATTTGATATTATAAATGTTATAATTATCATTAATATTTATTTTAAAAATATAAGATAAATTTTTAATAATTTAATATATAACTATTTATCATATTTATTTAAATAAATATTTTTACTATACTTAGTAGATATACATAATATTGGTAATAATAATAAAATATCAGATAATTTTTATAATATATTTTCTATTTTATTTGAAATATATTTTTAATAAATAAAACAATTTAATATTAAATTTTCTAATTATTCATAATTTCAAAATTTTAAAAATATTAAATAAAATTGTTTAATATTTTGTTTAGATAAAATTTTATATTAATATTAAAAATTTTGTGCTCGCATTACTATGTGCAGCTGAATTATACTAGTAATATATACATTTAAACAAACTATTTGTCTTAATCATCCAACAATTAAAAGTTTAGAAACGTGGAAAGTATCATCTAGTTTTATTTCAGTTATAATCATAATTTTAATTTATTTAATCATCTATACAGTCTATTAATATTGAGTTTAATCTAATTTTAAAAAAATTCCGTGCAAAATAAAATAAAATTTGGTGTTCCAGTAAAAACGAAAAAGAACGACGAGAAAAGGGTCCAACTTTTACACGAAAGTGACAGACGACCGGACCACTTAAACGATAGATTTGGAAATGTAACTTTCATAATAAATCTTTTTGTCAACCGTAACTTTCACAATAATAAAAATTAATAATATTATCTTGACGAAGTACAAAGTTTTATCCTTTCTTGTAATCCATGTCGCAACGGACGGGCCACCTTAAATTATTTTCCTCAAAATCTACTCATAAATGAGTCATGACAATGATTTATTTATTTATATTCGGTCAGATACAGTTTTCCCTAGATCTTTACATCGGAAATTTGATAGTGATTATAGACAATGGTATAATATTTTATTATTTTCGTTAGTCAAGTTTTTAATCTATTTTTTTCATTAATGACTTCTATATAAAGCTTTGAAAACATTACACAATCTTCGTAAATCGCTATACTGAAAATGCAATTTTTGTCTGTCTTTCACTTTCCCGAGAACAAGAAGTTAAATCCCGGCGGTGAGAATTTTCTCTTGGGAACTGTCTCCGATCTCCTTTTCTAAAAAATAAATATAACAAAACTTTTTTGTTGGTAGCAATAATGTTTTCTTGACTCCATTTTGCAGCAAATAATTTTAAAAAACCATTACTTGTCCTTATTGTAGATTCCCATCGCCTCTAAACTTGGCAAAGATCAAACGAGTCCAACTCAATCGTCCCTATTTCTTTCTTGATTTATAAATCAGAGACGAAAAGGCAAAACAAAGAAACCAGAGCTCTCAGTTCCTCGTAATTCCCGGAGAGTTGTACTTTCAGAAGTAAAGGTGACACCTTTTTTTTCCCAGAAAGTGAAGCAATCTTTTGGGTTTCATCTCTTTGCTTTCATTCACATAATAAGCTTCCTTACTGAGGAAACTAAAAAGCAATTCTTTTCCATCCTAGGTTGCTGCATTTTAGTCTAATCGAGCTAAATATATTGTGAATTGACACTGATTTAGATCTGGATTGGGAAATATTTGATTTTTTTTTCCTTTTTTGAATTGTTGACTAAAAGTTTGAAACTTTGAAATGTTAAATCACTGAATCGAATTTTGGACGGTGTTTTTTTAGGGTTGGTTGAACAATGAAGGGAGCGACACTCGTTGCTCTCGCCGCCACAATCGGCAATTTCTTGCAAGGATGGGACAATGCCACCATTGCTGGTTTGTTTTTCTTTATAAACTCTTCTCTAGATTTGAATTTGTTTAGGATCAGATCAGTTCTCATTTGTTTTTTTTGTAATGAACTTATTGTAGGAGCAATGGTGTATATCAACAAAGATATGAATCTACCAACTTCTGTTCAAGGTCTTGTGGTAGCAATGTCATTGATCGGTGCCACGGTCATCACGACTTGCTCAGGACCGATCTCTGATTGGCTAGGGAGACGCCCGATGCTGATTCTATCATCGGTTATGTATTTCCTCAGCGGTTTGATAATGCTATGGTCTCCAAATGTCTATGTTCTGTGTTTAGCTAGACTTCTTGATGGGTTTGGTGCCGGTCTTGCCGTTACGC
The DNA here is from genome assembly GCA_030180135.1 of Orychophragmus violaceus. Classification (NCBI taxonomy): domain Eukaryota; kingdom Viridiplantae; phylum Streptophyta; class Magnoliopsida; order Brassicales; family Brassicaceae; genus Orychophragmus; species Orychophragmus violaceus. The sequence continues at coordinate 9,825,626 of CM058229.1, read as the reverse complement.
TTGTCCCTGTTTACATCTCTGAAACCGCTCCTCCAGAGATCAGAGGACAGCTCAACACTCTCCCTCAGTTTCTCGGATCTGGTGGAATGTTTTTGTCTTACTGTATGGTTTTCACTATGTCATTGAGTGATGCGCCTAGCTGGAGAGGGATGCTCGGTGTCCTCTCGATCCCTTCTCTCATTTATCTGTTTTTCACTGTGTTTTATTTGCCCGAGTCTCCTCGTTGGTTGGTTAGTAAAGGAAGAATGGAGGAGGCTAAACGGGTTCTTCAACAGTTATGTGGCAGAGAAGATGTAACCGGTAAGGTTTCTTCTTTGATTAGTAAGCTGCTGAATGACGAAATTGCATAAAAACTTTAAAAAAATTACTAATCACAAAACTTGTGGAATAGAAAGAAAAAACAGAAAACACAAGTATATATTTTTGTTCAAAAATACAAAAAATCCAATCTGCTGAAAATTGAGTTTTAGGTAGATTTTCTGTGGAACTAATTCTTTTCCATTAATTTGATTGATAACTCGCGGAATGGTGAAATGTGTTTAAACGCAATACTTGTTGAATCCGCTATTCCGCGATTGCTTAAATGTTGCCAATCAAAAGTGTTATCTTTGTTTTTTAATTACTTGATTTCTGCCATTAACGGTTCCTTTTTTTTAATGTTTTCTGCAGATGAGATGGCTTTGCTTGTTGAAGGACTAGATATTGGAGGAGAAAAAACATTAGAGGATCTCTTAGTAACTTTGGAAGATCATGAAGCACTTGAAACCGTTGATGAGGACGGACAAATGAGGCTTATTGGAACACACGAGCATCAATCTTACATTGCTCGACCTGTCCCAGACCAACAGAGTTCACTTGCATTACGCTCTCGCCACGGAAGCTTAGCAAACCAAAGCATGATCCTCAAAGATCCTCTCGTGGGTCTATTCGACAGTCTCCATGAGAAGATGCCTGAAGCAGGTGGAAACACAAGGAGTGGGATCTTCCCTCATTTCGGAAGCATGTTCAGCACTAATGCCGACGCCCCTCACGGGAAACCAGCTCATTGGGAAAAAGACGTTGAGAGCCAATTCAACAAAGATCATGATGACTATGCAACTGATGATGGTGCAGCTGATGATGACTCCGATAACGATCTGCGTAGCCCGTTGATGTCTCGCCAGACAACGAGCATGGACAAGGACATGATTCCACATCCTACTGGAGGAAGCACGCTCAGCATGAGACGCCACAGCACTCTTACGCAAGGAAACGGAGAAAGCAGTATGGGAATTGGTGGTGGTTGGCATATGGGATATAGATATGATAACGGCGAATACAAGAGGTATTACCTTAAGGAAGACGGTGCAGAATCTCGCCGTGGCTCAATCATATCTCTTCCTGGTGGTCCTGATGGAGGCAGCTACATTCACGCTTCCGCTCTTGTAAGTAGATCAGTTCTTGGTCCTAAATCGATCCATGGATCTGCCATGATTCCCCCTGAGAAAACTGCTCCCACTGGACCACTCTGGTCGGCTCTTCTTGAACCTGGTGTCAAGCGTGCGTTGGTCGTTGGTGTCGGCATTCAGATACTACAGCAGGTAAAAAGAAACTTTCTGACTGTATATCATTTTTGCCATTTCTCCTATTATATGGGCTTAACTGGTATGTCAGATGAATATTAAAAAAACGGAATAACCGAATAACTGTTGATAGGACGAAACACTGAAAAGATAGTTCAAGTAAATTAATCCCGTTTTGTTTTTTCTAGTTTTGTTTTAACATGATAATTGTATATAGCGGAATCACTTTTCAAAAACGTGAAAACGTGGAAAATTATAAATATTACGAATGCTGAAAAATAGCAAAATCATGTTTTTAAAACATGAAAACGTGAACAAGTGGTATACCATTCATCATCGTTGTGTTATTGATCCTTTTGTCGACATTCTATGCAGTTTTCGGGTATCAATGGAGTCCTCTACTACACTCCTCAGATTCTTGAACGTGCGGGTGTAGACATTCTTCTTTCGAGCTTCGGTCTCAGTTCCATCTCCGCATCATTCCTCATCAGTGGATTAACAACTTTACTCATGCTTCCAGCTATTGTCGTTGCCATGAGACTCATGGATGTCTCCGGAAGAAGGTAATAATAAAAAAAGAAGCTATAAGCTTCTGTCCTAAATTCCTCTGGTTTCTGAAACCATCTCTGTTTTCCTTTACAGGGCATTACTTCTCTGGACAATCCCGGTCCTCATCGTCTCACTTGTCGTCCTCGTCATCAGCGAGCTCGTCCACATCAGCAAAGTTGTGAACGCAGCGCTCTCCACGGCTTGTGTCGTGCTCTACTTCTGCTTCTTCGTGATGGGTTACGGTCCGATTCCAAACATACTCTGTTCTGAAATCTTCCCAACAAGAGTCCGTGGTCTCTGCATCGCCATTTGCGCTATGGTTTTCTGGATTGGAGACATTATTGTCACTTACTCGCTTCCTGTTCTCCTCAGCTCGATCGGACTCGTTGGTGTTTTCAGCATTTACGCTGCAGTTTGTGTGATCTCGTGGATCTTCGTTTACTTGAAGGTCCCGGAGACTAAAGGTATGCCATTGGAGGTTATCACAGACTACTTTGCCTTTGGAGCTCAAGCTTCTGCTCCTTCCAAGGATATATAATTTGTAATGTTTTGATTCTTCTTTGTTTGCTCTGTGTACTTATAAGATTTCCTTCATCTCCTTTTTTTGGTTCTGAGACACCTTCGTTTTTGTCTCTTTTTTCTCCTTTGTTTTATTATTGAAATTAATCTAATAATTACTCAATTTTAAAAATGTTTGGCACGTAGTATTTGGTGGAAAGCTTTTAACGTATAGTTATACGTTTGAAGATTTGAGATTAAAGCTCTTTCTCTCTAAATGGAAATGCAAATAAAGAAACATAGCTTTAGGGTTTCGAAGGTTTACTACAAAAATATCTCCAGTTTCTTGGGACGCAAGTATGGTTCTCAAGGCTATATTTACAAAGCTTATTGCGTCTCAGGGCTTGTGCGTCTCCTCAGAGGATGAATTGCCAGTATGATTCTCCTGAGAATTCTTCTGGATATTCTCGTCTTCGAGCTTGCCTGGGAACTTGTATGGCCTCTGAAAATCTCTGGCATTTTGACTGTCAATTCCCAGAATATTCAATTTCTCCTCCTGTAAAAAACAATCCACTCATTATTTCTTCGAACTTGTTGATTACCTGCGAAATAAAACAACTAGCTCTCCCAGAAAGTAAAAAAAAACTAACATTTTGTAAAGCTTCAAGCTTTTTCTGCATAGCTTCATGCTCAGCTCGAATCCGGAAAGGGACCCCTTGCTTTTGGTACACATTGGTCTGAGCAAGGTCCTGATCGATATCGCTAACCGTGGTTGCAAACGGATGATTAGCCGGGATCCATCTAACTGTATCAGGATCAACATCAGGCGGTATTGAGTCTCCTTCTTTGAGGAAAACCGTTGGTCTCTTCCATTGGTAAGCTCTTGACCTTCGTTTCTGATGAACAGTTTGTTCTTTCTCTGTAAGAGTGACTGGAGCTAGCCGATAAACTTTCCCGCACATCTCTACCGTTGAGCTTCCTTTACCAACTTTAACAAAAGGGTTGTTGAATGGGTCTTCGTAGTTAAGAGCCTTTGAGCTGATATGTAAATGAAAATTACAATGAGAAGTTAGACCAAAAGCAACCAATTTGAAAACGTTTTGGTTTATTTAGAGTGAGAGTTATAAAGAAGATGAAAGAGTGTGTGAGTTTCATACATGCCTCTTCTATCACCAGATCTCAGCTGGCCACGTCTCACAAGATCAGCAACAGAGCCAGCAGGACGGTTATCTCTCGACTTTCCTATTGCATAAGCCCGTATAGAAGCGACCAAAACTGTAGCTAGGATGCTGATCCCGATCCAAATGCTGTTCCCTGAGCAATTTTTCATCTAGAAAAGAGAAGATTTTGAAATACCCAAATGATCCAAATCCAATGTGCAAGTAGTAACCAATCAACAGAAGAATCACCACAAGTCTACCATTTCCCCTTGAAACCTCAAAATCATAAACTAGGAAAGTAACACTTTGGCTTTAACCAGTCTCCGGAAACTGCCTGATTCCGGACAACAAAGCTTAAAGAGTATCTCGTAGTACTGCCTTATCAACTATCCAGAAAAGTCTAAAAGGATTCAACATTTAGACAGCATCAACGAATTGAATATCACAAGGAAAGAGAAATCCATGACTTAAGACCCGAGAACTCGAAAATTTTAACAGACGATACGAGAGAATCATACCACGAAGACGACAGGAGGAAGTGTGGTAATCATACTCCGGAATCTCAAAACAGAATTCCCGGAATCATGAGCAATGTTGGTAATCATACTTCGGAATCTCGAAATCGAATTCTCGGAATCACGGGCGATGTTACTCTGAGTCGTGGCAACATCATCATTCTGAGTATCCTGAGTTTCTTCATTTGGAGTCGAGGATTCATCACCAATCGATTTGCACACGAACCCTGGGTTGGTTTCAACTTGAACCCAGTTCAGATTTTTGTGTCTCCGTCTGAACACAACGAAGCTTGAAGGAATCCGAAGCTTGGCTCTTCCAATCGACGACTATGGTATCAAAGAACACAAAAACGCGAAATTTAAGATTTCAATTACCCGAAGAAGAAATTATAAGGGAAGGCAGTATTGGTAACTAAGAATGGAGAAGAGATGGATCGACTTTACCTGAAGATTGTAGAGAGAATGGAATTGGAGAGAATCAATGGATGCCATTTCATGCTGAGGGGAAGACCAACAACACTCGCGAGGACAACTTATTCGACCTCTGAAAACATCGATATATAAATTTCGTTGTATTAATACGACATGGGGATCCGTGGCGCAATGGTATCGCGTCTGACTCCAGATCAGAATGTTGCGTGTTCGATTCACGTCGGGTTCAAACTCCCGAAATAATTCGGTAATCCCCAAATTTTTTATTCCTATATATTCTATAGGAAAACGGCATGAAGAAGAGTGTAGATACACAGAAACGGCACGCATGGCGATGGCCGTTAGGATAATCCAATTAAACAAGGGAAGCGGCAACTTGGTTATGAGGTTGGGCCGTTAAGGGAATCCAATAAAGACCCAAATATTTATTCCTCAGTCAAAATGCTCTGACACATCAAATTCTCTCACTAAAATGCTTTTACTTCACTTCAGACCACTATCATCAATATTCGCAGCTTTTACATCACACCACTATCATTTTTTAACATAACTTTTTAATCACTTTTATAATCATTTATAAGGGATCAATTAAAGTATATATATATATAAATATATAGGCGAAATTGTCGAACCCCCCACTAGAAATGGAACTTTCTAGTTGTGCATAAAAGGTCGACAGTCAGTACAAACTACAGAGTTGATAGATTCTTTGTCTTTACTATTTTCGATTTATATTTATTTTATGTCTATTTATGTTTATACATGAGACATTTTTATGTTTTAATATAAATTGTAAATGTGATGTCAATAACAATATATAAATTATATTTGTAAACAGAAAAAAATGTTTATTTAGAACAAGAAAAAAGGGAAAAAGAAAATCTTGTTTGCAAATTGCGTTTACATGCCACATAATATTTGTTTAAACAATGATCACATAATGATTAATTGACTTTATGTGATCATTACATGCCAATTAAATGAATATTATTGGCATGAACTTTATGTGATCATTACATGCCAATTGACTGACTTGGCATAATGTTTGTTTAATCACATCTTCTTTATGTGATCATTCAAATCACGAACTTTTCGGTCAAAGCCAAAATATATACGAACTTTAAAACGCACTAAAAAAAGCATGAACAAAATTTGACTTTCTAAATTAAATACAAACTTATCGTTGACTGACCGTATTTAATTTAGAAAGTCAAATTTTGTTCATGCTTTTTTTAGTGCGTTTTAAAGTTCGTATATATTTTGGCTTTGACCGAAAAGTTCGTGATTTGAATGACCATTTTCTCACTCTAAATATGATTATTTGTTGTAGAAATAAGGAGATCAAATATGAGGGATGCTTTGGATTTACATTTTTAACATATTATTTTTTAAAATCACTCCAGCATTATAATTTTTTTAGGATTCATCTGATTAGTGGATCATAGTCCCGTGTTCTCGAAATTCTTTAAACCCCAAAAACTACAAGAAGTTCAAGAACGATAGTTATTAGATTTAGTGGCGGATCTGAGCATATACATTTGAAACATTTGTCCAGGGCTCCCGTTTTTAAAAGACTCTGTTTGCGGTTATGGTAGAGATAAATGCAACTTGATAAGCTCAAAAACAGAGTACAATCAACTTACAAACAGAGTTTAGTATCCTATATATAATGAGTGAAGATGGGGTTCTCTCCAACTGACACATCAACCCCCTTTGACATGTCAATTTCACACAAAAATTTCCACTTCATCATTTAAACTAAATAAATATAATATTTAATGTATAATTATCTAATTTAAATATAATTAGCTAAAATTATTAAAACATAAATTCTAAATTTGAATTTAATTTACAATCTTATAAATATATAAATATTATATATTATAAATTTTAAATACATCTTCATATTTTTATGCAATAGATAAACAAAAATAAATAAATCACAATATAAGTGAAATATCAAATTATAAGATTAAAAGTAAAGATAACATTATCAAAAGTTTACAATAATTGAAAACTAAAAGCAAAGAACCATAGAAAAAATATAAATAAAAGAAATAAAAATATTAAGAATAAAAATAAAATATTATAAAAATAAGATGCAATGATCATAAAAATAAAACAAATATAAAATATAAGAACATAAGAGATAAAACAAAATCAATGAAATATATATAAAAATTAAAGAAAACTAAAATGGTAACTAAATATTAAAATATAGAAATTATTAAGAATAGAAAGAAAATATTACAAAGTGAGATAAAATGATAATAAAAAGAATTGTATAAAATATAAAAACATAATAAAGAAAATAAAATCAATGAAATATTTATAAAATTAACAAATTTTAAAATGATAACTAAAAAACTCAAATATTATGAATGAAAACTAAAAATTTAAGTGTTTTAAAGAATGAAAATGTATAAAACAAGTATGTATTTTAAATAGTATATAAAAACTAAAAGGTTGATAAAAAATTGAAGGAAATACAAGTTTATAAAAAGTTCATTAAAAATTGATGATTAAAACATTTATTTATAAAACAAATTGAATTAATAATCGTATGCTAGCGCATATTTTCTCTTACAAATCATTATAATAATAAAAAGAAGAAAATACAAATTTGTAAATTAAAAATATAAAAATATTGAGACTCAAAATAAATATTAAAATATATTAAATATCTACAAATTTAAGCGGGTTCTCTCTTAGTATGTTATAAAAACCTAAAGATCAAGACAATAAAAGAAATAAATGTGTCAAAATAGAAGGCCCCCATTTATGAATCAATAGTTTTATTATCAGTTTTTTTGAAGGGTTTTGTTTTGAAAAGTTGTTTTCATGTTATTTTGGATATTTGAAATAGTTTGAATTAAAAAAATTATTCTGTCTTTACAATGTAAAGTAGAAGATCCCAGTTTTTTCTCCGTCTATAGTCCCGTTACGTCAGCTTCGCTCCTGATTAGATTGTAATGAAAAGGTAAAACACACCCAATACATAACATACCATTTGTAGAACGCACAGTGGCCAGGTTACCTTTCCCATTTATTAGGGAAATATTCCCATAGTTAGCAAGAAACTATATAAAAAAATCAAGTAATCAACTGCTTAAATAGTCTTTTTGGTGCTCAATTTTAAACAGAAATCCTATTCAAATGGATTTTTTTTGTCAGCTTATTCAAATGATTTAATATTTGCATTCAGGCATTACAAGTTGAAAATCCATTGTACACTCAAATTTTGTTTATATTTAAGAGTTTAAATGAATTTATTATTTAACTAAAACAAAGTTAAACAACATAGTGGTTAAAGCTAGTGACTATTTGTTGGATAAAAAATAAGCTATCAACTAAAATGGCATTCGATCGATAGTGTAACTAAATAACTTTAATTCTCTGACTTTTACAATATAGAAATCAAATGCGCAGATCTGAAATTTTAGTCATTTCTTTCATCTTTTGTAGAAATAACTGATTTGTTTTATGTTAAAAGAAAGATTGGCACCATCAACATGCTTACCACTCCCTGAACCAACTCGAACATATCAGTTAAAGAATGATTCACAGTGGAATAAATCGATTACTAGAACTCAACTCATTTCCATGATTTGAGAAGATAAGCAATGACATGAATATATATATATATATATGTTTGTAACGACTCAAGAGGTCTAATTATCTAATGTTTTCCATTCATTTTTTTCTTCCAATCATCTTTAGTAAAATTTCAACAACAAAAATTAGTGTTTCATACTTTGATTGATAACACGATTTTTATATTAGTCATTTAGTTTTATATGTATTTATGATTAAGTTTGTATTTTTCAAAAAATAATATTTAAAAAAAAAACTGTTACCAATCACGTATTTGTTTTGTTTAATAGAGTGTGACAACCCAACATTCTCAATAGTAGATAATTTTTAGGAACATATAATCCACATATAAAAGATGGATCCGACCAAAGTTAAAGAAATTTTCTTTTACGATATGCTTCTAATGATGTTTCTAGCATAAGATAGTTCTGGTTGTTTTTTTTTTTTTTTTTGACATTGTTCTTGTTTTTAGTTAAAGAATTTAAATGTTAATAAAATTATTTTAATTTTTGACATGAAACATCATCTTTTCTGGTTGTCGTTTTTTTTTGTTGTTTTCAAGTTATTAGATTGACATGAAACATCATCTTCAATAGTTAAGGATTTCTTTCTTAATAATAAAATATTAATATTTTAATTTATTTATTAAAATTTAAAATTTAGTTTTGAAAAATATTAAACCAATTATATAATAACACATGTTACATGAGTAGTCTTTTAATAAGAATTTTAAGATTCTTAAATAAGAACTCTAAGAACATTTTCAATGGTAAGAACCTCTACTTGGGGTTCTTATCAATTTAATATTATTATTTTTAAGTTGATTTAATTTGATAAATAAAATTTAGTTTTAAAAAAGAATTGAACCAATCAAACAAAGACAAATGTGTTATGAGTATCTAATAAAAAAAATTAGGGTTCTTATTTAAAAAACTTGGGGTTCTTCATAAGTTATGAAGCTCTTCTCATTCTCTCTCATGCTTTTTCTATTTTATTATTATTTTAAGTTAAGAAATTCTTTTAAATACTCACCATTGAAAATGCTCAAAGGTTCTAGACAAGAAACTCTCATCTAATGACATATCTTCTCTCTCTTCTCGCTCTTTGTATCTTTCAGAGAGAGAAAGCTTCATCTCGTTAGTTTTCGATTCCGATCTCGTTTTGTGTTATATTTCGAACGGATTCTTTTCTTTAGTATGTCGATCGCTTCTGTTTTGAGTGATCTTCTTTCGGATTTTAGCCTAATAAACTCAGTCGTCGTCTTCTCTGGCTGGCTGTTCTCTCCGATTTATCGGATTTCACCGGTACTCCCGGTTTCGTTTGTGTCCTGCTCTCGATCTTGCTTTCTATCACTTCTCTTGCCGTTGAATCCCTTATATGTCTCATCTTCGCTTCAGTTCGTCCATGTCACTAGGATTAATATCGCTTTCGTTCCGCCGCTTGCGAGGCCAAGTGATCGGTGGAGATCGATGTGGTTTTAACATATTCAGCGTCGGCGTCTCCTTGGGTATGGTTGTTTCCGGCGAAGTTGCAGTCACCACTTTCTCTTGTTGCATGTGATTTCTTCGGTGTCTCAGGGAGCGTTGATCGGCGAATGGTCCTTTGCGCCTGCAAAGAGTTGGTCTGGTACGGTTCGGCTCGTTCGCCTCCACGTTCGCCGGCCGGATTCCGGCGGTGGTTTCATCCAACGACGCGTGTCCCTGCATACTCGTATTTCTTTTGAGTTCGCCACGTGGTGGCCTTATCTTTGGCTACGGGCTTCGATTACGGGCTTTGGCTACGAGCTTCTTAATGGGCTGTGTTTTTCTGTGTAGTAAGGTTACAGCCCATTTGTATGTTTAAGGTCTTGGCTATGAATTCGACACTTTTGATTAAAAAAAAGTTGTTAATCTCATCTATCTCTCTCTACTGTTTCATGTAAATTAAGTTGTAGGATATTCAAACATATCTACAAATAAATAAACTAAGTGTTTAAATTATATATGTGTACTACAATAATTTATACATGTAAATTCACAGTTGTAAAATATTCCCCAACATATTACAAACCTATATAGAAAGTCAACTTATTCAAATACGCTATATTCATATTTTTGGACTTTATATTTTACAGATTCTAGCTAATATATAACGCATAAAAAAATAAAAATAAAAAAATTTCTTGAAAAATATATAAACACAGCTCTACTAAAAAAGCTAAACGCAAATCTTTAAATTTCCATTTCATACAACATTTACAAATTACAATAAACATGTACATTAAGAGAATAAACAGTATCCACTAAAAATGACCTGCAATAAAATTATAGAGATATCTAAAACACACGAAGGAGCCAACAACAAAAATCAGGGCAAGAAGGAGTTAGGTTCATCTTCGCCTTGCTTAATTCGGATCACGATTTCGGGTTCGGGTTCAGGTCCGGAGCTAGAGCTACCGGGTAAACCACCACACTTATGACACCTGGCAACCACCAAGATCTGACGACAAGAAGGGCAAGACGAGTGAGACCCTAGCCACGTGTCAATGCAAGACAAGTGGAAACCATGACCACACTGCGGTAAAACGCGGAGCTCGTCGCCGGCGGAGAATTCCGTCAGACAGATCGCACACTCGGCAAATTTCTCCGAAGAAGGTGATTCCGGCGAGAAAGTCAGCTTCGGGAGAGACAGGAGTACTTTCTTCTTCAGTCCTTTGTTTGCCGCTGCCACCTGCGGTGGAGGAGATTGACCGGAACCGTCTTGAGAACCAGAGGTGATTCTGTTACCGGCGACGAGACGACGGAGCCAGATGCATCGAGAAACTGCGATTAAACCGAGAACGCAAATCAAGGCGCAGATGAGAGCCGCGAGGATGACGACGAGATCGGAATTCAAAGTGGCGGTGGAGGTATCGACCACAGGCGAGGGAGTGTTGGATTCTCCGAGAAGACGGAAGAGAAGGCGCGCCATTGTTGTTGTTGTTTGAGAAGTTTTGAAAGGATTTGATTTTGTGTCTGAGAGGTTTTTGGAGAGGCAAAGAGGAGCGGAGCTTTATAGAGAGCGAGACTTCTACTAGTACTTGGTATCGCCTTGGTAATATATCGCTGTCGCTAAGGTTGTTTTTGTCATTTACAATATAACACGGTCATTTTTTTTTTTTTTTGCCTGCCAAATTTCTTTGATTATATCGGAATTACAATAATATAATCAGTAATAGTGATAGTTGATATATTAGACCATCTGCAATGAATTTTTTTTATATTTACCTATAATAGATGTGAATTTTGCTCCAATGTATTTTTTTATATTTTCTTTTAAAATAGAATATTCCTTTTATATTTTTTTTTATTTTACTAATAATACATTTTATTTTTAAAAGTTACAAATTATTTTTTTATATTTTTTTATTTTACAAAACTTTTATAAAAATATAAAATATTTTTAAAAGCAACAAAAAAATTACATATATGTATAAAATCAACAATAAAATAATGTTTTATATATATTTCGGTTATAATTATAAAATATAAACGTTAAATGATAATTGTGTAAATAAAAAAAATTTGCTTCTATTATAGAGGAATGCTATAGAGGAAGAAATATCAATCTCTATTTTAGAGCAACTTATAGAGGTATAACTAATGAAAATAGTCAGCATTTTCTTTTTTAATCATTAATGTCACTTTTTTTTGGTGAAAGAATCATTAATGTCACTTTCATAATCTACTTATTAATACATATAATTAATCATTTATTCTCAATTATTATGGGGTTGATTGGAAGAGCTGTGGCTTTTATTTTTTTGATGTATAAATTATGTTGTAGATTTTTTTGCTTTGGCTTTAAATTTAATTGATGTAGGTTTTTTGCTGTGAAAATATTTTTATTTTTCACAGTTCAATTTTTTTGCTCTGCATATTTAGCTTTATACAACCAAAACAAAAAATAAAAAATAATAAAAAGCTTTGGAGAAAAAAATATTTACAAAGCATGATTGGATTAGATTGTGTGCTTTGAACTAATCATTTTTTCTCAATTACTATATTTACATATTTTTTTACGGAATTGACAAACTAATAAAACATTCTCTAGACATAGGGAAAAACATATTGACATAAGGCAAATTATATCTTTAGATAAAAAAAATCCAAAGTCAAAATGTAATATGAGTTTTGTATTACAGAGATATTGTATGCCAGGCCCAGGGGTGTGAATGTGACCATGTGTTAATGTGGGTGCGTGATTTTCTGTGTCTTGGACCTTCGGTTATAGATTTCTGTGTCTTGGACCATTGGAACTGTAACGGAAGATTCTTAAGTCAACTTATCAATAAATGCCCATCTTTCACACGTAAACACACTAGCATAGAAACGTAACAAAGTAAGTGTTAACTATCCGTGTTTTTTTTGTGAACTTTTATTACGCACGCTTTTTTTATATTTTCAGATTTGAAGTCCATAACTTTTCATGGGTTCGTAGTCAATCTTTTTTTCCTTTTTTTTTGCGCTAAAGATTTTTTATTTCATTACCAAGGTCGAATACATTTTTGGAATACAAATCTACAAGAATATAGTCGGTTATCACAAATCGATACTAGAGCCAACAACCGGCGGACTAAACAGATGTCCCTAGAGACAAAATATGAACAAGACAAAAGACTGAGACTAAACATCAGCTTAAGCAACATAGAAATGCTAGGCAGAGCCCGTTAACAACAACCAAAGAAAAAGTGATCGTTAGATCAAGATCAAGTAGACATGGCAACGAAGAAGTAGAGCGCACTAAACACCGAAAGAGAAAGAAGCGTACCATTTGAAGTTGAGAATTATTGAGGTTGTCCACCGACACTCATTATATTGCTCCGCAATAGGAGCCACGAGCATGTCATATGCAGACCGAGCCCAGAAAAATGAAAGACCAAACTGTTTACCATTCGCCACCTACCGACTAGATGAAAAAAGGCTAAAACCTTAATTCCTTAAAGTTGGGCTGGAAAACTCTTGCCAATGATAAAAAACCAAAGGCACAACAATAAGAATATGAACCGATGGAACTAAACCGTCGTAGTCAGTCTTCTTTAAATATACTAAAATTTATATGTCAAAAAAGATAATAAATTTTACAATTATTTTATAATAAAAGAAATTTGAACATGGAACACAAAAATAACTTGTATATAATAACTAAACCGCCACACGTTTGGTGCATTTGTTTAAATTAACCTTCGTTAATCAAATTAATATTGAAAGAGTTAGTCAGGGTTTTTATTCAAAGTTATTAAGCCAATGTCGTTATAATAGACGGGAAACCACCTCATTTTTATATTTAATACGATATATACTAATATTCACATGGTCCATTCAAAGTGCAAAGGTGATTGTTCTCTTGACCGAAAATTAAAATAAATAAAAATCCATGGATGGTTGTAAAATGATGGCTATGACATTAAGGAAAAAACATACAAATAAAAAGTTAAATAATAGGGTCTGTTGTCCAGAAAAAAGGTTGAGTCTTCGTGAAGATCAAAGATGCCCTTGGTAAAGAAAGTGCATTCAATAATATGTTATAATAAGATGCCGAATTAACTCGAACCGTCCATAGTAAGATCCCACAATTTGCACTCAGGCGACCTTTTTAATGTCCACTGTTCTATAATTTAATCATTTTCTTAATATAGATTTTAGTTTGGTTAAACTAGTTATTCGATAGTTTAAGTATCTGTTCAATTAATGATAGAGAACTTAATGACGACTGCCCTTGTAGTATGATTCTAATCGTTAATGCTAGATGATTAATGTTCGCAAACCACAAAATATAGATAATTTGTTACGGACAAATATCTTAAGCTCCTTTAATAAAGACAATTTTCAATGTAGTTAAATTTACTTATTTAATCTTCAAGTATATTAAGAGATTTCTTAACGTATCTACTATCTTGCCTTTGATATATGGTCGATTACCCGAAGGAGTAATAAAGTTTGGGGATTTATTTTTCGAGGAAACATTACTTTTAGGGGCATGAAGCAATCAGATGATGCCACCTACACACTAACTAGACACATGTCAGCCTACCTAAGAAATATAAGACTGCAAAGTGCAAACAGCAATTGACACAACGAGATATATATTTTTTTTCTTCTCATCATACGAATTTAATAGTGATAAGCTAGATCAAACGGCCTTTGTCACGGATCGTTTGCTCCTTGAGAATGTGTTGTTGGCCTCTGAAATTCTTCAAGGCTATCATCGGAAATCAGTAACGCCTCAAATCACTTTAAAAGTGGACATTGTCAAGGCGTTTGATTCTGTCAGGTGGGATTTTCTTCTCAGCTCTCTACATGCCTATAAGATTCCTCCACGGTTCATAGGCTGGATTCGAGCTTGTGTTTGCTCGCCCTCTTTCTCTCTAAGTATTAGTGGCACAATTTCAGAATATTTCAAAAGGAAAACCGGGTTGAGACAGGGTGATCCGTTGTCGCCGATTCTGTTTGTGTTGATGATAAATGTTCTCTCTCTGATGCTCAATGCTGCCGCTGCTAATGGCTCTTTCAAGTATCATCCAGGTTGTGAGGCTCTTAAACTCATCCACCTCTGTTTTGCCGACGACCTCTTAATCTTTTTGGAAGATTCTGCAGCCTCTTTACAGGTTGTTTTAGCTGTGTTATCGGACTTCCAGCTGTTCTCAGGTTTGGGAGTTAATTTACAAAAGACATCCATGTTCTCAGCAGGGATTGATGTTCATCTTCTTGAGCGCTTTTCGGTTAGTCTCGGCCTGAAGCAGGTTTTTTTGCCAGTGCGGTATTTGGGCCTCCCTCTCAGTTCCAAACGGCTATCTTTAAGGGACTGTGAACCTCTCATCCTTCAAATCAAACGGAAGATGTCCTCTTGGACAGTACGAGCGCTTTCCATGGCGGGCAGATTAACTCTTCTCACCTCTGTCATCTCTGGAATCATTGGTTTTTGGACGAGCGCCTTTTTTCTCCCAAAGAAAGTGATGAAAATTGTAAATGGACTGTGTAGTTCATTTCTATGGCATGGGGTCACGGGTAAACCGCAGGGAGCGAAGGTTTCATGGCGGGATCTCTCTTTTCCCAAGCCTGAAGGAGGTCTCGGGATCAGAAATATTGAAAGTTGGAGCCAAACTTGCTCTCTTAAGCTCATTTGGATGTTATTCTTCAGGGCTGGTTCCCTTTGGGTGGCGTGGGTGAGGGACAAATACATTTCATATTCTTCGTTTTGGGCTCTCAACGAGGATGCCAATGGTTATTCTTGGATGTTCAGAAATCTACTGAAAATGCGAACCTATGATTTGAAGTTTCTAAGAATCTCGGTTGGTCTCGGTGAATCCACTTTTTCTGGTGGGATCCGTGGACACCATTCGGAATCCTTCATCACTACCTTGGCTCTGATGTATGATAACAGAGATTTTGCTAATCTCTAAGGGTATCAATTCCCCATGCTTATCGTGTAGCAATGAGGGATCAATCCAATTTTGGGAGTGGATAATGACCAATTGAATACACCTAACCACAACAGCCAAGCAAATCAATTCAAATAAAAGTTCTAGCAGTTCTAAGCAAAACTAATCAAGATAGAGCAATTAAACAAGCAAGCAATCACTAATTAAGATAAAAGGAAGATAATCAAATATAAAAGACAAGGCTTATGGGCTAAGGTCAATGATTAGAACCATCTAGAGCTAACAAGGATGCCTAAACAATCAATCAAGAAGCAAATCCCAAGCTAGGAACATTAACAATTGACTAATCCAATTTCTTGGTACTAATCACTTTCCCTAATCGCATTTCAAGATCAAATTCTCATTTGTGAAATAAGACAAGGCAAGCATTAACAATCAAGTTCCATAAGCTAATAATCATTCTAAACATTCATTCTCATGAGCTAGAATATGAAAATTCCCTAAAAGACTCTAACTTGCATTTCATCAAACACTTGGTGTGCAACAAAAGCCTAAGGATCTAGATTAACTTGATCATGGATAATCTAGCACTAAGCACATCTAGAAGGGTGAGATCAATCATAAATAAGCTTTAAACATCCTTGATTCACTCTAAATAGCCCTAATCTACCTAACCCATAATCCTTGAATGAAACTACTCACAAATCATGCTTAGCCCAACAAAATCCATAAGAAAGATGTTAAGCATGATGATTTGTGAAGGATTAAAGAAAAGAGATGAAGAATCAAAACAAAACAAGTCTTAGATTAAGAAAATATTAAACTTTTGTCTTACAAGAACTTAGAACAAAAACAAGCTTAAGATCCCCCCAAAAATTAGGTTTTTAGGCTTAAATAGTGAATAGTGACGAACCGGGTCAACCCGGGACAAACCGGGTGTTGACCCGGTTCAATTGGGTCAAAACTGGTCAAAGCTCAGAAAGTCAACGAAATTTGGCCGCTCGCGGTTTGGGACAAACCGCAAGGGTAACCGCGATGCTCCACGGTCCGGGTTTGGCATCACTCGCGGTTTGACTTACGCCCGCGACGTTAACCGCGGTCAAGCCGCATGAGTTCGGTCCCAACCTCTTACGTTGCTCGCGGTTTGGTTCTGACCGGTGGTCTAACCGCGATACGGCACGGCACGGTTCCTCCCTTCGCTCGCGGTGTGCCTTGCGGGTTGGGCCGTCGCCGCGTGAAATCGTCGTCGGGGGGGGGGGGGATCATTCTCGTCGACGGGGGGGGGGGGGGGGGGGGGGCTTTGCGTCATGGACCGGGGGGGGGGGGCAAAGGCTTTAGGAGATGTTGGCTCATGGTCGGTCAGCACACCATTGTTGACTGAGCTCATCATCCTCGTTGACCTTTTTATCTCATCACCTCAGCTTTGTTTCGTTATTATACAAAACTCAACTGAACCTCGTAGGAAATTCCAATGCACCTGAAAATATCAAGACACACTCCAAAAAAAACTAAAATATATGAACTCTAATTCTAAAAACTATAATTCCTAAATGCATGATCTTATAACTAAATACATGAAAATGAATATAATAAACAAGAAAACATAGTGAATTATAAAGCTTAAAACCTGTAAATTATGTACATATCAATTCCCCCAAACTTAAACCTTGCTTGTCCACAAGCAAGCATAAGACAACCAAAGAAGTTGGGAGAAAGGTTTGAAGGTGGGAACTCAAAACCACAAGACTCACAACAAGATACAAGATCTTTCAAAGAAGTTACAAGTTGCTCTAATCACATTGACTATCCATGTACTTCCACATTACCGTTCCCTCAATCCCTACTCCAACTCCCGAGATCCTATAGAACACAAGAAATCATCAACTCAATTCCTTACATTCATTTAGAAGTTAAGTGCGATCTCACAAAGGGGCAATCAATCAATCCCAATTGGCAAGGTTCAAGAGAGGCTATTTGAGGTGGCTTAGTAGTGTCTTTGGTGGTGGCTAACTCTCAAGAATAGGAGCAAATGGCATTACACAAAATCTATCTAAGAAAGGGAACAATCCATGCATACAAAGTTCTTTCCTCATTGTTCTACCCAATTCCTAGAAGACTTCTCTAAACAATCCCACCATGAAAGATAAACACACACCAAAACCCCCAATTCAATTACCAAAACACTCACCCTTTTAGCTCTTTTTCTTTCTTTTCTTTGTCACTAGGAAACACTTAACTGATTTTTCTCTTTTTTCAAACTTGAGCAAACACTTTTTTTTTTTTTCATAACTTAACCCCTTTTAATACTTGATCTTTTTCTTTTGAAACACTCTTAGGGGACTTACTTTTCTTTTCTTTTACTCATTGCTCTCTTCTTATATGAATTCCTAGTGACTTCCCCCTTTTTTTTTTTCTCAGAACCTTATTCAACTCTTTTTCATTGATCCTTTTCATTCCCAAAACAAATCTCATCTCTCCCCCAAACTTATTTCCCATCCTAATGCTAGACTCTTATGGCAAATAGAGCTAGCTAAAATGAGAAAAGACCATTGTCGTTCCCGATACTCTCAAGTTTTTGCACATGCCAAAAGCTATCAAGAACAGGCCTCACTCACAAATCATTTTGGCTTCAAGGAAAGGTTCAGGGTCTTTGGGTAAGGAGAGCCATGATCATAAGATCAATGGTTGCCCGAGTTAATCAAGAGAGTGGTAAAAGGGAAAGCATAACTCGGGCAAGGATCATGGGATTGCATTTCAAGCCCCTAAGCAAGATATTTCAAAGTCAAATTAAGTCCAATATCACAGAATTGAGCTAAGTTCATGCGAGCTTCACAAGGATAGGGAATTTCGGAATCTCAAAGTCAAGCAATGGGTTTTCCTTTGTTTTGAAAATCAATTAAAGCAACGAGCAACTTAATTGGTGAGCCTCTACAAGGCAAAATCATCATTGTCCCCAATGCATGAATCCTAAACTACTAACTAGACTCGATCCTACATGCTTCTTTTTTTTTTGAAAATTTTTGAAATTTTTCGATTTTTTTTTTTTTTTTTTTTTTTTTTTTTTTTTGGTTTTTCTATGCCATAAATTAAATGCATGAGACTCAAAATAGAGAACGAAAAATAAGATCAAAACAAACGCGATTAGCAACTGGTCTCTCCCCCAAACTTACTTCACACCGTCTCGGTGTGAAAGAAGAAAGGAAGAAAGACCGGGAAAAACAAACAAACTCAAGAAGAGAGAAAAAGCAAAATATTTACAAGGCTGGAGTGTGTTACTTGGAGCTTTAAGTGGAGTGGAATGGAATGAGAGCTCAATCCTTTGTTGATTTCGCCATGACCTAGGCTCATTCCGATTGATCCCCAACTTTACCTACTGACCAAAACCTGATAAAACTTAAAGAAAGAACATCAAAAATAACGAGCAAAAGATCATATGTACAAGGATAAACATGGGAATGTCTCCCAAGTGCGCTTTTGTTTAAAGTCGGTAAGCTCGACTTTTGCAAACCGGTTTTTAGGCGGTTGAAGAGCGAGTCCTGCCCTCGAGAGTGATGGTCAGGACCTGAGAAGTCAGCTCACTGAGATTGACTGAGTCACCTTGAAACCTTGGACTGATTGAAGCTTTAGCACTTGCAAATGGCCTAGACTTTCCCTTGGTCTTGACCTTGTACTCAATGTAGTCACCCTTCAAACCCAATGGATGCAAGCTGAGATGGTTGAGAGAAGTAGTAGTGTCAACAACTATTAGAGCTTCCATCTTGTCCTCATGTCCTTTTTCAGCTCTCTTAACTCCATCCAATCCATTGGTTAGAGCATTTCCATTATACCCATCAAACAAGGATTGTAGGCTCTCACCATCCATTATCTCCTTTTCAAACTCTTGAGTCCTTGGAGGATTGTTGACAGCCTTATCCTTTTCAGCAATTGCAACTTTTGGAGACACCCTTGTCACCATATCCACAACCTTCTCTTTTGGAGCTTTTTCCTCATTGATGCTCAGCTTCATTGAAGAGATGGAGCCAACATACTCAA
Organism: Orychophragmus violaceus; assembly: GCA_030180135.1. NCBI lineage: Eukaryota > Viridiplantae > Streptophyta > Magnoliopsida > Brassicales > Brassicaceae > Orychophragmus > Orychophragmus violaceus. The sequence goes on along the minus strand of CM058229.1, from coordinate 9,805,885 downwards.
TCCTTTGGGTCATAAGAGGAGTTCCACCAGCTCTACCCACCTCCTCCATTTGAGCACGTCCCATGTGCTCACTCAATGATCCATAAGGAGTGGGTTTATGCCAAATTTGCTTCCCTACATTTGCAAAGAGCCTTGTTTCCTCTAACACATCATCCTCATTTGGAGATAGGATGACACCACAAGTATGGAGAGTTGTGCTCCTCAAAGGATAGTAAACCTTATTGTCAACATTATTCAGCACAGCACGTTTCTTTTTGAAGTCCATAGAAGCTCCAGTGGTATTGAGGAAAGAGGTACCAAGTAAGAGAGGTAGTTGGGTACTCTTCTTCATCTTCATGACAATGAAGTCAGTTGGGATTGTGCACTCACCAATCTTCAGTGGATAGTCCTTGATCATTCCTATTGGAGTTTTTGAGTAAGAGTCTCCAAATGTAATAGAAGATGGGTATCTTTCCATGCTCTTGATCCCAAGACTTTCCACCATATCAAGAGATATCACGCTCACAGTAGAGCCGGAATCACACAATGCATCCGTAATCTTTAAGTCTCCCAAAGTACAACTGATGGTAAATTTACCCGGATTGCCAAGCTTTGGGAGTACCCGTGGTGTTGTTTGGACAGTAGGCACAATATCTTCAGCAAAAGAATCAGTAGCACTCATCACCTTAGCTGGTGCAACATAGGGAGGCTTGACTACAGTGGCCTTTATCTCCTTAAGAGGGACATGTGCAGCCGGAGGGAGTTCATAACAATAGAGAAGTGCTTCAATCTCATCAACTTCTCTTACATGGTCTGGTTTCTCTTGATCAACAGTAGAGAAGATTGCATTGCAGTATTCTTTCGGGTTCTTCTCCGGGTTCCCGGGTAAAGTACCTTGAGTTCGGGATGTAGAGGCATTCTTGTATTCCATGTTTGTGACCCTTGAAGTCAAGTTCTGCAACTCACTCTTCAGATCTCTAACTTCCATAGCTCCTGAGGCTTGTCCCTGAAGTAGTTGCTGCATCATACCCTTTAACTCACTGTCCAAATCTGAGGAAGAAGAGGCTTGTGTCTGCTGTTGGTTAAATCCGGGTGGAGGGTATTGTGGCTTGGGGACAAAGGGTTGTTGACTCTGAAACTGTGGTTTGTTGGCAAACACTTGCTGATTAGTATAAGGGACAAAAGGCTTTGGTTGCTGAGGTTGTTGAAAGCCTTGTTGCCCTTGTTGTGTAGCTTGAGCTTGTAGTTGAGCTTGAGGATAAACCGGATCCTGTGGGTTGGCAACATTGGGGTTTCTGTAAGAGAAATTGGGGTGATTCCTGTAGTTTGGATTGAAACCCCTATTGAAACCTCCTTGACCAGCAATGAAATTGATCTCTTCTTGGGTCATATCTCCTTCAACACTGAATAGGACTGGTGGGGAGTCATCATAGTTCTCCACAAAGCTGATTTGCTTTTGGTTGGATGAGATCATCTTGTCTATCTTGTCGTTTAGAGACTTTATTTCCTTCTCATACTTCTCATCCATGGAAGATGATCCTCTAGTAGTCCTCTCATAGTCCTCATTATAGTTCCCATCACTTGTAGCCAAGTTCTCAATCAATTCCATAGCCTCATCAACTCCCTTGCCTAGGAAGTGTCCATTACTACAAGAATCCAGCATTGCCCTCATCCTAGGAAGCACTCCTCTGTAGAGGTTACTGAGTAGTGTCTCCTTGGTGAATCCATGGTGGGGGCATTGAGTGGTGAGCTTAGTAAACCTGTCCCAAGCTTCAGCGAAGGTCTCATTGTTTCTTTGCACAAACCCGGATAGCTCATTGCGAAAGCGGGCAGTTCTTGTAGGTGAGAAGAATTTCTTCAAGAAAGCCTTCTTGAGATCTGCCCATGTAGTGATAGACCCTGGAGGAATAGTGCTCTCCCAATCTTTGGCTTTATCTGCCAAGGAGAATACAAAGAGGCGCATCTTGAGACCCTCATCCGTCACACCATTGAGTCTTGTAGTATCACAGATTTTGTCGAATGTGTCTAAGTGCTTCAATGGATCTTCTGAGGAAAGTCCATGGAATTGGTTGTTCTGCACCATATTCATTACCATGGCCCTGATCTCAAAGTTGTTATTGTTCACAGGTGGTGGAATGATACCCCGCCGAATAGCGTTGGTGTCGGGTGTATCGCCATCACCAATGGCTCGAGCTGGTCTCTCACGATGAACCGGGATCCTGTTTCCCTGTCCATCTCTAGCATCCGCATCCTGGTGATGCTGCTCATGATGGCCCTGTTGGCCCTGTTGGCCCTGTTGGCCTTGATCCTGATGATCTTGCTGATGCAGATCCATAGCTGGCTGCTCTAAAGGCTCAAGCTGAGGCTGATCTACTGTTTCCTGCTCCAACCCAAGTCTCTCCAAATGCACAGCTCGTTCTAGTGCTCTTCTCTCTCGTGCTAACTGTCTTTCAAGTGCTTTGATGTCTGAAACCCGCGCAACTAAGTCTGTTGGTCCTCTGCTCCGCAAGTTCATACACCTGACATCAAAGAGAGAAGAAGAAATAAGATTAGTAACCAAAACTTGATCTAAATAGGAAAGGAAATCGAATTGATCTATCCAATATCCCAAAATGGCAACGGCGCCAAATTGATAACAGAGATTTTGCTAATCTCTAAGGGTATCAATTCCCCATGCTTATCGTGTAGCAATGAGGGATCAATCCAATTTTGGGAGTGGATAATGACCAATTGAATACACCTAACCACAACAGCCAAGCAAATCAATTCAAATAAAAGTTCTAGCAGTTCTAAGCAAAACTAATCAAGATAGAGCAATTAAACAAGCAAGCAATCACTAATTAAGATAAAAGGAAGATAATCAAATATAAAAGACAAGGCTTATGGGCTAAGGTCAATGATTAGAACCATCTAGAGCTAACAAGGATGCCTAAACAATCAATCAAGAAGCAAATCCCAAGCTAGGAACATTAACAATTGACTAATCCAATTTCTTGGTACTAATCACTTTCCCTAATCGCATTTCAAGATCAAATTCTCATTTGTGAAATAAGACAAGGCAAGCATTAACAATCAAGTTCCATAAGCTAATAATCATTCTAAACATTCATTCTCATGAGCTAGAATATGAAAATTCCCTAAAAGACTCTAACTTGCATTTCATCAAACACTTGGTGTGCAACAAAAGCCTAAGGATCTAGATTAACTTGATCATGGATAATCTAGCACTAAGCACATCTAGAAGGGTGAGATCAATCATAAATAAGCTTTAAACATCCTTGATTCACTCTAAATAGCCCTAATCTACCTAACCCATAATCCTTGAATGAAACTACTCACAAATCATGCTTAGCCCAACAAAATCCATAAGAAAGATGTTAAGCATGATGATTTGTGAAGGATTAAAGAAAAGAGATGAAGAATCAAAACAAAACAAGTCTTAGATTAAGAAAATATTAAACTTTTGTCTTACAAGAACTTAGAACAAAAACAAGCTTAAGATCCCCCCAAAAATTAGGTTTTTAGGCTTAAATAGTGAATAGTGACGAACCGGGTCAACCCGGGACAAACCGGGTGTTGACCCGGTTCAATTGGGTCAAAACTGGTCAAAGCTCAGAAAGTCAACGAAATTTGGCCGCTCGCGGTTTGGGACAAACCGCAAGGGTAACCGCGATGCTCCACGGTCCGGGTTTGGCATCACTCGCGGTTTGACTTACGCCCGCGACGTTAACCGCGGTCAAGCCGCATGAGTTCGGTCCCAACCTCTTACGTTGCTCGCGGTTTGGTTCTGACCGGTGGTCTAACCGCGATACGGCACGGTTCCTCCCTTCGCTCGCGGTGTGCCTTGCGGGTTGGGCCGTCGCCGCGTGAAATCGTCGTCGGGGGGGGGGATCATTCTCGTCGACGCGGGGGGGGGGGGGGCTTTGCGTCATGGACCGGGGGGGGCAAAGGCTTTAGGAGATGTTGGCTCATGGTCGGTCAGCACACCATTGTTGACTGAGCTCATCATCCTCGTTGACCTTTTTATCTCATCACCTCAGCTTTGTTTCGTTATTATACAAAACTCAACTGAACCTCGTAGGAAATTCCAATGCACCTGAAAATATCAAGACACACTCCAAAAAAAACTAAAATATATGAACTCTAATTCTAAAAACTATAATTCCTAAATGCATGATCTTATAACTAAATACATGAAAATGAATATAATAAACAAGAAAACATAGTGAATTATAAAGCTTAAAACCTGTAAATTATGTACATATCAATGTAGCGTCTCGCATGGGCATTCCCTTGTTTTGCAAGGTTGCGGAGTTGAGAAGAGGAGATACTTGGTTATTACCACCTGCTCGCACTGACAAACATGTTGATCTTTATGCTTTTTTCTCCACGCTTGAGTATCGTACCACTCATGACTTGCCTATCTGGTTGGTTGATGGCACTATGAGGACACAGTTTATTTCTAGTGAGGTCTGGAATGCATCTCGGCTTATCAAGCCGTTAGTTACCTGGTCCAAGTTTGTGTGGCATAAAGCTCGGATCCCTCGGCATGCTTCTACAGCTTGGCTGTTTGTGCTTAATAGGAATCCTACTCTTGATCGTTTGTCTCTCTGGGGAGTTGATGTTGAAGCTTTGTGCTTGTTGTGTGGTATGGAACCTGAGAGAAGGGACCATTTATTCTTCAAATGTCCTTTCTCTGCCGATGTTTGGTCATTCCTAATGGCTCAATTGCGATTCACCAATTTCCCTTCTGAGTGGCTGGATGTAATGCAATGGCTTTCTGGAGTGCACACTTCTAAAGTTCACAAATTGGCCCTCTTTCAAGCTTGGCAAGGTGCACTATATTATCTCTGGCAGGAGCATAATCTCAGGTTTCATGATGGCTTGTCCAACAATCCCGACAAGGTTTTCAGTCAAATAAGGTCTGTTCTCATTTTGAAGGCAATGGCGTTATCTAACAATGGTTCTCGGCTGGAACCACCTCTTTTATCATACTGGGCTCATATAGTTTAGCTGTTGTAGGTGAGCTTTGTGTTTTTTCTTCCCTTTTATCATGCTATGATCTTTCTTCCTCTTTCTATTCAGTTATTGTAAAACCTTTGATTTTATATGCAAGAAAAACCTTTGTCAAAAAAAAAGCTAGATGAAATAGTGAAGAGAATGTATACATAAAGTCGACAAAAAGGCATGTACATAAAAGATAGTAAGAGATTCAATCATTCTTATTAATAAGAGTTGCTCAACGCATTTCAGGGAAAACCAGCTAGCTGCTTGAAGAATTTCCAACGGGCCGGCGTATTCAAGTCCGATTAGTATAAAACATGAGCTAGAGATGGTATACGAACTCAACGGTAAGTGGTTCTACTGTGGAGGAAGTAGTGTCCGATGAGTCACAAAATGAACGAGAAAAATCGGCAGATGAGGTAGAGGCAGTGATCCTTACTGAATCTGAACAGGTGCAGAATGCAGAGCATGTTGAGCCATTGATGGATGAAATGGAGGAAGTAAAAATTGAGGAGAAGTGGTTATCTCCATCAAAACTTGGAAGAAATCAGGTTCAAACATCAAAATTAGGGAATGGCCAGGAAGCAATCATCTCACCATCAAGGTTTTCTGCTTTGTCTGAATTAAATGAATGGATTTTCTGATTCGACAGAAGTAGCAAGCGAGTCAGAAGATCATGATACCAACTCTGTTCAAAAATCAAATACGGTAGAGGATAGATCAGTCTTTGTAGAGGGTGAAGCTAGTACCCGACCAACTCTTCTCCAAAGTTCGAAAACAAATCACAAGTTTCTTGCTGAGGGAAAGGAATCTAAAGAAAAAGATGGTAATACAACTAGGAAAGGTACCATGAAATCTTCTCAAGTGCGGGATTCTTCTGGAACATAAAGGGGATTCAATAAATCAGACGATAGTCCATAACTGGATCAAAAATAAACCGATGATGTTTGGATGCATCATTGAAACAAGGGTCAAAGAGAGGAAAGCAAGTAAGATATTTGAGAATGTTTTTAAAGGATGGTCTTTATTATAAAACTATGATGTTAGTAATAGAGGCAGATTGTGGGTTGTTTGGGATCCAAGAGGCAGATGGTCTAACTCTTGTTTTCAAAAGTGATCAACTGATCACTGTATTGGTTCTGTTGGAGGGACAAACAGAAGAATCCTTATGCACTTTTGTGTATGGCGCAAATGAAATGGAGAACATGAGGTAGTTATGGGCATATTTGAAATGTCACAAGGATTCTCTTTCCTTTAGAGGTAAAGCTTGGGCTGTTATGGGTGATTTATACGAAATACTAAGTGGATATGAGCATTCTGGTTTTGGTAGTGGTTCTATACTAATGATGGGAATGCAAGATGTTGAGGATGTGGCTCGTTATTGCAGATTTTCTGATATGGGGTTCAGTGGTCCGAAGCTCACCTAGTGCAATAAAAGAGCTGAAGGACTAATATGTAAGAAACTTGACATATTGCTTATCAATGATGTCTAGTTACACCAATACTCACGCTCATATAGTGTATTCGAGGTATGAGGGTGATCGGATCACTTAAGGTGTCGCTTTTATTTGGATGTTGAAGATAACCAGAGACGAAGACCTTTTAAATTCACAAATGTGTTCACAACAATACCGAAGTTTTTACGTCTTGATGATACGACATGGAAGGAGCACGAGCTACTTTTCCATTCTACATCGGCATTATTCCGTCTATCTAAACGTCTGAAAGCTCTTAAAACGCCACTGGAAGCTCTTAGTAAGGAAAAGTTGGGTGATTTGTGCAAAAAAAGTAAAAGAAGCTTATCAGAAATTGTGTGAACAACAAGAGAAAACTCTTACTGACCTAACACCAGGGAACATTCAAGCTGAGGTTGATGCTTTAAATAGATAACACAGAATTAATGAAATTGAAGAAAGATTCCTCAAGCAGAGATCAAAAATCCATTGGTTAAAGGTGGGAGATAAGAACAACAAGGTCTTTCATAACGCATTTAAGCTAAGAGAAACTCGTAATGCAATCCGAAAATTAGTGCTCTTTCAGGAAAGTGGTTAATACAGCTGATGGAATTAAGCATAAAGGTTCTTTCATGACTTTTTATCTCACATTCTGGATGATTTCACAGGGATATGAATTGAGGATCTGCGAGATTTAATGGACTTCAGATGAAGTGAAGGCGACTAAAAATGCTCAAAAAGCCAGTCTCAACAGAAGAGGTAAAAGAAGTACTATTTAAGATGCTGAGTGACAAAGCTCTAGGGCCAGATGGATATAGCAGTAAAAATTTTAAAGCATCCTGGACAATTTTGGGAAATGATTTTACTATACCGGTGCAATCTTTTTTCCTCAAAGGCTTCCTACCTAAAAGACTTATCACTACCATTTTGTCTCTCATCCCAAAGAAAGATAATGCAATGGAGATGAAAGACTACCAAATTATCTCTCTATGCAATGTTATCTATAAAGTGATATCAAAAATACTTGCCAACATAATCAAAGGTATGCTCCCTAAGTTCATTACTTGGAATCAATCCACCTTTGTGAAAGATAGGTTGTTGGTCGAGAACGTTCTGTTAGCTACAGAGTTGGTTAAGGACTATCGCAAGGATTCCATATTCCCTAGATGAAAATATATATATATATATATCAAAATCCTTCGACTATGTGCAATGAGACTTTTTACTCAACGTATTATCTGCCATGACTTTCCCAGCTACCTTTGTCAAATGGATAAGACTTTTCATAGCTACTGCTTCCTTCTCAGTTCAAGTGAATAGGGAATTAGCGGGATTTTCAGGAGTGAATATGGTTTAAGACAAGGATGTGCTTTATCACCCTATCTTTTTGTCATTTGCATCAATGTCCTGTCAAGTTGTTAGATAAGGATTCTATATCTCAACGAATTGGATATCATCCGAAGTTTCAGAATATTGGTCTTACTCACCTTTATTTCGTAGATAATTTAATGGTGTTCACAAATGGAACCAAAAGATCAGTTGAAGGTGTGCTTGAGGTGTTTACAGATTTTGCAAGTATATCATGCCTGAAAATCAGGCTAGATAAGTCTAAGCTCTTTATGGACGGAGTAAACACAATGAATCAATCAGAGATCCTGCGAATATTCCCTTTTGATGCTGCTCAATTTCATGTCAGGTACCTAGGTCTACCATTGCTTACAAAATATATGAATATCAACGACTATATATCCTTGGTTGAGAGGATTAGAAAACGTATGAGTTCACAGGCTGGTAGGTTTCTTTCCTATCCTGGCAGATTGCAACTCATACAATATGTTATTATGAGTATGACTAATTTCTGGCTCACAACGTTCAAACTTCATGAAAGCTGTTTAAAGGAAATTGAACGTCTATGCTCAGCCTTCCTTTGGTCAGGTCCTGATCTGCACTTAAAGAGAAAAAAAAAAAAATTGGCACGATGTTTGTAAAACTAAGGAAGAGGGTTGACTTGGTCTTAGACCACTTAAGGATGTAAGCACGGTCATGAACCTCAAGTTTATTTGGAGACATACCTCAAGTTTATTTGGAGAATTATGTCTGAGAAGCAATCTCTATGGGTTAAATGGACAAGGTCTATTTAATTAGAAAAAGTTCGCTTTGGTCGCTTAAGAAGAAATCCACTACAAACTTATGGATTTGGAGGAAAATCTTAAAAAGGGATGCTGCAAAACATTTCCACAAGATGGAGGTTCGAAATGGTCGTTATACTTCATTCTGGCACGACTCTTGGTCACTTCTTAGAAGACTGAGGGATTTACTAGGTGATCAAGGTTCCATTGACATGGGAATATCTGAAACATCGATTGTGGAAGAGATCTTGATAAACCACATGAGGAAAAGACACAAACAAGGCTCATGGTTGAAGTGGAAGATGAAATTGATAAGCTCCATATCAGGGTGTTGGATAATGTAGAGTATGTCTCTCTATGGAAACATAAAGCAGACAGGTTCAAGAATGCTTTCTCTTCCAAAGCGACTTGGATGCAAGTGAAATTTAAACACATACCTTGTGCACGGAGTAAAAGCGTGTGGTTCAATCATAACACATTAAGGTACTCATTTCTTCTTTGGGTAACATTGAAGGATAGGTTGACAATTGGTGATAGAATGAGCAAGTGGAGCTCCAATATTGACACGAGTTGCGTGCTGTGTTTGGGACATCAAAAATCTTGATCACATCCATTTTTTAAGTGCACTTACACTAATCAAATTTAGGAGCAGCTTGTGGGCGGACTATTTAGGCATGAGTTCACATCGGAGTGACATGAGATTATTCAGCTGATCTCTGGAAATCACCTCGACAAAACAGACATTTTCCCCTTAAGATACTCACTTCAAACTGCGGTGCAATGTATCAACATGGTACTGATCATCAAGCACACCAACAACTCACCAAATTCATCGATAAGGCAGTCCAAAATCTTCTATTGTCCATCCGAACCGAGGATGAAACACTGAACTCTAGCTTACAACGTTGATTTGGCTCAAGACAGTGAATCATTTTCAAAGCACTCTACAAAATATTTTGATTCTTTATTCTTTAATTCTTTTCAGAATCATCTCAATTTCTAGATAGTCATATTTCTTTAGAAAATATATACTTGATGTAAAACATCTTTTTATTTAAATATATTTTTATATTCATTAAAAAAAAAAATTCTGTTGTTGATTATATATCCACTCTGACTTTAATTTATTTCTTCAATTTCGAATCCATCCGAACTAAACTTATTTGACACTCCCTCTATTCTATTTTATAAAATGTTTTGGTTAAAACCACATAAAAATTTAAAATCATAAATGCTTTTGAAAAATAAAACAATATAGTGGATTTTTTCTTAACATTATGTAGTGCATGCATTCATCAAACCCCAAAATGTGATTAGATCGATATATATGAATAACAATAACAAAACTATGTGGAGAACGGTGGCCAGATCAATCGGCCGAATATATGGTCGTTCTTGTGTTACCTTGTCAATGCATGCATGTCTTTAAAAACTTTGTCTCGACGATGATGATACATAACTAACTTCAAAAGAGCATGTGTAACACTCAAGGATTTGGTGAAGAAAGTGGAGAGACACTTGTCAAATTTTCTTCAAAAGATTTATCACTCAGGATCGCATAAAATTATTTGTTGTTGTATAGAGCTTTAATACTTGTTTATTAAAATCTTGTTGTTAATAATTGTATAGCTAAGGGCATGAGTTCGTTGCTGAGTATCCACTCTTAACTGTCCTTTTTTTTTTGTTCCATAGTTCCTAATCCATCCGAATTAAATGTATTTGATAACTCTTTTACAAGGGCATACTTATATTGAATATTGTATACTTTTTTCTTGTCTTTTCTTTTTTAAAGTCGTATACAATCTAATTTCAAACTCTAAATACGTTCTCCACGAATTAACAAGTGTATATCCACGACAATCGTTTCTTAATACATAAACATTAAACAAGGTTGACAAAAAACTAAAAAGCATTAAACAATGAGTACTTAGTTTTATCGTTAAAGAAATTGACATTAAAATTTTTTTTTAAAATATATCATAAAATATATATTGGAAGCATGTCTAAAAGAAATGTTGTGCTACTTTCGAAATTAAACGTTATGCATTCAACACCCCCCCCCCCCCCCCCTCCCCCCCACACACACACACACACCCCACCCCAAAAGAAGTGATTGTATATAGTATAGTATATTTCATACTATTCAAGATTGCGTATAGTTCAATATACATGTGACATATTTTAAGTCTATACATAGTCCATTTCGGTAAATATGAATATGTACAATCCACGTTATTCCAAGTTTTGTATGATTTGAGATGAACTGTATGTTCTAGAAGTGTGAATAATAATAACAAAATTATGTGGAGAATGAATGGTAGCCAGAATCGGCAGAATATATGGTCATTCTCGTGTTACTTGTCAATGCATGCATGGTCTTTAAAAACTTTGTCTCGACGACGATGATACATAACTAACTTCAAAAGAGCAGGTGTAACACTCAACGATTTGTTGAAGAAAGTGGAGAGACACTTGTCAAATTTTCGTTATAAAGATTTATAATTTAGATCGCATATAATTATTTGTTATTGTTTATAACCTTTAGTACTTGTTGTAGAAGATAAACAATGGAAACACCTTAAGAGTTAATGCAATATACATTTGGAGATTACTAATAATGATCTGATAACAAGAGTACTGCTAATGATTAACTCATAGGTTATAGTCTACACAAATTAGTTTGATTATTATATATAACTTATATGTATTATAACCTTCCCCAAAATGTTAAAAGAAGAAGGATACTAAGACCATGAACATTGGGGGTTCTTAAGGGTAGGGGTTCTTAACTATGGATCCATGTGGGGCCCACGTGAATAGTTAAGAAACTGTCTCTTAAAATCTTTATATAAGGATCGATCCTTACACTGTTCACGCCACGTGGCGCGATGCTATTGGTCAATTTTTTTTAAATTTTTTTTTCCGACAGATTTAAAAAAAAAACAAAAAAAAGTTAAGAAACCCACGCCGATAACACGGCTGTGGGTGTTCTAACACATTATTAGCATGCTAAGAGTAGAATATGTGGAGGAAACGTGTGAAAGTAAGAGTTTCTAAATATAGTAAATTGAGAAAAATATTAAAACTGGTAATAATTATCTGATTGACTCTTTCTATTCTCAGTGCACTCTCCACTTCTTTTTTCTCACCGGCCACTTCTTCTTTCTCCACACATGCTCTATTTTTCTCGTTAATTTTTTTTTTTTTTATATACATAATTAATAGGAAGATCACATCTAAATATGTCACTATACAAACCTTTTTCTCTCAGACCGTATATAAAATGATTATGGGTAAGTCTATAATCATCTCCCATTACTAGTATATATTGTCAAAGCGAGAAGGAAACTTCATTCCTCCACTAATTAATCAATTGCGAGTTTGAAAAATAACGCAACCAAAAATGCATTAAAATTGACCAATTTCAATCAATTGTGGGCACGAGATTGCTCTGTGCCACATCTTCGGTTTGTGACAATGACTCTGACAATTTCCCACGTTGTCTAAAGATCATTCTAATATATTTTGTTTGTAACTTATCTTACATTTCAAAATGGCTTCGAGTATTTCACCATAAAAGTCAAAATTATTTCTGTTAATAAAAATTGAACTAACATTAAATAACTATAGGCTATCAAGCATCAACATCATAATAAAGATTGTGTTGGAATTGTATAAAGTGTGATTTTTGTCAATACGTTTATTCATTTACTGTTGACATTGAAAACTATGGTGTTAGATTCTTCGTCGTTGTGGTGCTTCACGCATGATCTTTGATTTATGACCATCAGAAGCAAATCTTTAAAGATCAAGATCTTCTTCACCATTGTGTGTGGGACTCTATTTTGATTTGATACTGATGGAGATGTTCAAGGCTCATAATAGCCGCATCCCGAACATGAAGTCAACCAAAACCGTGACGAAATTACCGAACTATACCGATCTTAAATAACCAAATGAATTTAGGTATCCAAATTGCATGGTAGTTTGTGCAGACGAGGGAGGATTGATTGGTTTAGTTTGGCTACTGATTGGCTTGGTTTGGTATGTGATATCCGGTTAAAACTTTATCGCAAAGTAAGGAAACTAATTAAATGGGTTTTAAAACCACACATACTATGTTGGATAATTCCAACATTAAAGGAAGATTTCCAAATAAGAAGAAGCATATTTGGAAATATAGATAAATACAAATAAGTTAAGATGATAGGATTTAAGAAGATTTCCTTTTATCTTTAATAGGGTTTTTAGGAAGTAGCCTAGCCTATATAAACAAGAGGTTATGGAGAGATGTTCCATAAGACTCAAGAGAGAGATAATAGAATCTATGAGGAGATGTCTCATACAACCGAGATTGAGAGATTTAGTTTTTGTGTAAGTTTTCTAAGTCAATAAGAAGAGCAGTTCTTATATTCGATCTCTGTTTTACTTTATTTGGTATCAGAGCGTTTTCGATCCAAGGGAAACCTCGCTAAAGCCTAGGATAATCAATCGAGGAGGATTTGATTCATCTTGGTGAACACAACAAAGGAGTTGTTGTGTAACACAACAGAGGAGTTGTTGTGTAGAGAGCTTTCAAAATCATCTTAAGAAGAAGACGATCTCGAAGGAAGCCAGAGGAAGATTCGCACGTGATCGAGGAGAGAGATCGTGAACTAGTTATTCGTTCATCTTGAGGAGGAAGCTCAACCATGGCGAATGATGGAGAAGCACGGGCGAGAGGCGCGGAAGCTCCGATCAAGAAGGATCTTCAATGTCCGATGCTCACGTCGACCAATTACACAGTTTGGTCGATAAGGATGAAAGTCATCTTGCGTGTTTATCAAGTCTGGGAGACGATCGAGCCAGGATCGACAGATTTGAAGAAAAACGACATCGCTACAGCCCTCCTATTTCAATCTATACCTGAAGCGTTGATTTTACAGGTTGGAGAGCAGGATACGGCGAAGAAACTGTGGGATGCGATCAAAGCTAGGCATCTTGGAGCAGAACGTGTGCGAGAAGCAAGGCTTCAAACGTTAATGGCAGAATTCGACAAGTTGAAGATGGGCGATGATGAATCTATTGACGATTTTTCAGGCAAGATATCGGGCCTTGCATCAAAATCAGCATCACTCGGGACGATAATCGAAGAGCCAAAAATAGTAAAGAAATTTCTAAGCGGACTCCCTACGGATAAATATATTCAGATCGTGGCATCACTGGAGCAAGTATTAGATCTGAATACGACGAGCTTTGAAGACATCGTCGGACGGTTAAAGGCCTATGAGAAACGGGTCAAGGGCAATGTCAAAGGACCCGATCAAGCAAAGCTCATGTGGGTAAATCAGGATCAAAATAACCGCGGAGGTTATGGAGGTCGAGGAAAACCTAGAGGCAGAGGCAGAGGTCGAGGGAGATTTAATGGCCAAAACCAAGGAGGGGAAGCTGCTGAATCATCTAACAAGGAAAAGGATTACTCTAAGATAATATGTTGGAGATGTGACAAGATGGGTCACTATGCATCGGTGTGTCCCACGCGATCAACGCGACAACAAGAGGCAAACTTAGCTGAGACACAAGAGGAAGATGCACTCTACATTCATGAGGTGGTGTTCCTAAACGAAGACAAAAAGTTTGACACCAACAACGACGACAACACAAGTTTACTTGGAGTGCAAGCAATCAAGTCACCTAAGATTCATGTTTGAATTAAGGGGGAGAATGTTGGATAATTCCAACATTAAAGAAAGATTTCCAAATAAGAAGAAGCATATTTGGAAATATAGATAAATACAAATAAGTTAAGATGATAGGATTTAAGAAGATTTCCTTTTATCTTTAATAGGGTTTTTAGGAAGTAGCCTAGCCTATATAAACAAGAGGTTATGGAGAGATGTTCCATAAGACTCAAGAGAGAGATAATAGAATCTATGAGGAGATGTCTCATACAACCGAGATTGAGAGATTTAGTTTTTGTGTAAGTTTTCTAAGTCAATAAGAAGAGCAGTTCTTATATTCGATCTCTGTTTTACTTTATACTAGGCCTGAGCATAAAAACCGAAAGCGAAGAACCGAAGCAAACCGAACCAAATGACCCATGGATACTACATGGATCTTAACTTCGGTATTCATGGGTATTTGAAACCGAATACCCATATATAATCAAAATGGAAGAAGTAATTTTCTATATTCTTCTCTTTACTCTTCTATTCTGAGAGACCAAAAAAAGCTACATGTAATCTTCTATACTCTTTTCTTTCTATTTTGATATTGTTTGGTATGTAACTTTTTTGGCATGTGTTACATGAAAACGGAAAGATAGAAAAAGTTTGTAGACGTTTTTTTCCGTTTTAGACTTTCAAAACATGGAAGAAAATTTTGGTAAACTTCATTGGTTTGTTGAATTTTGTGGATCATGTTGGGTTAAAGTTTTTACTTTTGGATTTAAAGACTTTGTATTTTGTAATCATGAATCACAACGTGATCTTTGATTTATATATTTCATTAGGTTTTGCATGTTTATTAGTTCGTTTTTATTAAAGAGTACCGAACCGAACCAAAATTCTTACGGTTTCCTTATAAATCCCAAGTGTCTTGAACCAATGAACCGAACCGAGGGACCAAACGTCCAGGCCTAACACATACAGTGTGTTGGGTTTAGTTTAGCTTCTGATTGGCTTGGTTCGGTATGTATTATCCGGTTTAAGTATAACTTTATCACAAAGTAAAGGAGATCCGTAAGGAAACTAAGTTGGTTTTAAGACCACACATACAGTATGTGTGGTTTAGTTTGGCTTCTGATTGGCTTGGTTCGGTCTATAATACACGGATTCTCTCTCCAGACATGGAAAATAGCTACATGAGCCCAAGAGACAATAGTTAAGATTCCAGAAGCTTGCAAGAGTAAAAAGTGATTGATAACAAATCAAAGATGTTTAGATTAGCTATCAATTGGTTAAACCAAAGTGAGTTTCTTCAATCAGTAATACATTTCTCAAAATGATCAAATATAAAATGTAATCGTCGTTTAATGTGTTTCTGTTGCTTTCTCCAGCTTACAGATCAAACCTCACATTCCATTTTCCATCCAAGTTCGTGTTGAGAGTCCAATTGTTTTCTCTAATCTGCATATAAGGGACCTGTAAGAAAGAAACAGAGAGGGTGACTGAAGAGTAAACTTTTTTTTTTTGTAGTATCTGCATAATTCACAGTTCAGTACCTTCTCAAACATTTCGTAGCCAACTCTGAGGCGTAAATCTTGATCTTTCTCAAACTTCCACATGTTCAAATCAAATTCAGCAGCTACTTTCGGGTTCCTCTGTCCACAAAATTTCGGTCATATTTTAGTTTCAAAACCCATGAAGAAACATAAGTGATGAAGAAAGTTCTTGAAGTATGAAAAAACAAGAAGGTGAACCTGAACAAACTTTTGGTCAAAATCACATCTTGCTTTAATATTAAAGGTTACAAGCTCATCAGTTCTCACAGGAAACTTCTTTTTCCCTCGTACAAGGCACCGAAGCTTTTGGCTTTTATCATGATGCAAGCCTACTCCAACGTTTGCTGAAGCCTATATGCAATTCATGGCATTAAAAATGGTTGTAAAAAGTTTAACGAGCTCAACCGAAGAAACACAAATTTGAGATGAAAAAACCTCATGGAAAAAGTGTCTTATCATCGCACAGAAGTAACTTGGCGCTCCAGCTCGTGTATCTAGCTCTCCATGAAGCTATCAAAACATGAAAACCAACGAAGGAAATAAGAAGAGAAACAATCTTAGCCCAACCAAGCAAGTCAAACATCAATCATATTTGACAATCAACGAATCGAGATTTGTCAAAAAGGTCTGAACTTTCTTGTTGACATTAACCATGAAAACAGTCAGTAATCAAATCTATTCTCCTTTCGGCATAAACAGCTTAAGACATTGAAGCACATCTAGTAAAGATTCTAAATTTCTATTAGCTGTCCGCTTCTCATCTCCATATGTAAGGAAACTTATCTGATTCGAATTGAAGCCTTTTTTACATATATAAGTAACCACCTTTGATTGCAATTTCTTAGACGCAGACCATAAACCCTCAAAATTTTAGCCTATACATATAAAGCAAGAGGCTTCTGACCCAATCAATAAATTACAGAGTGAAGCAATGAAGTGTTGAAAAGAACAGAGCTTAAATACTCTATAACAGCACTAATTCGAAGAAAGCTGGAGCTACCTGAAAACGAGTTTTGGAGTTCACCGGAAGCTTCTCTTTGGCATGGATTTTCAGAGACCTGGAATTTGTTGAATACCTCAGAGAAGTCTCCATCTTCCCTTCTGTCTCGATAGATTTTCTGGGGAAATGCTACCCGGAAAACCCACTTACCAAAAGCACAGCAACCAAATTCCTACCTAGTCAGTAGTCGCTGTGGGCTTAACGGTTTATCATCAGGTTCGGTTCGGTTCGATTTACAAATTCCTGTCAATTTAATCGGTTCGGATTTGACAGTTCTTCGATTTCAAGCCATTCGGTTATTTTTGGTTTGGTTTCTACACCCACACCAACCAATTCCCACATTCGGAGTCTCGTAACGTATTTCAAGTTCAACCAATTAGAAGCCGCCTCGCCATGTATGAGCCAGACTTTTAACGAATCTCATTCCAACATAATACCGGTTATTTAGTGTACCGGAATCGAGGAAACGGACATACTCGAAAATTTACATTTTTTGTTCTATTTTCTCCTCTATAACGAATCTTCAGATAAATGATGGGACCATGTTTTTGAAGCTTCAAGCTTCTCTTATCAGTGCTCAGAAGAATCTGGTTCACTTGTCTTCTGGGGGCGTCACCTTAAGCAGCTCTATGTTTAACTCAAATGTAGCTCCAGGCTGCAACAACAAACATACATGTTTTTCTTTCTCTCTTAAACCCCAAACATTAAAGCCACATTTCGTAAACAGTTTCTGCAAACAAAAACAGAGCTTTCCTCATATACAATTTGTAGGTTCTCACCGGTATCTCGTTCATTCCTTTCTGACCATAACCAGCTTCAGGAGGAACAATCACAGTTCTCTGCAGGAACAAAAAGAGGTAAAAACAAACTCCTTATAATATGCTCACACTGGAAAGTAAGCAAGTGCTGCAAGTAATACAAAGCACAAATGCAGTGTGGTTAGTAACCTTGCCACCGACTTTCATTCCTTCGGTTATGTAATACATTGCCGGAGGAGGCTTTGGTGCAGCCTGTGCAGAGAACAACCCGTTTGGATTATCTACAAACTCGCGTTTCCTTTCTTTACCAGGCGTAGATCCGACCTTGAACTCGTAAGGCTGTTTCAAAAGAAAGTAAGCAACCATCATCAAAGAGAAGAATACTTGAGAAAACTATGCAGAATCAGATAAACTTTAAACAAATGTGATAGATGGTTTAGTTTGTAAACCTGAGCAATACTACGATTTCCAGCCAAAAGCTTGGACTCTCTGGTGGAGATTGCAGTGATGCTTCTGTAACGGCAATCGAAATGCACCTAAGAAAGACAGGAGCATTACAATGTAAAGGCGACAACTTGATTTCGAAAATAAAGTAACTCAAGAAGGGTTTTTTCAATGTGGATCATTAGAGAGACCTGAGCAGTTGATCCTTCTGTGGCTACTGGACCTTTGCCTTCTTCAATGTCATAGAATTTCAATCCTTCGGCTGCAAGAACAGAGCAACAGTAAATTGTAACACACTTCAGTATATGTTTACAATTTCCAGAAAACTATTCGCACAAGTAAAGTAAATCCCTTTTACCAATTCCGAATTTGAAAACTCTCGAGACCCAATTCACCACAAGAGTCATCCTAGCGAAAAAGAAAGAACCCTAATTTCTCATCGACTCTGTTTTCTAATCCCTATAATAGTGAAAATTGTGCGGAAATACGAACCGATAGCTAAGAAGAGAGCGAGGGACTTAACGGCTAGTGGAATACTCCTCGAGAGGGATAACTTTTCTACTCCGTCTCTCTCTCGCTTCCGAAGAAGACGGCGGTAGAACAAAGAAGCTCGTCAACGGAAGCGAGCCCAGAAGAATAAGATTCGCGTCCCTTCTGGAAACTGGGACCGAGAAAGAGACGGTTTGATGATTAGTGGGTCGAGACTGATCTGCCTCAGAAATCGAAGAGATTCGAGGAAGACGAGAGTGATGATCAGATGGAGATGCCCATCTATGTAAGCTACATATGGCGGCCATTGATGCAGAAGCAGAGAGAGAGAGAGAGAGAGAGAGCTGTCACAAAGCCCAGCTCGAGAGCCCCATATATTCATATCCCGATTCATTTCTACTTAAAATGACATTTAAACCCCCAGGTGAAACTGATAGTATTCGTTCAGAGAGAAGATAAAGGACAAGAATGCAAAAACAAATGACCAGAAAATTGTGGTCATTTTATTATTTTTTGGCAACAAGATACAAAAAATAAGCCTAAGCTTCAATCATTTATATAAGTGTTTCCAGTTCAATATGGATATTATCAACTGTCTGAGAGGAGTGCTCCGTGTTAATCTATCTAATGTCTTGTTTTTTATCTGTGGAATATGTTTGAGTTCCAAGGATGTAAAAATGCCTTTCTTTGATTGAACTCTTATAAGTGGATTGTGAGAGCCGGTAATTCTTCTGATTCATACACTATTTTCACCAACTCTAAACAGTGTAGCAAATGTAATATGATATTGATGGTAGTGCTTCATACATTCCATAATCCACAAGCTTCAAATTTTGCATGAAAAGATGACAAAGTTGTCCTTATATTCATCGCTAGGGATGTTAAAGTGAGTAATTGCCCAAATGGATACCCAAAACCTAAAGAAAAATTCAAACCCAAAACCCTACTATTCTAATAAAAAATAAAAGAGTTTAAAATGGGCAGGTACCCATTATTTATGGGTTCATATGGGTTTATTTAATTGGGTTTTGGGTACCCATAGGTTTTTGAATTACATCAAAGATCATAATTTTTTTATAATTACTTATGTATTGAATTTTAATAATTTCTATTTTTCTACAAAAACGTAAAATTATAATTTTCCGCCAAAAACTTAAAATTCTATTTTCCACAAAACGTAAAATTCTATTTTCCCGCCAAAACGTAAAATCTCGCTTTTCCGCCAAAAACGTAAAATTATATTTTCTCGCCAAAACGTAAAATTCAGTTTTCCCGCCAAAAACGTAAAATCATGTTTTCCGCCAAAAACGTAAAATCATGTTTTCCCGCCAAAAACGTAAAATCACGTTTTCCCGTCAAAAACGTAAAGTCTCGTTTTCTCACCAAAAACGTAAAATCACATTTTCCCGCCAAAAACGTGCAGTCTCGTTTTCCCGCCAAAAACGTAAAGTCTCGTTTTTCCGCCAAAAATGTAAAGTCCCGTTTTCCCGCCAAAAACGTAAAATCTCGTTTTCCCGCCAAAAACGTAAAATCCCGTTTTTCCGCCAAAAACTTAAAATCCCGTTTTCCCGCCAAAAAACGTAAAATCTCATATTCCCGCCAAAAACGTAAAATTTCGTTTTCCCGCGCAAAAAACGTAAAGTCTCGTTTTCCCGCAAAAAACGTAAAATTTCATTTTCCCGCCAAAAACGTAAAATCTCGTTTTCCCGCAAAACGTAAAATCCCATTTTCCCGCCAAAACGTAAAATCCCGTTTTCCGGCCAAAAACGTAAAATTTTGTTTTCCCGCCAAAAACGTAAAATCTCGTTTTCCCGCCAAAACGTAAAATCTTGTTTTATATTTAGACCTGTTTAGGCCCGTTTATGTCCGTCCGATTAGGCCCGTTTAGGCCCGCCCGGTTAAGCCCATTTATATTTAGACCGTTTAGGGCCCGTCTGATTAGGCCCGTTTATATTTAGACCTGAACTGAGGAAATGTAACAAAATGTTTACATTTTGTACAAAACAATATTAGTATCAAAGTATGGATACCCATGGGTATACCCAAAACTTAATAAGCTATACATGGGTATTACCCATTAAAAAAAAAAAATTTGGGTTCATTATGGGTTGAGTTTTTATAAATTGGGTTTTTGTGGGTTGGGTTTGGGTTGAGTTCATCGCCCTCATCATTACGTTAACTCCACCTTCATAACAACTATACCACCCTTGTCCTGAAAAAGATCTCCTACCTTCCAAGATCCATCCACAAAGCACCATTGTCCCTTTTGTTTCATATCTATTTTGCTAGTCCTCATCCCAACACTATAATCCATACGTACATTGTCCTCACCTGATTGGACATCCCTCCAAATCACTGACTCTACCTCCGCCATCATTAGTGTCTCTTGAGGACTTCTATCAATTTGATCGTATACCATTTCATTTCTACTTTTACAAATGTACCATAAAATCCATGCAAAGTCTGTATTTGTGCTATCTGAAGGTAATCTCCAAAACAGATAATCTCCAAATGTACCATAGAATCCATGGAAAGTTTGTGTAAATCGATGTCGAAGGGAAGAAGTCCAGATTTGTGGGTATCTTTGAGAGAGCCCATGTTTGTACTGCCGGAGACTTTCAAATAAGACATGATTGATAGACTCTTCATCTGCCCCACACATAGCATATCTTGTATCCCATTATATTCTCCTATCTATAAATTTTTTTTTGTTACCGACAAACATCCTGAAATTACTTTCCATATGAAGTATTTTAACTTTGGTGGACATTTAATCTTCCAAGAAAAAACTTGAAGAGCCTTGAAGTCTGGTCCCACAACAAAGATACTCTTGCCAATAGTGGAAGCTTGGAACCTCCCTCTCTGTATAATAACCCGATTGTATTTTCCAAATTTAGTTTAAATGCCACTCATACTTCTCCAGTCGATTTAGACGACTGAAGGGAATACTCTCAATCACAATAGCATCCTTCAGATCGGTAACCATTGCAATCAATTGTTTATTCCAAACATTGCGTTGCTCGTCAATCATATGATCCACCGTTGTCAGAGTTTGTGTTGCGTTCATATTTAGTTTTGCTGGTCTCGGGCGATAGGAAGAGATCCATGGATCATTCCATATCGAAATGGATTCTCTTGTTCCCACCCTTTTGATAAGTCTTTTGTTAACCAGAGATCTAGCTGAGGTAATACTTCTCTATCCATAAGATGGTCAATATGACCTTATCCGATCTATATGATCCATATTCCGAAAATATCTTCCCTTGAAAACTTTTGAAAAAGTATATCCAGCTTGTCTATTAACCTCCATAACTATTTAGCTAAAATGCTGCATTAACATCCGAAAAGGCTTGAAAACCAATTCCACCTTCTTGTTTGTCCTTGCATAACTTATCCCATGCCATCCAATGCATACCCGAACTTGATCCATCTGAACCCCACCAAAATCGAGAAACTATGCTTTTTAACTTCGTTGTAAATGTCTTTGATAGCATGTAACATGACATAACATGATTCGGTAAAGCTGTTGCCACTGATTTGATCATAACCTCTTTCCCACCTCTTGATAAAATCTTCGTGGTCCATCCATTTACTCTCCCATGAAGCCTCTCATGAAGAAAGCTGAAGATTTGTGTTTTTGAACCACTTAGACTCTCCGGTATCCCTAAATATGAACCCATTCCTCCCATTGTTGCCATTCCCAATATCAGCTTCAATTCTTGCTTAACTTCTTCCTCAACTTTGTGTCAAATTGCAATGACGATTTTGCAAAATTAATTTGTTACCTTGACACTCTTTCATTATCTTTAAGAATCCTCAATATTGTTTGACAATCATCCTTCTTTGCCTTACAAAAGAAAAGACTATCATACGTAAAAAGCAAATGAAATATTGGTGGGATTTTCCTTGCCAGTTTTAAACCTGTTAATTGTTTTCCTTATTCTGCTTTCTTTATATTTGCGATTAGTGCCTCCGTGCATAAGACGAATAGATACAGAGAAAGAGGATCACCCTGACGGAGTCCACTCTTCGGAACTATGCATCCTTGTGGCTGTCCATTGTTCATAATTCTGTATTGAACCGAAGAAATGCATCACATTATACGATCAACCTAAGTTCAGTAAAACCCATTTTCCGTAGGAGGTTTTCAATAAATCCTCATTCCATTCTATCGTAGGCGTTGCTCATGTCTGTCTTGATTGCCATAAACTTATCTTTGCATGATGGATTCATTTATGCCTTTTCAGTCGTTGGCATAATACCTTAAAAATGATTTTTTAACTCACATTACATAATTTTTTAGGCCACAATTCTGTCATTCGAGTGGGTCGCTCCATTTTCGAAATTATCTTAGACTTCAAAAATAAACTATTCAATTTTTCTACTCTGAAATTAATAAAATACAAGTTAGGATTTTTTCCATTATAGAATAAGTATATATATATCAAGAGAATTAGAACAAGTCTTAAATTTCCTGTTGGATTTAGATAAAAATAAAACCAAATCATATGAGTTTTTCTTCCCTTTCGAAGATATGTTTTTATCTTTTTGATTTTTGATGATTAATATTAGTTATTTTTCTTTTTGGTAGGTCGACATGCGAGTTTCATAGTGGTGGACCGTCTACTCTTTTTATTGAGCTTTGGATTGATGAAACTATATTATGTTGGGCCATATAACCATTATACAGTAAGCTAAAAACAGGGAAATGAAAAACCTATATGTTTGATCTTGTTGACGTTAATATTAGTCAGCTAGAAATACAACAACTTGAGGGCTAATCGGAGATTTATAAAATGAACAAATTCTTTTTGAACCAGCTTGAACCCACACATGATGTATGTAGAATTGTAGACTCTACAGTCCACGGTAGTGTGGAAAATACGGTTGATTGTGTTGATGGTATGAAAACATAATATTTATCTAGTAAATGCATTCCAAAAAACGTTCCCTCTTTTAGAAATTTGGCCAAAAGAAGATGACCACCCCTTAAACTAGTTTAATATAACATTTATGGGAAAACTCTTTGTATCTCAAAGTTGATAAATGGTCTTGTTGTCTAACTTCAAAGAAATGGTTTGCTACAAAAACAGAATGTAAGGCTGTTTGCAGTGACATATTAAGAAATTTGAAACACTTAAAATAAATACAATATGTCATTGAGATAATAATTACTTAAGTGTTTCAAATTTCTTAATATGTCACTGCGGTAGTGGACCCCTGCAAGCAGTCTTACATTCTGTTTTTGTAGCTAAACATTCCTTTGAAGTTAGACAACAAGACCATTTGCCTGCCAACTTTGAAAAGGGGACTCTTTATTCCCTTGCACAATGATGAATCAAGGCTATCCATAGACACGCACACACCTATAAACAAACAACAAACTATTATAAAAATTAAAAAGAAGAAGATTATCTTTAATTTTCTTTATTAAAAAAAGAAGATTATATGATCACAATATTGATGATGGTAATAATGAACAAAAAATTATATATGCATAATTTCATATACGTACTTTCATGTAAAGAAAAAGGAAAAATCACCATGATACAAATAATCACAAAATTTGATGATAACATTACTGTATTTTTCTTTTCAAAATTTTAAATATTTTTTTTTTTTGTTTTTCTGTATTGTTTGTAGAAATTTCTACAAAGAATAAGGATTTATATAGATAAATATAATTTATAGTGCAAGTTTCTATAGTGATCCATAAAAAACTGCTACCTTTTTGTTTCAGTCTTATTTCTTGGTAATAGTTTTTTTGATAAATTTCGTAGAGATATTAGTCAAACAAATTCTAATAGTTTTTGGAGAAACGTACGGATATATGATTAATTTAATAAAGAAACCCATTGCTCTATCATCTAAGTTGGTAGTTTGGCAGTCGTTTTGAATTCTTTACCGCTCTTGGGAAACAAGCTATTAAATTTAAACATATGATATGCTAAAGAGGAAAACAACTGATATTTTCCATTTATTTTTTTCTTAAACAACGATCAAACTTATCCTTTTTATTAATGCGATTATACCAAGTTTCCTTATTGGAACGGTTAATTACGTCTGTATAAATACATATGCACTATAAACATCATCAACTGAAGCAAAAATTTACAGAGAAAGAATCACATCAAAGAACCTAAGCAAAAAACAATCCTAACTTCTTCCTCTATATTTCAATCATGGATAGCTTACCTTTTCATCTCCTCGAGGAGATTCTATTCAAGTTGGATCCAAAATCTTTGGCGATAATGCAATGCGCGGATAAATCTGTCAACTCACACATATCCAATGATCCGTATTTCAAATCCAATGTCAAGGGTTCTATTCCAAAGGGGTGCGATAGTAGTCGAGACTGTTACGAGTTTACACCGTCTTTGTCGTCTGCGATGGAAGTAGATGAGAAGGTGGAGGTCATGAAGATGGCTCATGATGATAATAAACGCGTCTTAGGTCTAAGCATGATCATGAGAGTGGTTGATAAAATCTCAACATATGCGCAGAAGGTGGTGAAGAAAAAAGAAACGCGACTTGGTAAAAGATTGTTGACTGAAGATGAAACGAAACTGGAGATGGAGGTGCCTTCTTCTTTCAAGTTCCTGAACGTGGAGAGAATCAACAAAAGAATAAGAGTGAAGTAGACAAATTCGTGAACATGTTAACGGTTCTTGTTTTTTTCTTTCTCAGATTATTTTAGCTAAGAAAACGTGTTTTCATATCAATTAGTGTCTTATAGAAAATAATAAAAAGAGTTATAACTATGAAAATAATGAGGTCTAAATTATAACTAGCAAATATATTACAGTATAACATTTATAAATTAATACTCGAGAAACTATTAATATGATTTTCGATAAATTAATCTTTTGCTAAACTAATAAAATATCATAATCCCGACGATATTAATATATAAAGGTTTTACAGTATATCTTTTTATAGTAAGAAAAAATCTATCAATATGAAAATATTTTTAAACCCATTTTAGTATCTAACATATTTTTGAATTCCAAAATATCTAACATATTTTTGAACTCCATCACGGCTTGCAATAATGCAAAAGCCTCTACTTCAAGCACCGATGTACAATTCACAGCATTTACAATTCACACAGGTGGAAGATTAGTACATTTCAGTGCCTCCTGAAGGAAGAAAGTGATATCAGGTGTCCTATTGAAATGCCGGATCCCCATTGGAGCCACCTCCCAAAATTTTTGAGCATATTCGCATTAAAGAATCAAATGATCAACCGTCTCCACTTGATTACATCTTTTACAGAATTGATGTATTTCCAATCTCCTTGCTAGCTCAAAACCTACTCGTAAAGCACCATATTTTGCCTTCATCTTCATATTCATTTGCATTCATAAGCATCTCATATCCCGATTTCACAGAATAGTCAACAACCATCTTAACTCATCTTCATAATGCTGCATACCAAGCTTTTTGAATTTGACGTCCTTCTCGTGGTGACGGATAACTCTCCTTACTTCTGACCAGTTCCATTCTCGTGAGATTGCATTTATCAACTTTGCAATTTTTAAATTGAGAAACTCCTGAGGAACAGGTCCATGTGGTCTTCGAGGTCAGAAGCAGATAGCCAACAATATGACCATAAGTTAATCGAATTTCGTGAACCTACTTTCCATCCTAATCCCATTTTCAGAACATCTCGACCCACTAATATCCCTCGCCAACCATGAGACATATTTGACGTTGGTTTGCATTCTGTAAATGAATCATTGATGCAGTATTTACCCAAAATAATTTTTGAAGATAAAGCCAACGTATTGGAGAGTACTAGCCATTTAATTGGCTAAAATAGAATCATTATAGGCTGATAAGTTCTTGAAACCCAAACCACCATCCTCTTTCTGTCTTGCCAATTCTAGACCAGGATATCCAAGACATTTTCATTTTGTATGGTTTATCATCCCACAAATTAAGACTGATTGTATTATATCCACCAGGAATTGTGGTATCTTAAAACAAGTCATTGTATATAGGTGGGCATTGAAGATAGATCCGATTGTAGCATAATCTGTTTGCCAATTGCTGAAAGGAATCCTGTAGACTAACTCCTCGATATTTGCCTTATTTTGTCGATAATCCATTAAAGATATCCCTTTTCTTCTCCCAAAGTGCTCATGTAAACCCATTTACTTCCTTGTACCTTCCTCCTTGTTGATTTGTAGAATCTGCTTTGCTTTTACTTTCCTGTTTATCGGTGTCTTTGAGCCAAAAGTTATTGAATATTTTATAAGACTTATAGCCTGATCCGAGGCTGTTTCATAAGCATATAATATTGTCTTCAAGCTTTTTCAGCTTTCTTCATAAGATTGACAGAAAAACATTGTGTCATCTGCAAAAAGTAAGTGATTAATTGACTGTTTATTCCTCTAGATTTTAATCTCTAGTAAAGCTCATGACTCTTGTGCTTTCATGCATAAGTCTGAAAGAACTTTTATGCACAATATGAAGAGGTAAGGAGAGAGTGGATCTCCTTGTCGAAGTCTTATTGATGGAAATACTTTTCCTTGGGGAGAACCATTGATCAAAAACGAGTATGAGGCTGTCGTAATGCACTTCATAATCCAGTTGATCCATATCTCATGGAAACCCAATCTAAGTAACATTGCTCTTATGAATTCCCACTCAATGCGGTCATAAGACTTTTTCATATATGCTTTGACAGCCATTGAGATCCTAACTTTTGCCTTTGATTTGCGCAAATAATGTAATACTTCATTAGTTATAAGCACACTATCCAAGATCACTCTTCCTAGAACAAATGAAGATTGGTTCTTAGAAATAAAATGAGGGAGAATCGATTGCAATCTGTTCGTTAATATCTTAGCAACAATCTTATAATAAACCCTACACCAAGCGATTGGTCTGTACTCCATGACCTTCTGAGGATTTTTTTTTATCTTTGGGATGAGCCTAATTAGTCTCATTGAAGCTTCCGGAAAGAGTCCCGTCGTAAAGAAGCGGCATATCTCCGAAACTACATCCTTCTTAATTATCTCTCAATATGACTGATAGAAACCAGAAGAGAGACCAGCATACCTTGGAGCCTTTCTTACATTAATATCAAACACAGCTCGTCTGATTTCATCTTCAGATGGCAATTCTATCAACTGGTCGTTCACTTCTTGAGTTACTATCAGCTGAAAAACATCACTTACTATAGTAAAGTCATTACTGGAGCTCGTTGTGAATAAGGTTTGATAGTACTCAGCGATTAAATCTCTGATTTCCTCCTCTTTATAATGGCTTCTTCCATCGTCATCTTCAAGAACTATTAATTTGTTTACTGTTCTTCTATTATGTGTTACAACATGGAAATAAGTAGTGTTGTTGTCCCCAAAATGGAGCCATAAAACCCTGCTTCTCTGTTTTTAATAGGCTTCTTCTTCCTTGTAAGCAATATTTATTTTTTCCTTTAGCTCATGGATTGCCTCCTGATCACCATTCTCGCTTGAAATTTCCCTGTTCAAAGCTTCTTCGTTTCTTGAATTGGTATTGCACTATTCAAGCTTTGCGATTTTTCCCATTGAATAATGGATCTTCGACAACCAGTCATCTTTTCTTCAATAGAAACAGATTATGTATTTTCTCATATATCTTCCACCAGATCGAATACTTCCTCCTTTTCTCTTAGCATATTGTCAAAGCGAAACATATCCTTTCGTTTCACATGCATCTTGTCTAAGTATTTAATCACTGATCTATGATCAGAACCTTCGAATCTCAGATATTTCATAGCTCCGGAGGGAAATTGCTCCAACCAAGAGTTATTTGTCACTGCATATCAAGTCGCGCATGAACTAGATGATCATATCTCATTCCACACCATTTTGTGAAACAAACTTCTAAATTCCACAAAGGACCCTTCAAACGTTGAGGTCCTCCTCTTTTATCCTCATGATGAAGGATGTCGTTTAAATCCGCAATCAAAATCCATGCTTCTTCTCTATGTAAACCTCAATCTTTTCTTACATAGTCGGGGCTCCATAAACACATGTCAAAAATAATTATTCTCCTTGATACTTGATCTTTGTATCAATAACATTAGATGTTGAAGCCAGCGCTTCCAAGTCTATATCTTGTAACCAAAACAACGCTAGTCCACCACTTAGCCTGGACGGTGGAACTGTGAAGCTATTATCATAAATTATTATTGATTTAATTTGATTGACATATTCATCTTGATTCTTCGTCTCGTCAAGAAACATTATGTCCGAGAAGAGTTTGAATCTCAATTTCCTTAGGCGTCGAATTGTCCAGGTGTTCCTTAATCCCTTACAGTTCCAACTGATTGTAATTATTTAGACGTCGATGGTTTTCGAGGGACCATCAAACCCTTAACAGCAGTAACATCAACTTTCTTATTGGAAACCGGCTGAGTACTCCTAACCTCACGCTGAGGTAAAACTTCCGGATACACATGAATTGAGACTAAGGATTAGCTGTCATCCTTTGTTAGGCGCGACCTCTTGTTTGTGTATTTTGGCGCCATCTTTGTTGGTTGGTTTTGTGGCTTTAGAAGATTCCTTTTTAGAGCGGGTGATTTAAGAATATTTGGATCTTGAACTATCAATCACCTCAGAACACTATATTAGTCATTGTAGTATATCAATGTTTTATCAATCCAAAAGGGTTAAATTTAGTAACAAAAGGAATGCATACAATCCTATCAAGCTAAGCCATTAAATAAAGTTTTTATAACTAAAAATTCTAAGTGATCAAGCAAAATCAAACAAGGAAGCAAATAAGACAATAAGATAAAGAGAGTCCTATAGATGAGGTCAAAGAGTTAAGTCTATCAAGGGATGATCATACTTTGATGCTTATCAATCATACAAGCAAATAAGGAAAGTTTAATGATCTATCAAATAGATAATCATACTCTCATGTAACTAACCATATACTAATCAAGCATTAATCTATTTCTCAATATCAAATCCAAGATAGCATGCATCCAATCTCAATCATTAAACCGTTCAAGCAAGCATTAATCCTTAGTCTAGAACTCAAATCATTAGATAAATTTTATCTCTAAGCAAAGATCCCTTTAACAACCTTCTAATCAAAAACAATCTATCAATTGTGATCAAGAATCAATTAAACATACAAAACAAGTTCATTTGGCTATTTAACACCTTAGACATCCCCATTGGCTAAGCATGCAAAATCTCTAATTAGGTTTTATCAAGCACTTCATCAAACACCTTATGGGTATAAAAAAACTTAAGATCTAAATCAACAATTTCTTGTTAATCTAGCATAGAGATCAACCTAAATAGAAGGATTAACACTAATAAAGCCCATAACACCTTTAGATCATCCCTAATCAAGTCCTAATCTACCCCATCTCAAAGACCCAAAAAGAACTACTCACTAATCATATTGATCCCATGAAAACCCATATAGATAATAATGGAAATCATGATTAGGAAGAAGAGATTATAAAAAGATATTAAATAATTGATTAAACTTGAAATAAAATGTATACAATCTTAAGAACCCTAAAATGGGTAAAGGAAAAGTATAAGAAAAGAGATGATCTCTCAAAATAGGTTTAATACAAGTATATAGTGTCTTTGGCCCGTAATGGCAATTTCGTACATAAGTTCAGATTGGAGAGTCATGCATTGGACGTGAATGTCGGTCATGCCCGGTCGATGGGGTTCCATCGAGTGTTGAGTATCGGATGTGGGGTGCTCGATGGATTGGAGAATGGGCTTCGTCAGCTAGATGTGTCCGATGGAAGCAAGTCGATGAAGTTCCGGGGACTCATAAGCTTGAAGAGAGGAGACTGTATCGGCCGAGGCTTGCCTGATGGTTTTGAGTCGATATATGCACATCATATGTGCATGTGCGATGAGTAGTGGCCGATATATGCACATCAGACGGAATGCGGTCATGGACTAATATTGTCTCGTTGTCTCGGGGGTGGGGTGGGAGGAAAATCACGCTATGAGTTTCACATGGAGTTACGTCGATGCATGGGAGATGCAATGATTTGTAAGTCCACATATATGGAATCATGAACGATCTAGAACGATGATTTGTAAGTCCACATCTCCTAATCCCCGAGAACCTACAAATAATAACAAAACACTCCTAATGACACAAAATATGCAAATCCTAACTTTAACACACCTAAGTTCCTAAATGCTAAAAGTTATAAGAAATTAACAAGAAGCAATGCAAATGATCCTAAATTATATACATAAGAAGATGCTAATAACTCTTAAATTATGCATCTATCACGGGTTTTTAGTAACTCGCCTTATATCCATGTTATGAAACCCTTATATAGAAGCTCTTCAGAGTTACCCCATCTTTCGAGATATTTTGGTATGTTGAATCTGATGATCATTGTGAATGAGTTTTCAGTCTTGATGCTCTGCTCAGAAGACTCAGATGTTGTAACGCAGAGGGAGGTTGAGTATCATCCATAGTTTGAAGAGCAGGAGAAGATGCACCAACTTCTTTCTCATAATCAACCTCATTTTCTTGGAGTTTTCTCAACCACTTCTTGCATCTAACATTATTTTATTCATTGGTAATCTAAAATATACTATTCATTGATAATCTAAAAACTTAAGTTTATGTTGACTAAAAATAATTAGATATTTATTTTGGATCCGATTGGTAACCAAAAGCGGAACGGTAAGATTATCGGTTAGCGAAAGTGGTAAGCGGTTAAATAGTGCAAAACTGTAAGTGAAAGCGGTTAGTGAAAACTGTTAGCGAAAGCGGTAAGAAAAAGTAGAGAGTAATTGTTTTTACTGTAGCTTTTGAACCGTTTTTGTGATTGGTAACAACTAAAGTTGTATACTCCAAACGTTTTTACTATTTCAACACCAATCAAGCCCTTTAACTATTTTAGATATGGGAAAATGCCAAAAAATTCTTGAATTATTCAGAACTGGCCAAAACAAACCGAGACTAAAGAGCTTCTAAAATAAAACTCAAACTAAACGTTGACTTCCCAAACAATACCCCAACTTAGAGTTGGCCTCGCCAAAATGGTACATCGTTAATTAACTTAACGGATTTATTAGATGACGTTAATCAATCCGTTTATTGGTCCGTTAAATCGATACGACGTCGTTTTGATTTAGTGAAATTAATCAAAATATAATCAAGTAATAGGCTGGGGTTCGAACCGTGGGCTTGTATATCTTGGATATAGGCTTGAAACCACTGAGTTAATGTAACTTCTTGCTAATGTATACAAACATATTTTAATAAGCTGTTTTATTTTGGTGAGCTGATTGCAGTGGTACCACAGTGACAATTTCCAAGATCATTACATTCGTCGTTTTCTTGGCTCGAGATATATATATATATATATGCTTCTTCATTTTTCTTTAAATATCAAAAGGTTCGGGTATGTGGGCCTTACGTTCTATAGAGGTAGGTTCAGACGGATTAAATTCACTCTTTTTAATAAGAGACTTTTTCCAACTACTTTCGATCATGTGACCTCTTGGATTACTCTATATATTTTTTTTCTTCTAGTCGGGATATTTACCTCCAGGACCGGCTCACTTTTGGTAGGGGCCCTTGGGCAAAATAAAAAATTTAGACCCTTTGATTATATATTTATATTATGAAATTTGGGCCCCAAAAAAATTATTTTTTAGACCATCTAATTATTTATTAATGTAAAAACAACCTTATAACTTTTTACCTTACTAAATTTAGGTCCTAAAATTTTATTAATTTTTAAATTTTGGTGTGGGCCCCGGGGCGGTTGCAGTGACCGCCCTCCTAATTTTGGTTTAATCCGCCTCTGTTTACCTCTAGTTATATGCACTTTTGAACACATTCACTTTAAAGACAACTATGAAAGTTTTTAGAAAACTTGTTTGTACAAATTCATTTTTTTAAACATCAAAGTTAGGGCTGGGTACGGGGCAAGTATCCGGTATTTTAGACATATTTGATACTTGACTTGTCATATCCAAGTATTTCAAAGTTTTGCTCGTTACTTGACCCGTTTTGCTCGTTACTTGACCCGTTTCAAACGGGTTTGCTCTTTCTAGTACTTGCTTAAAAACATGATACCTGCAAATAACTTGCCTTGACCAGTTTCAAAGAGGTAATTTCTAGTACTTGGTCAAAAACATGAACTAAAATTAAGCATATCAGACCCAATTCATGTTTTATTATTAAAATGGACCACCAAATTAGATAACCACATATGATAGAAAAAATTGAACTTTGATTTATAAGCATATAATTTAATTTCCAATTAGGTTATTTTCGACTTGAGACTATTAAACAAAAAGAATAGAATTACATATACTGCCATATTGTTTAAACTACTCAGCTTACTGTAAATTTAAATTTCAAAGTCGTTGTTGGATACATGAGGTGGAATTATTTCTTGTCGATTGGCATGAGTCTTGGGAGCATCACTCTCTCCAATGGTTTTAGCTCGCCTTTGATGGTTCTCAGCGGGATTAACACCATCACCTTGGCCAACATGGCCGACATTTTCAGCTTGCTCATTGTGTTGGTTGTCCATGATGTGTCCCAACCTTCTCAAATGAGCTAGTCTCTCTTGAACTCTCATTGCTCTATAAATTTCCCTTTCCAAGGCCCTTATGTCTTCAACTCTTTCCAATAAGTTTCTTGGACCTCTAGACCTTGTGTCCATGCACCTATAAGAGCAAGAAACATAGACAAGTAGAGAGATTAGTAAAGTAACAAAAGAAAATTAGTCTCAACAAGATGTAAAATCCTAATGACTAAAGCTAAACACAATTGGCAACGGCACCAAATTGATATCAGAATTTTTCGGATCTTGAACGATCAATCACCTTGAAACACTATATAAGTTATTGTAGTATATCAAAATTTTATCAATCCAAAAGGGTTAAGTTTAGTAATAAAAGGAATGCATACAATCCTATCAAGCTAAGCCAGTTAAAGAGAGATTTTATAACTAACAACCCTAGGTGATCAAGCAAAAGCAAACAAGGAAGAAAATAAGGCCATAAGATAAAGAGAGTCCTATAAATGAGGTCTAGGAGTTAAGTCTATCAAGGGATGATCATATGTTGGTGTTTATCAATCATACAAGCAAATAAGGAAGGTTCAATGATTTATCAAATAGCTAATCACACTCTCATGTAACTAACCATATAATAATCAAGCATTAATCCATTTCTCAATATCAAATCCAAGATAGCAAGCATTAAATCTCAATCATTAAATCATTCAAGAAAGCTTTAATTCTTAGTCTAAAACTCAAATCATTAGATAAATCTTATCTCTAAACAAAGATCCCTTTAATCAACTCCTAATCAAGAACAATTTATCTATTGTGATCATGAATCAATTAAGCATGCAAAAAATTTATTTGACTATTAAACACCTTATACATCAATTCCCATTGGCATGCAAAATCTCTAATTAGGTTTTATCAAGCATTTCATCAAACACCTTGTGGGCATGAAAAAGACTTAAGATGTAAATCAACAATTTCTTGTAAATCTAGCATAGAGATCCACCTAAATAGAAGGATTAACACTAGTAAAGCCCTAAACACCTTTAGATCATCCTTAATCAAGTCCTAATCTACCTCATCTCGAAGACCCAAAAAGAACTACTCACTAATCATATTGATCCTATCAAAACCCATAGAGATAATAATCCAAATCATGATTAGGAAGAGATTATGAAAAACATAACAAGTACTTGATTAAAATTGAAATAAAATGTTTACAATATTAAGAACCCTAAAATAGGTAAAGGAAAAGCATAAGAAAAGAGATGATCTCTCAAAATAGGTCTAAAACAAGTATATAGTGGCTTTGGTCCGTAGTGGTAATTTTGTAAATAAGTTCAGGTCGGAGAGTCATGCATTGGACGTGAATATCGATCGTGTCCGGTCGATAGGCTTCCATCGAGTGTAGAGTATCGGATGTGGGGTGCTCGACGG
The DNA here is from genome assembly GCA_030180135.1 of Orychophragmus violaceus. Classification (NCBI taxonomy): domain Eukaryota; kingdom Viridiplantae; phylum Streptophyta; class Magnoliopsida; order Brassicales; family Brassicaceae; genus Orychophragmus; species Orychophragmus violaceus. The sequence continues at coordinate 9,771,463 of CM058229.1, read as the reverse complement.
ATTGGAGAATGGGCTTCACCGGCTGGATGTGTCCGATGGAAGAAAGTCTATGAAGTTACGAGGACTCGGAAGCTTCACGAGAGGAGAATGTTTCGAACGAGACTGGCCCGATGGTTTTGGGCCAATATATTCACATCCGACGTGCATGGGCGATGAGCAGTGTCCGATATATGCACATCGAGGATGGCATGCGGTCGATGGAGTAATTTTGTCTCGTGTGGGGGGGGATCCCCATGTAGGAGTTCTTACATGGCGTTACGTCAATGCATGGGAGAGGTGATTATTTTTTTGTCCACATCGATGGAATCATGAACTCTCTAGAACGATGATTTGTAAGTCCACATCTCCTAATCTCCGTGAACCTATAAATAATAATAAAACACTCACAAAGACATAAAGTATGCAAATCATAACTTTTAATACACTAAAGTTCCTAAATGCCAAAAGTCATAAGAAATTAACATGAAACAATGCAAATGATGCTATATTATAGAAAAATATGATGATAAAAATCCCTAAATTATATATCTACCACAAGGTTTTTAGTAACTCGCCTTATATCTTGTTATGAAACCCTAATCCATCTTTCGAGATATTTTGGTTTGTTGAATTTGATGATCACTGTGAATGAATTTTCAGTCTTGACGTTCTGCTCAGAAGACTCAGATATTGTAACACAAAGGGAGGTTGAGTATCATCCATAGTTTTGAAGAGCATGAGAAGATGTACCAATTGTTTTCTCATAATCAACCCCAATTTTTTTTTTTTGGAGTTTTTCTCAACTAATTCCCACATCTAACATTATTTTATTCATTGGTAATCTAAAAACTATATATTCATTGGTAATCTAAAAAACATAAATTTTATGTTTATTGAACTAAATTAGATATTGATTTAAACTATTTTAGATATTGTCTTTATTAGTATTAATTTCACTTAACGACAATTTACTATTAACTGTGACCAAAACGACATTATTCTCCACATCTTATTTTTTTTTAAATAACTATTTTATAATCAATAGGTTATGCATAGAAAGATGAATAGATTTGGAAGAGCTGGTTTAATTTTAAGGCGATTCTAATGTACTAGGCCATTAGAATTGTTTGTTCCAACCATGCTCTGATATATATGCTCAACTACTTTATATGTGTTTCAAGAGAATGAATTCAAATGAAACAAGTGAAGAGAATATATAAAAGTTTAAAGAAAAGCTAAGGATTTAAAAGTGAAATTTGATAATAATTTTTTTTTTTAACTTTTATACGGTGTCGTTTTGATTACCGTTAATTATAATAAACGTTGGTTAAGTGAAACAAATATTGACCATAAATACTATTTACTTTAGCTTGGTCAACATAAATTTGCATTATTTTATCATTATACTGCTATCGGAAATAGGATTGACTACGTATTCGAGCCATATCACATAGTTTCATAAAACTGTATAATTCTCCCAATCTAAGTCAAGCCGGTTTTTTAAGAAATTTATACTTTTAAGCTAAAAAGGGATAATTACTTTAATGACTCTAGGAACACAGTATATATACATAACACCTAACTCACAGCTGAAGCAAAAACAATAAAAGATTCACTAAGCAAAAACCCATTCTCCCATGATGAATACTTTACCTTGGGATCTCCTTGATGATATTTTCTTTAGATTAGATCCCAAATCCCTGGCGTTGATGCGATGCACGAATAGATCTATGGTAACTCATATATCCAAAGATTGTTTCAAAACCCAATACTTATCTCAGATGGGATCCAGTTTGCTTCACATCAGCAGGTATTAGTGGCTCTGCCACGTTGGGTAGGAGGGGGGCTTATGCCCCCAATGCTTTTTATTTTTTTTCATGAAAATTCTATATAATTTTATAATGCACCCTAAATTCTTAAACAAAATTAAAATTGCCCCCCTATGAAAAAATTATTTGCCTCCGCTGCTGGCAGGTATGGCTCCAAGTTACTCTGCTTCCACCCTTTCGGTGACTCAAGACCATTCCAAAGAAAAGGTCCGTTAGAGAGCTCGTGTTATATCCTCGGTTACTGTTCCGGTCTTCTCCTGATTTTCGTTGATGGATGTTTCTGTGTCGCCAATCCCCTCACGAAGGAGTTCCGATTCCTTGCTCGCTCTCAATCGCAAAGAACAAAGTGCGTTGGGTTCACGGTTGATCAAATCGATGGGAACACTCAGAGTTTCAAAGTCGTCTGCATAACCGAGTTCGAGCTTTCAAATCCATCTGAAACCATGTATCGATTCCAGATTTACGCCGGAGGTTCATGGAGGTTATCAAAAACCGAGATAACTTGCCTCTCAAGCGACCTCATGACTGATATGAAACCTGTTTACTTTCACGGATGTCTCTACTGGTTGAGAAACGACGGAAAGATCTTAACTTTCAATCCTGAAACAGAGCAAGCGCGACTGATTTCAATCACATTGGACCAGCAAGTGGGAACGAAACTCTTGCTTGGTGCCGGCGATACCAAACTGATGTTGTTATCAGGGACGGAGGAAGTCATTTATGTATATGCCCTCGAGAGTATCCTAACCGATCCTAAATGGATCCTGATTAGACGGATCATGAACGAGCCAGTGCACCAACGTATGCTCTCGGACTGGAACGTGGAGGCTTTCGACGGGAAGCGTTTACTGGTGAGGACGATGAATTTCGAAATAGATCATAGATTGATTTATGACTACGACTTGAGAACGAACAAGTGGGGAGTCGTGGTTTCGATTCCATTTTGGTGCGACGGAACTTGCAACTTTTATCAGTTCAAGCCGTCGTGGTCTTCTGTAATTGGACTTTGGGATCAGAAGCTCAATTCCAAATTGTTTAAATCCCAAAGCGTCACCTCTGTCAAGGATATTATGCAACTGATTAATAGTAATATGAGAACCTAAGTCCGTTGGATTATAGGGCGCTTTTTCTTCCATTTCTAAAATTTACTTCCAGTAATTTTAAAATTTGTTAAACTATGTAATCTTGTTACATTGGAAAAAGCTGGCATTTATAATATATTCAGATCTTCAATTTCATAATGTTAAACTTGAAGATATATTTGAAGAGGTTTGATTGGTAATTTGCAAAATGGCATAATTGTATTTTAAAAATATGATTTTACGAATATTGTGTTTAAACGAAAATTCACTATTTCACATGTTATTAATCAAATCAATGTAAAAAGGTTAATTGCACATATAATTTATCCAAAACTCAATTTTCTATTTTCTGTGTTTGGTCCAACCATGCTCTGACATATATGCTTAACTACTTTATATGTGTTTCAAGAGAATGAATTTAAATGAAACAAGTGAAGAGAAGATATAAAAAGTTAAAGAAAAGCTAAGGAAAACTAATCCATCGTGTCTCAAAGAGTTAGTACATTAAGAGCATAAACGCTCTCAGGCACGAGCTTCGAGACAGTTTTTGAACCTCCTGCCTTGTCACTTTCCCATCTCAACCACCCGGTTTTACTTTCCTGTTTTAGAAAGTTTCTTCTTTAAACCACCTCTGACTTTTTCTAAAACCGCGGCCACACCCCTCTTTTAGACCAAACTCACCGGTTCACCGGTCAATCTACCTCACCGGAGAGCCCTTACTCTCCTCTACAAGAATATCCCATGGAGACATCGACATGAGTACTCTGTTTCCTGGGATCTAGCTTCGTCTCCACAAGGTTGAGTCAAGGTTCTTCGCTTCAAACCTCCTAACTGTTTACTCTCAGAGTCGACTTTACTCCTCTCCTACTTTCTTTATCATGGCTCCACGCTTTTCTGCTGCTGAGAAAGGTAAAGATATCATATCTAACCCAGTTGAGAAACCTTACAAAAGAATCAGAGCCCCAGAGCTCGATACGTCTCATCTCATCAAGGAAAATGAGCTAACTCTCATTGGTCGTCTGACAAATCCAAGGGAACAACGAATGTGGGCTCTCCTCCCCACTCTACCAAAACTCTGGAACCTCCAAGGGACAGCAGAGGGTTCAGATCTGGGCCACAACTGTTTCCAGTTCCGCTTCAGTCTTGAAGAAGATCTCCAGAAGGTCCTTAAAAACAGACCATATCATTTTGACTGTTGGATGGTGATCTTGCAAAGATGGGAACCTGTCATCTCCTCCTCCTTCCCATCCCAAATCCCCTTCTGGATACGCCTGAAAGGTATACCACTACACTACTAGCATGAAAAAAATGATCTATAATATAGGTCTTGAGCTGGGTACACTTGAGGACTACGAAATCACCAAACTATCGGCCCGTATCCGAGTATCTGTGGATGGCCTAAAAGCCATAACAAAAGAAACAATAATAGAGTTTGCATCTGGGGAAGAAACCCTAGTTACACTTGAATATGAAGGCATGGAGAACCACTGCACTTGCTGCAACATGCTCACCCACCAATCTCGACACTACCCCCACTCCACAACTTCCCCACTGACTAACACAGTCACAAGCAAGACTTCCTCAAACCGGGAAAGGAAGAACAGGGAGCCATCCTACTATGGAAACTCTCAAAGAATCTCTGCTAACTACTATGGGAGGTCTCAGAACAATCCCCAGGAAAACTCTCAAAACTTCAGTGAGAGACTTGATAGACACGGTAGACCTTTTGGTGAGCGGGTCCCAACCCACACAAACAGAGCCCCACCACTCAAGAACAGGATAGTGCCTCCTTCCTACAGAACACAATCTTCCCAAAGAGGAGTTGAGAGATCCCCCTCCTACAATAATCGCTCCTTGATGCTCCCTAACATACCACAAGAGGCTACTTGTAAACAAACTTCTGCTTACAAGGTGCATCAAAAACCCCAACTACAATGGAGAGAAAGGGTACAGCCTAGTCCAGGGGAGAATCACAGGGGTGTAGAGTTTTTAAAATAACCACGCCAACCACTAGAGAGAAACTTGGCTGCTTCGGGTGTACCTACAACTGAAGAAGTCCTCTCTGAACTTCAGGAGGTCACAATACAATACATCAATTGTCTAGATCCTAGAGAAAGTGCAGCTAGAAGACTTAGAGTCCAACAAAGCGATGAACAAGGTATTATGGAAGAGACTGCTGCGGGAATTATTGCTTCGGCCACACAGAACCTACTCCAGGATCCTCTCTATCCGGATCCATCTCAAACCACCAAGCGGAGATCAATCCACACACAACAACCTCTCCTCCTCAGAAACTCTCCTGAAAGGGTCTCTCCGTCTTTAGCGCCATCAGCGTGCTCTGACACTGTTGCAAAGAAAAGAGGCACACCTCCAAAAGCAAAAAGCAACATCTCAGCCAGCCCTTGCAAATTTAAAGGGACAAATGCAAAACAGAGGAAATTGTCACTACTCAGAACTCCCCCAAGACGCACCTCTGGGGAAAAGGGCCAAGCATCTGGCACTACGCCCTCATCTCACCAATCTGCTACAGACGGTCATGGACCAAGCATAAGGCTAATCCATGCAATGGCAAAGAAAAAGGGGATTTTCATATCCCCAACCCTCATCTTCCTTAGCCATACTGAGCTGGAATTGTTGTGGCATGGGCAATCCCACAACAATCCAGCGTATAAGGAACATTCAACATGAATTGTTCCCAGACATTTTATTCCTCCAAGAAACAAAGAACCCTGATGCATTTGTCTTAAAGGAGCTCGACTGGTTAAAATATGAGTCCCACTTCTTAGTCTCACCCCATAGCCCTGGTAGAGGTGGACTGGCTCTATTCTGGAAACATGAAATCAAGCTTCAGATCCTGTCATCTTCACATAATCATATTGATACCCTGATCACTTATAAAAAAGATAGTTTCAACACTACCTTTGTCTATGGAGAACCAGACCACTCAAAACGCTCTTACTTTTGGAATCTCCTATCATCCCTGGCCCCTACAGATGGTTACCCTTGGTTACTTACAGGGGATTTTAATGAAATTCTTAATAACCAAGAAAAATCAGGAGGAAGGGACAGAGCAGAAAGCACCTTTGCAAACTTCCACGCTTTTCTAGCAACACAAGATCTCTTTGATCTGCAACACACTGGGAACTTTCTCTCATGGAGGGGAAAGAGGCATAATCACTTGGTTCACTGTCGCTTGGATAGATCAATCTCAAACAGTGTCTGGTATGACCTCTTCCCAGCAGGTCGATGTCACTACATGCACTTTGAAGGGTCGGACCACAGACCAATCCTTTCTATCTTTGACCCTTCAAAAAGAAAGAACAAAACATTATTCAGATATGATAGAAGACTCAGAAATGTTGATGAAGTCTCCATTCTAGTTGTTGATACCTGGAACTCAAACTCCAACCTGACAGTGGAAGAACGACTCTCAAAATGCCGCAGGGCTATTTCCACCTGGAGTAGAGAGAAATACATCAACAGCAGAAAACTTATTGAGGAACTAAAGCTACAACTAGATGCACCTATGCCAAGCACCTGCACGTAGGATATTGTGGCTGCTAACATTAACAGACAACTACTTATGGCCAACAAACAGGAAGAAGAATTTTGGAAACAGAGAAGCAGGCAACTCTGGCTTACTCTATGGGATAAAAATATTGGCTACTTTCATGCTATAGCTAAAGGCAGACACGCACGTAACAGCCTATCAGTCATCCAGAACTCAAATGGAGAATCAGTATATGAAGAAGACCAGATAGCTACAGAGATAACTAATTTCTACACAAACCTATTCACCTCTTCAAATACCGAGGATCCTGAAGTGGTAAACCGAGCAATTAAACCATGTATCTCTGCAAAAACCAATGAGGCTCTAATAGAAGTTCCAACTCCAAATGAGATCAAAAGAGCTCTCTTTGAGATCCATCCCGACAAAGCGCCTGGCCCGGACGGTTTCTCAGCCAGCTTCTTCCAATCCAACTGGAAGGCAGTAGGTACTGATGTAGTATCTGAAATCACAAACTTCTTCTCTTAAAAGGACCTGCCAAGTATCTCAAACAATACCCATGTTAGGCTCATCCCAAAAATTCAAAGTCCGCAACTGGTTTCAGATTACAGACCTATAGCACTCTGCAGTGTCTATTACAAAATCATCTCAAAGATTATCACTATCAGGCTAAAGTCGACTCTGGAAGGGATAATATCTGAAAACCAATATGCCTTCATACCTGGTAGAGCCATATCCGACAATGTGATGATCACCCACGAAATTCTCCATTTCCTCAAGATCTCAAAAGCCAAAAAGCAATGCTCCATGGCTGTAAAAACAGACATGAGCAAGGCTTATGATCGACTGGAATGGCCCTTTATACAATCTGTTTTAAAAAGATTGGGTTTTCACCCTCAGTTGATTACATGGATCATGTGGTGTGTATCAACAGTTACATATTCCTTTCTCATCAATGATTATGTCTATGGAAATGTAGTCCCACGGAGAGGCATCCGCCAGGGCGACCCCCTCTCGCCATATCTGTTTATCCTCTGTGGGGAGGTACTCTCTGGTTTATGCAAAAGAGCACAAGAACAAGGTCATCTATCTGGTTTGAGAATAGCCAGGAAAAGTCCAAGAATAAATCACCTTTTATTCGCTGACGATACCATGTTCTTCCTCAAAGCAAACTCTGAGAGCTGCCAAGCACTTATGGATATTCTACGGCAGTATGAATCTACATCAGGACAGATGATTAATTCAAGTAAGTCATCCATCACTTTCTCATCAAAAACACCAAGGGCAGTCAAAGATATAGCAAAGAATATTATGGGAATCTCAAAAGAAGGGGGCATAGGAAAATACCTCCGCCTACCTGAGCACTTCGGCAGGAAGAAAAAGACCTCTTCACCTCCATAGTAGAACGCATAAAGAGGAAAGCTGTGAGCTTGTCTTCCATACACATATCTCCTGCGGGCAAGCTCACTATGTTGAAGTAAGTTCTCAGTGCAATCCCCACTTATGCAATGACTTGCTTCCTGCTGCCTCTAAGCCTGTGAAAACGAGTTCAGTCAGCCTTAACACGCTTCTGGTGGGATGAAAGTGAATCAAAAAAGAAAATGTGCTGGATCTCTTGGCAAAAACTTACAAGATCTAAAAGAGATGGAGGGCTAGGCATAAGAGATATTCAGCATTTCAATATTGCACTACTGGCCAAAATCTCCTGGCGAGTATTAACTCGTCCATATAGCCTCCTATCTCGCATACTGAAAGGGAAATACTGTCACAGCAATAGCTTCCTCAGAGTCAATGCATCACCTTCCTGCTCACACGGATGGAGAAGCATCCTAGCTGGAAGAGACCTGCTAAACCTACACCTAGGTAAAGCTATCGGAAATGGAAACTCAACAAAGGTGTGGACAGACTTTTGGATCTCTACCTCACAACAAATAAGACCTTATGGTCCAATCCAGGAAATCCACCAAGATTTAAGAGTCTCGGACCTCCTAAATAGAGGCTCCCCGACCTGGAATACAGAACTGATTGATTCCTTGCTACCGGAGCACAAACAAGAGATCTTGTGCCTAAAACCAAGCTCCCTTGGAATGGAAGACTCCTACTTCTGGTACCTGGAAAAGAATGGATGTTATTCTACCAAGTCTGGTTACTTTGCATCAATGCAACATGAAACCCCATCATGAAGAAATTCAAAATCAGAATGGAATAGATTGGCAGAAACTTATCTGGTCAGGTATTTTTTCTCCAAAATTGAAACTATTTCTCTGGAAACTTCTGCAAGGAGCACTCCCCGTGGGTGAGAACCTCCGGAAAAGAGGAGTTCAAGCTGAGTCTAAATGCAAAAGATGTAATGAGGAGGAAACCACTTCCCACCTCTTCCTCCATTTCCAATATGCACAACAAATCTGGAGAACAGCGCCAACAAATTCCATTATCCAGTCGCATTTATACAACTCGGTGGCGGACTTCATTACAGCGACAAAAGCTATAAGCTGCCTACCTCCTTCGGGAGTCTCAGGTGATGTTATCCCATGAATCCTATGGAATTTTTGGACTGCGCGAAACACTCCTCTTTGAGGATCGACACTTAACAACTGAAGATACTCTCACTAGAAGCATGTCAAGTGCGAGAGAATGGCAAAGTGCCCAATTGTTGGATCAGACTTCAAACTCATCTAAGGTTCAATTACAAAACCAACAGATTTCTACAGATCAATTAATTCCAGGTACCGTTACCTGCAACACTGACGCGGCGTGGCGAAAGGAATCGAAGCTATCTGGTCTCAGATGGATCTTCGATGAACACGATCCTCAATCCAGCAAACAAGGATCCCTTATCCAATCATCAGTCTCTTCGGTCCTAACTGCAGAAGCCCTGGCGATTCGATCCGCCTTAACTTATGTCGCTTCAATCGGTTACCCAAACCTCTGGCTCCGGTCAGATTGTCAAGAGCTCATCCGAGCTATCAACTCGAATACACGTCCGGCGGACGGTATCCTCTCCGACATCGAGTCCATCAAAGCTTCTTTCCACTCTATCTTCTTCTCGTACGTCCCAAGATCCCGAAATGGGCTTGCGGATCAAATTGCAAAAACTTCTCTCCTTTGTAATGTTGGGCCTGGGGCCTAAAACCTTTTTATCCTAATATATTTGGTGATAAAAAAAAAGCTAAAGATTTAAAAGTGAAATTTGAGATTTTTTCATTTTTATACGGGTCGTTTTGATGACTATTAATTATAATAAATGTTGGTTCAATGAAAACAAATATTTACCATAAATACTATTACTTTAGCTTGGTCAACATAAATTTGCATGATTTTATCATTATTACTGCTATCGGAAATAAGATTGACTACGTATTGGAGCCATAGCACATAGTTTCATAAAACCGTAAAATTCTCCGGATCTAAGTCAAGCCGGTTTTTTAAGAAATTTATACTTTTAAGCTAAAAAAGGATAATTACTTTAATGACTGTTTTTGTTTTCCAAATAGACTTTCTTATAGGAACACAGTATATATACATAACACCTAACTCACAGCTGAAGCAAAAACAATAAAAGATTCACTAAGCAAAACCCATTTCTCCCATAATGAATACTTTACCTTGGGATCTCCTTGATGATATTTTCTTTAGATTAAATCCCAAATCCCTGGCGATGATGCGATGCACGAATAGATTTATGGTAACTCATATATCCAACGACTATTTCAAAACCCAATACTTATCTCAGATGGGATCCAGTTTGCTTCACATCAGCAGGTATCGTTGGGTAGGAGAGGGGGGCTTATGCCCCCAATGCTATTTTATTTTTTTCATGAAAATTTTATATAATTTTATAATGCACCCTAAATTCTTAATAGTTATATCCCTAATTTCTTAATCAAAATTAAAATTGCCCCCTATGAAAAAATTATTTGCCTCCGTTGCTGGCAGGTATGGATCCAAGTTACTCTGCTTCCACCCTTTCGGTGACTCAAGACCATTCCAAAGAAAAGGTCCGTTAGAGAGCTCGTGTCATATCCTCGGTTACTGTTCCGGTCTTCTCCTGATTTTCGTTGATGGATGTTTCTGTGTCGCCAATCCCCTCACGAAGGAGTTCCGATTCCTTGCTCGCTCTCAATCGCAAAGAACAAAGTGCGTTGGGTTCACGGTTGATCAAATCGATGGGAACACTCAGAGTTTCAAAGTCGTCTGCATAACCGAGTTCGAGCTTTCAAATCCATCTGAAACCATGTATCGATTCCAGATTTACGCCGGAGGTTCATGGAGGTTATCAAAAACCGAGATTACTTGCCTCTCAAGCGACCTCATGACTGATATGAAACCTGTTTACTTTCACGGATGTCTCTACTGGTTGAGAAACGATGGAAAGATCTTAACTTTCAATCCCAAAACAGAGCAAGCGCGACTGATTCCGATCACAATGGACCAGCAACTGGGAACGCAACTCTTGCTCGGTGCCGGCGATAACAAACTGATGTTGTTATCAGCGACGGAGGAAGTTATTTATGTATATGCCCTCGAGAATATCCTAACCGATCCTAAATGGATCCTGACTAGACGGATCATGAACGAGCCGGTGCACCAACGTATGCTCTCGGACTGGAACGTGGAGGCTTTCGACGGAAAGCGTTTAGTGTTGAGGACGATGCATTTCGAAATAGATCATCGACTGATTTATGACTACGACTTGAGAACGAACAAGTGGGGAGTCGTGGGTTCGCTTCCATTGTGGTGCGACGGAACTCGCAACTTTTATCAGTTCAAGCCGTCGTGGTCTTCTGTAATCGAACTACGGGATCATAAGAAAGAGCTCAAGTCCAAATTGTTTAAATCCCAAAGCGTCACCTCTGTCAAGGATATTATGCAACTGATTAATAGTAATATGAGAATCTAAAGTGAAGAGGGCGCTTTTTCTTCGATTTCTAAAATTTACTTCCAGTAATTTTAAAATTTGTTAACTATGTAATCTTGTTACATTGGAAAAAGCTGGCATTTATAATATATTCAGATCTTCAATTTCATGGTGTCAAACTTAAAGATATAATTTGAAGAGGCTTGATTGGTAATTTACGAAATGACTAAACTATATTTAAAAATGCGATTTTACAAGTATTATGTTTAAACGAAATTCTGCCACTCCATGTGCATGTTATTAATCTAATCAATGTAAAAAGGTTAATTGCACAAATACTTTATCTAAAACTTAATTTTTTATTCTATGTGTGTTTAATATATAAGTTGTTTTGAATTTTCTTTTTGTTTCACAATATAAAATGTTCTCATTTTTAGTTATTTTTTAGTTTTATTTAAAACTATTTAACTAATAATATTTTATTATTTATTTATGATTGGTTAAACTATTTTTAATTATATTTTCTGGAAAAAAAAATGTTTCTTAATTTTTGAACTTTTAAACAAAACTACTTATATATTGAAACAAAAAAGAGTATTTAATATTTTTGTATATATTTTAAAGCAAAAGTTTGCTTTTTCACATTTTTCTATTTCACAATATTTTTTTGGATGAAACCGCCTATTTAAACACAAATTCATAATTTCGCAATTTACCGATCAAAACCTAACTTGTCTCCAACTAGTAAAAGAATTATCCTCATTTTTTGAAGTGTTCAATTCCTACACTTACGGATTAAATTTGCTTATACGATTTTAAGAATGAATCAATGACCTTAATATATTGAACGAGAAGAAGAAGAAACTTTTCCTCCACAAACATATGCCGTTTAAATCTGAGACCGATCAAATGATTCCAATTTCCACAGTACGATATGAAAAAACAAATCAAATAGCTTACAGCACACGCAAACAAGAATCGAAATATACAATATATACCCAGAAAAAAAACTGGATGCTATTAACAAGTAATCCCCTTCAAAACCCACAAAAGTTTCAAAATCACTAAAACTCACTGAAGATATTAAAAGAGATCTCCCCTATGCCATGTTTGGGAATATACCTGAGAAGTTTGGGATCTTATCGATGTGTCTCAACGCGTTCTCAGCGATCTGTCGCGTTCTGAAATCACCGTTTTGGAAAGCGTCCACAAGCGTAGCACTCACGTTTGGTTCTTGTGCGACTTCTTTTGCTATGTCTTCAATCCGCAAGATCCTTTCCACCACCCAAACCGCTCTCCTCGTCAGCTTCTCTGTTCGGTTATCAGTCAGAACGTTGAGTATATGCCGTATCCCATCCGCTTTATCAAGTATCTTGATCCCGTTCTCTACATCTAACCCATCTTCTAATAAGCTGGAAAGAGCTGCAAGCGAGGCCTCGATCACTTGATCATTTTCATGGTCCAATAGAGCCACTAGTTTCTCCACAGCTTCTCCTTCGACGAGGCAAAATGTTTCTCTTAACGAACATATTCCCTGGTGGATCTTGCACAGACCGGTTACAACTGGCGGTTTGCTCATACATGAAAAGATGGAGCCACAGTAGTTTGGAGGAGGCAGGTCGGGCATCCGTGACTGGTTTATAGACTCGAGTGAAAGATTCTCTAAAGCCATGGCAGAAACCATCTGTATCTTATCTTGACCGTTGGACTGAAGCAGATGAATGAAGAGCGAAGCAACATTGTACTCACGGCAAAAGTTAACGGCCCGAGGCTCATTGTTGAATGCAAAAGTAATCCTAGCAAGTATACGCACAAGCCCTTCTTGGAAATTTCTCTCAAACCGCATTCCTCTGACTTCCCCTTGGCGGATTCCAATCAATTTGGAGATGATATTCTCAAAAGCACCAACTCCTAACATTTCCCGAGTAAGAGCCAAATCCCTCTCTGGCAGTTCAGCCAAGAGCCCAGCGGCTGCAGCCTGTTCTTCAGAGATTGGTGTATTCTCTGAGATGATAGCAACAAGGCTCCCTAGTTGTCCAGCAGTGCCACGTAAAGCCTCGGCTAGTTCTTCACTCATGAATGGGGAAAGGTTATGAAGAAGCTTTACGCAAGCCAAACGCAAATCATCATTTTCTCGGACCTCTACAAACTGAACCAAACTGATGACTGCACCGGAGGTTTTAATCGCAGAGACAACATGTATGACTGTTCTCGGACAGCTGGTGAGTCCAACAAGAACCTCCAACAGCTTGCACTGGATCGCACGAGGCTGGCCCGATGGTTTTGGGCTGATATATGCACATCAGACGTGCATGGGCGATGAGCAGTGTCCGATATATGCACATCGGGGACGGCGTGCAGTCGATGGAGTAATTTTGTCTCGTGGGGGGGAGGGGGGGGGGGGGGGGAAATCCCCAGGTAGGAGTTCTTACATGGCGTTACGTCGATGCATGGGAGAGGTGATTATTTTTAAGTGCACATCGATGGAATCATGAACGCTCTAGAACGGTGATTTGTAATTCCACATCTCCTAATCTCCGAGAACCTATAAATAATAATAAAACACTCACAAAGACATAAAGTATGCAAATCATAACTTTTAATACACTTAAGTTCCTAAATGCCAAAAGTCATAAGAAATTAACATGAAACAATGCAAATGATGCTATATTATAGAAAATATGATGATAAAAACCCCTAAATTATATATCTACCACGCGGTTTTTAGTAACTCGCCTTATATCTTGTTATGAAACCCTATATAGAAGCTCTTCGAAGCTAGTCCATCTTTTGAGATATTTTGGTCTGTTGAATTTGATGATCATTGTGAATGAATTTTCAGTCTTGACGCTCTGCTCAGAAGACTCAGATATTGTATCGCAGAGGAAGGTTGAGTATCATCCATAGTTTTGAAGAGCAGGAGAAGATGCACCAATTTTTTCTCAAAATCAACTCCAATTTTTTGGAGTTTTTCTCAACTACTTCCCACATCTAACATTATTTTATTCATTGGTAATCTAAAAACTATATATTCATTGGTAATCTAAAAAACATAATTTTATGTTTATTAAACTAAATTAGATATTGATTTAAACTATTTTAGATATTGTCTTTATTAGTATTAATTTCACTTAACGACAGTTTACTATTAACGGTGACCAAAATGACATTATTCTCCACATCTTATTTTTTTTTTAAATAACTATTTTATAATCAATAGATTATGCAAGATGCATAGATTTGGAATAGTTGGTTTAATTTTAAGGCGATTCTAATGTACTAGGCCATTAGAATTGTTTAGTCCAACCATGCTCTGACATATATGCTTAACTACTTTATATGTGTTTCAAGAGAATGAATTTAAATGAAACAAGTGAAGAGAAGATATAAAAAGTTAAAGAAAATCTAAGGAAAACTAATCCATCGTGTCTCAAAGAGTTAGTACATTAAGAGCATAAACTCTCCCAGGCACGAGCTTCGAGACAGTTTTTGAACCTCCTGCCTTGTCACTTTCCCATCTCAACCACCCGGTTTTACTTTCCTGTTTTAGAAAGTTTCTTCTTGAAACCACCTCTGACTTTTTCTAAAACTGCGGCCACACCCCTCTTTTAGACCAAACTCACCGGTTCACCGGTCAATCTACCTCACCGGAGAGCCCTTACTCTCCTCTACAAGAATATCCCATGGAAACATCGACATGAGTACTCTGTTTCCTGGGATCTAGCTTCGTCTCCACAAGGTTGAGTCAAGGTTCTTCGCTTCAAACCTCCTAACTGTTTACTCTCAGAGTCGACTTTACTCCTCTCCTACTTTCTTTATCATGGCTCCACGCTTTTCTGCTGCTGAGAAAGGTAAAGATATCATATCTAACCCAGTTGAGAAACCTTACAAGAGAATCAGAGCCCC
This sequence comes from Orychophragmus violaceus, assembly GCA_030180135.1. NCBI lineage: Eukaryota > Viridiplantae > Streptophyta > Magnoliopsida > Brassicales > Brassicaceae > Orychophragmus > Orychophragmus violaceus. The sequence continues at coordinate 9,756,301 of CM058229.1, read as the reverse complement.
AGAGCTCGATACGTCTCATCTCATCAAGGAAATGAGCTAACTCTCATTGGTCGTCTGACAAATCCAAGGGAACAACGAATGTGGGCTCTCCTCCCCACTCTACCAAAACTCTGGAACCTCCAAGGGACAGCAGAGGGTTCAGATCTGGGCCACAACTGTTTCCAGTTCCGCTTCAGCCTTGAAGAAGATCTCCAGAAGGTCCTCAAAAACAGACCATATCATTTTGACTGCTGGATGGTGATCTTGCAAAGATGGGAACCTGTCATCTCCTCCTCCTTCCCATCCCAAATCCCCTTCTGGATACGCCTGAAAGGTATACCACTACACTACTGGCATGAAAAAATGATTTATAATATAGGTCTTGAGCTGGGTACACTTGAGGACTACGAAATCACCAAACTATCGGCCCTTATCCGAATATATGTGGATGGCCTAAAAGCCATAACAAAAGAAACAATAATAGAGTTTGCATTTGGGGAAGAAACCCTAGTTACACTTGAATATGAAGGCCTGGAGAACCACTGCACTTGCTGCAACATGCTCACCCACCAATCTCGACACTGCCCCCACTCCACAACTTCCCCACTGACTAACACAGTCACAAGCAAGACTTCCTCATACCGGGAAAGGAAGAACAGGGAGCCATCCTACTATGGAAACTCTCAAAGAATCTCTGCTAACTACTATGGGAGGTCTCAGAACAATCCCCAGGAAAACTCTCAAAACTTCAGTGAGAGACTTGACAGACACGGTAGACCTTTTGGTGAACGGGTCCCAACCCACACAAACAGAGCCCCACCACTCAAGAACAGGATAGTGCCTCCTTCCTACAGAACACAATCTTCCCAAAGAGGAGTTGAGAGATCCCCCTCCTACAATAATCGTTCCTTGATGCTCCCTAACATACCACAAGAGGCTACTTGTAAACAACCTTATGCTTACAAGGTGCATCAAAAACCCCAACTACAATGGAGAGAAAGGGTACAGCCTAGTCCAGGGGAGAATCACAGGGGTGTAGAGTTTTTAAAAGAACCACGCCAACCACTAGAGAGAAACTTGGCTGCTTGTGATTTCCCAGCTCCAATGGGTGTACATACAACTGAAGAAGTCCTCTCTGAACTTCAGGAGGTCACAATACAATACATCAACTGTCCAGTACCTAGAGAAAGTGCAGCTAGAAGACTTAGAGTCCAATAAAGCGATGAACAAGGTATTATGGAAGAGACTGTTGCGGGAATTATTGCTGCGGCCACACAGAACCTACTCCAGGATCCTCTCTATCCGGATCCATCTCAAACTACCAAGCGGAGATCAATCCACACACAACAACCTCTCCTCCTCAGAAACTCTCCTGAAAGGGTCTCTCCGTCTTTAGCGCCATCAGCGTGCTTTGACACTGTTGCAAAGAAAAGAGGCAGACCTCCAAAAGAAAAAAGCAACATCTCAGCCAGCCCTTACAAATTTAAAGGGACAAATGCAAAACAGAGGAAATTTTCACAACTCAGAACTCCCCCAAGACGCACCTCTGGGGAAAAGGGCCAAGCATCTGGCACTACGCCCTCATCTCACCAATTTGCTACAGACGGTCATGGACCAAGCATAAGGCTAATCCCTGCAATGGCAAAGAAAAAAGGGGATTTTCAGATCCCCAACCATCATCTTCCTTAGCCATACTGAGCTAGAATTGTTGTGGCCTGGGCAATCCCACAACAATCCAGCGTATAAGGAACATTCAACATGAATTGTTCCCAGACATTTTATTCCTCCAAGAAACAAAGAACCCTGATGCATTTGTCTTAAAGGAGCTCGACTGGTTAAAATATGAGTCCCACTTCTTAGTCTCACCCCATAGCCCTGGTGGAGGTGGACTGCCTCTATTCTGGAAACAGGTAATCAAGGTTCAGATCCTGTCATCTTCACATAATCATATTGATACCCTGATCACTTATAAAAAAGATAGTTTCAACACTACCTTTGTCTATGGAGAACAAGACCACTCAAAACGCTCTTACTTTTGGAATCTCCTATCATCCCTGTGTTGGGAATGTCCTGAAATCTACTGTACTTGCTCTTAGTGAAAGTCGTATAGTCGAGATGAGACAATCACATAACACTAGGTAGTCATAACGCTTTGCTAGAAGCCACTTATGATCAATGAGTTGAGAACTCATTGCTAGTGTTATATGATCCTACAGGGTCACACACCTAAGCAAACTGGGCGTTAAAGACGAGGTTGATCATTAATGTAATGATCCAAGTGAATGCATATATGATATGCATTCGATATCAATGTTCTGGGGAGTGTCGATCGTTGCAGTAAGTGCATCGATCGATGCACTCGCGGATTAATCAGATTAATTCGGTTTAATCGTTGGTTAATTCCGTTGTGGTTTAAGCCGACATATATAAGATATATGGTCGACCTAAACTCGTCCCTAACCTAATACACAGCCACCAGAACACAGAAACAGACCTCTCTGGAGATCAGATCTCTGTAAGGCACTAGCATCCCTGCGGTCCAGTTTGTGTGCGTGTGGATACTAGTAGAGGCGCATCACTTGAGGCGCTTCGTGATCTCGATTATCTGAAAACACTTCCGCTGCATATTCATCAGGTAATCTCGAGATCTGATAGATTCAATTACATGAACCTTAGATCCTAGGCTCGGAATTCAGACTAGGGTTGCTAATCCTGATTAGAACTGCTAGAAATTCCTACAGTGGTATCAGAGCTTTAGGGTTCCATTGAATCTGTAGCATGATGATTAGATTAGTTGAATCTAGATCTTTGTATAATTGATACAAGCATGCTAAAACTCGTTTTGATCAAAGTAACCTAGTTTAGGGTTTTGTTCGAAAACGCTTTATGGTTTTTCGCATAGTGTCGATCGTTGTCAATCGGGAATCGATCGACACAGAGCGAAAACCCGAATAAATTTAGGGATTTTCGCATGGTGTCGATCGTTGCCAATCCGGCAACGATCGATGCAGGGCGAAAACCCGAATAAACCTAGTTTTCGCCTAGTGTCGATCGATGCAATTGTTGCATCGATCGACACAGCCTCGCAAGATTGTTGGATCGGTTCAATTGGATTGGACCGGTTATCGAGCTTGGTTAATAATGGTCGAACACTGTGAATGGTTTAAATGCGATTGGTCTGATTAGGTTGGCATCGACCGATGCTAATGTAGCATCGATCGACGCTGACCGGTATTCAAAACCGGATCAATTGGATTGATCGGTTATCGCAGATTAATTAATTATAAGAATTAAAACATAGTAAAACTGAACGTTTTAAATGGTTCCGTTCCTCAACCAAATATCAAGTGATACTTGATGTCTTTCCAATCTTGTCAACTGTCAAGACTCATTTCATTGTACGATAGGCTTGCAGTGCAAGGTATCAACAATTACATGAGTAAGGCAGGAAGTAATCGTGTTAATGGGCTTGCAGTGCAAGACATCAACAATTACATGACTGAATAGATTGGTTTGCTTGACTGGGCTATCAAAATCGTTTTGGGCCCAGAGACATCAGGTGGATTGGACATGAGATGTCGATCCACAACCAAGAGTTATATTGGATATAACTAGCAAAGTCGTTGCTTACCTAGATAGCTAAATTTGGGTGATAGCCAGTGGCTCACTCAAGTTTAGTGAAGTATGGATCTTGGAGCGTTATATTCATCTGAGGAAACATTGTTTTGAATATAATGCGAGTTTTCTTAAAAGTTAAGATTTCTCATTTCTTGAACATCATAACTAAACTTTTTCTTTTCTATGTTCTCAGCTATGGCTACTACTCATAATAATTCTTTCTCCCTGCGATCCGTCCTTGAGAAGGAAAAGTTAAATGGATCGAATTTTCTCGAATGGTATCGGAACTTGAGAATTGTTCTCAAGCAGGAGAAGCGGGACTATGTCCTTGAAAATGTTCTCCCTGAAAAACCGAGATCCAATGCTGCACATGCAGAAAGGAGTGCTTGGGACAAGCATTCCAATGATGTGGTCGATGTGAATTGTCTCATGTTGGCTACCATGAACTCGGACTTGCAGAAGCAATACGAGAACGTGGAGTCGCCAGTGGAGATGATTACTAGCCTGAAAAGCATGTTTCAGGAGCAAGCACGAACTGAGAGATACCAGACGGTTAAATCTCTCATTGAATGCAAGCTATCAAAGGACAGTCCGGTCAGTCCTCATGTCATTAAGATGATGGGTTATATTGATAACCTGGGGAGACTGGATTGTCCCATTAGCCAAGAGTTGGCTACTGACATCATTCTGCAGTCACTGCCGTCAAGTTATGATCAGTTTGTTATGAACTATAACATGAACAACTTGACGAAGACGTTGACTGAACTGCATGGCATGCTCAAGACAGCTGAGCCTAATATCAAGAAGGGCACTCCTAATGTACTTATGGTACAAGGGGGTAAGAAGTTTAAGAAACTTGGCAAAGGCAAGGGAAAGGGCAAGGCAGTCCCGGTTGAGAACCAGGACACGCCTGCGCCAGCCCCGAAGCCCAAGCCGGGCCCATCTGAGACTGATAAGTGCCATTACTGTAAAGAGCCTGGGCATTGGAAGAGAAATTGCAACAAATTCTTGGAAGAGAAGAAGAAGAAGAAGAAGACTTTCGAGACTTCATCTTTAGGTATTTATGTTATAGAAGTAAATGTTACCACTTCTGGTTCTACTTCTTGGGTATTGGATACCGGCTGTGGTGCTCATATTTGTACAAATATGCAGGGCCTAAGCAACAGTAGGACGTTGGAAAAGGGACAAGTGGACCTGCGTGTGGGGAATGGAGAAAGAGTTGCTGCATTAGCCGTAGGAACATTTAACTTGTCTTTACCTTCTGGTTTGGTTTTAGAACTTCATAATTGCTACTATGTACCTGCTATAAGCAGAAATATTATTTCTATTCCTGTTTTGGATTTGGAAGGATATCAGTTTTCAATTAAGAATAAATGTTGTTCTTTTGATTACAATGATATGTATTATGGTAGCAGCCCATTAGAGAATGGGCTTTATGTTCTAAACCAAAGCACAGAAATCTATAACATTAACACCAAGAGATTCAAATCAAATGACACGAATCAGACTTTTCTATGGCATTGTCGTTTGGGCCACATAAACGAGAAACGGATTCAAAAGCTCCATAGTGATGGGCTTTTGGGCTCATTTGATTATGAATCATGTGAGAAATGTGAATCTTGTTTACTAGGCAAAATGACTAAGGCCCCTTTCAACAAATCAAACGAAAGGGCCAGTGACCTGTTGGGCCTTATACATACAGATGTATGCGGCCCAATGAGCACAAGTGCCAGAGGAAATTTTCGATACTTCATTACCTTCACTGATGATTTCAGCAGTTATGGCTATGTCTATTTAATGAGACACAAGTCGGAATCCTTTGAAAAGTTCAAAGAGTTCCAAAATGAAGTACAGAATCAACTTGGCAAAAGTATTAAGGCTCTTCGATCATATCGTGGAGGAGAATACTTAAGCCAAGAATTCAGTGATCATTTGAGAGATTGTGGAATTGTTTCACAACTCACTCCTCCTGGAACACCACAATGGAATGGCGTGTCTGAGAGGAGGAATCGGACTTTATTAGATATGGTTCGATCAATGATGAGTCTCTCAACTCTTCCATTATCCTTTTGGGGATACGCTCTAGAAACGTCTGCGTTTACACTAAATAGGGTTCCGTCAAAATCAGTTGCAAAGACACCACATGAGATGTGGACTGGAAATGTTCCGAATGTGTCTTTCCTGAAGATTTGGGGTTGTGAAGCTTATGTTAAGAGATTAATTACAGATAAGCTCGAGCCCAAATCTGATAAATGCTACTTCGTTGGTTATCCTAAGGAAACCAAGGCATACTACTTTTACAACCAATCCGAGAACAAAGTGCTTGTTGCTCGGAACTGCGTTTTTCTTGAGAGAGAGTTTCTTTCCAAGAGAAACAGTGGGAGTAAAGTACAACTCGAAGAAGTTCGAGAACCGCAGGAAAATGCTCAACCCGTAGAGGAAGAGCAACAGTTGGATCTACAAAGAGTTGTAGAGACGGCGCCTGTGGAGCCTGAAATTCGCCGATCCGAAAGGATCCGTCACGAACCCGAGAGATATGGATTTCTCGTAACCAATTGTCATGATTTGTTAATCATTGACAGTGACGAACCAGCGAATTTCGAAGAAGCAATGATGAGCCCTGACTCCGCAAAGTGGCTAAAAGCCGCTGAATCCGAAATGGGATCCATGACACAGAACCAAGTATGGACTTTGGTTGATTTACCCGATGGTGCAAGACCCATTGAGTGTAAATGGATTTTCAAGAAGAAAATTGATGTGGATGGAAATATTCAGATATATAAAGCAAGGCTAGTGGCAAAAGGTTTCAAACAAATTCATGGTATTGACTATAGTGAAACCTATTCACCTGTCGCCATTCTTAAATCCATTCGGATTCTCCTAGCAACAGCTGCTCATTATGATTATGAGATCTGGCAAATGGACGTGAAAACAGCTTTCCTTAATGGAATTCTGGAAGAGGATGTGTACATGACACAACCCGAAGGTTTCATCGATCCAAATGCAGCTAGGAAAGTATGCAAACTTCATCGATCCATTTATGGATTGAAGCAAGCATCTCGGAGTTGGAATCTTCGTTTTAATGAAGCGGTCAAAAAGTTTGATTTCATCAGAAGCGAAGAAGAACCATGTGTTTACAAGAAGACCAGTGGGAGCGCAGTTGCATTTCTCGTGTTGTATGTAGATGACATACTTCTTCTCGGAAATGACGTTCCGTTGTTACAGTCTGTTAAGACTTGGCTCGGAAGTTGTTTTTCAATGAAAGACATGGGAGAAGCCGCATATATTCTTGGAATAAGAATCTATAGAGATAGATCAAACAAGTTGATTGGACTGTGTCAAGACACTTATATCGATAAGGTCTTACACAGGTTCAGAATGCAATATTTCAAGAAGGGCTTCATACCAATGTCTTATGGCATAAGTCTCAGCAAGAAGCAGTGTCCTGAGACACCTGCTGAGCGAGATCGCATGAGTCGGATTCCCTATGCCTCGGCGTTGGGATCCATCATGTATGTCATGCTCTGTACTCGTCCAGATGTTGCTTGTGCTTTAAGCATGACGAGTAGATACCAATCGGATCCAGGTGAAAGTCACTGGACAGCAGTCAAGAATATTCTGAAGTATTTGAGAAATACTAAGGATAAATTCTTGGTGTATGGAGGAAGTGATGAGCTGGTAGTAAGTGGTTTCACAGACGCAAGTTTTCAGACAGACCAAGATGATTTCCGATCGCAATCTGGTTACATCTTATGCCTGAATGGCGGTGCAGTAAGCTGGAAGAGTTCCAAGCAGGACACTGTAGCAGATTCCACAACTGAAGCTGAGTACCTCGCTGCTTCTGAAGCGGCAAAGGAGGCTGTTTGGATCAAGAAGTTCATCACTGAACTTGGTGTGATTCCTAGCATTTCTGAGCCAGTGGCTTTGTATTGTGACAACAATGGAGCCATTGCGCAAGCAAAGGAACCTAGATCACACCAGAAATCCAAACACATAGAAAGGCGATATCACCTTATCTGTGATATTGTGAATAGAGGAGATGTGAAGATCAGCAGAGTCCCGACGGATGAGAATGTTGCTGATCCACTGACCAAGCCTCTCCCAAGGCCTAAGCATGAGTTTCATACAACTGCTGTAGGCATTAGATTTCTTAAGATATGATCTTGATTTCAGTGGGAGTTGTATTTGTTTTAGTTATGACATGATGTTCACAAAGACATAATAGTTATGTTATTTTAATGAAATTGTTTCAGCATTATTTAATTGTGTTAATTAAATATATATATATATTGTCCCAAAGTAATTTATGACATTTTATAGGCCATCAAGTATGTGACTTGATCATGAAACCCTATAAGCAATAAATGACATAAATTATAATGGTCCCTGGTCGAGGTTGTTAACGTGGGACATTAACAACCACGTGAGACTAGTATGTGAGGTGACTGATGACTACGTTTCATGGAGTCATTTAATAAGTGTGTTAAATTCAATCACATAGATATGTGTTAGAGAACACATGATTGGACTTGACCCGTTAATGAGAACTCTACAAGATGTTATATGAGTGTCATAAGAGTTTCTCATTACGACTAAAGAGAGTAGTCCTTAGACCTGAGTTCATCATGTCCTCTCTCATATTGATTGGTTCGTCTTGACTTTGTCAAACGTCAGCCGTAACTGGTGATTATAAAGACACTGATTAGGCGTATCATGAAATATGAAAGAGACATGGATGGAACAAGATGGGATTTGTACCTCCTATATAACAGGAGTTAAATATCTCTGGGCCTATCGAAGATTTGATACTGGAAATGCGTGGCCGTGCTCAAACGAGGTGATTGTCAGTCGTTTGTTTTTCATCAGTACAAATCGGGATTCGATAAACGTAATCTGGTTGAATAAGGATGACACAGTGCTTGCCTTATGCTAGATTGAGATATAGCTACAAAGGGATTAAAGGAATAAATGATTCCAGTACAAGTGGGAGATTGTTGGGAATGTCATGAAATCTACTGTACTTGCTCTTAGTGAAAGTCGTATAGTCGAGATGAGACAATCACATAACACTAGGTAGTCATAACGCTTTGCTAGAAGCCACTTATGATCAATGAGTTGAGAACTCATTGCTAGTGTTATATGATCCTACAGGGTCACACACCTAAGCAAACTGGGCGTTAAAGACGAGGTTGATCATTAATGTAATGATCCAAGTGAATGCATATATGATATGCATTCGATATCAATGTTCTGGGGAGTGTCGATCGTTGCAGTAAGTGCATCGAACGATGCACTCGCGGATTAATCAGATTAATTCGGTTTAATCGTTGGTTAATTCCGTTGTGGTTTAAGCCGACATATATAAGATATATGGTCGACCTAAACTCGTCCCTAACCTAATACACAGCCACCAGAACACAGAAACAGACCTCTCTGGAGATCAGATCTCTGTAAGGCACTAGCTGTTGGAATTGTGTCCAGTAATCTCGGTACTGTCTCTAGAAAGTAAGAGTATGTCAATGATCAGACATAAGTCATATAATACTGGGGGTCATGATGGCTTGCTAGAGTCCGCTCATGATCTATAAGTCTTGGACTTATTACCTTTATTATATGATCCCATATGGGTCACACGCCTAAGCTTACAGGAAAATGTGTAGGAACGGATTGACAGAAGTACGGTAAAAGTGCTAGGCATTTACTATACTTAGAGATTAAAGGGTTCAGCAATCGTGTGTCGATCGATACACAAGGTGTGTCGATCGACACAGTGCGTGAACGCCTAGGAAATAATAAGACCGAGAATTGGGCCCGAAAGCCCATGAGAACTAAGACAGGTTTTAAATGAATAAAACCTGACCTAGCTCTCCAATTTCTCTAAAAAAAAAAGTCTGCGCCTCTCTCTCTCTCTCTGTCGCCTCCCTCCTCGTGGTCTAGCAGCCAGATTCCTTTGCGTGCGTGTGTGAACCTTTGGAGGATCCATCCCTTGGTGGCTCTCTGATCTCTGACCTGTTCTCCCTTTCCGCTGCACAAAACAGGTAAAAGGTGAGATCAATATTGTTTCTATTCAAGAGAACCTAGATCCGCATGTTTAGGATGAATTAATCTGAAGAACTGGAATCAGGATTAACACCTAAACATTCCTTCAGTGGTATCAGAGCTATTGGTTCTGGTTTTTCTCGTTTAGATTCATGTTTAGGATTGTTTAAAGAGGTGTTTTTGAATCAATCTACTGATAAGATTAAAACACTTAAGAAACAAGAATTGAATCCTAAACAAACAGTTGAAAAATCGCATGACCAAGCTATATTGATTTGGTATGCGACCTAAACTGATTTTTGCATCGACTGAGATCGCATTGCATCGATCGATGCAATGCATGGATCGATCGTTGCAACCGCGAGAGATTGACCACGATCGCATGGATCGATCAAACGATCGCATGGATCTCGCGAGAATCTCTCGGCCAAATCTGTTAACCGTTCGTGCACGCGTGAGAGCATCGATCGATGCAGAATCGATGCACGATCGATGCAGGATCGATGCTGAGAGCGTCGATCGATGCGGTTAGGGTTTTGGCTCGGTTTAATGTAATTAAAACTTAAACCGTCACGGTTTAATAAACAGACTTAATAGATTTATTAAGTTCTGGTTAAACCGGGATAAGAAATCCAATGTCGAAATAATTATTGGATTTAGTGCCTAAACCAGGATTTTCTAATTTGATTTGGTTGGACCAAATAAATTGAGAAAATCCGGTTTAGTAAATAACCGGTTGACAATTGTGGTCGTCGTAGTAATTAATTTTGGTTAGACCAATTTTAATGAACCAGACCGGTTATGTCATTTAATTGGACAATTGGGTCATGTCTTGGACATGGACCAATTCTTGGGCCTCGGGCCAAGAAGTTAAAACAATTGGGCCAATTATTTGAGTCTTTCTTCAGATTAATTTAAAAATTTATTTTATAAAATTATAAAGTCGATTTTAAATTAAAATTTCCGAAATTTTGAAATTAGAAAGTTTCTTAAAATAGAAGTTTCTAGATTTGCGGGTTTTGGATTTTAAGAAATTTCTAAAGTTAGAAAGTTTCCGTTTTTAGAAAGTTTCCATTTTAGGAAGTTTCCAAAAATAGTAGGTTTCCAAAAATAGAAAGTTTCCCGAAATAGTAATCTACTATTTTGGGAATGAATTTTAATAAACCTACGAACCTCAAATAATATCAAGCATTGGATGTCTTGTCCAGGCTATGTCAGCTGTCGAAGCCCATTCAATTGTATTCATGGCCTTACAGTGTGAGGGTGTCTACTTTTGCGTGGATAAGACGGTTTGTGATTCATAAATGTCATTGGGAGTCCCAGACATTAATGATTACATGACTGTATAGTCTGGTTTTCTTGACTAGGCCATCGGGAGTCCCGGGCCTTGAGACATCAGAGTGGATTGGGCCTCAGGCCCAGATTCACAACCAAGAGTTATATCACGGATATAATTAGCCGACATAGGGCTTACCGATATAAGCTGAGTTTTGGTGACGGCCAGTGGCCCACTTTAATCTTAGTTATATGTGGATCTTGGAATCATTATATTCTATTGAGGGTAACTTATGTTATTGAATATAATGCGTGATTAATCATATTAAATATAATACGAGATTAATCATATTGAACATAATAACTAATAACCTTTTTATCTTATATATTTCAGCTATGACTACTACAAGCACACAAAACACATTCTCAATCCGGTCTGTTCTCGAGAAGGAGAAGCTGACTGGAACGAACTTCCTGACGTGGTCAAGGAACTTGAGGCTGGTCCTCAAGCAGGAGAAGAAGGATTATGTCCTTCGTGATCCTCTCCCCGAGAGGCCTGCTAACAATGCCGCCAGGACTCTGCATAATGCTTGGGAAAAGCATTCGTCAGATGAAAATGATGTGTATTGCCTTATGTTGGCGACAATGACTGGTGAGCTGCAAATGCAGTTCGAGAGTGTGTTGTCACCAATTGAGATAATGGCAAGCCTGAAATCGCTTTTTCAGGAGCAAGCAAGGACTGAGAGGTTTCAGACTGTTAAGAACCTCTTAGACTGTAAGTTGGCTGCGAATGCGGCAGTGAGTCCTCATGTCTTGAAGATGATGGGTTATCTCGATCATCTTCAGAAACTCGACTGTCCTATCAGCCAAGAACTTGCCTGCGACATCATTCTGCAGTCATTACCTGCAAGCTATGATCAGTTCATTCTGAACTTTAACATGCATGGCTTGAGTAAGACATTGCCTGAGCTTCACGGAATGCTCAAGACTGCAGAGCCCAACTTGAGGAAAACCGCCAAGGACCCCAATGTGCTTATGGTGCAAAAGGGCAAGGGGTTTAAGAAATCCTCTGCTAAGGATAAGGGAAAGGCCAAGGCTGTCCAAGTCGCGGACAAGGACACGCCAAAGCCCAAGCCCAAGTCCAAGGCTGGGCCAACTGACATATGCAGGTTCTGTAAAGAACCAGGGCATTGGAGGAGAGAATGTAAGAAATTCCAAGAAGGTCTAAAGGAATTGAAGAAGAAGACTCTCGAGACTTCTTCGACAGGTATTTTTGTTATAGAAGTTAATACAACTACTTCTGATAATACCTCATGGGTTATGGATACTGGTTGTGGGGCTCATATTTGTACTAATATGCAGGCACTCAGCAACAGTAGAAGGCTGAAGCAAGGACAAGTGGAGCTACGAGTTGGGAATGGAGCGAAAGTTCCAGCACTAGCTGTAGGCACATACTTGTTGTCTTTACCTTCGGGATTGATTTTAGAACTCAATAATTGTTATTTTGTACCTGCTATAAGCAGGAATATTATTTCAATTTCTTTGTTGGATTTGGAAGGTTATGATTTTTCAGTTAAGAATAAATTATGTTCCTTCAATCGCAACAATTTGTTCTATGGTTCTGCCCCTCTTACGAATGGGCTTTACATACTCGATCAATCCGCGCCAATTTATAACATTAATACCAAACGGTTCAAACCTAATGAGGAGAACCGAACGTTTCTATGGCATTGTCGTTTAGGGCACATCAGCGAGAAACGCATCAAGAGGCTCCATTCGAATGGACTTCTTGGCTCATTTGACTTTGAGTCATGTGAGAAATGCGAATCCTGCATGATGGGCAAAATGACACGGGCCCCCTTTAATAAACCTAACGAGAGGGCCAGTGACTTATTGGGCCTGATACACACTGACGTGTGTGGCCCAATGTCCAAAAATGCAAGAGGAAACTATCAGTACTTCATTACCTTCACTGATGATTTCAGTAGGTATGGATATGTTTATTTAATGAAACATAAGTCTGAATCTTTTGAGAAGTTCAGAGAATTCCAAAATGAAGTACAGAACCAACTTGGCAAAAGCATCAAGGCTCTTCGGTCCGACCGAGGAGGAGAATACTTAAGCCAAGAATTCAGTGATCATCTAAGAGAGTGTGGGATCGTATCCCAACTCACTCCTCCCGGAACACCTCAATGGAATGGTGTGTCTGAGAGGAGAAATCGGACCTTATTGGATATGGTTCGATCTATGATGAGTCACACAGACCTTCCAATATCCCTTTGGGGATATGCTCTGCTAACAGCAGTGTTCACTCTAAATAGAGCGCCATCGAAAGCGGTAGCAAAGACACCATATGAATTATGGACTGGATTGGCTCCAGTGTTGTCTTATCTAAGAATTTGGGGTTGTGAAGCCTATGTCAAGAGATTAATCTCAGATAAGCTTACACCAAAGTCTGATAAATGCTACTTCATTGGTTATCCGAAGGAAACCAAGGCTTATTACTTCTATCTACGTTCCGAGAACAAGATCTTTGTTGCCCGGGATTGTAACTTTCTTGAGAGGGAGTTTCTCTCTAAGAAAGACAGTGGGAGTAAGGTACTGCTTGAAGAAATTCAAGATGAACCGGATACTGCTCAACCTAATGAGGAAGAGCAGCAGGAGGACCTACAAGAAATTGTAGAGCCTGAACCTGTAGTACCTGAAGTTCGAAGATCCGGGAGGATCCGTCACGAACCCGAGAGATATCAAGGATTCCTCGTGACTGACTGTCATGATCTTCTGATCATTGATGGTGATGAACCATCGAACTTCAATCAAGCCATGATGGGCCCAGATTCCTCGAAGTGGCGCAAGGCCACTGATTCCGAAATGGACTCCATGTCGGTCAACCAAGTGTTTTCATTGGTTGACTTACCCGCTGGTGTAAAAGCCATCGAGTGCAAATGGATCTTCAAGAAGAAGATTGACGTGGATGGAAATGTCCAGATTTACAAAGCCAGGTTGGTGGCAAAAGGTTTCAGACAAGTTCACGGTGTGGATTACGATGAAACCTATTCACCAGTGGCTATGATGAAATCTATTCGGATTCTACTAGCAACTGCAGCTTTTCATGATTATGAAATTTGGCAGATGGACGTGAAAACCGCCTTCCTGAATGGTATTCTGGAAGAGGATGTGTATATGACACAACCTGACGGTTACATAGATCCAAAGAATGCTGGGAAAGTATGCAAGCTTCATAAATCCATTTATGGATTAAAGCAAGCATCGAGGAGCTGGAATCTTCGTTTTGATGAAGCGATCAAGCAATTTGACTTCATCAGAAACGAAGAAGAACAATGCGTGTATAAGAAAACTAGTGGGAGCAAGATCGTATTTCTTATTCTGTATGTCGATGACATACTGCTTCTCGGAAACGACATTCCAATGCTGAAGTCGGTAAAGGACTGGCTTGGAAGTTGTTTTTCCATGAAAGACATGGGTGAAGCCGCATACGTTCTTGGAATCAGGATCTACCGGGATAGATCTAGAAGGCTGATAGGCTTGTGTCAAGACTCATACATTGACAAAGTCCTACAAAGATTCAGCATGAAAGATTCCAAAAAGGGCTTCACGCCAATGGTTCATGGCACAACGCTAAGCAAGAAGCAGAGCCCTACGACGGCTGCTGAGCTTGAGCGCATGAAGAATATTCCTTATGCATCTGCAATAGGATCTGTCATGTATGCCATGATCTGTACTCGTCCTGATGTTGCTTATGCATTGAGCATGACGAGTAGATACCAGTCAAGTCCAGGTGAAAACCATTGGATTGCCGTAAAGAACATCTTGAAGTATCTAAGACATACTAAGGATAAGTTCTTGGTGTACGGTGGAAGTGATGTGTTTAAAGTCAGTGGATTCACGGACGCAAATTTCCAGACAGACCAAGATGATTTCCGGTCACAGTCCGGTTATATCTTTTGTCTGAATGGCGGTGCAATCAGTTGGAGAAGCTCCAAGCAAGACACCGTTGCTGATTCCACTACAGAAGCTGAATATATCGCCGCCTCAGAAGCTGCGAAGGAAGTTGTTTGGATACGAAAGTTCATTATTGAACTAGGTGTGATACCAGATGCGGCTGAGCCTCTGACACTATTTTGTGATAACAATGGTGCTATTGCTCAGGCAAAGGAACCAAGATCACACCAGAAATCCAAGCATGTTCTAAGAAGATTTCACTTGATACGTGACATCATTAATAGAAAGGAAGTCAAGATCAGCCGAGTTCAGACAGATGATAACGTCGCTGATCCGTTGACAAAGCCACTCCCAAGGCCTAAGCTCGAGTTTCTGACTGAAGCTGTAGGCATTAGAGACATTGAAATGTAATCTAAATTTGAGTGGGAGTTTGAGGGCTTTTATTTAGTTATTTGATATGTTCTTGTAAAACATTCTTATGTTTAATGAAATTATTATTTCAAGATTATTTTAACTGTGATGAAATAATCGTTCCAAAGTGATATAAACCATTTTATAGGTCATCGAAGTAAGTGACTTGATCTTGAGTCATCAAAGTCATTTAGCTTGATCATGAGACCCTATATTTGATAGATGGATTATATCATCCTGTCCCTAGTCGAAGGTTGTTGAAATTGGAACACCAACAACCGTGAGAGACTGGATTGGTATGTGACTTATGACAAAGTCTCAGTGTGTCATAGATGCGCGGCATCAAAGTCAATACATAGGTGTATGTTGGGAACATACGACCGGACAAGACCCGATTATGAGAACTCTTCAGGATATTTATATCTGTGTCATAAGAGATTCTCACTACGACTATAGAGTATAGTCCTTAGACCTGAGTTCGCATGCATGTGACTGCACATGGACTGATGCACTTTGATCATTGTCTAACGCTGTCGTTCTGCGATAGTTATAAGGACCTTGTTTGGGTACATAATGAAATGAGTAGTTTACAGTGATGGAACAAGACGGAATTTGTCCCTCCAATATAAATGGAGTGAATATCTCTAGGCCAATCGGAGATTTGAATACTGGAAAATGCATGGCCATGCTCAAACGGACTGTCCCGAGTCGTTTGGATTGTCAGTATCAAATCAGAGTCCGATGAACATGATTAGTCTCTATAAGGATGACACTCATCTTGCCTTATGACTAATCGAGATATTGAGACAAAAGGATTATGAATACAGAGATTCCAGTACAAGTGGGAGATTGTTGGAATTGTGTCCAGTAATCTCGGTACTGTCTCTAGAAAGTAAGAGTATGTCAATGATCAGACATAAGTCATATAATACTGGGGGTCATGATGGCTTGCTAGAGTCCGCTCATGATCTATAAGTCTTGGACTTATTACCTTTATTATATGATCCCATATGGGTCACACGCCTAAGCTTACAGGAAAATGTGTAGGAACGGATTGACAGAAGTACGGTAAAAGTGCTAGGCATTTACTATACTTAGAGATTAAAGGGTTCAGCAATCGTGTGTCGATCGATACACAAGGTGTGTCGATCGACACAGTGCGTGAACGCCTAGGAAATAATAAGACCGAGAATTGGGCCCGAAAGCCCATGAGAACTAAGACAGGTTTTAAATGAATAAAACCTGACCTAGCTCTCCAATTTCTCTAAAAAAAAAGTCTGCGCCTCTCTCTCTCTCTCTGTCGCCTCCCTCCTCGTGGTCTAGCAGCCAGATTCCTTTGCGTGCGTGTGTGAACCTTTGGAGGATCCATCCCTTGGTGGCTCTCTGATCTCTGACCTGTTCTCCCTTTCCGCTGCACAAAACAGGTAAAAGGTGAGATCAATATTGTTTCTATTCAAGAGAACCTAGATCCGCATGTTTAGGATGAATTAATCTGAAGAACTGGAATCAGGATTAACACCTAAACATTCCTTTACTAGCATCCCTGCGGTCCAGTTTGTGTGCGTGTGGATACCAGTAGAGGCGCAGCACTTGAGGCGCTTCGTGATCTCGATTATCTGAAAACACTTCCGCTGCATATTCATCAGGTAATCTCGAGATCTGATAGATTCAATTACATGAACCTTAGATCCTAGGCTCGGAATTCAGACTAGGGTTGCTAATCCTGATTAGAACTGCTAGAAAATCCTACACCCTGGCCCTTACAGATGGTTACCCTTGGTTACTTACAGAGGATTTTAATGAAATTCTTAATAACCAAGAAAAATCAGGAGGAAGGGACAGAGCAGAAAGCACCTTTGCAAACTTCCACGCTTTTCTAGCAACACAAGATCTCTTTGATCTGCAACACACTGGGAACTTTCTCTCATGGAGGGGAAAGAGGCATAATTACTTGGTTCACTGTCGCTTGGATAGATCAATCTCAAACAGTGCCTGGTATGACCTCTTCCCAGCAGGTCGATGTCACCACCTGCACTTTGAAGGGTCGGACCATAGACCAATCCTTTCTATCTTTGACCCTTCAAAAAGAAAGAACAAAAAACTATTCAAATATGATAGAAGACTCAGAAATGTTGATGAAGTCTCCATTCTAGTTGCTGATACCTGGAACTCAAACTCCAACCTGACAGTGGAAGAACGACTCTCAAAATGCCGCAGGGCTATTTCCACCTGGAGTAGAGAGAAATACATCAACAGCAGAAAACTTATTGAGGAACTAAAGCTACAACTAGATGCACCTATGCCAAGCACCTGCACGGAGGATATTGTGGTTGCTAACATTAACAGACAACTACTTATGGCCAACAAACATGAAGAAGAATTTTGGAAACAGAGAAGCAGGCAACTCTGGCTTACTCTATGGGATAAAAATATTGGCTACTTTCATGCTATAGCTAAAGGCAGACACGCACGTAACAGCCTATTAGTCATCCAGAACTCAAATGGAGAATCAGTATATGAAGAAGACCAGATAGCTACAGAGATAACTAATTTCTACACAAACCTATTCACCTCTTCAAATACCGAGGATCCTGAAGTGGTAAACCGAGCCATTAAACCATGTATCTCTGCAAAAACCAATGAGGCTCTAATAGAAGTTCCAACTCCAAATGAGATCAAAAGAGCTCTCTTTGAGATCCATCCCGACAAAGCGCCTGGCCCGGACGGTTTCTCAGCCAGCTTCTTCCAATCCAACTGGAAGGCAGTAGGTACTGATGTAGTATCTGAAATCACAAACTTCTTCTCTTCAAAGGACCTGCCAAGTATCTCAAACAATACCCATGTTAGGCTCATCCCAAAAATTCAAAGTCCGCAACTGGTTTCAGATTACAGACCTATAGCACTCTGCAGTGTCTATTACAAAATCATCTCAAAGATTATCACTATCAGGCTAAAGTCGACTCTGGAAGGGATAATATCTGAAAACCAATATGCCTTCATACCTGGTAGAGCCATATCCGACAATGTGATGATCACCCACGAAATTCTCCATTTCCTCAAGATCTCAAAAGCCAAAAAGCAATGCTCCATGGCTGTAAAAACAGACATGCGCAAGGCTTATGATCGACTGGAATGGCCCTTTATACAATCTGTTTTAAGAAGATTGGGTTTTCACCCTCAGTTGATTACATGGATCATGTGGTGTGTATCAATAGTTACATATTCCTTTCTCATCAATGATTATGTCTATGGAAATGTAGTCCCACAGAGAGGCATCCGCCAGGGTGACCCCCTCTCGCCATATTTGTTTATCCTCTGTGGGGAGGTACTCTCTGGGTTATGCAAAAGAGCACAAGAACAAGGTCATCTATCTGGTTTGAGAATAGCCATGAAAAGTCCAAGAATAAATCACCTTTTATTCGCTGACGATACCATGTTCTTCCTCAAAGCAAACTCTGAGAGCTGCCAAGCACTTATGGATATTCTACGGCAGTATAAATCTGCATCAGGACAGATGATTAATTCAAGTAAGTCATCCATCACTTTCTCATCAAAAACACCAAGGGCAGTCAAAGATATAGCAAAGAATATTATGGGAATCTCAAAAGAAGGGGGCATAGGAAAATACCTCCGCCTACCTGAGCACTTCAGCAGGAAGAAAAAAGACCTCTTCACCTCCATAGTAGAACGCATAAAGAGGAAAGTTGTGAGCTTGTCTTCCAGACACATATCTCCTGCGGGCAAGCTCACTATGTTGAAGTAAGTTCTCAGTGCAATCCCCACTTATGCAATGACTTGCTTCCTGCTGCCTCTAAGCCTGTGCAAACGAGTTCAGTCAGCCTTAACACGCTTCTGGTGGGATGAAAGTGAATCAAAAAAGAAAATGTGCTGGATCTCTTGGCAAAAACTTACAAGATCTAAAAGAGATGGAGGGCTAGGCATAAGAGATATTCAGCATTTCAATATTGCACTACTGGCCAAAATCTCCTAGCGAGTATTAACTCGTCCAGATAGCCTCCTATCTCGCATACTGAAAGGGAAATACTGTCACAGCAATAGCTTCCTCAGATTCAATGCATCACCTTCCTGCTCACACGGATGGAGAAGCATCCTAGCTGGAAGAGACCTGCTAAACCTACACCTAGGTAAAGCTATCGGAAATGGAAACTCAATAAAGGTGTGGACAGACTTTTGGATCTCTACCTCACAGCAAATAAGACCTTATGGTCCAATCCAGGAAATCCACCAAGATTTAAGAGTCTCGGACCTCCTAAATAGAGGCTCCCCGACCTGGAATACAGAACTGATTGATTCCTTGCTACCGGAGCACAAACAAGAAATCTTGTGCCTAAAACCAAGGTCCCTTGGAATGGAAGACTCCTACTTCTGGTACCTGGAAAAGAATGGATGTTATTCTACCAAGTCTGGTGATAACAGGAATTTAATCTAATTCCCGAGGTATCAATCCCTCAAGCTGATCGCGTAGTCTTGAGATATCGAACCAATTTGGGAGTGAAAAAGACCAAAAAGAATTCACCCAACCTTAAAAGCCAAGTTATACCAGTTCAAATTGAGATTTGAAGAATCTAAGCAAATTAACAAAGACTAAACAATCAATAAAGCAAGAGATCACTAATCAAGATAAAACAAGGATAATCAAATAAAGAAGACAAGGCTTATG
Organism: Orychophragmus violaceus; assembly: GCA_030180135.1. Classification (NCBI taxonomy): domain Eukaryota; kingdom Viridiplantae; phylum Streptophyta; class Magnoliopsida; order Brassicales; family Brassicaceae; genus Orychophragmus; species Orychophragmus violaceus. The sequence goes on along the minus strand of CM058229.1, from coordinate 9,736,335 downwards.
GGCTAAGGTCAATGATTAGAACCATCTAGAGCTAACAAGGATGCCTAAACATTCAATCAAGAAGCAAATCCCAAGCTAGGAACATTAACAATTGACTAATCCAATTTCTTGGCACTAATCACTTTCCCTAATCACATTTCAAGATCAAATTCTCATTTGTGAAATAAGACAAGGCAAGCATTAACAATCAAGTTCCATAAGCTAAAAATCATTCTAAACATTCATTCTCATGAGCTAGAATATGAAAATTCCCTAGAAGACTCTAACTTGCATTTCATCAAACACTTGGTGTGCAACAAAAGCCTAAGGATCTAGATTAACTTGATCATGGATAATCTAGCACTAAGCACATCTAGAAGGGTGAGATGAATCATAAATAAGCTTTAAACATCCTTGATTCACTCTAAATGGCCCTAATCTACCTAACCCATAATCCTTGAATGAAACTACTCACAAATCATGCTTTGCCCAACAAAATCCATAAGAAAGATGTTGAGCATGATGATTTGTGTATGATTAAAGAAAAGAGATGAAGAATCAAAACAAAACAAGTCTTAGATTAAGAAAATATTAAACTTTTGTCTTACAAGAACTTAGAACCAAAAACAGGCTTAACACCCCAAAAATGAGGGTTTTTGGCTTATAAATGAACAGTGTTTCGAAACCGGGTCAACCCGGAACAAACCGGGTATTGACCCGGATCCATTGGGCGAAATCGGTCAAATTCGAGCAGGTCAACTGATCTGGGTAGCCTCGCGGTTTGGAGTGGACCGCGAGCTTGACCGCGATAATGCCCGGTCTGGAATCGGTCGATCCTCGCGGTCTGCTCTCGACCGCGTGCTGGACCGCGAATCATCCTGCGTGGTTTCTGGGTAGCTCTTGCGGTTTGGACTCCGGCCGCGAGCCAAACCGCGATCATTCTCGGACGAATCTGGGCAGCTTCCGCGGTCTACTCCGGACCGCAACATGAACCGCGAGGCTCTTTGCTTGTGTCCGAACACCTTCTCGCGGTTAGCCTCAAACCGCAAGGCTAACCGCTGGCAGCTTCACTCGACCCTTCTTACACTCTTCCATACCTCATCATTCCTCAAATGCTCTCAATGCTTCAAGCTTCCAAAACAATTCATTTTGCACCTGAAAACCAACCTAGAACACACCAAAACAAACCAAAACACAAATTCCTAGTCCTAGATGCCTAGACTCTAAATGCAATACAAAAGATCATGGAAAAGCTAGAAAGGAAAACTAAATCAACCAAAACAAGAACTAAACAACTCCTTAAATGCATGAAAACATAGACATATCAATTCCCCCAAACTTGAATCTTGCTTGTCCACAAGCAAGCATAAGACAATCGATCCATTTGGGAGAAAGGTTTGAAGGCGGGAACTCAAAACCACAAGACTCACAACAAGATACAAGATCTTTCAAAGAAGTTACAAGTTGCTCTAATCTTATTAACTAATCATGTACTTCCACATTACCGTTCCCTCAATCCCTACTCCAACTCCCGAGATCCTATAGAACACAAGCAATCATCAACTCAATTCCTTACATTCATTTAGAAGTTAAGTGCGATCTCGCAGAGGGGCAATCAATCAATCCCAATTGGCAAGGTTCAAGAAAGGCTGTTTGAGGTGGCTTAGAGGAGTTTCTTTTGGGGTGGTTAACTCTCAAGAATAGGAGCAATTGGCATTACACAAAATCTATCTAAGAAAGGGAACAATTCATGCATACAAAGTTCTTTTCTCATTGTTCTACCCAATTCCTAGAAGACTTCTCTAAACAATCCCACCATGAAAGATAAACACTCACCAAACCCCCAACTCATGATCAATCTTTACCAAAACACTCACCCCTTTAGCTCTTTTCTTTCTTTTTCTTTGTCACTAGGAAACACTTAATTGATCTTTCTCTTTTTCAAACATGAGCAAACTCTTTCATAACTAACCCCTCTTAACACTTGATTTTTCTTTCTTTTCATTTTGCTTCAATCTAGGGGCCTTACTTCTTTTTCTTTCTTTTTGCACAATGCTCTCTTCTTACTTGATTTCCTAGTGACTTCTCTTTTTCTTTTGAACCTTTTTGAAACACTTTTCATTGATCCTTTTCATTCCCAAAACAACTCTCATCTCTTTCCCCCAAACTTGCTTCCCATCCTAGTGCTAGACTCTTATGGCAAATAGAGCTAGCTAAAATGAGAAAAGACCATTGTCGTTCCCGATACTCTCAAGTTTTTGCACATGCCAAAAGCTATCAAGAAAAGGCCTCACTCACAAATCATTTTGGTTTCAAGGAAAGGTTTGGGTTCATTGGGTAGGGGAAGCCATGATCATAAGATCAATGGTTGCCCGAGTTAAACAAAAGAGTGGTAAAGGGGAAAGCATAACTCGGGCAAGGACCATGGGATTGCATTTCAAGCCCCTAAGCAAGATATTTCAAAGTCAAATTAAGTCCAATATCACAGAATTGAGCTAAGTTCATGCAAGCTTCACAAGGATAGGGAATTTCGGAATTTTAAAGTCAAGCAATGGGTTTTCCTTTGTTTCGAAAATTGATCAAAGCAACGAGCAACTTAATTGGTGAGCCTCTACAAGGCAAAATCATCATTGTTCCCAATGCATGAGTCCTAAACTACTAACTAGACTCGATCCTACATGCTTCTTTTTGTGAGAATTTTTGAAATTTTTCAATTTTTTTTTTGGTTTTTTCTATGCCTTAGATGCATGAGACTCAAATAAGATTAAAAACAAGACTAAGAACAAAGAACACAAGATTAGCGACTAGTCTCTCCCCCAAACTTACCTCACACCGTCTCGGTGTGAAAGTAAACTTGAGAAAGAGACTCAAAAGAAACAAAAAGAAAATCTAAATGCAAGTATTTACAAGATGGTGCAAGGTTGGTACCTCAAAAGGTCTCAGACTCGGGAGATGGTTCCCGAGGTGGTGGAGAGGAGAGTGATGGAGACTCGTTGCTGGAGGATTTGTCGGGAAGTTCTGGTGAATAACGGGCGCTGTACCTCGGGCCACTAATGGATGCTCTGTGACGCTGCCCTGGTGCTGAGCTCGATGCTCCTTCTCCTTGATAGGAGTGTCTTCGTGCTACTGGAGGCTGATCAAAATCGAACTCCGGCATCTGCATAGGCGCGGGCTGTTCCGCCGAGGCATCCACTGCTGAAGAAGAAGCGCAACTGAGCTTATCCGTGAGGGCTTTGAGCTGCTTCTGCATCAGCTTGCACCCAGCTTTCATGTGGTCATAACCTCTCTTTAGCTCGTCATACCCTTTCTTCATGTCCTTGCATCTCTGTACCACCCTCATGTTGAGCCTATCTTGGAACTTGTTCCATCGCTGGAGTACATTGATGTGGCCATGCGCATCACGGATCGGGCCCGGTGGAAGAGCTTGCATATAAGGCTGGAAGTGGTACCGCGCACTGCCATACAAATGCTCGGGAGACTCTTCATCCTCAAGTGCTTCTTCTAGCTCATCAAGCAACTCTTCATCAATCTCAGCTTGGGAGGAGTTTCTCCTTCTTCTCTTTGAAGCATGAATGCGATCCATCGTCTCATCGGCTTCAGTGATGAACAATGAAGGATCCACTACAAACCGGAGGTTTTCCGGGTTAGAGAGCGTCGTGATAGCAGTGTTCGGGAGGATGACTCTTGCTTCCTCAGAGCGGCGCACATAGAATGTGTAAGCATACCTCATGGTAATCCGAGAGTATAAGAAGTGATGCTTCCTCAGGTAGGATATGTTCATCAACTCGTATCCACATGTCTCCGGACCCAAGTCGATTCCCCTGTGCATCAGGATGGGTGTAATGAGACCACCGATACGCATCTGCGGGTTCTTGTCAGTGGTGGTCCATGCCCATTGCTGGAAGTATAACAACTGGTTGGCAAACAATCCAGCTGAGCCGAGCCTGGGAAAATCGACTAGTGCACCTTCCTGCAGATTTGGTAACTGGAGGTACTGCGCTATCATCCAAGCCATCAACCTCATTTCCTCAGTTAAGGGTCCTCCCAGATCATGTCTGGCATACAGAGTGTTGGCCAAAAGCTGATGGATATAACGAAGCCCGGGATGGCCTATGTGGGAGCTCTTGCTGCGGCCCGGCTGCCAAACCCCTACACCCATGATTGCCCATGCGGAAGCTGACAAACCTGGTACCCAAGGAACTTCAGTAAGCTCGTCATCGTTGAACCCGAAAATCTCCTCTATCTCCTCAAAAGAGGTCTCATAATCTTCCCCGTTGACTGTGTAGGAGAGGATCCCATGTCCACTGTCACCATACAGCTCGTGAGCATTCCTAGTTACCTCAAGGGAGGCTAGGAATTGGCTTGCCACATCCCGGTGAGTTGGGTGAGCCATACTGATAAGGCCTTCCAAGTGGAGCACATGGAGAAGGTTTCGCACATCCTCTAACATCCCGAGCTTGGCGAGTGTCTCAGAATCCCCAAACTTAGTTGGGATCCATGTCATCTTGTTGAGGTGCTCATATAGCCTCTTGACAGGTGGGAGCTTAGATATGTCCTTTGGTGCAGTATCTTTCCTCCTTGTACCAGAACTTTCGCCCCTTTTCTTCTTACTCGGTTTCTGAACCGGGACCTCAGCCGCTATCCCTTTTCCCCTATCTTGAGTTGAGTCGGCGTTCTTCTTTGATCTTGTATTTGCCATTGTGACCTACAAAACAACAAAGCTTGGAAATGTCTTAGTTCACCATTCAACTTGATAGCACATATATTTCGCAAGCAATGCATTAGAGCAATTATCATACAAGGCCATGACAGCATTAAGAGACACACCAACACACCACAAGACAACTTATTCATCTCCAAAGTTGATCATATGGACAAATCGCTTAATAAGTGAAATTCTTCAAATTGGACGATCACACAAGTTGTCAAGCATCAAGTGAATTTCACACAAGCATTTAAACAAACAATCAACCCCAAACTAAACTCCAATTCATCATCAAACTCATTTTCACCCTTTTAAAGAGACTCTTTCATGCAATTTGAAAATTTTGTGAAGTGAAGTTCAAGCAAATCAAGTAGTCTCTCAAACATAGGCTACTAGCATCCTAATGAGTCCATAGAAACCATCAAACAAGAATTCCCCCAAAATTTTCGAAATTCCAAATTCTCAAGAACCCTAATTCACCAAAAACCAAATTCAAGCAATTCTAGGATGAAATCAAGTTGGGTTTTCACCTAGCAGCCCTCTAACAACAGTTTCTAAGGTCTATAACCAAGCAATCATCAATCTAAACGAGTTTTCAAAAAGATCCAAAAATTTTGCATGAATCCATAAACTCGAATTTAGAAGAGATTACCTTGTCTGGAGGATGAGGGAATGAGAGAAACAGGTAAATAATCAGACAGAGCTCGAGAAATCGAAAATATGGGGCTTTGAATCACTAAATTCGGATGCAAATTGAGAGAATTATGGGTTTTTGAAGGTTTTTCTCTTCTTGCTAATGTCAAAAACGAGTTTGGGGAAGAAGGAATGAGAGAAATCGCCCAAGGGGCTGAGAAAACAAGGATTTTCCGGTTTAAATTCGGTTCATTAAACGAGTTTCGGTTTAAATCCGGTTTAGAGGTCGAATTTTGGGAAGAATCACTTACCTGGGAGTCTTCTCGCGGTCTGGGCCAAACCGCAAGCCACACCGCGATAACTCTCGCTCGTCTGGGATCGTTGCTCGCGGTCTGGGCCAAACCGCAAGCCACACCGCGAGAATGGTCAAGTCGTGGGAATGGAGTCCTCGCGGTTTGGCTTATACCGCGAGCCAAACCGCGATAATGCTCGGCGGTTTTCGAATGATGCTCGCGGTTTAGGCGCAACCGCGAGGCAAACCGCGACTTCCTGTCCGGGTTCAGACAACTCCCAATTGTTCCAACAACCTGTCTTTGACCAATTCTATCACCTGAAAACATGAAAAACTAAAGAAAAACTTCAACCGTAACAAGAAAATCATCATATGTACAAGGATAAACATGGGAATGTCTCCCAAGTGCGCTTTTGTTTAAAGTCGTTAAGCTCGACTGTTCAAACCGTCATATTAGGCTGAAGGAGGGCTAGAGAGTGGAATTGAAATCCCTTCCTCTGTAGCTTCCGAAGCTGAGTAGTGTTTGAGCCGCTGACCGTTGACCGTGAACTCCTCATCGGACTTTCCCCAAAGCACAACCGCTCCATATGGTCTCACTTCCTTCACCTTGAACGGTCCCGACCATCGAGACTTGAGCTTCCCGGGAAACAGCTTCAACCGGGAGTTAAACAGAAGCACAAGATCACCTTCTTTGAACTCTCTCTTCAGTATCAGCTTGTCGTGGAAGAGCTTGGTTCTTTCTTTGTAGATCTTTGAGCTTTCAAAAGCCTCAAGTCTTATCTCATCCAATTCATTAAGCTGAATCAATCTCTTCTCAGTTGCGGTTTTGATGTCAAAGTTCAGCAACTTGACAGCCCACATAGCTTTATACTCAACCTCAACTGGTAGATGGCAAGACTTCCCATACAGCATATTGAAAGGAGTGGTTCCAAGAGGAGTTTTGAATGCTGTTCTATAAGCCCACAAAGCATCATCAAGTTTCTTGGACCAATCTTTCCTTGAAGCTCCAACAGTCTTCTCTAAGATAGCCTTGATTTGCCGGTTGGACACTTCAACTTGTCCACTTGTTTGAGGGTGATAAGGTGTGGCAACTTTATGCTTGACTCCATACTTCTTCATCAACCCTTCAAACAACTTGTTGATGAAATGAGATCCCCCATCACTAATCACTACTCTTGGGACTCCAAATCTTGGAAATATTATGCTTTTGAAGAGTTTGATAACAACCTTAGAGTCATTGGTGGGGCTTGCCACTGCTTCAACCCATTTGGATACATAATCCACAGCTACCAAGATATAGTTGTTCCCATAAGAGGATGGGAATGGCCCCATGAAGTCTATTCCCCACACATCAAACACTTCTACCTCCAGAATTGGGTTCTGAGGCATCTCATTCCTCTTGCTTATGTTTCCCTTTCTTTGGCATGGATCACACTTTGTGATGAAGGTCTGAGCATCCTTAAACATTGTTGGCCACCAAAAACCAGCTTGTAGGGCCTTTTGAACAGTTTTGAATGTGGCAAAGTGACCTCCATAAGTTGATCCATGGCAATGTAGTAGGATCCCTTCCACCTCCTCATCTGCTACACATCTTCTGTAGAGTTGATCTTTGCATAAGGTATAGAGATATGGCTCATCCCAATAGTACCTATTGACATCCCGAAAGAACTTCTTTCTTTGGTAGCTGTCAAGAATTGGGGGTTCTTTCCCACAAGCTAAGTAGTTTACAAGATCAGCATACCATGGCTCCTTATCATCAAGAGAGTTAGCCTCTTCCAATTTCTGACTTGTATCATGAGCTTCTCTCACAACTTTGACAGCCATAAGTTGCTCCTCCGGAAGTGAATCATCAATGGGAACACTATCTTCAATTCGCAGCCTAGAGAGATGATCTGCCACTCCATTCTCTATACCCTTCTTATCCTTAATCTCAAGATCAAATTCCTGTAGCAGCAAGATCCATCTTAGAAGCCTCGGCTTGGCATCCTTCTTGGCAAGCAAATACCTCAACGCAGCGTGATCCGTGTACACCACTACCTTAGACCCAACCAAGTATGATCTAAACTTCTCAAAGGCAAAAACCACAGCAAGAAGCTCCTTCTCAGTTGTTGCATACTTCACTTGAGCGTCATCCAATGTCCTACTAGCATAGTATATGACATGGAGTTTCTTGTCTTTCCTCTGCCCCAGAACTGCTCCAACTGCATAATCACTTGCATCGCACATGATCTCAAAAGGCAAATCCCAGTTAGGAGCTTGTACAATTGGAGCACTAATCAAGGCTTCCTTAATCCTGTGGAAGGCATCCAAACACTCCTCGTCAAACACAAAGTCAGCTTCCTTACACAGCAAACGAGTGAGTGGCCTAGCAATCTTGGAGAAATCCTTGATGAACCGTCTGTAAAAACCAGCATGTCCCAAGAAACTTCTGATCCCTCTAACTGAGTTTGGTGGCTGAAGACTTGTCATAACCTCTATCTTGGCCTTGTCCACCTCAATACCCTTCTCTGAAATCTTGTGACCCAACACAATTCCTTCTGTCACCATGAAATGGCACTTCTCCCAATTGAGCACCAAGTTTGTCTCCTCACATCGCTTCAGTACCCTGCACAAGTTCAACAAACAAGAGGAGAACGAGGAGCCATACACAGAGAAATCATCCATAAAGACTTCTACAATGTCCTCGATAAGATCTGAGAAAATAGACATCATGCATCGCTGGAAAGTAGCTGGTGCATTACACAAGCCAAATGGCATCCTTCGATATGCGAAGGTACCATAAGGACAAGTGAATGTCGTTTTCTCCTGATCATTGGGATGTATCGGGATCTGAAAGAACCCACTGTACCCATCGAGAAAACAGTAAAAAGGGTGGCAAGCAAGCCTTTCTAACATCTGATCAATAAAAGGCAAAGGGAAGTGATCTTTCCTAGAGGCTGCATTGAGTTTCCTATAGTCTATGCACATCCTGTGTCCTGTGATGGTCCTAGTGGGGATTAGCTCATTGTTATCACTTTTTACTACAGTAATCCCTCCCTTTTTCGGGACACAGTGCACGGGAGAGACCCACGTGCTGTCCGAAATTGGGTAAATTATACCAGCATCAAGAAGCTTAAGGATTTCTTTCTTTACTACCTCTTTAAGATTAGGATTCAATCTTCTCTGATGTTCAATTGAGGAGATAGATTCGTTTTCAAGATGAATCCTATGGGTACATAAACTAGGTGACAGCCCTTTTATATCTTCAAGAGAATAGCCTATAGCCTTCCTAAACTTTTTCAACTCAGTAGTCAAGGCAATCAATTCATCATCACTCAAAAATTCATTGACAATGACAGGGTAAGTGGAATTAGGACCAAGAAATGCATACCGAAGCCCCCGCGGAAGGGGCTTTAACTCAATCTTCGGTGCCTTGAGCTCACTCCAGTCATCAGTTGCAAACTGCTCCCTTACAACCTCAGTCTCATAGGCGCCTACAGCTCCCTTACCCATTGTGAAGACCTCTGTCTTTTCGCCAACTGAATCTGACCCCAACTCAATGTAATCAACTTCTCCTTGCAGAGGTTTGTGCGAATCGAGAGCTTTCATGTAAGCCCAACTCTCCTCTCTGAGATAACCATACTCTCCACATTCCTTTGTTAGAGCCACTTCCAATGGATCATGCATATTCAATTCTTCAAGAAGTTCATCAGCTAGCATATCCATAGTCTCAATGTAAAATACCTGCCCCTGTATGGTTGGCTTCTTCATCACCTTGTTGATGTCAAACTTGAGTACTATGTCTTTCCCTAGGTTGAGGTCAATCTTCCCTTTCTTGACATCAATTATAGCACCAGCTGTGGCAAGGAATGGTCTCCCAAGAATTAGAGGATCCTTTGGCTCTTCATCCATCTCTAACACAATAAAGTCTGTTGGAACCTCAAATCCTCCCACTTTTACCGGGAGATCCTCTAACAGACCAATAGGATATCTAATCGATCTATCAGCCAACACCAAGGAGATCCTACAAGCTTTATAGGTAGAGAAGCCCAGCCTCTTGGCTACTGAGAAAGGCATTAGACTAGCACTTGCACCAAGGTCACACAAGCAACTCTCAAATCTGAGGGGACCAATAGCACATGGTAAAGTGAAACTGCCCGGATCTTCAAGCTTTTTAGGGACAATGCTCCTTTGAATGAATGCACTACACTCATGAGTAAGCACGACCATACCCTGCACCTCCTTAGTTCTTTCCTTAATGGCATCCTTCAAGAACTTGTTGTATTGAGGAACAAGTAGAAATGCATCTATCAAGGGCATTGTGAGCTCTACATTCTTCATCTGTTTTTCAAAAAGAGCTTTATACTTCTCTAAGAGCTGCTTTTTGAATCTGCCCGGAAAGGGTAACTTGGGTTCATAGGGAGGTGGAACAAACTCACTAGCTTTCTTCTTGGGTGCCTCTTCCACTACTTCTTCTACCACAGCCTTTCCCTTCCTTTTGGCAATCTCACATTCACTTTCTCTGTTGAGAGCAGAATTTTCAGAATTCTCCTCCCCCTCTTGAACTTCAATGTCCTCATTGAGTTGAGGAATCACCTTAGGTTTGGGAACTTGATGAGGTTGCAGCTCTTTACCACTTCTCAACGTTATGGCATTGATATACTCCTTTGGGTTTTGCTCAGATTTTCCGGGTAGAGTTCCTTGAGTTCTAGAGGTTGAAGCATTTCTGTTCTCCATGTTTGTGACCCTAGATGTCAAACTCTGCAACTCATTCTTCAAATCTCGAACTTCCATAGCTCCTGAGGCTTGTCCCTGAAGTAGTTGCTGCATCATACCCTTCAACTCACTGTCCAAACCTGAAGAAGAAGAGGCTTGTGGTTGTTGTTGGTTAAATCCGGGTGGAGGGTATTGTGGCTTGGGGACAAAGGGTTGTTGACTCTGAAACTGTGGTTTGTTGGCAAACCCTTGCTGATTAGTATAAGGGACAAAAGGCTTTTGTTGCTGAGGTTGTGTGAAGCCTTGTTGCCCTTGTTGTTGAGCTTGGGGTTGTGTTTGAGCTTGAGGATAAACCTGATCCTGTGGGTTGGCAACATTGGGATTTCTGTAAGAGAAGTTGGGGTGATTCCTGTAGTTTGGATTGAAACCCCTATTGAAACCCCCTTGGCCAGCAATGAAATTGATCTCTTCTTGGGTCATATCTCCTTCAACACTGAATAGGACTGGTGGGGAGTCATCATAGTTCTCCACAAAGCTTATTTGCTTTTGGTTGGATGAGATCATCTTGTCTATCTTGTCATTTAGAGACTTGATTTCCTTCTCATACTTCTCATCCATTGAAGATGATCCTCTAGGAGTCCTCTCATAGTCCTCATTGTAATTCCCATCACTTGTTGCCAAGTTCTCAATCAATTCCATAGCCTCATCAACTCCCTTTCCTAAGAAGTGACCATTACTGCAAGAATCCAGCATTGCCCTCATCCTAGGAAGCACTCCTCTGTAGAGGTTACTGAGCAGTGTCTCTTTGGTGAATCCATGGTGGGGGCATTGAGTGGTGAGCTTAGTGAACCTGTCCCAAGCCTCAGCAAAAGTCTCATTGTTTCTTTGCACAAAACCAGATAGTTCATTGCGAAAGCGGGCGGTTCTTGTAGGTGAAAAGAATTTCTTCAAGAAAGCCTTCTTGAGATCTGCCCATGTAGTGATAGACCCTGGAGGAATAGTGCTCTCCCAATCTTTGGCTTTATCTGCCAAGGAGAATACAAAGAGGCGCATCTTGAGACCCTCATCCGTCACACCATTGAGTCTTGTAGTATCACAGATTTTGTCGAATGTGTCTAAGTGCTTCAATGGATCTTCTGAGGAAAGGCCATGGAATTGGTTGTTCTGCACCATATTCATTACCATGGCTCTGATTTCAAAGTTGTTATTGTTCACAGGTGGTGGAATGATACCCCGCCGAATAGCGTTGGTGTCGGGTGTATCGCCATCACCAATGGCTCGAGCTGGTCGCTCACGATGAGCCGGGATCCTGTGTCCCTGTGCATCTCTAGCACCCGCATCCTGTTGATGCTGTTCTTGATGGCCCTGTTGGCCTTGCTGGTCCTGATGACCCTCTAAATCCATAACTGGCTGCTCTTGAGGCTCAAGCAAAGGCTGAACTACTTCCTGTTCCAACCCGAGTCTCTCTAAGTGAACAGCTCGTTCTAGTGCCCTTCTCTCTCTTGCTAACTGTCTTTCTAGTGCTTTGATATCTGAAACCCGCGCAACCAAATCTGTAGGACCTCTGCTCCGCAAGTTCATGCACCTGACATCAAAGAGAGATGAAGAAGCAAAATTAGTAATCAAAACTTGATCTAAATAGGAAAGGAAATCGAATTGATCTTTCCAAGTTCCCAAAATGGCAACGGCGCCAAATTGATAACAGGAATTTAATCTAATTCCCGAGGTATCAATCCCTCAAGCTGATCGCGTAGTCTTGAGATATCGAACCAATTTGGGAGTGAAAAAGACCAAAAAGAATTCACCCAACCTTAAAAGCCAAGTTATACCAGTTCAAATTGAGATTTGAAGAATCTAAGCAAATTAACAAAGACTAAACAATCAATAAAGCAAGAGATCACTAATCAAGATAAAACAAGGATAATCAAATAAAGAAGACAAGGCTTATGGGCTAAGGTCAATGATTAGAACCATCTAGAGCTAACAAGGATGCCTAAACATTCAATCAAGAAGCAAATCCCAAGCTAGGAACATTAACAATTGACTAATCCAATTTCTTGGCACTAATCACTTTCCCTAATCACATTTCAAGATCAAATTCTCATTTGTGAAATAAGACAAGGCAAGCATTAACAATCAAGTTCCATAAGCTAAAAATCATTCTAAACATTCATTCTCATGAGCTAGAATATGAAAATTCCCTAGAAGACTCTAACTTGCATTTCATCAAACACTTGGTGTGCAACAAAAGCCTAAGGATCTAGATTAACTTGATCATGGATAATCTAGCACTAAGCACATCTAGAAGGGTGAGATGAATCATAAATAAGCTTTAAACATCCTTGATTCACTCTAAATGGCCCTAATCTACCTAACCCATAATCCTTGAATGAAACTACTCACAAATCATGCTTTGCCCAACAAAATCCATAAGAAAGATGTTGAGCATGATGATTTGTGTATGATTAAAGAAAAGAGATGAAGAATCAAAACAAAACAAGTCTTAGATTAAGAAAATATTAAACTTTTGTCTTACAAGAACTTAGAACCAAAAACAGGCTTAACACCCCAAAAATGAGGGTTTTTGGCTTATAAATGAACAGTGTTTCGAAACCGGGTCAACCCGGAACAAACCGGGTATTGACCCGGATCCATTGGGCGAAATCGGTCAAATTCGAGCAGGTCAACTGATCTGGGTAGCCTCGCGGTTTGGAGTGGACCGCGAGCTTGACCGCGATAATACCCGGTCTGGAATCGGTCGATCCTCGCGGTCTGCTCTCGACCGCGTGCTGGACCGCGAATCATCCTGCGTGGTTTCTGGGTAGCTCTTGCGGTTTGGACTCCGGCCGCGAGCCAAACCGCGATCATTCTCGGACGAATCTGGGCAGCTTCCGCGGTCTACTCCGGACCGCAACATGAACCGCGAGGCTCTTTGCTTGTGTCCGAACACCTTCTCGCGGTTAGCCTCAAACCGCAAGGCTAACCGCTGGCAGCTTCACTCGACCCTTCTTACACTCTTCCATACCTCATCATTCCTCAAATGCTCTCAATGCTTCAAGCTTCCAAAACAATTCATTTTGCACCTGAAAACCAACCTAGAACACACCAAAACAAACCAAAACACAAATTCCTAGTCCTAGATGCCTAGACTCTAAATGCAATACAAAAGATCATGGAAAAGCTAGAAAGGAAAACTAAATCAACCAAAACAAGAACTAAACAACTCCTTAAATGCATGAAAACATAGACATATCATCTGGTTACTTTGCATCAATGCAGCATGAAACCCATCATGAAGAAATTCAAAATCAGAATGGAATAGATTGGCAGAAACTTATCTGGTCAGGCATTTTTTCTCCAAAATTGAAACTATTTCTCTGGAAACTTCTGCAAGGAGCACTCCCCGTGGGTGAGAACCTCCGGAAAAGAGGAGTTCAGGCTGAGTCTAAATGCAAAAGATGTAATGAGGAGGAAACCACTTCCCACCTCTTCCTCCATTGCCAATATGCACAACAAATCTGGAGAACAACGCCAACAAATTCCATTATCCAGTCGCATCTATACAACTCGGTGGCGGACTTCATTACAGCGACAAAAGCTATAAGCTGCCTACCTCCTTCGGGAGTCTCAGGTGATGTTATCCCATGGATCCTATGGAATCTTTGGACTGCGCGAAACACTCCTCTTTGAGGATCGACACTTAACAACCAAAGATACTCTCACTAGAAGCCTGTCAAGTGCGAGAGAATGGCAAAGTGCCCAATTGTTGGATCAGACTTCAAACTCATCTAAGGTTCAATTACAAAACCAACAGATTTCTACAGATCAATTAATTCCAGGTATTGTTACCTGCAACACTGACGCGGCGTGGCGAAAGGAATCGAAGCTAGATGGTCTCGGATGGATCTTCGATGAACACGATCCTCAATCCAGCAAACAAGGATCCCTTATCCAATCATCAGTCTCTTCGGTCCTAACTGCAGAAGCCCTGGCGATTCGATCCGCCTTAACTCATGTCGCTTCAATCGGTTACCCAAACCTCTAGCTCCGGTCAGATTGTCAAGAGCTCATCCGAGCTATCAACTCGAATACACGTCCGGCGTAGATCTACGGTATCCTCGCCGACATCGAGTCCATCAAAGCTTCTTTCCACTCTATCTTCTTCTCGTACGTCCCAAGATCCCGAAATGGGCTTGCGGATCAAATTGCAAAAACTTCTTGAAATTTTTTCTCAAACCGCATTCCCCTGATCTCCCCTTGGCGGATTCCAATCAATTTGGAGATGAAATTCTCAAAAGCACCAACTCCTAATATTTCCCGAGTAAGAGCCAAATCCCTCTCTGGCAGTTCAGCCAAGAGCCCAGCGGCTGCAGCCTGTTCTTCAGAGATTGGTGTATTCTCTGAAATGATAGCAACAAGGCTCCCTAGTTGTCCAGCAGTGCCACATAAAGCCTCAGCTAGTTCTTCACTCATGAATGGGGAAAGGTTATGAAGAAGCTTTACGCAAGCCAAACGCAAATCATCATTCTCTCGGACCTCTACAAACTGAACCAAACTGATGACTGCTCTGGAGGTTTTAATCGCAGAGACAACATGTATGACTGTTCTCGGACAGCTGGTAAGTCCATACAAGCAAAATCAAACGCGATCCACGAGTGCCATGGTGAAAATCCACACCCCTCATCACACATGCAAAATTCACGACTAAAAGTCACCACCGATGAAATCTTAATCACACTCTCATGTAACTCTCCATATACTAATCAAGCATTAATCCATTTCTCAATATCAAATCCAAGATAGCAAGCATTCAATCTCAATCATTAAATCATTCAAGAAAGCTTTAATTCTTAGTCTAGAACTCAAATCATTAGATAAATCTTATCTCTAAGCAAAGATCCATTTAATCAACTCCTAATAAAGAACAATTTATCCATTGTGATCAAGAATCAATTAAGCATGCAAAACAAGTTCATTTGACTATTAAACACTTTACACATCAATTCCCATTGCCATTCAAAATCTCTAATTAGGTTTTATCAAGCATTTCATCAAACACCTTGTGGGCATGAAAAAGGCTTAAGATGTAAATCAACAATTTCTTGTAAATCTAGCATAGAGATCCACCTAAATAGAAGGATTAACACTAGTAAAGCCCTAAACACCCTTACATCGTCCTTAATCAGGTCCTAATCTACCTCATCTCGAAGACTCAAAAAGAACTACTCACTAATCATATTGATCCCATCAAAACTCATAGAGATAATAATCCAAATCATGATTAGGAAGAAGAGATTACGAAAAACATAACAAGTACTTGATTAAACTTGAAATAAAATGTTTACAATATTAAGAACCCTAAAATAGGTAAAGGAAAATCATAAGAAAAGAGATGATTTCTCAAAATAGGTCTAAAACAAGTATATAGTGTATTTGGTTCCTAGTGGTAATTTTGTAAATAAGTTCAGGTCGGAGAGTCATGCATTGGACGTGAATATCGATCGTGTCCGGTCAATGGGGTTTCATCGAGTGTGGAGTATCGGATGTGGGGTACTCAATGGATTGGAGAATGGGCTTCACCGGCTAGATGTGTCCGATGGAAGCAAGTCGATGAAGTTACGAGGACTCGAAAGCTTCAAGAGAGGAGAATGTATCGCACGAGGCTGGCCCGATGGTTTTGGGCTGATATATGCACATCGGACGTGCATGGGCGATGAGCAGTGTCCGATATATGCACATCGGGGATGGCGTGCGGTTGATGGAGTAATTTTGTCTCGTGGGGGGGAGGGGGGGGGGGAATCCCCAGGTAGGAGTTCTTAAATGGCGTTACGTCGATGCATGGGAGAGGTGATTATTTTTAAGTGCACATCGATGGAATCATGAACGCTCTAGAACGGTGATTTGTAATTCCACATCTCCTAATCTCCGAGAACCTATAAATAATAATAAAACACTCACAAAGACATAAAGTATGCAAATCATAACTTTTAATACACTTAAGTTCCTAAATGCCAAAAGTCATAAGAAATTAACATGAAACAATGCAAATGATGCTATATTATAGAAAAATATGATGATAAAAACCCCTAAATTATATATCTACCACGCGGTTTTTAGTAACTCGCCTTATATCTTGTTATGAAACCCTATATAGAAGCTCTTCGAAGCTGGTCCATCTTTCGAGATATTTTGGTCTGTTGAATTTGATGATCATTGTGAATGAATTTTCAGTCTTGACGCTCTGCTCAGAAGACTCAGATATTGTATCGCAGATGGAGGTTGAGTATCATCCATAGTTTTGAAGAGCAGGAGAAGATGCACCAATTTTTTTCTCAAAATCAACCCCAATTTTTTGAAGTTTTTCTCAACTACTTCCCACATCTAACATTATTTTATTCATTGGTAATCTAAAAACTATATATTCATTGGTAATCTAAAAAACATAATTTTATGTTTATTAAACTAAATTAGTTATTGATTTAAACTATTTTAGATATTGTCTTTATTAGTATTAATTTCACTTAACGATCGTTTACTATTAACGGTGACCAAAATGACATTATTATCCACATCTTATTTTTTTTTAAAATAACTATTTTATAATCAATAGATTATGCAAGATGCATAGATTTGGAACAGTTGGTTTAATTTTAAGGCGATTCTAATGTACTAGGCCATTAGAATTGTTTGGTCCAACCATGCTCTGACATATATGCTTAACTACTTTATATGTGTTTCAAGAGAATGAATTTAAATGAAACAAGTGAAGAGAAGATATAAAAAGTTAAAGAAAAGCTAAGGAAAACTAATCCATCGTGTCTCAAAGAGTTAGTACATTAAGAGCATAAACGCTCCCAGACACGAGCTTCGAGACAGTTTTTGAACCTCCTGCCTTGTCACTTTCCCATCTCAACCACCCGATTTTACTTTCCTGTTTTAGAAAGTTTCTTCTTGAAACCACCTCTGAATTTTTCTAAAACCGCGGCCACACCCCTCTTTTAGACCAAACTCACCGGTTCACCGGTCAATCTACCTCACCGGAGAGCCCTTACTCTCCTCTACAAGAATATCCCATGGAAACATCGACATGAGTACTCTGTTTCCTGGGATCTAGCTTCGTCTCCACAAGGTTGAGTCAAGGTTCTTCGCTTCAAACCTCCTAATTGTTTACTCTCAGAGTCGACTTTACTCCTCTCCTACTTTCTTTATCATGGCTCCACGCTTTTCTGCTGCTGAGAAAGGTAAAGATATCATATCTAACCCAGTTGAGAAACCTTACAAAATAATCAGAGCCCCAGAGCTCGATACGTCTCATCTCATCAAGGAAAATGAGCTAACTCTCATTGGTCGTCTGACAAATCCAAGGGAACAATGAATGTGGGCTCTCCTCCCCACTCTACCAAAACTCTGGAACCTCCAAGGGACAGCAGAGGGTTCAGATCTGGGCCACAACTGTTTCCAGTTCCGCTTCAGCCTTGAAGAAGATCTCCAGAAGGTCCTCAAAAACAGACCATATCATTTTGACTGTTGGATGGTGATCTTGCAAAGATGGGAACATGTCATCTCCTCCTCCTTCCCATCCCAAATCCCCTTCTGGATACGCCTGAAAGGTATACCACTACACTACTGGCATGAAAAAATGATTTATAATATAGGTCTTGAGCTGGGTACACTTGAGGACTACGAAATCACCAAACTATCGGCCCGTATCCGAGTATCTGTGGATGGCCTAAAAGCCATAACAAAAGAAACAATAATAGAGTTTGCATCTGGGGAAGAAACCCTAGTTACACTTGAATATGAAGGCCTGGAGAACCACTGCACTTGCTGCAACATGCTCACCCACCAATCTCGACACTGCCCCCACTCCACAACTTCCCCACTGACTAACACAGTCACAAGCAAGACTTCCTCAGACCGGAAAGGAAGAATAGGGAGCCATCCTACTATGGAAACTCTCAAAGAATCTCTGCTAACTACTATGGGAGGTCTCAGAACAATCCCCAGGAAAACTCTCAAAACTTCAATGAGAGACTTGACAGACACGGTAGACCTTTTGGTGAACGGGTCCCAACCCACACAAACAGAGCCCCACCACTCAAGAACAGGATAGTGCCTCCTTCCTACAGAATACAATCTTCCCAAAGAGGAGTTGAGAGATCCCCCTCTTACAATAATCGCTCCTTGATGCTCCCTAACATACCACAAGAGGCTACTTGTAAACAACCTTCTGCTTACAAGGTGCATCAAAAACCCCAACTACAATGGAGAGAAAGGGTACAGCCTAGTCCAGGGGAGAATCACAGGGGTGTAGAGTTTTTAAAAGAACCACGCCAACCACTAGAGAGAAACTTGGCTGCTTGTGATTTCCCAGCTCCAATGGGTGTACATACAACTGAAGAAGTCCTCTCTGAACTTCAGGAGGTCACAATACAATACATCAACTGTCCAGATCCTAGAGAAAGTGCAGCTAGAAGACTTAGAGTCCAATAAAGCGATGAACAAGGTATTATGGAAGAGACTGCTGCGGGAATTACTGATGCGGCCACACAGAACTACTCCAGGATCCTCTCTATCCGGATCCATCTCAAACCACCAAGCGGAGATCAATCCACACACAACAACCTCTCCTCCTCAGAAACTCTCCTGAAAGGGTCTCTCCGTCTTTAGCGCCATCAGCGTGCTCTGACACTGTTGCAAAGAAAAGAGGCAGACCTCCAAAAGCAAAAAGCAACATCTCAGCCAGCCTTTACAAATTTAAAGGGACAAATTCAAAACAGAGTAAATTGTCACTACTCAGAACTCCCCCAAGATGCACCTCTCGGGAAAAGGGCCAAGCATCTGTCACTACGCCCTCATCTCACCAATCTGCTACAGACGGTCATGGACCAAGCATAAGGCTAATCCCTGCAATGGCAAAGAAAAAAGGGGGTTTTCAGATCCCCAACCCTCATCTTCCTTAGCCATACTGAGCTGGAATTGTTGTGGCCTGGGCAATCCCACAACAATCCAGCGTATAAGGAACATTCAACATGAATTGTTCCCAGACATTTTATTCCTCCAAGAAACAAAGAACCCTGATGCATTTGTCTTAAAGGAGCTCGACTGGTTAAAATATGAGTCCCACTTCTTAGTCTCACCCCATAGCCCTGGTGGAGGTGGACTGGCTCTATTCTGGAAACAGGAAATCAAGCTTCAGATCCTGTCATCTTCACATAATCATATTGATACACTGATCACTTATAAAAAAGATAGTTTCAACAATACCTTTGTCTATGGAGAACCAGACCACTCAAAACGCTCTTACTTTTGGAATCTCCTATCATCCCTGGCCCCTACAGATGGTTACCCTTGGTTACTTACAGGGGATTTTAATGAAATTCTTAATAACCAAGAAAAATCAGGAGGAAGGGACAGAGCAGAAAGCACCTTTGCAAACTTCCACGCTTTTCTAGCAACACAAGATCTCTTTGATCTGCAACACACTGGGAACTTTCTCTCATGGAGGGGAAAGAGGCATAATCACTTGGTTCACTGTCGCTTGGATAGATCAATCTCAAACAGTACCTGGTATGACCTCTTCCCAGCAGGTCGATGTCACTACCTGCACTTTGAAGGGTTGGACCACAGACCAATCCTTTCTATCTTTGACCCTTCAAAAAGAAAGAACAAAAAACTATTCAGATATGATAGAAGACTCAGAAATGTTGATGAAGTCTCCATTCTAGTTGCTGATACCTGGAACTCAAACTCCAACCTGACAGTGGAAGAACGACTCTCAAAATGCCGCAGGGCTACTTCCACCTGAAGTAGAGAGAAATACATCAACAGCAGAAAACTTATTGAGGAACTAAAGCTACAACTAGATGCACCTATGCCAAGCACCTGCACGGAGGATACTGTGGTTGCTAACATTAACAGACAACTACTTATGGCCAACAAACAGGAAGAAGAATTTTGGAAACAGAGAAGCAGGCAACTCTGGCTTACTCTATGGGATAAAAATATTGGCTACTTTCATGCTATAGCTAAAGGCAGACACGCACGTAACAGCCTATCAGTCATCCAGAACTCAAATGGAGAATCAGTATATGAAGAAGACCAGATAGCTACAGAGATAACTAATTTCTACACAAACCTATTCACCTCTTCAAATACCGAGGATCCTGAAGTGGTAAACCGAGCCATTAAACCATGTATCTCTGCAAAAACCAATGAGGCTCTAATAGAAGTTCCAACTCCAAATGAGATCAAAAGAGCTCTCTTTGAGATCCATCCCGACAAAGCGCCTAGCCCGGACGGTTTCTCAGCCAGCTTCTTCCAATCCAACTGGAAGGCAGTAGGTACTGATGTAGTATCTGAAATCACAAACTTCTTCTCTTCAAAGGACCTGCCAAGTATCTCAAACAATACCCATGTTAGGCTCATCCCAAAAATTCAAAGTCCGCAACTGGTTTCAGATTACAGACCTATAGCACTCTGCAGTGTCTATTACAAAATCATCTCAAAGATTATCACTATCAGGCTAAAGTCGACTCTGGAAGGGATAATATCTGAAAACCAATATGCCTTCATACCTGGTAGAGCCATATCCGACAATGTGATGATCACCCACGAAATTCTCCATTTCCTCAAGATCTCAAAAGCCAAAAAGCAATGCTCCATGGCTGTAAAAACAGACATGAGCAAGGCTTATAATCGACTGGAATGGCCCTTTATACAATCTGTTTTAAGAAGATTGGGTTTTCACCCTCAGTTGATTACATGGATCATGTGGTGTGTATCAACAGTTACATATTCCTTTCTCATCAATGATTATGTCTATGGAAATGTAGTCCCACAGAGAGGCATCCGCCAGGGCGACCCCCTCTCGCCATATCTGTTTATCCTCTGTGGGGAGGTACTCTCTGGTTTATGCAAAAGGGCACAAGAATAAGGTCATCTATCTGGTTTGAGAATAGCCAGGAAAAGTCCAAGAATAAATCACCTTTTATTCGCTGACGATACCATGTTCTTCCTCAAAGCAAACTCTGAGAGCTGCCAAGCACTTATGGATATTCTACGGCAGTATGAATCTGCATCAGGACAGATGATTAATTCAAGTAAGTCATCCATCACTTTTTCATCAAAAACACCAAGGGCAGTCAAAGATATAGCAAAGAATATTATGGGAATCTCAAAAGAAGGGGGCATAGGAAAATACCTCCGCCTACCTGAGCACTTCGGCAGGAAGAAAAAAGACCTCTTCACCTCCATAGTAGAACGCATAAAGAGGAAAGCTGTGAGCTTGTCTTCCAGACACATATCTCCTGCGGGCAAGCTCACTATGTTGAAGTAAGTTCTCAGTGCAATCCCCACTTATGCAATGACTTGCTTCCTGCTGCCTCTAAGCCTGTGCAAACGAGTTCAGTCAGCCTTAACACGCTTCTGGTGGGATGAAAGTGAATCAAAAAAGAAAATGTGCTGGATCTCTTGGCAAAAACTTACAAGATCTAAAAGAGATGGAGGGCTAGGCATAAGAGATATTCAGCATTTCAATATTGCACTACTGGCCAAAATCTCCTGGCGAGTATTAACTCGTCCAGATAGCCTCCTATCTCGCATACTGAAAGGGAAATATTGTCACAGCAATAGCTTCCTCAGAGTCAATGCATCACCTTCCTGCTCACACGGATGGAGAAGCATCCTAGCTGGAAGAGACCTGCTAAACCTACACCTAGGTAAAGATATCGGAAATGGAAACTCAACAAAGGTGTGGACAGACTTTTGGATCTCTACCTCACAGAAAATAAGACCTTATGGTCCAATCCAGGAAATCCACCAAGATTTAAGAGTCTCGGACCTCCTAAATAGAGGCTCCCCGACCTGGAATACAGAACTGATTGATTCCTTGCTACCGGAGCACAAACAAGAGATCTTGTGCCTAAAACCAAGCTCCCTTGGAATGGAAGACTCCTACTTCTGGTACCTGGAAAAGAATGGATGTTATTCTACCAAGTCTGGTTACTTTGCATCAATGTAACAGGAAACCCATCATGAAGAAATTCAAAATCAGAATGGAATAGATTGGCAGAAACTTATCTGGTCAGGTATTTTTTCTCCAAAATTGAAACTATTTCTCTGGAAACTTCTGCAAGGAGCACTCCCCGTGGGTGAGAACCTCCGGAAAAGAGGAGTTCAGGCTGAGTCTAAATGCAAAAGATGTAATGAGGAGGAAACCACTTCCCACCTCTTCCTCCATTGCCAATATGCACAACAAATATGGAGAACAGCGCCAACAAATTCCATTATCCAGTCGCATCTATACAAATCGGTGGCGGACTTCATTACAGCGACAAAAGCTATAAGCTGCCTACCTCCTTCGGGAGTCTCAGGTGATGTTATCCCATGGATCCTATGGAATCTTTGGACTGCGCGAAACACTCCTCTTTGAGGATCGACACTTAACAACCGAAGATACTCTCACTAGAAGCCTGTTAAGTGCGAGAGAATGGCAAAGTGCCCAATTGTTGGATCAGACTTCAAACTCATCTAAGGTTCAATTACAAAACCAACAGATTTCTACAGATCAATTAATTCCAGGTATCGTTACATGCAACACTGACGCGGCGTGGCGAAAGGAATCGAAGCTAGCTGGTCTCGGATGTATCTTCGATGAACACGATCCTCAATCCAGCAAACAAGGATCCCTTATCCAATCATCAGTCTCTTCGGTCCTAACTGCAGAAGCCCTGGCGATTCGATCCGCCTTAACTCATGTCGCTTCAATCGGTTACCCAAACCTCTGGCTCTAGTCAGATTGTCAAGAGCTCATCCGAGCTATCAACTCGAATACACGTCCGGCGGAGATCTACGGTATCCTCGCTGACATCGAGTCCATCAAAGCTTCTTTCCACTCTATCTTCTTCTCGTACGTCCCAAGATCCCGAAATGGGCTTGCGGATCAAATTGCAAAAACTTCTCTCCTTTGTAATGTTGGGCCTGAGGCCTAAAACCTTTTTATCCTAATATATTTGGTGATCAAAAAAAAAGCTAAGGATTTAAAAGTGAAATTTGAGATTTTTTCATTTTTATACGGGTCGTTTTGATGACTATTAATTATAATAAACGTTGGTTCAATGAAAACAAATATTTACCATAAATACTATTACTTTAGCTTGGTCAACATGAATTTGCATGATTTTATCATTATTACTGCTATCGGAAATAAGATTGACTACGTATTGGAGCCATAGCACATAGTTTCATAAAACCGTATAATTCTCCGGATCTAAGTCAAGCCGGTTTTTTAAGAAATTTATACTTTTAAGCTAAAAAAAGGATAATTACTTTAATGACTGTTTTTATAGGAACACAGTATATATACATAACACCTAACTCACAGCTGAAGCAAAAACAATAAAAGATTCACTAAGCAAAAACCCATTTCTCCCATGATGAATACTTTACCTTGGGATCTCCTTGATGATATTTTCTTTAGATTAAATCTCAAATCCCTAGCGATGATGCGATGCACGAATAGATCTATGGTAACTCATATATCCAACGACTATTTCAAAACCCAATACTTATCTCAGATGGGATCCAGTTTGCTTCACATCAGCAGGTATCAGTGGCGGAGCCACGTTGGGTAGGAGGGGGGCTTATGCCCCCAATGCTTTCTATTTTTTTCATGAAAATTTGATATAATTTTATAATGCACCCTAAATTCTTAATAGTTCTATCCCTAATTTCTTAAACAAAATTAAAATTGCCCCCCTATGAAAAAATTATTTGCCTCCCCTGCTGGCAGGTATGGCTCCAAGTTACTCTGCTTCCACCCTTTCGGTGACTCAAGACCATTCCAAACAAAAGGTCCGTTAGAGAGCTCGTGTCATATCCTCGGTTACTGTTCCGGTCTTCTCCTGATTTTCGTTGATGGATGTTTCTGTGTCGCCAATCCCCTCACGAAGAAGTTCCGATTCCTTGCTCGCTCTCAATCGCAAAGAACAAAGTGCGTTGGGTTCACGGTTGATCAAATCGATGGGAACACTCAGAGTTTCAAAGTCGTCTGCATAACCGAGTTCGAGCTTTCAAATCCATCTGAAACCATGTATCGATTCCAGATTTACGCCGGAGGTTCATGGAGGTTATCAAAAACCGAGATTACTTGCCTCTCAAGCGACCTCATGACTGATATGAAACCTGTTTACTTTCACGGATGTCTCTACTGGTTAAGAAACGACGGAAAGATCTTAACTTTCAATCCCGAAACAGAGCAAGCGCGACTGATTTCAATCACATTGGACCAGCAAGTGGGAACGAAACTCTTGCTTGGTGCCGGCGATACCAAACTGATGTTGTTATCAGGGACGGAGGAAGTCATTTATGTATATGCCCTCGAGAGTATCCTAACCGATCCTAAATGGATCCTGATTAGACGGATCATGAACGAGCCAGTGCACCAACGTATGCTCTCGGACTGGAACGTGGAGGCTTTCGACGGGAAGCGTTTACTGGTGAGGACGATGAATTTCGAAATAGATCATAGATTGATTTATGACTACGACTTGAGAACGAACAAGTGGGGAGTCGTGTGTTCGATTCCATTTTGGTGCGACGGAACTTGCAACTTTTATCAGTTCAAGCCGTCGTGGTCTTCTGTAATTGGACTTTGGGATCAGAAGCTCAATTCCAAATTGTTTAAATCCCAAAGCGTCACCTCTGTGGAGGATATTATGCAACTGATTAATAGTAATATGAGAATCTAAATCTGATGGATTATACAAGTGAAGAGGGCTCTTTTTCTTCGATTTCTAAAATTTACTTCTAGTAATTTTTAGATTTGTTAACTATGTAATCTTGTTACATTGGGAAAAGCTGGCATTTATAATATATTCAGATCTTCAATTTCATAATGTCAAACTTGAAGATATATTTGAAGAGGCTTGATTGGTCATTTGCAAAATGGCAGAACTATATTTAAAAATGTGATTTTACGGGTATTGTGTTTAAATGAAAATTCACTACTTAACGTGTTATTAATCAAATCAATGTAAAAAGGTTAATTGCACAAATAATTTATCCAAAACTCAATTTTCTATTTTCTGTATTTCAATATATAAGTTGTTTTAAAAAAATTATTTTTGTTTCATAATATAAACTGTTCTCATTTTTAGTTATCTTTTAATTTTATTAAAAACTATTTAACTAATAATATTTTATTATTTATTTATGATTGGTTAAACTATTTTAATTATATTTTTCTGAAAAAAAATATGTTTCTTAATTTTTGTACTTTTAAACAAAACTACTTATATATTGAAACAAAAAGAATATTTAATATTTTTGTATATATTTTAAAGCAAAAGTTTGCTTTTTCACATTTTCTATTTCACAAATTTTGTATTTTATTTTTTTGGATGAAACCGCCTACTTAAACACATTACCGATCAAAACCTAACTTGTCTCCAACTAGTAAAAGAATTATCCTCATTTTTTGAAGTGTTCAATTCCTACACTTACGGATTAAATTTGCTTATACGATTTTAGGAATGAATCAATGACCTTAATATATTGAACTAGAAGAAGAAGAAACTTTTCCTCCACAAACATATGCCTTTTAAATCTGAGACCGATCAAATGATTCCAATTTCCACAGTACGATATGAAAAAAACAAATCAAATAGCTTACAGCACACGCAAACAAGAATCGAAATATACAATATATACCCAGAAAAAAACCTGGATGCTATTAACAAGTAATCCCCTTCAAAACCCACAAAAGTTTCAAAATCACTAAAACTCACTGAAGATATTAAAAGAGATCTCCCCCTATGCCATGTTTGGGAATATACCTGAGAAGTTTGGGATCTTATCGATGTGTCTCAACGCGTTCTCAGCGATCTGTCGCGTTCTGAAATCACCGTTTTGGAAAGCGTCCACAAGCGTAGCACTCACGTTTGGTTCTTGTGCGACTTCTTTTGCTATGTCTTCAATCCGCAAGATCCTTTCCACCACCCAAACAGCTCTCCTCGTCAGCTTCTCTGTTCGGTTATCAGTCAGAACGTTGAGTATATGCCGTATCCCATCCGCTTTATCAAGTATCTTGATCCCGTTCTCTACATCTAACCCATCTTCTAATAAGCTGGAAAGAGCTGCAAGCGAGGCCTCGATCACTTGATCATTTTCATGGTCCAATAGAGCCACTAGTTTCTCCACAGCTTCTCCTTCGACGAGGCAAAATGTTTCTCTTAACGAACATATTCCCTGGTGGATCTTGCACAGACCGGTTACAACTGGCGGTTTGCTCATACATGAAAAGATGGAGCCACAGTAGTTTGGAGGAGGCAGGTCGGGCATCCGTGACTGGTTTATAGACTCTAGTGAAAGATTCTCTAAAGCCATGGCAGAAACCATCTGTATCTTATCTTGACCGTTGGACTGAAGCAGATGAATGAAGAGCGAAGCAACATTGTACTCACGGCAAAAGTTAACGGCCCGAGGCTCACTGTTGAATGCAAAAGTAATCCTAGCAAGTATACGCACAAGCCCTTCTTGAAAATTTCTCTCAAACCGCATTCCCCTGATCTCCCCTTGGCGGATTCCAATCAATTTGGAGATGATATTCTCAAAAGCACCAACTCCTAACATTTCCCGAGTAAGAGCCAAATCCCTCTCTGGCAGTTCAGCCAAGAGCCCAGCGGCTGCAGCCTGTTCTTCAGAGATTGGTGTATTCTCTGAAATGATAGCAACAAGGCTCCCTAGTTGTCCAGAAGTGCCACGTAAAGCCTCGGCTAGTTCTTCACTCATGAATGGGGAAAGGTTATGAAGAAGCTTTACGCAAGCCAAACGCAAATCATCATTCTCTCGTACCTCTACAAACTGAACCAAACTGATGACTGCTCCGGAGGTTTTAATCGCAGAGACAACATGTATGACTGTTCTCGGACAGCTGGTAAGTCCATACAAGAAAAATCAAACGCGCTCCACGAGTGCCGTGGTGAAAATCCACACCCCTCATCACACATGCAAAAATCACGACTAAAAGTCACCACCGATGAAATCTTAATCACACTCTCATGTAACTCTCCATATACTAATCAAGCATTAATCCATTTCTCAATATCAAATCCAAGATAGCAAGCATTCAATCTCAATCATTAAATCATTCAAGAAAGCTTTAATTCTTAGTCTAGAACTCAAATCATTAGATAAATCTTATCTCTAAGCAAAGATCCATTTAATCAACTCCTAATAAAGAACAATTTATCCATTGTGATCAAGAATCAATTAAGCATGCAAAACAAGTTCATTTGACTATTAAACACTTTACACATCAATTCCCATTGCCATTCAAAATCTCTAATTAGGTTTTATCAAGCATTTCATCAAACACCTTATGGGCATGAAAAAGGCTTAAGATGTAAATCAACAATTTCTTGTAAATCTAGCATAGAGATCCACCTAAATAGAAGGATTAACACTAGTAAAGCCCTAAACACCCTTAGATCATCCTTAATCAGGTCCTAATCTACCTCATTTCGAAGACTCAAAAAGAACTACTCACTAATCATATTGATCCCATCAAAACTCATAGAGATAATAATCCAAATCATGATTAGGAAGAAGAGATTACGAAAAACATAACAAGTACTTGATTAAACTTGAAATAAAATGTTTACAATATTAAGAACCCTAAAATAGGTAAAGGAAAAGCATAAGAAAAGAGATGATTTCTCAAAATAGGTCTAAAACAAGTATATAGTGTCTTTGGTTCCTAGTGGTAATTTTGTAAATAAGTTCAGGTCGGAGAGTCATACATTGGACGTGAATATCGATCGTGTCCGGTCAATGGGGTTTCATCGAGTGTGGAGTATCGGATGTGGGGTACTCAATGGATTGGAGAATGGGCTTCACCGGCTAGATGTGTCCGATGGAAGCAAGTCGATGAAGTTACGAGGACTCGAAAGCTTCAAGAGAGGAGAATGTATCGCACGAGGCTGGCCCGATGGTTTTGGGCTGATATATGCACATCGGACGTGCATGGGCGATGAGCAGTGTCCGATATATGCACATCGGGGATGGCGTGCGGTCGATGGAGTAATTTTGTCTCGTGGGGGGGAGGGGGGGGGGGGGGAATCCCCAGGTAGGAGTTCTTAAATGGCGTTACGTCGATGCATGGGAGAGGTTATTATTTTTAAGTGCACATCGATGGAATCATGAACGCTCTAGAACGGTGATTTGTAATTCCACATCTCCTAATCTCCGAGAACCTATAAATAATAATAAAACACTCACAAAGACATAAAGTATGCAAATCATAACTTTTAATACACTTAAGTTCCTAAATGCCAAAAGTCATAAGAAATTAACATGAAACAATGCAAATGATGCTATATTATAGAAAAATATGATGATAAAAACCCCTAAATTATATATCTACCACGCGGTTTTTAGTAACTCGCCTTATATCTTGTTATGAAACCCTATATAGAAGCTCTTCGAAGCTGGTCCATCTTTCGAGATATTTTGGTCTGTTGAATTTGATGATCATTGTGAATGAATTTTCAGTCTTGACGCTCTGCTCAGAAGACTCAGATATTGTATCGCAGATGGAGGTTGAGTATCATCCATAGTTTTGAAGAGCAGGAGAAGATGCACCAATTTTTTTCTCAAAATCAACCCCAATTTTTTGAAGTTTTTCTCAACTACTTCCCACATCTAACATTATTTTATTCATCGGTAATCTAAAAACTATATATTCATTGGTAATCTAAAAACATAATTTTATGTTTATTAAACTAAATTAGTTATTGATTTAAACTATTTTAGATATTGTCTTTATTAGTATTAATTTCACTTAACGATCGTTTACTATTAACGGTGACCAAATTGACATTATTCTCCACATCTTATTTTTTTTTAAAATAACTATTTTATAATCAATAGATTATGCAAGATGCATAGATTTGGAACAGTTGGTTTAATTTTAAGGCGATTCTAATGTACTAGGCTATTAGAATTGTTTGGTCCAACCATGCTCTGACATATATGCTTAAATACTTTATATGTGTTTCAAGAGAATGAATTTAAATGAAACAAGTGAAGAGAAGATATAAAAAGTTAAAGAAAAGCTAAGGAAAACTAATCCATCGTGTCTCAAAGAGTTAGTACATTAAGAGCATAAACGCTCCCAGGCACGAGCTTCGAGACAGTTTTTGAACCTCCTGCCTTGTCACTTTCCCATCTCAACCACCCGATTTTACCTTCCTGTTTTAGAAAGTTTCTTCTTGAAACCACCTCTGAATTTTTCTAAAACCGCGGCCACACCCCTCTTTTAGACCAAACTCACCGGTTCACCGGTCAATCTACCTCACCGGAGAGCCCTTACTCTCCTCTACAAGAATATCCCATGGAAACATCGACATGAGTACTCTGTTTCCTGGGATCTAGCTTCGTCTCCACAAGGTTGAGTCAAGGTTCTTCGTTTCAAACCTCCTAACTGTTTACTCTCAGAGTCGACTTTACTCCTCTCCTACTTTCTTTATCATGGCTCCACGCTTTTCTGCTGCTGAGAAAGGTAAAGATATCATATCTAACCCAGTTGAGAAACCTTACAAAAGAATCAGAGCCCCAGAGCTCGATACGTCTCATCTCATCAAGGAAAATGAGCTAACTCTCATTGGTCGTCTGACAAATCCAAGGGAACAATGAATGTGGGCTCTCCTCCCCACTCTACCAAAACTCTGGAACCTCCAAGGGACAGCAGAGGGTTCAGATCTGGGCCACAACTGTTTCCAGTTCCGCTTCAGCCTTGAAGAAGATCTCCAGAAGGTCCTCAAAAACAGACCATATCATTTTGACTGTTGGATGGTGATCTTGCAAAGATGGGAACCTGTCATCTCCTCCTCCTTCCCATCCCAAATCCCCTTCTGGATACGCCTGAAAGGTATACCACTACACTACTGGCATGAAAAAATGATCTATAATATAGGTCTTGAGCTGGGTACACTTGAGGACTACGAAATCACCAAACTATCGGCTCGTATCCGAGTATCTGTGGATGGCCTAAAAGCCATAACAAAAGAAACAATAATAGAGTTTGCATCTGGGGAAGAAACCCTAGTTACACTTGAATATGAAGGCCTGGAGAACCACTGCACTTGCTGCAACATGCTCACCCACCAATCTCGACACTGCCCCCACTCCACAACTTCCCCACTGACTAACACAGTCACAAGCAAGACTTCCTCAGACCGGAAAGGAAGAACAGGGAGCCATCCTACTATGGAAACTCTCAAAGAATCTCTGCTAACTACTATGGGAGGTCTCAGAACAATCCCCAGGAAAACTCTCAAAACTTCAGTGAGAGACTTGACAGACACGGTAGACCTTTTGGTGAACGGGTCCCAACCCACACAAACAGAGCCCCACCACTCAAGAATAGGATAGTGCCTCCTTCCTACAGAATACAATCTTCCCAAAGAGGAGTTGAGAGATCCCCCTCCTACAATAATCGCTCCTTGATGCTCCCTAACATACCACAAGAGGCTACTTGTAAACAACCTTCTGCTTACAAGGTGCATCAAAAACCCCAACTACAATGGAGAGAAAGGGTACAGCCTAGTCCAGGGGAGAATCACAGGGGTGTAGAGTTTTTAAAAGAACCACGCCAACCACTAGAGAGAAACTTGGCTGCTTGTGATTTCCCAGCTCCAATGGGTGTACATACAACTGAAGAAGTCCTCTCTGAACTTCAGGAGGTCACAATACAATACATCAACTGTCCAGATCCTAGAGAAAGTGCAGCTAGAAGACTTAGAGTCCAATAAAGCGATGAACAAGGTATTATGGAAGAGACTGCTGCGGGAATTACTGATGCGGCCACACAGAACCTACTCCAGGATCCTCTCTATCCGGATCCATCTCAAACCACCAAGCGGAGATCAATCCACACACAACAACCTCTCCTCCTCATAAACTCTCCTGAAAGGGTCTCTCCGTCTTTAGCGCCATCAGCGTGCTCTGACACTGTTGCAAAGAAAAGAGGCAGACCTCCAAAAGCAAAAAGCAACATCTCAGCCAGCCCTTACAAATTTAAAGGGACAAATTCAAAACAGAGGAAATTGTCACTACTCAGAACTCCCCCAAGATGCACCTCTCGGGAAAAGGGCCAAGCATCTGTCACTACGCCCTCATCTCACCAATCTGCTACAGACGGTCATGGACCAAGCATAAGGCTAATCCCTGCAATGGCAAAGAAAAAAGGGGATTTTCAGATCCCCAACCCTCATCTTCCTTAGCCATACTGAGCTGGAATTGTTGTGGCCTGGACAATCCCACAACAATCCAGCGTATAAGGAACATTCAACATGAATTGTTCCCAGACATTTTATTCCTCCAAGAAACAAAGAACCCTGATGCATTTGTCTTAAAGGAGCTCGACTGGTTAAAATATGAGTCCCACTTCTTAGTCTCACCCCATAGCCCTGGTGGAGGTGGACTGGCTCTATTCTGGAAACAGGAAATCAAGCTTCAGATCCTGTCATCTTCACATAATCATATTGATACCCTGATCACTTATAAAAAAGATAGTTTCAACAATACCTTTGTCTATGGAGAACCAGACCACTCAAAACGCTCTTACTTTTGGAATCTCCTATCATCCCTGGCCCCTACAGATGGTTACCCTTGGTTACTTACAGGGGATTTTAATGAAATTCTTAATAACCAAGAAAAATCAGGAGGAAGGGACAGAGCAGAAAGCACCTTTGCAAACTTCCACGCTTTTCTAGCAACACAAGATCTCTTTGATCTGCAACACACTGGGAACTTTCTCTCATGGAGGGGAAAGAGGCATAATCACTTGGTTCACTGTCGCTTGGATAGATCAATCTCAAACAGTGCCTGGTATGACCTCTTCCCAGCAGGTCGATGTCACTACCTGCACTTTGAAGGGTTGGACCACAGACCAATCCTTTCTATCTTTGACCCTTCAAAAAGAAAGAACAAAAAACTATTCAGATATGATAGAATACTCAGAAATGTTGATGAAGTCTCCATTCTAGTTGCTGATACCTGGAACTCAAACTCCAACCTGACAGTGGAAGAACGACTCTCAAAATGCAGCAGGGCTACTTCCACCTGAAGTAGAGAGAAATACATCAACAGCAGAAAACTTATTGAGGAACTAAAGCTACAACTAGATGCACCTATGCCAAGCACCTGCACGGAGGATACTGTGGTTGCTAACATTAACAGACAACTACTTATGGCCAACAAACAGGAAGAAGAATTTTGGAAACAGAGAAGCAGGCAACTCTGGCTTACTCTATGGGATAAAAATATTGGCTACTTTCATGCTATAGCTAAAGGCAGACACACACGTAACAGCCTATCAGTCATCCAGAACTCAAATGGAGAATCAGTATATGAAGAAGACCAGATAGCTACAGAGATAACTAATTTCTACACAAACCTATTCACCTCTTCAAATACCGAGGATCCTGAAGTGGTAAACCGAGCCATTAAACCATGTATCTCTGCAAAAACCAATGAGGCTCTAATAGAAGTTCCAACTCCAAATGAGATCAAAAGAGCTCTCTTTGAGATCCATCCCGACAAAGCGCCTGGCCCGGACGGTTTCTCAGCCAGCTTCTTCCAATCCAACTGGAAGGCAGTAGGTACTGATGTAGTATCTAAAATCACAAACTTCTTCTCTTCAAAGGACCTGCCAAGTATCTCAAACAATACCCATGTTAGGCTCATCCCAAAAATTCAAAGTCCGCAACTGGTTTCAGATTACAGACCTATAGCACTCTGCAGTGTCTATTACAAAATCATCTCAAAGATTATCACTATCAGGCTAAAGTCGACTCTTGAAGGGATAATATCTGAAAACCAATATGCCTTCATACCTGGTAGAGCCATATCCGACAATGTGATGATCACCCACGAAATTCTCCATTTCCTCAAGATCTCAAAAGCCAAAAAGCAATGCTCCATGGCTGTAAAAACAGACATGAGCAAGGCTTATAATCGACTGGAATGGCCCTTTATACAATCTGTTTTAAGAAGATTGGGTTTTCACCCTCAGTTGATTACATGGATCATGTGGTGTGTATCAACAGTTACATATTCCTTTCTCATCAATGATTATGTCTATGGAAATGTAGTCCCACAGAGAGGCATCCGCCAGGGCGACCCCCTCTCGCCATATCTGTTTATCCTCTGTGGGGAGGTACTCTCTGGTTTATGCAAAAGAGCACAAGAATAAGGCCATCTATCTGGTTTGAGAATAGCCAGGAAAAGTCCAAGAATAAATCACCTTTTATTCGCTGACGATACCATGTTCTTCCTCAAAGCAAACTCTGAGAGCTGCCAAGCACTTATGGATATTCTACGGCAGTATGAATCTGCATCAGGACAGATGATTAATTCAAGTAAGTCATCCATCACTTTTTCATCAAAAACACCAAGGGCAGTCAAAGATATAGCAAAGAATATTATGGGAATCTCAAAAGAAGGGGGCATAGGAAAATACCTCCGCCTACCTGAGCACTTCGGCAGGAAGAAAAAAGACCTCTTCACCTCCATAGTAGAACGCATAAAGAGGAAAGCTGTGAGCTTGTCTTCCAGACACATATCTCCTGCGGGCAAGCTCACTATGTTGAAGTAAGTTCTCAGTGAAATCCCCACTTATGCAATGACTTGCTTCCTGCTGCCTCTAAGCCTGTGCAAACGAGTTCAGTCAGCCTTAACACGCTTCTGGTGGGATGAAAGTGAATCAAAAAAAGAAAATGTGCTGGATCTCTTGGCAAAAACTTACAAGATCTAAAAGAGATGGAGGGCTAGGCATAAGAGATATTCAGCATTTCAATATTGCACTACTGGCCAAAATCTCCTGGCGAGTATTAACTCGTCCAGTTAGCCTCCTATCTCGCATACTGAAAGGGAAATACTGTCACAGCAATAGCTTCCTCAGAGTCAATGCATCACCTTCCTGCTCACACGGATGGAGAAGCATCCTAGCTGGAAGAGACCTGCTAAACCTACACCTAGGTAAAGCTATCGGAAATGGAAACTCAACAAAGGTGTGGACAGACTTTTGGATCTCTACCTCACAGCAAATAAGACCTTATGGTCCAATCCAGGAAATCCACCAAGATTTAAGAGTCTCGGACCTCCTAAATAGAGGCTCCCCGACCTGGAATACAGAACTGATTGATTCCTTGCTACCGGAGCACAAACAAGAGATCTTGTGCCTAATACCAAGCTCCCTTGGAATGGAATGTTGGGAATCCGAGCCAATTCTACAGATTCAGAATTCTCGCGAGTTCCCGATAGCCTAGGATCTAGGGTCTAGTTAATTGAATCATGGATCTCACCTCGTGATTACCTGGAGTTTTAGGCAGCGGAAGATGCAGGTAATACGAGATCTGTAGCGCCCCAATCGTTGCGCCTCTATCGTAGTCCACACGCACGCAAGCTGGAATC
Organism: Orychophragmus violaceus; assembly: GCA_030180135.1. NCBI lineage: Eukaryota > Viridiplantae > Streptophyta > Magnoliopsida > Brassicales > Brassicaceae > Orychophragmus > Orychophragmus violaceus. The sequence goes on along the minus strand of CM058229.1, from coordinate 9,701,554 downwards.
CGCCGGGATGCTAGTACCGGTGCTCGGATCTCCTTGGGACTTTTGTTTCTAGAGGTTTCTGTGTTTTCTCTCTGAGAAAATACTCTGGGCCGCGCACACACTCACACACTTGGTCGAATCTATAAACTCGTATATATATTGACCTAGCGGTGAACCGAAACATCAGTTTCGGTTTCGCCCTTGTGTCGACCGACACACTTAGTGGTGTCGATCGACACACGTTCTGTATCGACCGACGCACTTAGTGGTGTCGATCGACACACCTTCTTCGAAACTTATATTCGATGTGTATTCAATACACATCGATCAGATCATACGCCAATGATCAATCCCATATGGACTATGTCCAACTTGCTTAGGTGTGTGACCCTGTAGGTTCACATGATACTAGAAATGAGTTACAACTCATTTGTCATAAGCGGATTCTAGCAAAACATTATGACTACCCAGTATCACATGAATTGTCCGATCTCGACAATACAACTATCTCTTGAGAGAGTACAATGTGATTTCAGGACATAATCCCAACAATCTCCCACTTGTACTGGAATCACCTATTCCTATAATCCCTTCGTCTCTATATCTCGATATGGCATAAGGCAAGAGACTGTGTCATCCTTATTATAGCCAACATCATGTTCATCGAACTTCTGATCTATACTGATAAACAAACGACTGACAATCACCTTGTTTGAGCACGGCCATGCATTTTCTCAGTATCAAATCTTCGATGGGCCCTGAGATATTTATCTCCCGTTATTACAGGAGGGACAAATCCCATCTTGTTCCATCCCTGTTTCTACACATACTTCATGATACGCACAAGCAATGCCGTTATAGCCGCCAATTACGGAACGACGTTTGACAGGGTTAACGCGCACCAATTCACATGCTAGAAAGCATGATGAACTCATGTCTTAGGACTATACTCTATAGTCGTAATGAGAACCTCCCATGACACTGATAAAGCTATCTTGTGGAGTTCTCATCAAGCGGGTCATGTCCGATTATATGTTCACCAACATATGTCTATGTGACTGACTGTGATAATCATATCATTGACTCCATGAAACTTAGTCCAACAGTCACCTCACATACTAGTCTGCGCGGTTGTTAGTTGATATATCATGGTTTTTACCCACTTTATACCATGATATAGTTGTGTTTTTAGAGTCTTTTGTATTAGTTTAGAGTCTTTTACAGGTTAAATCAGGTTTGGAGCTAATTGGAGATATATGGAGCATTTTGGGCATTTTGGGACGTTTTGGCCGAGAGCTTTATTCACTGTTCGATTATTTGATGTTGCATCGATCGACACGCATTGTGCATCGGTCGATGCAGTCGCGAGATGGGCCGTACGCGTCGGCGTAACAAGTATTGAAGATTTGCAAAGAAGCCCAAGATACTTTCAGTATTTACACAGAAGCCCCAGCCGAGATTATGCCTATATATACTAGTTTTTGGTGTTTAATTTAGATACGCTTTGATACTTAGAGCTAAGAGATTTTTAGAGCTTTTGGGGCTGATCTATTTTCCTTGTATTGATTTATTTTGGAGAAGATTTCGAACCCCTTTGATATTTTAATTTCTTATATGCAATCTATTTATTCTATGATTATGTTTTCATCAATCATGTCTGAGTAGATCCATAGTTGAGTTTAGGGTTTCTCATTAGGGTTTGATGACTTGCTAGACTTGTTTAATTCAGTTGGGATTCATATGATTAGAATGTTCTTCAAACTAAATTGTGCTTAAAGCTAGTTCTAACCTGATCAATTAGAATCTAGATCCTAGGTTACTAAATACGTCACGAGAGTGGGGTTTAGGAATCTGAACTATTTAGGTTGAGCAATTGAATTATTCGCAAAGAGATTTGGTTTAGTTTAATTGTGAACATATCGAACTTGAACTTAATGCTAGTTTAATTTGTTAGTAATTGCAAAGAGATTTGGATTACTGCACTTAGACTTAGAGAGTTTTCGCAAAGAGATTTGGTTAATTCTATTTTCGTGATTTGAGTTCTAGAACTGAGTTTAATTTGATCCTGGCTGATTAACTTGTCTGCTTGTCTGATTTCCTGAGAATACCCTAGGCTTGACGCTTTTAGTTTATTGCTTACAAACCGATTTCCTGCTAATGTTTACTTTCTTGCACCGCAATTCATTACAATCACTACTTGCTTATTTCTAGTATTAATTCCTACGGTTTGATTCTCTTGAGACCAAGTGTCCATGTGGATTCGATAACCCTATATACTACATTGACTATACTGTGCACTTGCAGTTTAGAATAGGGATTAAAACTCGACCTATCAAGTTTTTGGCGCCGTTGCCGGGGACTCTTTGAGTCTTCGATAGGACCGAACTTAGGGTTTTACTAGAAATTCTTCGTTTTTGTTTTTGCTTTTCGTTTTTGTTTTATTTTGATTTTACTGATTCTTTTCTATGATTCTTTCTGTCGCAGGTACCGAAATCGCCTTGCGTCGACCGTTGCACATCTTGCGTCGATCGACACTAGGCGATTCTGAGATTGAACCGATCGTTGCACTGATAGCATCGATCGTTGCTGGACGATTACAGACAGTTTATGCCAACGCAGAACACTAGAAGTAATCCGAACTCGAGCTTGGTTAATCTCAATCTAGAGGAACTTGGACGTCTAGAAAGGACAATCAGAAGAGAAAAGAGAGAGAGAATGGTACGAGAACGCTTGATCTTGATACCAGATGCTGATGGAACCCTGAGGGATCCAGAGAACAATCCTTACAATGCTGCTGGGCATAGGATTGATGCTGAGGGACGAGTGATCCCTGATGAAGCTGAGCCACTGGGCCAGATGGTTGTCCGTGAAAGGACATTAGCTGATTACAACAGACCTGACGAGTTTCATGCGAACCGAGCAGCTTTAGTGCTTCCTGCCTTTGAGAGGAACGACTTTGAGGTAAAGACTATCTACTACCAACTGATGAGGCAGATTGCTTTTCATGGTCTTCAATCAGAGCAGCCTATGGATCACATAGATAAGTTTGAGGACATAGTTACTGGTATGAAATACGATGGAGTTTGCCAGGACTATCTGTTCCTTAAGCTATTTCCGCACAGTCTTGCTGGAGACGCTAGTGCATGGCTGAGACAACTGGCACCTGGTCAGTATACTACTTGGGCAGCCTTAAAGAGTGAGTTCCTGCGTCATTTCTATGACAATGCGCGTTCAGACCAATCTAGACAGGACATACTTACTTTCTCCCAAGGAGTTGTGGAGCCTTTAAAGACTGTCTGGATGAGATTTAAGCAGTATCAGCGTGACTGTCCGCACCATGGATTCACTGAAGTTCAGCTGATTGGTATCTTCTTCAGAGGAATAGATCTTCCATATCAGCAGGCGCTGGATAACTCTAGCAATGCCAACTTCAACACCAGGACTCCTACACAGGCTAAGCAGTTAATTGAGAATTTGATTAGCAGCAACAGTTGCAAGACCATGGATGATAGGAGGAAGAAATCTGGTGGAAGTATTGATAACTCGGAGATGGCTGAATTGAGGTCCAGAATGGATAAAATCTGCACTCTTCTAGGTGAGAAGAAAGCTGTCCACTTTGCTCAAGAAGTATAAGTGATTCAGACTGAGGAGGACACTCAGGAAGAGAATGTGAATTACATCGGAGGATCTGGTTTCCAAGGAAACAGATTTGGATATCAATCTGGGAACAGATTTTCCGGTGGAGGACAGAAAACTGCCTACACGGGCAATCAGAACTCTTCAGGCTATGGACAGAACAGCAACTTTCAGAAGCCTTATGGACAGAATGCTCAAAGGACCTACGGGTCTTCATCTTATCAAACAAGACTGAATCAAGACTTCTGTGGACTGCAACAAGAAGATTGATGCTATGTATGGAGATCTCAATGGGAAGATTGAGTCTATGAACACTCACATTAAGCAACTGGACACTCAGGTTAATCAGATTTCAGGTACTATGAAAGGAAAAGGACCTGCAGATACTCATATTAAAGCCTGGTCTGTACTCGTTAATGATGGATCTCATCTGGGTGAGAAGTTTGAGCTAAGCACAGCTGAGTTGGTTGATGAAGCAGAATTTTCGGAATTGAGTGAAAAACTCACGGGTGGAATCCGCGACGATCGCATTGCAACGATCGACACACACCTTGTGTCGGTCGATGCAGGACGTGAACAGACAGTGTTGCCGGATGATTATGAGACTGATGCAGAACTGGCCCGCCTATTCCCTGATATATCTGAAATCACTCAGGAGGAGATTTATGCACAAGCCATTAGGCAATGTCCCAAGGTATCTGAGGTAATTAAACAGGAGATTGAGGAGCTGAAGAAACTGGAGGAGAGTGGTGAAGACTTGGAAGAAATTCCACCGCCTGATGATCCACCTTATCATCCCTGTGTGCAGAGGTATTTGAACAAGATGCTACCATTGGATGATGACCTGAAAGAATGGGTGATTGTAGTTCCCCAACACATTAGTGAAGTGCTACTAAACAAGATCCCAAAGAAGTTACCTGACCCTGGAGTCTTTATACTTGATTGCTCCATCTTCGAGAATAGCTTTAGACGCTCTCTTTGTGATTTAGGAGCTGCTGGAAGTATGATGCCTTATTCTGTGGCAGAGAAGCTGGGGGTGCTGAATTTTTCTCCTACTAGAACCAGTCTTATCCTAGCTGATCAGTCTATACGAGTTCCAGAAGGAGTTTTAGAAGACATACCAGTGAGAGTTGGAAACTACTTGGTTCCAACAGACTTCCTTGTGCTGAAATATGATTGCGATCCGGATGAAGCACTGCTACTTGGAAGACCATTCTTGGCTACAGCAGGAGCTGTGATTGATGTCAGACAAAGTCTAATAGACCTCCACCTGGGAGATGAGACGCTGCGATATGACATGGAGAAGCTGCGGAAACCACTGATAGATGGGCAGACCTTCACGATCCTGGAAGCAGAAGATGAGCAGCCAGATGGGCCTGTGATACTAGATCCTGGAGCACAATCTACACCTGCTTTTCTTGGACTGAAGCATTCAGCAACAGCCTACACTCCACCATGGATGAGGAGACTTGAACAGAGACAGAAAAAGTCTCTGTCAGGATCTCTAAGTGCCTGAAAGATCTTGTGCGTCCGGTCAAGCTAATGACCTTAAACAAGCGCTGAGTGGGAGGCAAACCACTGTTTTCGTTTTTGCATTTTGATTTTAGTATTTTTTCTAGATTTTACGTTTTTGTTTCTGTTTGGTGAGTTTTTGGTTGCAGGGTTCGTGAAAATCGCATTGCGTCGATCGACACACATTTGTGTCGATCGTTACAACAGAAATCGCACAGCAACGGTCGGTGCACCTAGTGCAACGATCGATGCCTGACTGCGACAGAGGTAAAACCCGAGAGAACTAACCATTCAACTATTTTAATTTTTCTTTTCTTTAACCAATCCCTTGCTTGACACTACTGGGGACAGTGTGTCTTAAGTGTGGGGGAGGTTCTACTAATTAGTTTCTTTTGTTTTCTTAGAGTCAGTTAAATTTTTCAAAATTTGTTTTTCGAGTCAAAATTGGTTTAAGTAGGAAACAATGATTTTTGGAGGAGATTAGCAGCATTTGCAGGAACTTAAGTGACCATTGGGATGAAGCTGCATATCTATCTATGACTATTAGAAAACCCCATCACAGATCAACCTACTGAGGACACCCATATCACTTCAGGTATCAGAGGATCCTTTACTGACTTCACCTTAATACTGACTTTAATTTTTCTCACCTAAGGGCTTGGTATGCTTTATGTCGGATTCCCTGTTAGTTCTGACACAGCCTGTAAACCTGTCCTATTTAGTCCCCTTCTCCCCTTCTGTAAAGTAAAAAAAAAAAAATATAAATAACTGAGGATGAGTTAGTAACTCCGAAGTGGTCATGGGAATAGTAGCAAACACTATTATCTCTCATGTGATCCATGGAATGTGTCCAAAGTACACCCCATAACGGGAAGAACACTGATAAAAAAAATAAAATGATACCCAGTGGGGAAAAATCAGTTGTTAAAGAAGGGAAAGAGAAGAAAGGGACTAGAGAAAGATAGTATGGTGGTCTAGAGCTGGCAAGGTAAGAATCCATGTGCCTTTAGATCGATACTCCTTAGGTGAGACCGCACTTAAATACTTGCAGAAGTCAGTAGGGTGAATTTGAATGCTTGAATGTGATTGTGGCGTTTACTTAGGACAGTTGCTAAGTGTGGGGGAAGTACATGTTGGTCTTGATGTCTGTAGATTGATTCTTTCATGTGGATTACTAAGGGGAATCTGAATGCTGCTGCTTCTATGACAAAATGAGTTTCTGAAGAGTTTTCAAACCTCTTCACTGCATTTTAGTTCTCTGTTTTGCTTGAGGGCAAGCAAAGGCTAAGTGTGGGGGAGTTGATATATCATGGTTTTTACCCACTTTATACCATGATATAGTTGTGTTTTTAGAGTCTTTTGTATTAGTTTAGAGTCTTTTACAGGTTAAATCAGGTTTGGAGCTAATTGGAGATATATGGAGCATTTTGGGCATTTTGGGACGTTTTGGCCGAGAGCTTTATTCACTGTTCGATTATTTGATGTTGCATCGATCGACACGCATTGTGCATCGGTCGATGCAGTCGCGAGATGGGCCGTACGCGTCGGCGTAACAAGTATTGAAGATTTGCAAAGAAGCCCAAGATACTTTCAGTATTTACACAGAAGCCCCAGCCGAGATTATGCCTATATATACTAGTTTTTGGTGTTTAATTTAGATACGCTTTGATACTTAGAGCTAAGAGATTTTTAGAGCTTTTGGGGCTGATCTATTTTCCTTGTATTGATTTATTTTGGAGAAGATTTCGAACCCCTTTGATATTTTAATTTCTTATATGCAATCTATTTATTCTATGATTATGTTTTCATCAATCATGTCTGAGTAGATCCATAGTTGAGTTTAGGGTTTCTCATTAGGGTTTGATGACTTGCTAGACTTGTTTAATTCAGTTGGGATTCATATGATTAGAATGTTCTTCAAACTAAATTGTGCTTAAAGCTAGTTCTAACCTGATCAATTAGAATCTAGATCCTAGGTTACTAAATACGTCACGAGAGTGGGGTTTAGGAATCTGAACTATTTAGGTTGAGCAATTGAATTATTCGCAAAGAGATTTGGTTTAGTTTAATTGTGAACATATCGAACTTGAACTTAATGCTAGTTTAATTTGTTAGTAATTGCAAAGAGATTTGGATTACTGCACTTAGACTTAGAGAGTTTTCGCAAAGAGATTTGGTTAATTCTATTTTCGTGATTTGAGTTCTAGAACTGAGTTTAATTTGATCCTGACTGATTAACTTGTCTGCTTGTCTGATTTCCTGAGAATACCCTAGGCTTGACGCTTTTAGTTTATTGCTTACAAACCGATTTCCTGCTACTGTTTACTTTCTTGCACCGCAATTCATTACAATCACTACTTGCTTATTTCTAGTATTAATTCCTACGGTTTGATTCTCTTGAGACCAAGTGTCCCTGTGGATTCGATAACCCTATATACTACATTGACTATACTGTGCACTTGCAGTTTAGAATAGGGATTAAAACTCGACCTATCATTAGTGTCCCATTTTAACAACCTTGACTAGGGACAATCATAATTTATGTCAACCTTTTAATTATAGGTTTCATGATCAAGTCTTCAACTTGATGACCTATAAGATGACCATAAAGTACTTTGGGACCATTATTTAATTATCCAATAATTAAATAATACTGATGTCAGTTTTAACTTACACAAACACTGCCAAAGCATGTATATGTTAAGTTTACAACATAACTAAAATAACTCCCACTAGAATCAAGATCATCTTTTCAGATATCTTCCACCTACAGCAACAGAATAAATTCCGTGCTTAGGTTGTGGGAGAGAGTGCGGTGCTATTGCTTGAAACAATTTCAACAAATTACACCGCCATGCAGATAAAAGCACTATTCTACGGTCTACTGCTTGGAGCCTTTCCAACAGTTAGCACCGCTTTTCAGGCAAAGAGACATAACCAGGTGGGAACCGGGAATCGTCTTTGTCCGACTAACTACTTTCAACTGGTTCGTCACTTTATCAGTTCACCACGAACCTATCCTTAGTGTTTCTCAACACTTGGGATATTTCTGGTAACTGTTTAGTGACTATTACCGGAGTACATTGGTATTTTCTCGTCATGCTTTATGCATAAGCTGCACCTAGACGAGCACAAAATATGGCATTCATGATGGATTATGTTGCATCAGCATAAGCAATCACATTCATTAATACTAGTTCAGACAGTGTTCAAAACACTTCTTCTTGCTAATATTGTTACCAGCTCAGCCAGTGTCCAAGACACTTCATCTTGCTTAGATTATTGCCATAAGACCTTTGGTATGAAGCCATTCTTGGAATCAAGCACCTTAGAGTTGTCCAATACCTTATCAATATAAGGGTTTTGACACGATCCAATTAGCTTACTCAATCTATATTAATAGATTCTTATTCCAAGAATTCACGCGGCTACTCCCATGTCTATCATTTAAGTTTGACTTCCGACCCAAATCTTGACAAGACTTTAGCGTCGGAACGTCGTTTGTGAGATTCAAGTATGTTATCTACATACTGTGTGAGAATTGCCATTACGCTCCCACTAGTCTCCTTGTAAACGCATGGTTTCTTTTTCTTTTTGATCAAGTCAAAACCTTTGACCAATCTGTCAGAATGTTGATTCCAACTCCAAGATGTTTGTTTCAATCCAGAAATGGATCGGTGAAACTAACATGCATACCCAACCAATTTTCGGAGTTGGGCCTCACCATCGCTTCTTCGAATTTCGCATGTTCGTCACTTTTCAATGATCAGCAGATCACGACAATAGGTTACGAGATATCACTCTCGAGTTAGTGATGGATCCTTTCGGATCTGCGAATTTCAGGCTCCACAGGTGCAGATCCTACAGCACTTTGTAGATCTCACCGCTGCTCTTCCTAATCAGGTCGAGCAGCTTACTGTGTTTATCGAATTTCTTCGATGTGTACTTTTACTCCCACTGTTCCTTTTGAAAGTATCACCTTTCTTAAAAGACACAGTTCTGGGCAACAAAAGCATTAAGCCTTGGTTTCCTCAGGACAACCAGCGAGGTAGAACTTATCAGATATAGATTCAAGTTCGTTTGTTGACTACTGTCTTACACAAACCTTGCAATCCCAATTAATCAGAAAAACAGATTTGGAAATCACCCAGTCCACATCCAATGTGGTGTTTTTCACTGATTCTGATAGAAACCTTTTAGCGTAAACATAGACATTTCAGAACGTATTCTTAAATGGTTATGGAAGATTCCTGTGACTCACCATTAATCGAATCATATCTCATAAGATCTGATTCATTCTTTCAGATGATCACCCAATTCTTGACTCTAGTATTTTCCTCTGCGATTCAATCGAGGATCTCAATACTTCTGTCAAATTGGTTCTACACTTCATCTTTGAACCCCCTCAAGGGATTCCAGCTCGTGTCTCATCAAATGAACACAGCCATACTTATCGATTTCCATCAATAAGGTAATGAAGTACAGAATATTTCCTTTGGCTATTATGTTTGTTGGGCCGCATACATCAGTATGTGTAAGGCCCAATAAGCCTCTGGCCCGTTTCCTTTTAGCTCTGCTAAATGGGCCTTAGTCATTTGGTCCAGTGAACAGAATTCATATCTCAGATGATTAAAATCAAATGAGTCCAAAACTATGGATTTACTGAATCCACTTCACTCTTGTGGTTAAATGACTATACCAAAGAAAAGTCGAGTTCGAGTCATCAGACTCAAACCTTTAGTGTTTGTGTTATGTTCAAACTTATGCTGGTTTAAGATCCAAAACCCATTCCAAACGGGGTGCTACCATATTATATTTCATTAAGATTTAAAGAACAGAATTTGTCTTTTATCAAAATGAAAAACATTCAAATTCTCAAAAGAAAATGAAAGACATTTTGCATATAGCAAGTACATGGTGGCAATTACTTAATTTCAAAAACCAAGTATGAAAGGCTCCTACAAGTGGAGAATCTCTACGGCTCATGCAGCAACCATTGCTTCATACCAGACACGCAGTTCCACTTGTCCTTTCTTCAACGTTCTACTGTTGCTTAGGTCCTGCATATTTCAAAAATATCAGTATCACAACAAGTATCCAATACTTATGTAGAACTTGAATTAATAACACAATACCTGAAGAAGAAGTACCATACATCTTCTCCATCTCTTGTGAATCTTCCAAGAATTTTATGCAATCTCTCTTCCAATGCCCCAACTCATTACAGTAGAAGCACTTTCTGACACCAGATGGGCCTGACTTGGGCTTATAAGATGACACAGACTTATCCTGATTCCAAATCTGGACGGCCCAGCCTCTACCCTTGCCAACACAAGATTCCTCAAATCTTTTACCCTTTATGATGTCATACTCTGCTGTTTTGAGCATACCATGCATCTCAGTCAACGTCTTCGTCAAGCCTTTCTTGATATAGTTCTTAACGAACTTGTCATAGCTTGACGACAGTGACTGCAGAATGATGTTAGTGGCCAACTCTAAGCTGACAGGACATTCCAGTTTCCCCAGGTTATCAATGTAACCCATCAGTTTAATGACATGAGGACTTACTGGAGCATCCTCTGGTAGCTTGCACCCAGTGAGAGACTTCACCATCTGGAATCTCTCAACTCGTGCCAGATCTTGAAACTTCAGTTTCAGGCTGGTGATCATCTCTATTGGCGACTCCATGTTCTCATACTGACTCTTCAAGTCTGAGTTCATGGAAGCCAACATCAGACCACGCACATCTACCACATCAGTATAATGCTTATTCCAAGCATTATACACTGCATGCGAGCGATTGGTCCCAAGATTTTCTGGAAGAGCCTTTTCAAGGACATATTCCTTGCTCTCCTACTTGAGAATGAATCTCATATTCCGATACCAATCCAGGAAGTTGGATCCATTTAACTTATCCTTCTCAAGGACGGATCGCAACGAGAAAGTAGTCATAGACATAAGCTGAAATCCAAGAAAAACGAATATTTAGTTATGTATATGAAGAGAAATCTTATCAAATAAGAGAACTCACATTATATTCAAGCAATGTTTCCTCTACGAATATAATGATCCAAGATCCTCAGATTACTAAAATTCGAGTGGGCGACTCGCCGTTACTCGAAATTTAGTTATCTAGGTAAGCAAATCATTGCTAATTGTACTCAGTGCAACTCTTGGTTGTGGATGAGACAAACTATGTCTAATCCACTCTGATGTCTCTGGGCTCAGAACTTCCGATAGCCCAGTCAAGTAAACCAATCTCTTTAGTCTTGTGATCATTGACAGTTGCACTGCAAGTCTGTCAATGAGCACCTGCCTTACCCATGCAGCAGTGGATACCAAGGACTCCAAGACTATCCAACAAATGACACGAGTTTTGACAGTAGACAAGATTGGGCAAGACATCAATGTTACTTGATATTTAGTTGAGGAAACTAAACCCAAAAGTTTAGCAAATCAATTTCTTAGGTCATGTAATTGTTGATGTTAATGCACTGCAAGTCCATCAATGTTATTACATGCCTTACTCACGTAATTGTGGACACCAAGCTCTTGGCTAGACATCACACAACGAAATGAGTCTTGACAGTTGACCATATTGAAGCTAATCTTTGATCAATGTTTAAGTCTAGTTTGGTTTCTGCAAATTCAAGGTTCAATAACCAGAATTTCGAATACTGTGTCGATCGACGCAGACTATGTCTGTCGATCGACACCACCAAACAAAACCGGACTTCAATAACCGGTTAATTCAATTAACCTGGTTCATCGAACCAGCCATGTCGATCGACACAACCCATGTGTGACTGTCGACATAGACCTAAACCGAAGATAGTTTTGATAACCGGTCCAATCCAATTGAACCGACTTATCTGATCAAACTGATCTTAACCAATCGGTTTATACTAATTGGGATGATCAGTTCAATCCAATTGAACCAATTCATCCAATTTAAACCGTTTAAACCAGTTTCAACTGATTGCGATAACCAGTCCAATTCAATTGAACCGACTTATCCAATCAAACTGATTTATCCCATCGGTTCATGCTAATTGAGATAATCAGTTCAATCCAATTGAACTAATTCATCCAATTTAAACCGATCTATTCGGACTTAACCAAACATGATAACCGGTCCAATCCAATTAAACCGATTAACCATTCGCTCGGCCTGTGTCGATCGACACTCAACCTGTGTCGATCGACGCAGTAGGCCTTTTAGGTTTTCTTCGAGAAAACCCTAGCCGCCGAATATTGGTCTGTGTCGACCGACACTCAAACTGTGTCGATCGACACTCGACCGTGTCTGCTCTGTGTCGACCGATACACCCAGTGTGTCGATCGACACAGAAGGCTTTCGGTTTTTCTTCGCGAAAAACCCTAGCCGCCGAATCTGTCGTTTTCGCTGTTCTGTGTCGACCGACACACCCAGTGTGTCGATCAACACCATGCGAAAACACAGACTCGTTTCTGATCGAACACGATCTAACCTGTTCTAACCAAACAACCTAGTTTGCGAATCTAAATCATCAAATTCGATTTAAACAGGTTTGATTCTATGATAAAACCCTAAGGCTCTGATACCACTGTTGGGAATCCGAGCCAATTCTACAGATTCAGAATTCTCGCGAGTTCCCGATAGCCTAGGATCTAGGGTCTAGTTAATTGAATCATGGATCTCACCTCGTGATTACCTGGAGTTTTAGGCAGCAGAAGATGCAGGTAATACGAGATCTGTAGCGCCCCAATCGTTGCGCCTCTATCGTAGTCCACACGCACGCAAGCTGGAATCCGCCGGGATGCTAGTACCGGTGCTCGGATCTCCTTGGGACTTTTGTTTCTAGAGGTTTCTGTGTTTTCTCTCTGAGAAAATACTCTGGGCCGCGCACACACTCACACACTTGGTCGAATCTATAAACTCGTATATATATTGACCTAGCGGTGAACCGAAACATCAGTTTCGGTTTCGCCCTTGTGTCGACCGACACACTTAGTGGTGTCGATCGACACACGTTCTGTATCGACCGACGCACTTAGTGGTGTCGATCGACACACCTTCTTCGAAACTTATATTCGATGTGTATTCAATACACATCGATCAGATCATACGCCAATGATCAATCCCATATGGACTATGTCCAACTTGCTTAGGTGTGTGACCTTGTAGGTTCACATGATACTAGAAATGAGTTACAACTCATTTGTCATAAGCGGTTTCTAGCAAAACATTATGACTACCCAGTATCACATGAATTGTCCGATCTCGACAATACAACTATCTCTTGAGAGAGTACAATGTGATTTCAGGACATAATCCCAACATGGAAGACTCCTACTTCTGGTACCTGGAAAAGAATGGATGTTATTCTACCAAGTCTGGTTACTTTGCATCAATGTAACAGGAAACCCATCATGAAGAAATTCAAAATCATAATGGAATAGATGGGCAGAAACTTATCTGGTCAGGTATTTTTTCTCCAAAATTGAAACTATTTCTCTGGAAACTTCTGCAAGGAGCACTCCCCGTGGGTGAGAACCTCCGGAAAAGAGGAGTTCAGGCTGAGTCTAAATGCAAAAGATGTAATGAGGAGGAAACCACTTCCCACCTCTTCCTCCATTGCCAATACGCACAACAAATATGGAGAACAGCGCCAACAAATTCCAATATCCAGTCGCATCTATACAAATTGGTGGCGGACTTCATTACAACGACAAAAGCTATAAGCTGCCTACCTCCTTCGGGAGTCTCAGGTGATGTTATCCCATGGATCCTATGGAATCTTTGGACTGCGCGAAACACTCCTCTTTGAGGATCGACACTTAACAACCGAAGATACTCTCACTAGAATCCTGTTAAGTGCGAGAGAATGGCAAAGTGCCCAATTGTTGGATCAGACTTCAAACTCATCTAAGGTTCAATTACAAAACCAACAGATTTCTACAGATCAATTAATTCCAGGTATCGTTACATGCAACACTGACGCGGCGTGGCGAAAGGAATCGAAGCTAGCTGGTCTCGGATGGATCTTCGATGAACACGATCCTCAATCCAGCAAACAAGGATCCCTTATCCAATCATCAGTCTCTTCGGTCCTAACTGCAGAAGCCCTGGCGATTCGATCCGCCTTAACTCATGTCGCTTCAATCGGTTACCCAAACCTCTGGCTCTAGTCAGATTGTCAAGAGCTCATCCGAGCTATCAACTCGAATACACGTCCGGCGGAGATCTACGGTATCCTCGCTGACATCGAGTCCATCAAAGCTTCTTTCCACTCTATCTTCTTCTCGTACGTCCCAAGATCCCGAAATGGGCTTGCGGATCAAATTGCAAAAACTTCTCTCCTTTGTAATGTTGGGCCTGAGGCCTAAAACCTTTTTATCCTAATATATTTGGTGATCAAAAAAAAAAGCTAAGGATTTAAAAGTGAAATTTGAGATTTTTTTCATTTTTATACGGGTCGTTTTGATGACTATTAATTATAATAAACGTTGGTTCAATGAAAACAAATATTTACCATAAATACTATTACTTTAGCTTGGTCAACATGAATTTGCATGATTTTATCATTATTACTGCTATTGGAAATAAGATTGACTACGTATTGGAGCCATAGCACATAGTTTCATAAAACCGTATAATTCTCCGGATCTAAGTCAAGCCGGTTTTTTAAGAAATTTATACTTTAAAGCTAAAAAAGGATAATTACTTTAATGGCTGTTTTTTTTTCCAAATAGACTTTCTTATAGGAACACAGTATATATACATAACACCTAACTCACAGCTGAAGCAAAAACAATAAAAGATTCACTAAGCAAAAACCCATTTCTCCCATGATGAATACTTTACCTTGGGATCTCCTTGATGATATTTTCTTTAGATTAAATCTCAAATCCCTGGCGATGATGCGATGCACGAATAGATCTATGGTAACTCATATATCCAAAGAATGTTTCAAAACCCAATACTTATCTCAGATGGGATCCAGTTTGCTTCACATCAGCAGGTATCAATGGCGGAGCCACGTTGGGTAGGGAGGGGGGGGGCTTATGCCCCCAATGCTTTTTATTTTTTTCATGAAAATTCTATATAATTTTATAATGCACCATAAATTCTTAATCAAAATTAAAATTGCCCCCCTATGAAAAAATTATTTGCCTCCGCTGCTGGCAGGTATGGCTCCAAGTTACTCTGCTTCCACCCTTTCGGTGACTCAAGACCATTCCAAACAAAAGGTCCGTTAGAGAGTTTGTGTCATATCCTCGGTTACTGTTCGTTGATGGATGTTTCTGTGTCGCCAATCCCCTCACGAAGGAGTTCCGATTCTTTGCTCGCTCTCAATCGCAAAGAACAAAGTGCGTTGGGTTCACGGTTGATCAAATCGATGGGAACACTCAGAGTTTCAAAGTCGTCTGCATAACCGAGTTCGAGCTTTCAAATCCATCTGAAACCATGTATCGATTCCAGATTTACGCCGGAGGTTCATGGAGGTTATCAAAAACCGAGATTACTTGCCTCTCAAGCGACCTCATGACTGATATGAAACCTGTTTACTTTCACGGATGTCTCTACTGGTTGAGAAACGACGGAAAGATCTTAACTTTCAATCCCGAAACAGAGCAAGCGCGACTGATTCCAATCACATTCGACCAGCAAGTGGGAACGCAACTCTTGCTCGGTGCCGGCGATAACAAACTGATGTTGTTATCAGCGACGGAGGAAGTTATTTATGTATATGCCCTCGAGAATATCCTAACCGATCCTAAATGGATCCTGACTAGACGGATCATGAACGAGCCGGTGCACCAACGTATGCTCTCGTACTGGAACGTGGAGGCTTTCGACGGGAAGCGTTTAGTGGTGAGGACGATGAATTTTGAAATAGATCATAGATTGATTTATGACTACGACTTGAGAACGAACAAGTGGGGAGTCGTGTGTTCGATTCCATTTTGGTGCGACGGAACTTGCAACTTTTATCAGTTCAAGCCGTCGTGGTCTTTTGTAATTGGACTTTGGGATCAGAAGCTTAAGTCCGAATTGTTTAAATCCCAAAGCGTCACCTCTGTGAAGGATATTATGCAACTGATTAATAGTAATATGAGAATCTAAAGTGAAGAGGGCGCTTACTTCCAGTAATTTTAAAATTTGTTAACTATGTAATCTTGTTACATTGGAAAAAGCTGGCATTTATAATATATTCAGATCTTCAATTTCATGGTGTCAAACTTAAAGATATAATTTGAAGAGGCTTGATTGGTAATTTACGAAATGACTAAACTATATTTAAAAATGCGATTTTACAAGTATAATGTTTAAACGAAATTATGCCACTCCACATGCATGTTATTAATCTAATCAATGTAAAAAGGTTAATTGCACAAATACTTTATCTAAAACTTAATTTTTTATTCTATGTGTTTTAATATATAAGTTGTTTTGAATTTTCTTTTTGTTTCACAATATAAAATGTTCTCATTTTTAGTTATTTTTAAATTTTATTTAAAACTAGTTAACTAATAATATTTTATTATTTATTTATGATTAGTTAAACTATTTTTAATTATATTTTTCTGGAAAAAAAAATGTTTCTTAATTTTTGTACTTTTAAACAAAACTACTTATATATTGAAACAAAAAAGAGTATTTAATATTTTTGTATATATTTTAAAGCAAAAGTTTGCTTTTTCACACTTTTCTATTTCACAATATTTTTTTGGATGAAGCCGCTTATTTAAACACAAATTCATAATTTCGCAATTTACCGATCAAAACCTAACTTGTCTCCAACTAGTAAAAGAATTATCCTCATTTTTTGAAGTGTTCAATTCCTACACTTACGGATTAAATTTGCTTATACGATTTTAGGAATGAATCAATGACCTTAATATATTGAACGAGAAGAAGAAGAAACTTTTCCTCCACAAACATATATGCCGTTTAAATCTGAGACCGATCAAATGATTCCAATTTCCACAGTACCATATGAAAAAAAAAACAAATCAAATAGCTTACAGCACACGCAAACAAGAATCGAAATATACAATATATACCCAGAGAAAAAACCTGGATGCTATTAACAAGTAATCCCCTTCAAAACCCACAAAAGTTTCAAAATCACTAAAACTCACTGAAGATATTAAAAGAGATCTCCCCCTATGCCATGTTTGGGAATATACCTGAGAAGTTTGGGATCTTATCGATGTGTCTCAACGCGTTCTCAGCGATCTGTCGCGTTCTGAAATCACCGTTTTGGAAAGCGTCCACAAGCGTAGCACTCACGTTTGGTTCTTGTGCGACTTCTTTTGCTATGTCTTCAATCCGCAAGATCCTTTCCACCACCCAAACCGCTCTCCTCGTCAGCTTCTCTGTTCGGTTATCAGTCATAGCGTTTAGTATATGCGGTATCCCGTCAGCTTTATCAAGTATCTTGACCCCATTCTCTACATCCAACCCGTCTTCTAATAAGCTCGAAAGAGCTGCAAGCGAGGCCTCGATCACTTGATCATTTTCATGGTCCAATAGAGCCACTAACTTCTCCACTGCTTCTCCTTCGACTAAGCAAAATGTTTCTCTTAACGAACATATTCCCTGGTGGATCTTGCACAGACCGGTTACAACTGGCGGTTTGCTCATACATGAAAAGATGGAGCCACAGTAGTTTGGAGGAGGCAGGTCGGGCATCCGTGACTGGTTTATAGACTCGAGTGAAAGATTCTCTAAAGCCATGGCAGAAACCATCTGTATCTTATCTTGACCGTTGGACTGAAGCAGATGAATGAAGAGCGAAGCAACATTGTACTCACGGCAAAAGTTAACAGCCCGAGGTTCATTGTTGAATGCAAAAGTAATCCTAGCAAGTATACGCACAAGCCCTTCTTGAAAATTTCTCTCAAACCGCATTCCTCTGATTTCCCCTTGGCGTATTCCAATCAATTTGGAGATGATATTCTCAAAAGCACCAACTCCTAACATTTCCCGAGTAAGAGCCAAATCCATCTCTGGCAGTTCAGCCAAGAGCCCAGCGGCTGCAGCCTGTTCTTCAGAGATTGGTGTATTCTCTGAAATGATAGCAACAAGACTCCCTAGTTGTCCAGCAGTCCCACGTAAGGCCTCGGCTAGTTCTTCACTCATGAATGGGGAAAGGTTATGAAGAAGCTTTACGCAAGCCAAACGCAAATCATCATTCTCTCGGACCTCTACAAACTGAACCAAACTGATGACTGCACCGGAGGTTTTAATCGCAGAGACAACATGTATGACTGTTCTCGGACAGCTGGTGAGTCCAACAAGAACCTCCAGCAGCTTGCACTGGATTGCTGGACCCGTGTTGCTAATTAGATACAGCAGATTCTCCACTCTGTTCTCTGAAACAAGAGTGGCTTTGTCAAAGTCATATCCAATGTTCACTACATTAGCAAGAATAGTGGCCGAGACTTCTTTCAACCGAATCGGAAGGTTGTTTGGCCCAACATAAAACAGATCTTTGATAAGTGGGGGGATAATCCCTATGCTGATCAAAACCTTAGCACTCCCTTCGAATGATGAGATGTTGTTGAGAGCTCTCAGGGCAGCTTCCCGTTGGGGCATGTCACCACTTCTCATAAGATCGATTAGAGAAGAACCCACTGTCTGAGCCACAAGAACCTTCATATCATTCTTTAAAGAAAGCTCACCGAGAAATGTAGCCATGGAGAGTTTTGTTTCAGGTGAACCTGCACATCATGTTTCACACATGTCATGTAAGTGTAGACTAAAATCAAGACTTGAGCATGTAATATGACAAAGCAGAGATGATTTTTCTATCACCTTCAAGGAGTTTTCTTAGAAGAGGCTGGAGTCTACCATAGGAAGCCATCTGTCTAACAATCTCCTCTGACCTCTCCATGTTTTCCAATGTTCCATCAGCTTTCTGAACAATCGAGACGTTTGCTGAGTTGCTGCTTGTCAGACCAACCAATAAAATAAGTGCTCCATTAATCGAAGAAATCTTCTCGCACAAAGCTTCTGACTTGGAGAGCTCAAACAACAAAGAAACAGCTGCCTCCATCCCCTTTGATGGCTCGTGCGATAAGAACTTAACTAGTGTACGCACGGTATCCCCTTCAGCTACTATCGCCTGCAAGATTAAATAGCACCCACTTGAGTTTACCATTACAATGCAGAAGATTAAATAGAAGTCAGAAGATAACCTTGCTCTCTTCATCTCCTTTAACGACAACTTGAAGAGTCTGTAAAGCCTTATAACGCACTTTCTGGCTGTTACTTTTTAACATGTCGATAATCATACGAATAAGCTGAGAGTTGCGCACACCCTGCCTATTTGATCGGATACTCCTGCAAATCTGTCGCACATGCATCAAAGCTTGCAAAATATCAGTCTCAGTGTTTCCTAGAAACAATGCCTGACGAGCAATGTCGAGCTTGGCAGAGTCATTCCTGGATCTCCACTCTTCGATTGTGTTACGCAGAGCTATACTGGGGCTTACATCAGCGCTGCTCAGCTCCTGAGAAGTTAACGGGCAAGACGGAGGCTTACCGTTGTCTTGACACTCCCTGAACCATTTTTCAATGGCTTCACGCTCAAATGTTCGTCCGTTCTCTAAAGTGACGGGATCATGCATAACCTCCTTTGTCAAAGGGCAGATGAATGCTTCATAGATGTGGTCTATGCCTCGTTCGAAATGAGAGCTATCATCTGACTGGCTTCCATCCCAGCTTCCCACCATCTTAATCTCTGCACACTCACTGCAATAAAGCAGAGTACATCAGAGCTTTAATCGTAACAGCGAGTGAGAAGCAGAGGAATTCTTACATGAAACAGTTTGGTAAAGTGTCCAAATTGGATGGTAATAAAGCAAAACATTTTTAGAAACACAAAAGGGGACAATACCAGATTTAGTTAAGTTCCTACATCGTTTGGTTCCCAAATTCTTCCACAGCAAAAAGAAACAAAACTAAATATTATAACCTAAATAACTAAGCAAAAGCCTTCCAATCATCATTCCAATCCATCTAAATATAGCAAGAAATATAGCAATATTTGTAACATCTCTGGAAAGCATTTTCAAAACACCAAAGGGAAAAGGCATACCAACCAAATCCAATTGCAGAAGCACCTCAAAGCTAAAGAGAATGAACAGTACAAAACCCTTATTTTCTTCTTCTTAGTTGACAGAAAAATGACAACTTAATCTCCTTGAGCAAAAACCGCGCCAGAAAGTGTGACTTCTTTGTCGTCCATAGATCCAAACTGCTTGCTTGCAATTGAGCTTGCTCCTACTCTTCTCTTCTCGAGCTTGATGTTCAGCAGAATTGGTTTATACCCGTGCGTCGAGCGAGAGAGACAGGCGAATGAAGATGGGTTCGAGGAAAATGAATAAAAATCGAAATTTTAATATAAATAAAAATTGGAAAAAAATATAAGAAAGCACGAAACGCTGACTAAAATCGAAAAGTCATTAGAGAGAGACGTGGAGACACCAAACGCCAACTTGACAAACAGCCTGGCGTTGTTCACACTAGACCTGCTCTAGATTCCTAACCGGATAACATCGGGTCCGACCCAGAACCATAACTGACTTTGACCCGGAAGAATGGGAGAAAGTACACGCGTCAACCGCGGAAGGAAATTCTTACACTTGGGCTAATGGGCCGGGCTAGCGTCGCTCTCTTTCTCTCTCTCTGGGTAGAAAACTTCTGTTGAGCTGTGGATCCCGTCTCCCACGTTCTGGTGTAAGTTTTGATTGGTTCATTCGTGTGTTTGGAGCTAAATTTGCGATGGCGGGATATGAAGGAATTGAGATTTACGAGGAAGGAGATGATTCCATGGATGTGAATAACGAAGCAGAAATGAAAACTGAGCTGGAAAAAGGGAAAGGAGATGAGAACGTGTTGCAGTTCTTAGATTCGTTGGATGGGTATTTAACGCTTATGGATTCTGCGAGTTCGAAGCTTCGAGAGGTAATTGAAATGCTTTTTTTTGGCGTTATGAAGCTAAGATCGGCGATCGTTTAGTTCTCAATTTTTGGTATAGATCATGACTTTAGATGATCTTATATTTTTCAAAAATCTAAGCTGGTGTGTCTACTCCCGATGGAATAATAGATGATCTCTATCTAAGGATGTTTATTAGGTAATTGGTCTCGGTATCATTTCAAAGTTTAGATTTTGTATGAGTTGGCTACACTTTCTGTTGTCATATTTTTGTGTTTTCTCGTTTAACATCTAAAAGGTTCTGTGTAAGACTGAATCTGGGAACCCGTTTGGTTGATTAGCTAGCTAAGGAAGCCATTGGGAAAAAAACTTTTACTTGAATCTGCTTCACTGATGTGATGAGAGACTCTGCATTAAGCAACTCGCTGGGTATAGAAACTTTCTGAATTATGTTCTTTGCAGGGATGGTTTGATCTAGCTAGTGCTCGCCACTCTATGGGAACTTTACGTATCAACAGCACTCTCTTAGACCTTAAGGATCATCCTGCTGCTTCAACATTGCAAGTGACAGAGCAAGAGGGTAAGTTTGGCTTTTCGGATAAACTCACAAAAGTGTGGCCTTCTTATTTATATGCGATGGAATTTGTGTAGTTCTTATCAATTTTTTTGCGAACACTTATATAGAAGTCTATGAACTCTTGTAGTTGAATCTTTGGGATCAGTACCTCGTTTTGCTTTGTCCAAGTGGGCTTCCAAGGATGGTAGCGGGAAAGGCAAAGACTTCTCTACTGATGCACATCCGGAGATGGGCTCACCTCGTAGCCCACAGCTACGACATCGAGGTGTTTCTGGTAAAAAAAAACGAGACTTATCTGTTGGTTATTCTGTACCATTTGTTTGTCTGTCTCCCATCTCTTGCTTTTGTGATTCGATAGAAGAGAAGCCATCAGCAAAGGCTGAAACCGTATTAGCAGCTGATGAAGAGGTGAACAATCAGTTAATGTTATATACAAACTCTTTTAGAAAGTTACAACATTGGTTTTACTAATTCGGATGTGTTAATCTCCAGATTAAGAGAGAACGAGCAAAGTCTCTGTCGGTATTCGGAGGTCTAGTCTCACCTAAGTTGCGTGGCGCTCAACTATCATTCGAGACAGGTAACATTCATCACCACAAGCATACTCACAGATAAACATATTAGGTTTCAGCTGAAATTATATAATTGTTCTTATGCCTTTGGACAGCTCTTGAAACTCTTGTGGAAATAGCCAACACACGGTCATCGATGCTAGCTGCCTTTGAGCGGATCACAAAGAAGTAAAGACTGGCCCTGAAATGTGCTCAATAGATTCAGCGGAAGCAGGGAATGGAGCCGACCTTAAAGACGCGGGTACGTTCATAATGGGAATTTGGTGATACCTTTCATCGAGTCAGAGATAGAATGTAAACAGTAAACACAGTATATGTTTTGATGTGGCTAAATTTCACCAGGATTTCTTACAGACATTGAGCGAATAAAAACCAAATATTAGAAAATATTTTGGAGCAGAGACTCGGAACAATGGGAAAAGGAAATCTTGTACACGTTCTCCACATTTAACAAATGTTTTTTTTTATATAAAGCAAATGAGTTCATAAGAACAGAACAGAGATACAGTAGGAAACCCATACAAACACAAACTTTACAAATTACAAATAGTCTAACGCTATTCTCTCATCCAAAAAACAGAATACGGGGGAAAAATATAAGATTTTTATAAAACAACCACAAGTTCATCAAGCGAGGAAATATATGGAAAAAAAAGGGAGCTATAATCAGCTGTGGCTAGAAGGAATTCCAGTTATCTGACTTTTTCTTGGGGCTTTTATCATCAGAGGAGACTTTGAAGGGACCTGTGGAACCAAACGGGTCTGCATCATCAAATGAGTATCCATGGCTGCCACTGAAATCCTTTGTGCTATTCATGGAGTCGAATCTTGAAAGCGAGGGACCACCAAAGTCTCTGCTACTGTTGATGGAATCGAACCTCGAAAATTTCTCAGCTCCACCGAAGTCTCTGAAACTGTTTATTGAGTCAAACCTGGAGAAGGCGGCTCCACCAAAGTCTTTGGAGCTGTTGATGGAATCAAACCGAGACAGTCTCTCGGGCTGGGAGGAGGAAAAACCGGCGCCAGCTTCACTGGTGTTGAAGGAGTCGAATCTGGAAAAGTTATCAAAGTTGTTATCTCTGGTTGATGCGTTGCTGAACCGAGGAGGAGAGTTCCCGAATCTCGAAAGTGGAGTGCTGGGAACTGAATCATCAAATGCAAATGGGCTCTTTCTCTGACCGGCGAAGCTTCTTGAACTTGGAGAATCTGCTCTTGCTGAGTTTCCACCAAAATCGCCACCAGATCCATAATAATCTCCATCCTGCAAATGTCAATATTATAATGCTAAGCTTGGAAGACTGTGGAAAGGTAACTAAGCAATTTAGCATACAAAAGGCAAATTTAACATCCCAAATCTGATAGTATGAACTTATTCATGAGAGAAAGTATTTCAAAACATTCAGGTCAATGTCTATTCAATAATCACAACTTAATGAAAGATTTCAGTACTTCGTTGGATGGAGTGATTTGTTAAAGCGAGAGACAATATGGATTCTGTACTAACCTGGCTTTTTGATGCATCAAATCCCCAGACTGAATCCACATCATCGTTAGTGTCAAATGCACTTGCCCAATTCGAGTCATCAAAGAATTCAGAATTTTTGCCATGAGAATAATCTGGAGAAGGGATCTCAGTACCAGTCCTAGAGACAGGACTGTCCCTAGGACTTCTGCCTGAATCATATTCACTGTGAGTTGTCCCATATTCACTCTCATGATGGTGGTCTGAGGTTTCTGAGAAAGGTCCATAATTAGTCGGCGAATCAGGTGGTCCATTACCATCATCCATTGTACCGTTTTCCTTCTCACCAGACGACTCTTGCTCTTTTGATTTGTCAAAAGTAATCTCATTGTCAAATCCTAACAAGGGAGGATTATCAGTCAACGGCCTTGTTATGTGCTTAGCTATAAAAGTCTATGTATAAGTAATAGAAAGATAGGAAAAAACAGTTTCCAAATGTACCTTCATCTTCAAATTTATCCCATTCTTCATCCCAAAGAGCTGCCCCTTCTTGAATTCCAGGTTGCCAGCCTGCAAGTCACAACATTAACAATATCCAGATGATTTGTTTGTCATGTAATTTGCATTTATCTACAGTGAAAGCAAGATGTCACAAGGCGACAGAATCATATATAGTACCAGCTGGAAGGTCTACAAGGGCCTTGGAGTTAACCTCCAACCCATGTTTTTTGCAGCGTTCAGTCAAAGCCTTCATCAGCTCCTCTAGATCTGATTGTATTCTGTCAGCCCGGACCTAAATATGCCCAGTAAAGCATCAAATCAGACATGTACAACAGATAATCAATAGTTTAAGCATCAGATAAAAATAGAGAGCATATACCTGAAGTAGACCATCAGCACTACCACCTTGCTCCATGTTCACAATTGCTTGACTCAATTCCATCTTCCGCCCCTGGAATGGGTTAGCAAAACTTCAGTAAGAAACAAAATTCCGTGACAGATGTTACAAAAATATCCAAAGCCCTTTCACCAGCAAAGGTGGAAGAAGGGAGAACTGGGCCATAGAATAAGGTGACAGGAGAAGACGCACAACACGAACCAGAGAAAGAGAAAAGAAGAAAAACTGATGAAATGTGGGAAAACGAGAAGCCTAGTATCAAAGGAAAAGAAGCACGGAGAAAAAAATGCAGAATGTATATTAGGTGTTGCCACTTTATGTGCCAGCCAAAGGAATTATCTATACCTCAATCTCACGGAACCTGGCCTCTTCAATAGTTAATTTTGACCCTATTTCTGCAACCTGCTTATATTTTTCCTCGTACTTCTTTGCCAACATTTCAGCCTGCAGCAGAAACTGGAATAAGACAGAGATAGCCTCTAAGAAATGAGAAACTGTTTTTATGTGAAAAGCACCTCACGCTTGTCAGCAGAAGCCCTTTCAGAGATCTCATTTAATCTATTGTCACATCTGCTTTTGTACAAGACCTGACAGAGAGGAAAAAAATACAGGAAAAATGGCATCATATCTCACAAGAACCTTACTCTAAAAATGGCATCGTGAGACAGATAATCACCATTACTTCTAACCAAATAACAAGAGTAATTTATGATGGAGTACTCACAATATCCTGCATTTTCGTTCGGTAGTATTCAAGTTTCTCCCTAGAGTCCATATAGACATTCTTCTTTTCATCAACCTACAAAGATTAGAAACATTTGTTTCACAAGCATCCAAGAAAATGCACATGGAATAGTAACTTATATAAGCTTTGAGAATTATTTTTTTCTTCATAATAAAAGTAAAAATGTAAATGATACCTTTTCCCCATCAGTTGGTGGTTCTTGAAGATTTGAGCTTGCAGAATATCCGTTACCTAGGTGACTGGCAAAAGGATCATCCAAAGCTGGCGCTTGATTCCTTTGCTGATTAGGAGCTATAGCACTGCCAGGGTGAGGGACTGGTGCAGGAACTGGTGGTCTCATGCCAGTCGGTGGAGTGATTGGCCGCGCACCCATCACTGGCTGCTGCACAAAATCTAATAGAGAAATTTGACTTATAGCGAAGTATCAGGGAAAGAGAGAAGATCACTAAAAAGCATGAAATCTGAGCAATACCTTGACCAGATCCCCATCCAGCATTTGCATAACCATGACTAGGTACACCAGAGATAGATAACAGTGTTTCATCAAACATGATGCTGCTAGGAAGTGCTGTTGGGAGAGGACGGCCTTCTCTATACCGCTCCATCAAATACAATGAAATGCAGAACTCCCTCAGAGAAAGCATAGTATCATTATCCTGATCAGATAATTCCCACACATGCTTCAGTACCTCTGGAAGCGAGCAAAAAGAACATGTTAACTTAAACAGTTCATACCATAATCACTTCCAGATGTTATTAAAGAAACATAACGCTCAGGAGGGAGCAAATGAATTTAACACAGCACAACAAGAAGAAAAGTTTGGAAAGATTCTTCAATCCAGAATGGCGTCTAATTTCAAGAGAGGTGACAGTTGAACGAAAAAACATATTATTTTATCTAAAGTGGATGAAAGATCGAAGAGTCTTACCCCTGGGTAGCTTCCAGCTTAAAAACAGATTCTTTGCCTGCTCACCAGTGATTTTCCCATCCTTGTCACTATCAACTTTCATAAATACCTTTGTGTAATTCTGGACATCGGTTGGTTTCATTTTTGGCCACGGAGGCTGATTATTTCCAGCAGGAGTTGAATGGCCAGATCCAACTGCACTTCCATGTCGCAAACCGGAGGATGGACCTTGTGAAGACACTGCCGGCGGCTGTGAGCTTGATACTGACCCTGGCCTTGGCTGCTGAGGTTGATTTCCTGCAGGCAGCATTGAGAACGTATTCTGTAGGGAGTCGAGAGCATTAGGCTTTGGAGGAGGTTGGGTTCCAGCAGAAGTAGGAACAATAGCTGAACTGATTGAAGAATTACTCAGAGTGGGTTCTTGTTTTTGCTGGAAGGAGGAAAACATGTCACCTCCATATCCAGATACAACCAGCGCTTTTGGATCAATTTGTGACTCTGGTTTTAAGCCAGGAGAAGGTGCTGCCAAGCTACCCCCTCCAAAGCCTGACGAATATCCGCCGGTGTTTCCAGCATACAAATTATTAAGATTGAACGATGAACTAGCAGGACCAGATGCACTAGTGGGAACAGCCTGGGGAGGACGAGTAACACTACCAACGGGAGCTGGTTGAAATTGACCTGGTAAGGCACTTGGTCTATATTCTGGACCAGCAGTTGGTCTAAGTGAAGTCAGCCCAGATATTCCTTGATTTGGTCTCACTTGCTGGTTTGGTTGAGGTGGAAAATAATTCTGGTTGACATTCGCATTTGGAGCCCCTGGTCCTCTAAACCCCACATTTTGATGACCTGTTGAAGAAACCGGACCAGCTGTGGTAACAGCAGGACTAGGTTGGGGTGCAGGAATAGCTGAAAGATTAATTTTGGGCGCTGGTATTTTGGCTGCGGCAGGAGTATTCAGTGCTGCATTAACAATCTCAGGTGTCAAGTCTCTCTTGCTCTGTGCTACTGTTACAAGTCTCAGAGAATTATAAAAATCTTGCCGACCAAGGAAACCACTGCGTGACCGATCAGAAAGCGACCAAATCTACAAATGGAGAATACAACTGATCAGTAGACAAATTTAATATAGCAAACGTCGCTTAATAGAATCCCTCCAAGGAAAATTCTAGGCAAGAAAGTTTCCAGATTCAAATACATAGTTACTGGTACTCCAAAGAAGGGAAAAAAATTATATCCACAAGCATGTATCATATGATGTGAATTGACAAAAAACTGCATTCCTGGAGAATACTCTTAAAATGCCCTAGGAACTCTCCAAGCAACGAAATTAAAGAAACATAGCCACAAAGTTCTGACATTTCAATCCAGTTTCGTCAAGCTATGCAACAAATGACATCCTCATGTAGAAGCAAATTTGAGCAAAACCAAAACCCGTGCTATTCTAAAACCAAATGGCAAAGTTTTTCAACAAGCATAGCCTCACCAAAAGTATACTAGCCGACTTACAAAACAGCAAAACAACTATCTGAAAGATTCTTAGCAGTTTCTCTACCAGCAAAAGAATAAAAGCCACTAAGTTTCCTCTGTAATCGCAATGAGATTTCAGCAGCCAAGCGTCCAACATTAAATATACAAGAAACCTTAGAATCTTACTGCCATAGACTTATAACTTCTTCACAACAGATCCCAGGAAAGTCAGCTCTTAAATAAGTTCCTAAAGGAGGAAATACAAAAAAAAAAACAGCGCCACAAATCCTGCCCGCCTAACTTCTTATTCAGTTCATAGGATATTCAGAATCTCAGAATAGAGCATGCACTTCAAATGGAAGAATCAAAACTAAGGCGATTTTGGAAAACCCAAATCAGATCTTTCTCCGGATAAGCAGAGATCCAAGAAGAGTTTTTACCTGAGCGAGAACTTGCTTAGGCAACCCAGATCCTTGAAAAAATCCTACAGCTTCGGCTCCACTGATCCGACCATCTCCGTCCAAATCTGCTCTCTTGAAGTATGCCTCGAATTGATCCATGTTAGGATTCTGTCCCGCCATTTGAGGGATCCCCGGAGCTACACAAAACTTAAGATCAGAGCTTCGAAATCGATCAAATTTCTATCTCCAGAATTCTCCTTGTCCAGAAGATAATTGCTCGATTCGAGCAGATGCAACAAAATAAAATAAAATAAGAAATAGAAGGCATTAAAAAACCCGAAAAAAATGACTGTGACAGCAAAAGATCGAAATCGTCTGCTCGATGTTCATCAAGGTCTGGTTTTTTGTTTGGAAATTTTTTTTCTGGCTTTGCTAATTGCTAGTAATGGGCCTTATAAGCCCACTTAAGGTCCATTGTAACAATGAACAACTATTGGGTTGCAGCAATCTTGTCTCCACATTTGCTCAGCGACTATGCATGCGATTACATTTACAGCTTGGGTTGCCTCTGAGTATATGTACATTAAGGCTATTGCTTTTTTTTTTTTGAATTGTAAGGCTATTGCTTTTTCTTTTTCTTTTTTGC
The DNA here is from genome assembly GCA_030180135.1 of Orychophragmus violaceus. Taxonomy (NCBI): domain Eukaryota; kingdom Viridiplantae; phylum Streptophyta; class Magnoliopsida; order Brassicales; family Brassicaceae; genus Orychophragmus; species Orychophragmus violaceus. The sequence goes on along the minus strand of CM058229.1, from coordinate 9,672,814 downwards.
TAAGAATGTAAATATCATTATAACTAATGAAAGTTCAGGTATTACATATTGAGTGAACAAAAACTAACGTAAGAAACTTGGTGTTTCTTTACGGTTAGTGAGATGAAGAACTAAGAAATGGGGAAGAAAATGCGATTGAAATGTTTTATTTACGGTTAGTGACGGAAAACCGACGGATTTGCCGTCGGTATTCATTTAGTCGTTGGTTTTCCATCATTTTTCAATTTTTTTGCGATATGCCAAATTTTTTGCGGTTGGCCAATTATTTTGGCGGTTAAAATGAAAATTTTCTAAACCGACGGATAAGTGATCGATTTATCCGTCGGTTTTTAGTGATGGACTAGTGATGAATACTTCATGGTTGTCACTAATCCGTCAATTTTTACTGATACAGATACTTCACACCCATCACTTATCCGTCACTTTTACCCCATTAATATGTAATCTTCTACGTAACCCGATTAGGGTTACATGTTCGGGTTACTTTAATTTTGTACTCTAAACCGAAACTAATCCGTTTATTGATGAATTAGTGATGGATTTAAAAAACAGACGAAATAGTAACGGATACTTCACATCCATCACTAATCTGTCAGTTTTTAGTGACAAATTAAGGTATAGGATTTAGGGTTTAATATTTTGGGGTCATAAAACGCCCAGAACACAAAATTATACTGATACAAGGTTAAATTGGTAAATGTTTAACAATTTTAAAATAGTTTTGGAAGTCAAAACCCGGATTTTAGAAATAGTTGTTCCTCGTACAAAGAAAGACTTATTAATATGTAGTATACATTATGAAACATTTGGGTACAAGTATTTTATTTTGGAAATTCCGTCAAATAAGTGCTATAAGTTGAATGATGCATCGTGTTGTATTTAAAAAAAATAATAGAATGTTTTTACAGTGGTTTACAAATCATTTTTCAGCAAACGAAACCCTAAACCATGAACAGTCGTTAATCCATCACTTTTACCCCCATTAATATGTATTCTTCTACGTAACCCAATTGGGTTTAAATGTTCGTGTAACATATTAGGGTTGCATGTTCGGGTTACCTTAATCCTTATACCCTAAACCATCACTAATTTGTTTATTGACGGATAAGTAATGGATTTTTAAAAACGACGGATTAATGTCACTAACACGTCAGTTTTTAGTGACGGATTAAAGTATAGGGTTTAGGGTTTACTGTTTTGGGGTTTTAAAACGTGGAGAAGACAAAAATATATACTAATACAAGGTTAAATTGGTCAATGTTTAGTAATTTTAAAATATTTTTGGAAGTCAAAACCCGGACTTTAAAAACAGTTGTTCCTCGTACGAAGAAAGACTTATTAATATGGAGTATACATTAAAAAGAAACACATTTGGATGAAAGTGTTTTATTTTTGGAAATTCCATCAAACAAGTGTTATAAGTTGAACGATGCATCATGTTCTATTGTAAAAATTGTTAGAATGTGTTTACGGTGGTTTACAAATCATTTTTTTCCGGAAACGAATCCATAAACCTTGAATCATTGTTAATCCGTCATTTTCCGTCACTATTTACCGACGAAAAAGTGATATATCTATTAAATATGACAGAATAATGATGTAAAACGAAAGATGAGTGACATATTATAATTCGTCGATTTTCCCTCATTAAAACCGACGGATTAAAATCCGTCACTAATTCCGTCACTTTACCCCTTATTTTCTTGTAGTGTAAGTGCGAGTTAGGAATGTTAGTGGTAGGGATAAACAACCTTGCCGGTTTGCAAACAAAAAGGAAGAAGATAAACATTCAGATATACAAGAGATAAACATTCTTGCCTATAGTGTAGCAACAAAAACATATGTTAAAAAAAAACCGCACTTCACTCTAAGTGTTTTAACCGCGCTGATCGCGAATATTTTTTAATTATAAATCCAAATTTTATATTACATATTTTGTTTTGTGTAGATTGTGTTTTTTTTAAATATTATGGTGTAAATATTTGATTTAAGTTTTAACTTTTTTGTTTTTATTTTAAGATGTAGTTGGTTTTTCTGTTTTTGATTTTGATTTCGATTTCAATTACGATTTAATCAGTTTTACAATATGAAAAAAAATATTATATTTAGTTTAGTTTTAATTTAATTTTTAAATACTATAGTTTAAATATTTGATTTTTTACTTTGGATTTTATTGTTTTTCTACATATTCCAAGTTTAGATTTAAATCAATTGATTTTATCTATGATTTTATAATTAAGATTTAAAAAATTATATTTGAATTAAAAGTAATTTACCAAACTAGACTATCTAATTTTGCTTATTTATTGTAGAATTAATTTTTCTATTTGAGTTATTATGTGAATTTGTATTATTTAGTCTACTTTACTTGTAAATAAAGAACAAAACTAAGCACACATATTTTTATATAAACTTTAAATTTTTGAAATAAAATTTTAAATTTTATCAATTTTATTATATTACAAATCTGCTATTTTTATTTATTTTTGATTTTAAAAATTCAAATACTATGGTTTAGACATTTTTTTACTTTGGATTTCAATGTATTTATGAAAAAAATATATTTATGAAAATTAAAATTTTTAAGCAGTTTATTAAAATGATCTTCTATTAGTTATCTTTAGTGTTTTTATAATTAAAATATACCATTTAGTCTTTCTAACCAATTTTTAATTGTCCAATGTTTTATATATTTGGATAAAACAAACTATAAAAATATGTAATTGTAAAAACATCAATCGATCTCACTATATGATCAAATAATATAATATATTAAATTATTTTTTCAGTATTTCAATTTTATCAAATTAATATATATCGACTTAATTTTAATTTTTCTTTTGTAGAAATGTAAAATTTATATATTTTAATTAAAACTTAATAATATTAAAATTTAGTTTTTAGTTTTTATTAGTTGAAATGTATTCAAAAATATTTATTTCTGTTAATTATGTGTATATTTACCAAAATTTGTTTTAAATTATTTATAAAATAACTGATGTATTGAATTATTTAATTATATATCATTTATTTAATATTTAGTATAAATATATTTTTGGATGTCAAAATTTGAAAGTTTCAAATATAATATATATTTTACTATGTAATTTTATACAATATGTGATTTTATATAATTAAATATTAATAAACGTAATAATAGAGTTTTTCGCCAATTTTTTTATGTCATATCTAGTAAAAATATTGTTTTTTAAAATTGCAAGAACAACTCTAAGAAATTAATTATATATCTAATTTTTAAAATTTTAATTATAAAAAACTTTATTTTATTAAATACCAATTAACTAATTTTATTACAAGTATTTGTTTTTATAACATTCATTTTTAGAAATAACAAAAAACATGAATTTATATATTTTTTTGTACAATTATTTTAATTTAAATTTTGATAAATTATTTGTCAGGTGAGATTTTGACTATTTGGTTCGTAGTAAATTTAAAATAATAAAATCGTTATGAATTATAGTAAACCGTTTTAGTTTTTCTTTAAATATAAATAATTCACATGTAATTTTTGATTATTAAATTTTTGAAAAATCTTTGTTATTTTTTCTTGCCACATATGGTTTAAATTATGTTATTAGAAATTTGATATCTTTTAATATTTTCTATATGAATCATAGTATTAACATCTAAGTGAGTTTTTATAATTAAATATAAATAAAAATAATAGTAGAGTAAACTGTTTTTTTCTCATATCTTATAAAAATAAAATTTTGTAAGAATAACTTTAAAAATTAGTCATAGATCTAATTTTTAAAATTATAGTTTTTGAAATCTTCATTTTATTAATTTAAAACTAATTTATTTTAATTTAATTTTTTTTTGTCAACAAGATAATCAAAAGAACCTAAGTTTCACTAATCCATCTTGGTGGCTCCGGTCCAACGTGGATTGAATATGACGGTCTTACACGGGCACTCATGAATTTAAAATATTATTTTTATAATATTTACTTTTAGAAAAATGTGAAAACATGAATTTGTGTTGTTTTGTGTACAACAAATTTAATTTTATATTTTATAAATATAGTTTATATATATTAATTTATATAATTACGTTTATCAATTAATTTAATAATTTAGTTCTCCTTATATATCATATGATATTAATTTTTTATAAGTCATAATTTAGTTAAAATTAATATTTTAATAACAATTAATAATTCAATTAATTTCAATATTTTGAAAAATATAAGATTTGGTTCGTAAATAAAAATAAAAACATAAAATATTATAAATATTATAAATTAGTTAGTGATAAATTGGTATCGACAATTTTATTTTAATGAATATTTAAATGATAGTGGTATATTATATAACAAGTAAAAAATATTATTTATATATTGTTTTCTGTTTTAATATAATAGATAATTGGCAGGAATTTTGACTCAAAAATGTTTAAGAAAAAATAAAAGTAATAAAAACTATAAAATTGTCCGTGTCACACAGCAAATGACCGAGTCCTATTTTTCTCTTTTATTTGTGTTGTTAATAAATGGGCTTTCACAAGGACCCAAAAATTAATATATGGGCTTAGTTATGGTCCATCCATCGTCACAATGGATACATAAGTATTACCGTTTTCTCTCAACTGATAAGAACTGCACGTCGTTTTAAAATTTTAGCTCTGCCAAAGACCCTAAGGACGAGCGCCAAAGTAAGAGTAACTCGAAAAAGGTAGAATTTTCCCGCCCATATATTACCTACCATCCCCAAAATCTAAATGCTCAGTTCTCATTTTCTTCCCTCACCGGACTCCTAAGGATCTCGACGAAGATATGGTTTCCACAACCAGCAAATCGGATTCGAAGCAAGAAGCAAAACAAACCCTAAATTCCAAAAACCCTAAAAATGTCTACCAAATCGGAGGCCTTCAAGTCGAATTCCCTTATCAGCCGTACGGAACCCAGCTCGCGTTCATGAGCCGAGTCATATCTACGCTTGATCGTGCCCAGAGAGACGGTCACTGCCACGCGTTGCTTGAATCTCCAACCGGTACGGGAAAATCTCTTTCCTTGCTGTGCTCGGTACTCGCTTGGCAGCAAAACTACAAATCGCGGCTTCTGAAAGGAAATTTGTCGCATTCCAAAGCTGCGCCGGAAGCAGCCACCGACCCATTGAATCATGGAGGTGGATTCATACCTGAAACGCAGCCCTCAGGTTCGTGATCTCTTACCAATCGCATCTATTGATTGGGTTAAGATTAATCGGTATTAATTTTTATTTTCGGTTATTTATGAATAGATACTCCTTTGCCTAGTGTCGTGGAACGAGCTGAAACTGCAGCTAAGAAGAAAGCCAAAATTCCTACCATATACTATGCTTCGTAAGACACATTACATCACCAAATTTTGGAAATGTTGCTGATAAACTATGTTAATTCTTATTGTTATTGATTGTTTGTTTTTGTTATTAGACGAACTCATTCTCAAATTACTCAAGTCATTCGTGAGTATCGGAAAACTGGTTACAGAGTACCCATGGCTGTATTGGTATGTCAAATTTGGATTGTGCACTCTTTCAGGATTTGTTTGTTTATGGTTAATCAATATGATTTGTGTTTTTTAGACTCATCAAAGTTGTTTTTTTTTTTCTGGATCCATCTCTGTCATGTAAGGCTTCAAGAAAGCATTACTGCACTAATCGTCATGTACACGGGAAAGAGAATGTAGATGAAGAATGGTAAATCTTCAGCCACATTCATATCATCTCACCATTCTTTTTATTTACTGCATAACCTCTATGCTAACACGTATTCTTTTGTCCAGTCGGTTGCTCCTAAAAGATAAGGCAAACATTCAATGCTCTGAGTTCAAGTGAGTTTTTCCTGATAATCAAAGTTGTTTTTTCCCTCTTTTGTTGTTTGTTCGTCAAATCATGCAATTGTTTTCCTTAAATTCCAGGAACGTTAGTAAAATCACAGCTCACCCATCACTTCAGCAGAGAGGTCACAATGAGGTTCACGATATTGAAGACCTTGTAAAAGTTGGAAAAAGTGTTAGAGGTGAGATTTGGTTTAATTTTTAGTTTTAGCTGTTTGTATTTTTCTATTTATTAATCTCAGATCATTTTCTTGTAGGCTGCCCATATTATGCTGCCTGGACATTAGCGGAGAATGCCGAATTGGTTTTTTGCCCTTATTCATATATAGTTAATCCTGTCATTCGAGCAGGAGTTGAAGTTGATCTGAAAGGAGCGATTATAATATTTGATGAAGCACAGTAAGCTTCAGAACCTTTTTAGGTTTAATAGATTTGCACTTATAATTTTCTGGTATGAAATATTAGTTCGCAATAAGTTTGTGATGTTGGTGGTTAAGTCCGTGTACTAAACACTTTCCCTGTCCACAGCAATATGGAAGACATTGCCCGTGAAGCAGGAAGCATTAACTTGGAAGAAGAGACTCTTTTCAGTATATACAACTCAAAACTATTTTTGTTATTATCCATGGGTTTTTTTCACTGACATTTTACTAATGCAGCTTTATATTATACAGAATTGCAGAATGAACTGGAACAGATGAGCGTGGGGCAGCCAATGATATATCAACCCTTGTGTGAAGTAGTAGAGGTAATTCATTAGCTGCAAGATAATATTCAGAGGTACAATTATTGACTACTTTTTAATCTTGCGTGTTCTATGTATTTAGGGATTGATAAGCTGGATTGGAAGAAAAAAGGATTCTCTAGAAAAACGTGACTTTCAGCACTATTTCTCTAGGTAGGTTGAAACTCTTCTTCCGATCATCTCTTTACTTTATATTTTGAAAAGGGTTCCAACTGTATATATTTCGTGGTTTTCTTATTTTCCATGAGAACTGTTTTGCTGCAAATGTATTTTGTTGGAAGCAGGCAGATTTATATGCATTACTCTTCATAAAACGTTTTGCTATGTATCATCTAACAGCTGGACTGGAGATAAAGCTTTAAGAGAGCTTGAGGAATCTAATATTACTCGGGAATGCTTCCCAATCTTATTGGAATGCTTTACAACGGTAAGTCAGTTCTTCTCTATTATCTCGCTTGGCCCACAGGCCTTTATACGATACTTGAATGTGACATTGTGCTTACTGCTCAAGGCGATCAGAACATCAAAGGACGCGGAAATGGAACCAGATATGCTTCATCTAAGTGGAATATCTGTCTTGACACTAGAAGGTTTTTTTGGCATCTCACTAACATTATTAGGCATTACTCTTTGTAATATCATTTTAAGGATGGGAGACTTATTGCCCAACTTTGATGCAGAGTTGTTCGCTTCACTTACATACTTCTTTTCAAGAAATGGAAGTCACATCTTCGATTACCAACTGGGTTTACAACGCTTTACTAAAAGAGGTAGAAGCGAATTTCTGAGAGATCTATTTAGCGGTTGTTGAAATTTTACCCGTCTGTAGAAACAAAAGGTGTTCATTTTTTGTCTGCTGGAATGCAGGAGATTCTTCTGGTACCTGGACGCATACTTTCAGCTTGTGGTGTATGAATCCGTCCGTTGTTTTCAAAGACTTAGCTGATCTTTCATTATCCATCATTTTAACATCCGGGTAAGTAGTATCCTGACTATTGCTTCTGCAAAATATTATGTCATCCTTTGCAAAGTCACGTAAACCTTTTTCATAAGGACCTTTTTCAAGTAAGAACTTCTTGTTAACTTCTGCAAAGAATATAAGCATGTTAAAAACTCATCAATGTACAGTGAATCATACTCATCTTTTTAGTTAAGTTTGATCGCATTTTTGGCTGCGGTCTAATTTGAATTTCAACATTAGATCTATGTTGTGATTAAGTTTGAGCCATCTCTTTCAGTAATGATAAGTTTTTGAGTTTCTTGGTTGTGAAATATAGGACTTTGTCACCGATGAATTCTTTCTCATCTGAACTTGGGATGCAGTTTGGCACTTGTTTAGAAGCTCCACATGTGATTGATGTTAATCTACAGGTTTTGACTAAATCTCTCCACTTAGCAACGGTTTCCAGAACTGAATGTAGGATTTAACAGCCTCTTTTTTCCAGGTGTGGGCTGGTGCAATCTCCAATGGTCCTGGTAATTACCCCCTAAATGGAAGTTATAAAACAGCTGATTCATACTCATTCCAGGTAATGTGCATTATAGTCATCGGTTCAAGCTCTTTTTGCCTGTAAATCTGTTCTTGTACTGAGAAGAATTGTTTGCATGTATTGACACGATGCTCTATTTTTCTTTGAAGGATGCTCTAGGGAAATCGTTGGAAGAAGTTTGCACTATTGTACCAGGTGGCTCGCTCGTATTCTTTCCAAGCTATAAGTTGATGGAAAAACTCTGCACTCGTTGGCGTGAAACTGGGCAATGGTCTCGGCTCTGCTTGAAGAAGGACCTTTTTGTTGGTGAGTAAATTCTACCTTCTATGATCATGCAGAAACTGTTGCAAAAAATTATATAATGATGCATTTTGTTTTCTTGTCAAAACTTTCAAATACATTGTCCTTTGTTGCAGAGCCAAGAGGAGGAGCCCAGGATGAATTCGATTCTGTTCTGAAGGGTTATTATGATTCTATACGCGGGAAGAACAAATTGATTGGAAGAAATAGAAGAGTTAAGAAAGCAGGGCCTGTTAAAACTGAGGCTCAAGATGATTCCAAGAAAGGAGCTGCATTTCTTGCAGTTTGTAGAGGCAAGGTTTGTCTTTTTTTGTCTTGGTTTCTATAAAAAAGTCCGATCCTAAGATATATATGTAATAAGATTTTAGTTTTGAGTTTGTCTACATGTTTCTCACAGGTTTCAGAAGGAATTGACTTTGCTGATGACAACGCCAGGGCGGTGGTATCCTTTTCAACTGCGTTGTCTTGGTATTTTGTCTAGTCAGTTACTGTAATCCTTTGTTGCTATAGATGCTCTAGGATAAACGGGATTTATACTGCTCAATTTGGCTAATGATTGGGCTGTTAAACCTTGATAATTACACACAGATAATTGTTGGCATTCCATTTCCAAACTTGTAAGATTTCTATTTCCCTTTAAAATTTACCAGCTTCGTTCCAAATCTTCCCAGGAGAACAGTTTTCTAACGAGTCACTTTATTGCCAGGCATGATCTTCAAGTCGGACTAAAGAAAAAATATAATGATACGTATAAATCATCTAAAAACCTTCTTGGAGGGAGTGACTGGTATTGCCAACAAGCCTATCGTGCTTTGAATCAAGCAGCAGGTTGGATGTGATAACTTGCATTCTGTCACTTGGTTCCAGTCACTTCAATACTGTAACAGGCTATTCTTCATGGTTTTTCTTTACAGGGCGATGTATCCGGCATAGGTTTGATTATGGGGCCATCATATTTTTGGGTACTTATAAGATTTCAATGGATAGTCACTGCTCAACACTATTAAAATATTATGTTCAATTCAGTTATGAGAGCTTTGCCTTGTTTTGGTGTCCAGATGAGCGATACAGAGAACAAAGGAACAGAGCGTCTATTTCAAAATGGCTAAGGCAGTCTATCAAACTGTATGATAATTTTGAAGAATCTATGGAAGGGTTGAGATCTTTTTTCAACAGTGCCAAGGTTCAAACCGTCTCAGTCCCTTCCGAGAAACTTTATTACATAATCATTAAAGTTCTTTTAGAATTGCATGCAGGAACGAGCTGACAGTAAGATGTTGGGGTCCCAGGATTATACTGTTGAGCAGAAATTTCCTTCGGAAAACCAAAGAAAAGAAAATCAGATTCAGAAGAAATGTAGTCATGCAGAACCAAAAGTACACAATAAAAGAATATTTTTCTGGGTTGTGGTGTTTTCTCATGAATTCATTTTCTCATTGCTCATGAATTTTGTGCAGGATATGGCAGGTAAGAAGGTGGTGGACGCGGAGGACTATACAAGTTCGAATCCAAAATATCATTTTATGAACGAAGACTGGAAACCAAAAATAGCTGAAGGTCCGAGATCCATGCGGCTTTCTGGTGTGAACTACGGAACCTCTATTTCTCAGTTATCATCTGTAGGTGGCATACCTCCTCAGACATTCATTCAAGCCAAAGTGGAAGAAGTCATTGACGTTGAGTGTGGTGGGGTCCAACCTGAGTCTGGGTAAATATATCAGACAAGTTTTGCTTAATACTTACTGGGATTTTATAAGATTCACACCATATATATGTAGAATGAGAAATATTTGTCCTTAAGTGACATGATTGTTAGAGGTAGTTTCAACTCAAGAACTAGCAATGTCATGTGAATTTTTTTATTTATATATGCAGTATGTAAGTTTATATTATACACAAGTTTGAGCAAACTTAAAAACTGTTATGTGCAGGTATTGTGAGGTGTCGTCGGTAACCAATTGTGATGAAGATCTAGAAACATCTTTTGTTAAGGAAATCTCTGGTATGTTCAAAGGTATTTCTGCAGCCAGTCCATGTTGTTTCTCGAAGAATGAGAGCTCTAGCCCAGCAACAGGTCTGAGATCTCCGAGGTCTCCTGATCAATTCCTAAAGCAGCATATATCTACTGGAAGTTTCAGAAAATCTTCTCTTGAAGCAGATTCACCTTTGAACATGAGTGTAAATTCCCATGCTTTGAAGAGAAGAAAGTTTACAAGCTCTCCAGTCATTGACCTTGAAGGAGAAAACAGTAACGCTCCTAGTACTAGACCCACAGATCACACGAGTTTCACAAGAAGAATTGAATTTGGGTTCGGCAGTACCGAATCAAAGTCCCAAAACAGCAATGTATATGCCTTTTCAGAAGTGAATCAGAGAGTGATGAGGATATCTTGTTCACTCTGCAGAAGTTCTTTAGGTGACCCGGAGAACCACTCATATCCCAAGTGCTTGTTGACTTCGTCGTCCAAAACATATTTGTTGTCTCTTCTGAAAGAAACATTAGGAACTGGTTCTGCAGAAATGCCAACAAGTGTGTCAGTTGTCATGACAGATTGCTCATTGGTTAATCAGAAACTCTGCAGAAGATTTGAAAGCTCAAAAGGTCAGGGTATCTGGTGTGAGCAAGATGGATGTGTTTTCAATACTATCTTTTGCCCTTTCTGTAATATCCCAAACACGTGCCTCGGAGTGCAAGTTATGGCTACTGATTCATCAAATGTTCAGTTTCTAAGCAAAGTAAGTTGACTTTAGTGGTGATTCTTCAGAATGGTAAGTATCTCTCATGTATGATTCCTCTGCTAATATCAAAATATATACTTGTTGGCAGATTTTGTTCTTTGCTGATCAAGTAGATGCCACAGAAGATGATGCAAGCAAGGAAACAGCGTTAAAACATAAGGTATTCTTGCACGCCATACCGTCATATAGGAGAATCAGTGATGTTTCATTTGGAAAAAAATGGAGATACAATTTTGAAACTGAACTAAGTTGACTTTAAAGCTTTCCAAGAGTGTAGCATCTTATATGATGTGTCTAAATATAGTTTCACTGTAGGAATAAACAACAATATTTCTATTGGTGTTGTAGGAATCTCCTGATGTCAGTAATACAGATGCGGACAAGAGTGATGTCTTTAAGTCAATAGAGAGATTTGCATACTCCCCAACACAGCAGCAAGACTCAGGAGGCTGGAGGACTACAAAATCAAAGGTCAGGGAAACACAATAGCGTGCATGCATTCTGGTTTCAAACTCTGTTTACTGGTTCCCTAACCTCAATCTTCATCTGTGCAGTTGAGACTACCAAAACGCAGTTTGCCAACAAGCAAGAAGGCCTAGCCGCCTAGATAAAAGGATATTTTTCATGCATCGACAAGCAAAACTGGTAGTTAAGGCAGCCAAACCGTTATCAAGTTGTCGTAAACCAAGGAACATTGCTCCTGTGGTTGAAGAAAGATTTTGGCCTTTGCATGTGAACATGGCCAGCTTCGTTCGGAACTTAGCTTGTGTAGTTTGTGGCAATAACGCAGCTCGTGATGAATTAGTCATATACTCATATGTATGTAAATTTTTGAAACTTGAAAACTTTTTTAACTTCGTAATAAATATTTAATGAAAGATTTGTTTTTTTTTTAAGTGCTTAAATACTAAGAAAGCACTTTAAAAACCAAGTTTTGTTCTAAACAATAACTAATGTTTGGTTTGTAACTAGCCGTTCACGTCGAAAGTGAAACTGTGGTCGCTCTATTCCCCACTGTTCAAATACCTCCCGTAGAAAATGGCATCATGACCGCCTTTAATCGCAATTGCTGTAGTAGCAGTGGTTCCAAATCGCGTTTGTGACGTCTTAAAACAAACCCAAAAGAAAGAGATTAATCAGAGCATTAACAAAAGAAAAGGAACAAAGTAGCTGAACATTTTTTTATGTCATCAAAAATTGGATTGTACACATCTCTATCAATCAAGGAACTGTCAGCTACGTTCTTCACCGATTCCACATCATGAATCTTATGAAAGATCGATTGTAGAGACTCGAACTGTATATAATGTATGATGGAAACGCTCATTCAAATAAGGGTTTGAATCAAGCTGAGGTGTGCACGTGAGAGATATGTGAGTTGGAGTTTTTGCATTAAATCTAAGTGAGGTCAAAATGGTAGTCTATAACGAGCTCGAGATATTCTTATGTTCATTGTCTTAGACGAGTTCGTTATAAATAGAAGAGAGGGTGAGTGAGAGAGAGTAGATGTTACACATGAAAAACGCTTTTATTTTGTTTTATTTTTTTCCTTTATTTTTCCTTTTTTTTTTTTTTGGGTATTTCTATTTAAGATTTTCTGTCTATTTTAGAAGATTTTCTACATATGGGCACTAAATTGTCTGTGAGCAATGTTACCTTCCAAATGATTTTTTTTTTATTTTTTAAAAATATTACTATGTGTTTTTTTGTAAAATATTACTATATGATTTTTTATAAAATATTATTATATGATTTTTTTTTGTAAAAATATTACTATCACCACTAACAATTTCATGGAGAAGCTTTGATCTAGAGACTAGAGTAATTCAAAAGTCGAAATCTCTTGATTTGATTTGCAGGCAAAATAAGTAGAACAGCCAACAAAGTAGAAAATTAGGAAAGGCAATCAAACAGAGAACAAATATAGTTTTGTTATAATATCATCTCAAGCATATTAATTGTATTTGACCAAGGAAATAGGTTTACAAGACAAGCTAAACACGTATTACAATAGCATCAATATGTTGTTTATTATATAATATAGTAGTTTAATTCGGATGGTGATGATTAGACGTCCATGTTGAAAACTCAACCCTTGGTCCTTCCATTCCCCATTTTCCAGCCACATCTCATAGAAGATTGTTTCAGTACCCCCTCTTATTGCTATTGCAGTTGTACTCGTGGTTTCGTGTCGCCATTCTACCGACTTAATCCCAAGAAAAAGATTCATTAATCAGAGCATTAAGAAAAGAAAAAGACAAGTTATTCTTACCCTTATCTTTGGAGGCACGTCTTGCATGTCACTAAATAACGGGTTGGGGCCGTCTCTGTCCGTCATCTTCCTCAGAGCCAACTCCTTTGCCACGTCCACATCGACAATATCACTAACAAGAGCCGCTTCTAGACTCTCCGATTGTATATACCCCAAAAATGCATATAAAAAGAGGGGGTTTTGATATAATTTTTATTAAAAGACAAAATACTTTTAATTTACCATGGGATTGGTGTCCAGCCCCCCTTCGGAGAGGACATGGATTCCAAACTGAACAACTGTCGCGTTATCTAAGCATCTGTGGTGGGCTTGTTGATATACACCATTTCGCTAGTCTTTGTGTTTGCAACAATGAGCTGGAAACATAGGCGGATATGAGATATTTGGGGTTTTATTTGGAAAAAAATCTATAATTTTTTTTATAATAATAAAACTATATCTAAAAATTATATTAAATAAATAAAAATCTTTAAAAGTAATTTTAAACATTTGCAACTTACATAATTTTTATCTTTTTATATATTTTCAGAATATTTTATGTTTTCTATAACAAAAATATGAAATATATAATATATTTTCATAAACTAATATATAAAAATAAGTTTTATAAATTTTGGGGGCCCTTTTTTAAAAATATTACTATCACCACTAACAATTTCATGGAGAAGCTTTGATCTAGAGTAATCCAAAAGTCGAAATCTCTTGATTTGCGACAAATAGGGCATCAACGTATACTAGAAGGCCATGAGGAGCTGAATGTGTAACATTGTCGTGTAAGATCTTAACTCGGCATATTCAAAGATAGAAAAAGTTTTAGGATTTTTTTTAGGGATTCTGAAAATTTTTTATAACGAACTCAACAGAAGACGATGTGATTAGGGTTTCCTTAGGTTTCAGAATGTTTAAGTCGTCGGAGAGCTATTCGTAAATAGGGTATGTGAAAGCTCTTAGAAGACGATTTTTATTGCTAAGTAGTATATTGAATTCAGTGTGTCTATATGGCGACTTTGACGTCTTTTTATAGATTACAATGTCGGCATAAAATAGCAAATATTCTAAAAGATAAATTAGAATATTTTCGATTAAGTCGGCATAACTATTGTCACGTACAAGAGAGTGGATAGATGAAAAATGGTAAATCTATACTAATAACATTACTCAAACACCAGCTTCATTTCTTTATCTTTATCTCCTCGATCAGCACCAAATTAAAAATTTAAAGATGATAGAATGTTGAATTCGATTGTATATAATCACAATTCAGGTTCATATCAGATTAGTATACTTTGAATAATTGAATGTCTGGCGACAGAAATAAGTATTAAAACATTAATTGGCACCAAAAAGTTAAAAACCTCATTTACTCACTCAAAATCCTACGTGAGAGCACCTAGCAACCAATGTAGGTTATATGAACAATGAAAATCACATTTCCTTTGCCGTTGCAACACACTTCCAATGCTTTGGAGAGTGTAGCGGGCCTTCATCCCATTAAAATTATAATATAGATATCTATTAGGCCCATTAAATCTCCAGTGTGTGCTTTTCATATTATTACTGCTAATCCTAAATCAGAGGCCATATCAATTTGTGAAACACAAAATCTATAATGAAAGACTTGTTAAAGTCACACACATACATAATAATGTCATATTAATTGAGACAACTAAATATTGCTTAGTTTATGTAAACAACGATAAGAGAAGAGAAGAGTAGAGATTAGAGATCTTCATCACTTTTGTTGTTTTTAAGTCAACTCTCCAGAAATATCACCTCTGCTCAACAAATGCTCAATCCCTGAAACCACAAAAAGAAACCACCACAAGTCAATCACCTCTTCTATTTCTTTGCCATATAGGGCTAAACATAAAAATCAAACCGAACAAGACCAAAATTCATCAACCCAAATTTAAACCAAAATTCACAATAATATGGTAAAAAAAAACTATACCGGACCAAAGAAACTAAATACAAAAAAGATAGGAAACTGACCGAACTAAAATAAAACAAAATGCATATGGCCCAAAAATCATATGGAAAATGCTCAAATTAACAAAAATAAAAAACAGAGTTACCTAAATCAGGACTTGGGAAGAGTATATGTTCATAAGACTCAAATCCTCCAGAATCTCCACAAGTCCTCCTCTCCTCCGTCGTCACGGCCGCATCCTCAGCTGGACCAGTTGTTGTCGTCGTCGTCTGAGGTTGCTTTCGTTTGGACCGAGCCCGCCGGTTCTGAAACCAATTGTAAACATTTGTCTCCGTGATTTGTCCGTGTTGAGACAGTTCCGTCGCGATCTCTCTGATCCTCTGTCGAGTCGGTGTTCCTGTTCTTTCCTCGTAAATGCTCTCAAGTATTTGAAGCTGTGTCGATGTCGGAGTCCATCGATTCCGAGACGATATCCTATGAGCGCTTGATGATGTCACCAATGGATCAAAGTGTCCACCACCATTTGGATTCATTCCTAGACATACGTGAGCCTTAAGTTTCTTCATAGTCTATATAGAGTGAGAACGAAGTGTACCTGTACCTGATGAGAGAGAATTGTGGAGGAGAGCGAGCTGTTCACAAATAACGGCGTAAACGGCGATCTGCTTACGGAGAGTCTCCATTTGCTCCTCCGTCATAACTCTTACTACATACGCACCGTTTTGTCTGTCTCTCTCCATCTTCGTCACTACTTTGCTTTCTCGTCTTCCCTTTTTACTATATGAAGAAGACAATATAAGAAGGTGAATGATTTATATATCTTTCTTTATGAGTAATGGATCTTTAGTTTATTTGTTACCGTTAAATTAAACACTTTTTGAAAGATCTTTTGACTAATGATCAATCAGCCTGATTTGTATCTTTTTTAATTACCAGTTTATGATCAAATTAGATTCTAAGTATATAATTTGTATGTGGTATAGCCAATTAAAAATATTAGAAAAGCATGGTCATAACTAGGATCGATCTTGGTCAATCGTGTTCACTATTTAGTGTTAGAATTTCAACCTTTTATTCGAGTTTTACGGGTCAAATCCACCATTTGAGAAATAAATAAAAAGGTGTTAATCCAAAAATATCTAAGATGATCTAAATCTTATGTATTGATGACATAATAAAAAAAGCTAATTAATTCCAGTTATTATTTAGTAAGGAGTTTTGCTTGTATTCGTGAAGGAATGCAAATTGTGCATTTTACTTTATATATAGTGGTTAGGTAAAGCCGGAAGCAATGCTTAATCACAGCATAATATAAATTATTATCTTTATGACTACTAAATAAAGAAAAAAGATAATAATTAGAAGAAAAGAGCATGCTTTCTTTTTCTTTGTTGTGATTTATTTAAGAATAACATGTAATTTACGACCAGAGTCCAGAAAGGTTACTTTGATATAAAGATATATAACAACAATTTTATTGTGCTGCTGTTACGCGGATATCGCTCTCAATCTCCACTTTTGTCGACAATTAACAAAATTTGCTTATTTGTTATATAGTAATACACTCACAGAAACTCTAATTCTGTATGGTCTTTTTCTTTAAAAAAATGTGAAAAGAGAACCAAATCATCATGGCTTTGGTCATTGCAAAGAAGGCTTACAGACAATTTTACAAACCTTTGTACCTAAAGTCAATTCAACCAAACATAAAGTAATGACAAGGTTTACATTTTTTGGAACACCTTGACTAAGAGCGTGTTAATACGATTGAGAAAGGATATTACTGCATGTAGCATATGTAACATTGATTGTACTGAGAATTTAGAGAATTAGCGCTACAATTCTCTATATCAAACTCTAATAAGCAACAACATTTAATTAGAGGTAGCCGCGGAGACTAAAACGAGCATTAAAATCATAAAATAACATAGAGCGATAAAAAAAAATGCTAAATAGTTTATATTGAGCTGCGATAAAACATTCTACACTCACTTCTCATTACCCGTAGAATCAGAATCAGTGGGAGATAGTTTACTAAACAGAAACATCAGTAAAATGAAACATGAAGAAAAAAAACCCATTTTAACGAGAGAAGCTTCCTATATTATGCTACCAACCTTCAGCTTCGTAGTCAATCGTCTTCCTCCTACATATAAAACAAAGTCAGTAGGCAGTACATAGGGTTTTAAATAACATTGATGCAGATAAACTAAAGAAGCAACCAATTAATGATAGTGATGCAAATGAACCAAAGAAGTAACTGAACAGAGTTACATACAAAGCAATTTACAAACAAAGATGTAAAACAACTTAAAAGAGTAACGAACTAACCTCATCACTCCCATCATCCGCATCTTCCTCATCACTCACCTCAGAAGCAGACTTCTCAGATTCCTCATCCTCCTTTGGACCTTCCTCCTGAAAAGTATCAACACATCAATGTTGATCAACCAGTACAATTCTTGAAAAACTAAGAAGAGCATGCACTGCTGAATAAAGGATTAGTTTATGTTGTTAACTAGAAACAAAACTTACCAGTTTCTTGTTGTAGGTTTTCATGTTCTTCTCATACTCAACCTTGCGCTTATCAGCCTTAGCTACGTAGGGAGCCTTCTCCTACAACATTGTATAACTCAGAAGGTTAAGAAATATTCAACATGTAACCGTTGATATAATGCACATCAAATGGATTAGAGAACGCACTGAGTCAGACAAGGATTTCCACTTTTCTCCACCAGCCTTTGCAACCTGTTAACCATTAAAGTTCATCGTTAGTATATAGCTTGTGGTACAACACAACAAATCCAAAGTAAAAGAAAAAGAACACTCACAGCAGCAACAGATTTGTTATTGGGGTGTTCCTTCTTGTAATTCGCACGGAATTCCTCCCTTCAGGTCATGAAGCCAGAATGAGTGTTAATATCACAAAATTTAGGTCAAATCGATAAAGGAATACTAGTTGGATTATATACAGTCATAGGAAGTACTAACAAAGAATCACATCCAGAACAAATTATACAAACCAAAAATGAATATGATCACAATGTTCTGACTCAAAGATAGCTAACTAAGGTTGCAACTAATCTCACTTTCAAGAGACTCTTAGAAGCCAGTCAATAAACATAGAGCGGCTACTATACACATAAAATTGAGGGATCGGAGAGGATGAGTACATGAAAACGAAGAAGGCACTCGCCGGCCTCTTTGGTTTGTTTGGATCCTTGTCAGCAGCTTTGCCTCCCTTTTTAGGCTTCTTGGTCACAGAGAGCCTATCAACCACCGGAAAAAAAAACAAGGAACGCTTACGAAAAACGACAAACGATATGAACACGATCTGAAATCCCGAGATCTAGGAACTACTAGACGACAAAAAGAAAGAATCGATCTATCTAGCTGAGACTTACTTGGAGTTCCTGGTGTCAGTCTTTGTATTACCTCCTTTCATAGTCGATTCTGCAGGTAAAATTCGTAGATCAGCGAACAAAGTAGTTAAAGTAGGAAACGCAATCGAACAGAGAAAAGCGTCGAAGAGAATAAGAAAACCTAAGCGGAGATAATTTTCGATTCTAAGAGCAAAAAAACCGATATGGAGAAACAATTATCATCTATAGAGATCCGTATGCACACAATCAAGAAGAGTTTGAGGGAAAAAACCGGAAAATCAACAGGAAAAATCGGAGGAAATTACCTTGACGAAGATCTCGTAGTTAGCGAGAGAGAGAGGAGACAGGGAGTAAAAAGGAATACTACGTGTTCGAGATTTGTACGCCTTGTGAACGATTCGATTGAGAGGCTAATAAGGAAGAGAGGGTTAGTGGGGAGGGTTGTAAATATCTTATGAAAAAAATATATCGAAATTCAATTTCGCATGAAATCTAAAATATCTTAGGGGTTTAGGCGGGATTTCAAATTTATTTTGCCACGTCAACAATCCGAGTGATATTCATTGGCTCTCTCACCTTCCACGCTTTATTACCTAAAATTTGCCAACGTGTTTTCTTGTGTGCTTGAAGGATTAAAATAGATTTATTTATTACTAGTTGGGTTAATTCGAAAGCGAGGCTTAAATGACAGAATAATACTCGAATCTTCACATATACCAAAGTTAAAGCATGCATAACACTTGTTGGAACACGTTGATTAAAAGAGCGTTAATTGCCACGAACCCATATTAAACATGATAGTACCGACTACCGAGAAATGATAGAGATTTAACACTAGTATGATGAACGGTTATAAAATTAAGTCTAATCAGCCACGATAAATCATATCACCAATTCATCACAACTACAAGCAAGATTAAAAAGAGCATCACGATCATACTAACCGTAGAGGGATCAAAAGCTAAATCTTTAAATAAGCTGCAAATATCTCATTCATCATATAAAACGTTCTACATTCACTTTTTTCATTACCGTAGAATCAGTTACATCCATTTTAACCAGTCTTGTTAACATTTAAAAAATAAAATAAAGATAAAAACATCCGAGAGATCCTTGCAGCGTCTTATATTAAGCTACCAACTTCAACTTGTTAGTCATCGTCTTACTCCTACATATAAATCAGAGTTACTATATGATAACGATGCAAATATACTAAAGAAGCAACTACTTACAGAGTTGCACTCATAGCAATTCAAAGATAATGTAAATAACTCATCAAGAAGAATCAACAACAAACCTCATCACACCCATCATCTTCATCATTAACCTCGGACACTGACTTGTCAGATTCGTCATCCTCCTTTGTACCTTCCTCCTGTAAACACCAACACATTACCACCACCATTGTTGAATAACCAAGAATGATTAGCTATGTTGTATACTCAAAATAAAACTTACCAGCTTCTTGTTGTAGGCTTCCATGCTCGTCTCATAATCAACCTTGCGCTTATCAGCCTTAGCTACGTAGGGAGCCTTCTCCTACATTATTGTAAAACGCAATAAGTTAAGATATAAGTCAAGCATATAGCACAAGTATAAATGAGTAGCTATAGATTAGAGAACGTACAGAGTCAGACAAGGATTTCCACTTTGCTCCACCAGCTTTTCCAACCTTTTAACCATTCAAGTTCATTGTCATTTATATAGTTTTAAAGACCAAGCCTATGGAACAACAATCGAATCCAAATAACACTCACAGCAGCAACAGATTTGTTATTGGGGTGTTCCTTCTTGTAAGTCACTCGGAACTCCTCCCTTCGGATGACAAAGTCAGAAAGATTATTAGCACACATGATTTGGGTTAACTCGATTTAGGATTACTGATAGGATTACACAGTAAACACAACTCCTAACAAAGGATCACATCTAAAACAAATTATAAACGATTGCAATTTAAATTAATATGATCAAATGTTCTGACTCGAAGATAGCAAGCTAAGTTTATTCTTAGAAGCCAGGCAACAGAGCCAGAAAGAGTATAACACAGAAAATTTAGGAATAATGATTGGAATGTACAGTAAACACAAAAATCAACAAAGGATCACATCCAGAACAAACTATGAACAAAACAGAAAGACGATCAAACGTTCTAATCCGAAGATAATCTAACAATATGAGTATTTCTTTAAACGGATTTTAGGAATCAGAGTGAAGATCACTTATGACCGCAGGAAAAAAAAATCAATGAAAACAAAGGCAAACAAGTGATCACATAACATTGAGGGAACAAACGAGATGATTACATGAAAGCGATCTGAGTATATATGTACACATGAAAACTACTGAACGCAGAAATTTGAAGTATCAGAGACGTTGTTTACATGAAAACGAAGAAGGCACTGGCCGGCCTCTTTGGTTTGTTTGGATCCTTAGCAGCAGCTTTGCTTCCCTTAGCAGGCTTGTTATTCACAGAGAGTCTATCAACACAGAAGAATCATGTGAGGATCCAAATTGGAAAAACGACAAACGATGTGGACACGATCTTAAATTCCGAGATATTGCAACTAACTAGATGACTAAGAAAACGAAGAATCGATGTATATAGCTAAAACTTACTTGGAGCTCCTGGTTTCAGTGATTGGTTTAGCAACCTTCATGATCGATTCTGCAGGCAAAATCAATAGATCAGCGAACAAGTAGAAGATTAGGAAGGGCAATCAAACAGAGAAAACCTAAGCGGAGAGGAGATATTCGATTAAAAGCATGGAGAAACGATTATGACCTACAGAGATTGATTTGCACAAAACTGAGAGGAATTTGAGATATTAACAGGAAAATCGGAGAAATTACCTTGAAGAAGATCTCGTAGGGTTTGAATTAGTTAGAAAGAGGAGACTGCGAGTAAGAGGAATACACTACGTGTTTCTGCTTCGGCTTATTCGAGTGAGGGTTGTAAATAAATATCTTGTGAAAACGATACTGAAATTCAATTTCGCGCGAAGTCCAAAAAGAAAAATCTGAGGGGTTTTGGCGGGAACATCTATTATGCCATGTCAGCGATCCGAGTAATTAGTATTCATTGACTCTCACCTTCTCCACGCTTTTGATCACTAACGTTGCATATGTGCTTCTTTTGTGCTACTGCTTGCTTGTGGGACGCTTGCTAGTTGTACGCAAATTATAGTATTATAGGGAAACGTTATATATTGAAAGGGATAAATAGATTTGTTAGGTCAATTCGAAAGCGAGGTTTACTGATAGAAAAATACTCTAATCTTCACTAACCAAAATGTGTTTTTTATTTAGAAAAATATGTACTCGATTGAATAAATAACAACATATACGGTTAATCATATGCTGCTTGGTAACCTTTTGATAAACAAAATGAAAGAAAACTGAAACTCATCACAACGTTGTTCTTCATTAATCGAGAAGAAAACAGAGTCTCTAATAACGAATAATTAAGGATTGATTACACTTTTAAAAGAAAATTAACTCATCAAGCCGTTGTTTCAATTTACGAGTTGAGACTAAAAGTAGATTCAACTAAACAATGCAAAATAGAGATGGAGAAAGCTTTGTTAAACACTCTGATTAAGAGCGACTTAGTGGTTAACCCAAATCAACCTAAAATCATCAACAGAATTAAAAAAAAAAACTTAAAAGATACAAAAAGAAAAACTAAATCATTTTATAGAGCATAAGAGTACAGAGCTGCAAGTCTCTTTGACCATCTAAACATTCTACAATTCACTTTTTCCATTCTAAGGGCTTTGATCCGTAGCAACAGTGAGAGGTTGTGGAAGTACCAAAACGAAAATAAAGAAAGAAAAAAAACATAACTTTTAATCAGCCCCATAAACATTTTAAGAAAAGATAATTAAAAAAAAAAACAGAGAGATAGATCTTTGCAGCCATCTATACTAATGCTACAAACTTCAACTTAGTCATCGTCCTCCTCCTGCATTAATTATAAACCAATGTAAACAAAGTTAGTTAAAAACAAATCCCTTTATATGCAATGATGCGAAATAACTTGAAAAGGAATAAACCACTAACCTCGTCACTACCATCCTCAGCATCATCTTCATCATTAACCTCAGACACTGACTTGTCAGATTCCTCGTCTTCCTTTGGACCTTCCTCCTAAAAAAATCAAAACATATCAATGATTGGTCAACGACTCCAATAATGACCCATCCATAAACTGACACTCGATTGACACTTGAATTTACCAGTTTCTTGTTGTAGGCTTTCATGTTCTTCTCGTAGTCAACCTTGCGCTTCTCAGCCTTAGCAACGTAAGGAGCTTTCTCCTGAAAACATTGTCAATCACATACTTAAGAACATAATAATTGAAATTATAACACACAAAATTAGTCAATTGTTGAGAGAATCGTACAGCATCTGACAAGGATTTCCACTTGTCTCCAGCAGCTTTTCCAACCTGTTTATCAATTCAAATTCAACGTCAATAACGCTTTGAGGATAAAGAGGCCAAGGTACAAATAACCTTTTTAAGGATGTGAACAATTAATACTCACCGCAGCGACAGATTTGTTCTTGGGGTGTTCCTTCTTGAAAGTCTCACGGAAATCTTCCCTTCATATCACAAAAAGTCAACGTCGGTATTAACACACAGAGCTAAGGTAGAATTAATAATGGAAAACAGCAAACAAGAACATAACAATCAAATTAAAAAAAAGGATAAATAAACACAACAATTATTAAAGGTTTGTTGAACTATTATCAGATACTTTTGACTTGACTATTTCAGACAAAAAGGATTCTACTAATCTCACCTTTGAAATGATTCGTAGTAGCCAGATAAAAAACTTTTGTACGGCAAAAAGTTTTATCCATGGAAACTACAGAACACAGAAAATTGAAGAATCGGTAGGCGAGGATTACATGAAAACGAAGAAGGCACTGGCTGGCCTCTTAGGTTTGTTTGGATCCTTAGCAGCCGCTTTGCTACGGCCTGCTCCTTTAGCTGGCTTCTTGGTTACAGAGAGCCTATCACCATACCAAATTTGAAGCAACAAACTCATCAGAAAACCACAAATCCAGAGATCTATGAACTAACTAGGCAAATTTAACAGAGAAACAAAATATATCACAAGTCGATATGGCTGAAACTTACTTGGAGCTCCTGGTTTCAGTCTTTGATTTACCTCCTTTCATAAGTGAATCTGCGAACGTATGAGCTGATCAGCGAATAAACTAGACAAGTAGCACATATATCGAAAACATCCAGAACCAAATAAAACTAGAAAGGAATTCGAGAAGGTGTAGAAACTAGTCAAGTACTGCTTAAGATCGCAAACATACAAAGAGAGACCTAGCAGGAAATTTCAATTCTAAAACACAGAATATTCAGCTCAATACACATATAAAACAATTGTCACCAAAAACGGATCGCGAAATACACAATCAAAACGAATTCGATATAGAAAAAAAAAAACAAGAAAACGAATAAGATCGGAGAAACTTTACCTTGACGACGATTGTCGGGTTTGAGAGAGAAGAGGAGAGCAAAAGGAATTGTACGTGTTTGTGATTTGTACACCTTTGTGGATCTTCAAGTGAGAGGGGGGGGGGGCTAGTGGGGTTGTAAAATATCTTCTTTGGTCAATAAAGGATATTGAAAAAAATTGAATTTCGCACGAAATCTGAAAAACTGAGGGGTTTAGGCGGGATTTCAAATATATTTTGCCATGTCATCGATCCGAATGACTTCTCATCATTGGCTATCATTTCATCGAGGTTTAATCCTTGGCCTCGCTTATGTGTTTTCTCATGTGCTTCTTCTCTGCGTAAGTATTCAGCGGCGAGTGATATGACTCATTGCCCTTAACAATTAGTTATTTATTTATAGTTTTTTTTAATCGGCAAGCTATTATATTATAGACCCAAATGGGCTTTACAAATGTACAAAATTACAAAGATCAAGGATAAAACGGAATACAAAGCAAGTGGGTTTTAACAGGCCCAACAAAAGTGAACCGACATCCGTTTTGCACATGAACACGAGCGAACTACATGTCATCACTATTGCCACGTGTCAAACATCCGGAGTAGCTCGGCATGCATCCGTCGGCGAGGAAATTCGGTCATCGTTCTGTTTCAGCCGCTTCACCTTTGTCGTCTTGCCGGTCTAACCTCCTCCATCACAAGTAAGGAAATCCGCATCGAAGTAAAACGCTTCCACCAACACTGTCTGCACCAATATCTTGCGCTTCATCTCCAGATTCCGATGATCGGAATCAATAACTGGAACAAGAAAATTTGTTGGACCCAGTCAACTCGGCAAGATAATCCAACTCGAGAGAAGGAAAGAGAGGAAGAGATCTTCGGCTCCTTGACACAGTAACGCCTGGAAATTAGATCGAACGATTCTGATTGGAATCGGCAAGGTCAACTGAAGAATCGATTAAAAGGATATGAAACAAATCGATTCTTCATCTGACTCAAAGCTTGTCAAAGAGATGGAAAACAAAACCCGATATGTCATCGGGAGGCCGAGTCCGGCACTAACACCGGAAGCAAGAGGCGGCTAACCCGCATCAAGAACAAAACCAAAATTTCAACAATTAGTTATTTTAAAAATCACAACAATAATTACGACATATTTATTCGCATTAATATCTCTCTATGATTGCCGCCAAAAAAATATCTCTCTATGATTCAGTTCGGTTTACTGTGTCGGTCATCCGGTTTGTTTAATATAACATACGGTTCGATTTTACTTCAGTTCTTTTTTTGATTTTCTAATTTTCTAGTGCTAAATGCTCCGTTCAGTCTGGTTTGTTTGTTGATGGATTAAAAATTTTAAAAATACATCATTCATACATTTTTAAAATGTGAATCTTGTGGTGCAACAGAGCCATAAAAATGTGAAGGTAAATGACATAATCCGTCTCCGACGAATCGGAAATGGCGTCGTGCAGCACCGGTCGATCCGGAACGGTTTGACCGGACTGCCTTCCAACCATTCCCAGGCACCCGCGCGCTTCCTTCGGTTCAACCACCAATAGCATCATCGATCGATCAATCATGCATGGTTTGTCATAGGTTTCGAAACGTTTCATTTTCTAAGTATTTTCCGTGTTTTATCGAGTCAAAATGTGTCGTCCAAACATCTATTAGGAAACCGAGCCGCATCTGTCAAACCCGGAAGGGAGGAGAATGGGAAGTTAGACTTTTTATTAGAATTATACTAACATTTTCTTGTTTTTGGTTGCAGACTTGCAGCAATGTGCTCCATGGTGGGTGGAGTGTGTGGTGTGGATTGGTCTCGTCTGCATGAGTAGTCACAAGTAAGCTGGATCCGACCGAGTTCATTCGGGGAAGTGTGCCATATCTTCACACGGGGTTCGCGTTGTAACGCCCCCTTCCTGTTTACCGCTGACCGACGAGTTGACCGGCTAACAATCAAATAAGAAAATGACCGATCGAACCCGAGCAGCCATACGAGAAGAGTTTGTCACAATACGAAGCCAAAGGCAGTCCGGTTTGAGACAAAGGCTCGAACCAAACCGTCCTTAACTTCGTTTACCTCGTTTCCACGATACAAAGCTTTTCAACATGTACCGCTTCAACGAGTTGTGTTCGGTTCGGACAAAACCGTATATCAGGGAATTATTCCAATTAGCCAATTCAGATTATGCTAAAAGAACAACCTATATGAAGAACTAGATGTTTTGAATCCAATTAATCAATCAATCTATAATTCCATGAAATCCCTAATGAAAATCCCTAATTCTAACAAGAAAACTACTCAGACATATCAATCATAGCAATAGACATGATAAAACTAGAAATCATATAGAAATCCAAAGAGTAAGAACAGGGGTTTGAAATCAAGTCTCTCTTGAGTACAAGACCAGCCCCAAATCTCCTAATCTCTGATAGAACAAAGCTTAGCCTAACACATCACATATGCATAAATTCTCCATCTAGTACTAGACATCCTCATGTAGAGCAGAAAAACTAGTCTGAAACCTCCTTAGTGCAGAACTATTAGCAGTTGCATTGTCAACAGTTACACAGATAGACCATTAAAATTGATAACCAAATCAAACTTGAACTCAAGATTCCAACACACATCAATAAAAACTAGATAATCTAGTCAAGAAACGCACTAAAGTGAAATCAGAAATTGAGATTATAGCTATCAAAAGCGACATGAAAGCAATAACAATTACATATACGATTAACAAGGTGGGAGGTGAAAAAGAAGAAATTATAACAGATTGAATTCTCAAATGCTCAGACGAAAGAGATGGTGAGGATAAAAGATGAAGTTCTTGTGCGGCTAGCTTTATAAATTGGGATTAAACGAGATAATCTCTCCCGAGCCCGATTCCCTAGGCGCCTCCGATGGATCCGCCCAGCTCCATCTCCGCCGTCCCTTCCTCTGCCTGAGCTTTGTCTCCTCTTCCATGGCTTTGATGGGGACTTCATCTCCTTCATCTCCGTCGCGGTCCAAACCAGATCCAGATCCGCCGCCATGGTCATCTCCTCCAGTTCCGCTTAAAGCTCTCTCTCCCGTCGAACTGCATGAACCACCAGACCCTCCAGCTGTTTCCTTTGACCTCGCCATGCTTCTGCTCACGTTTCAGCCTCCGATTCCGCCGGTTCATCTGGTCCTCTGGTTTTCAGGTACCGCTCATCCTGGCCTTGCCGCTTGTGTCGAAGATGAAGCGCCGGATCCACCAGTTCCACCGGACCCTCCGGATCTCCTCCTCCGCTCCTCCTTATGCGACATCCCCCCCTCTCCACTATGCTTGGGTTTATGGCTGGTCTTAGGTTCATATCTGAGACAGAACCCAACCCCCTATCACTTTGTCCCGTGTGGTTTTATGGTTTCCTTTGCGTTCTCTACATTTATCCTTCTCGCATCTGTGCGATATATTACTGCAGTATGCAGCTTGTTCCTGAATACTATCTGGTGTTTGAAGCTTTATCTCCGATGTCAGACATGTTCTTTTGGCTGTGTCAAGCTTTCTCTGTCCAGATTTGCAATCCAAGAGCAAGTCACCCTCCCGATCCAACCACCATGTCCTCTCTCGCACCATCTCCCACTTACCCATCCTTTTGAGTTAGGCCATCCCATCGACTTCATATACCCTCTGTCACCTTTGTATCCCCGTCCAGATCCCTTTATCTCCATCTTTGTGCTCATCAGTGGCATGTCTACCGCCTTTCTGCGGCCTTTTACTGCAGTATGCAGTCCTCGATCCGACTTTGTTTCAGTTCGAGGTGATATCAGTTTTCTATTTCTTTCATTGTGGCAAATTGAAGAATTAAACTTTGATATCTCTAACCTACCAGTGTATCTGGTTGTAGTGGACATGTATTGTCCATGTTTCTCCTCTATGGAGCTTGCTTTCCTCCCTAGCTTTCCACTTTTGAGTGGTTTTATTGCAGGGAGCATTATGTCAGATGCTTATGCTTCTGATTTCTTCCAAGACTTAGTAGTTTGGTACTTAGCTACCTCTACTTTTGTTGATGGATTCTGGATTGATAATTGTGCACTAGTTGCTGTCTCAATCTCGGGTTTTAGGTCATTGAAGATGTTCACTAATTCCCAAAGCATCATCTCACTTCCAAGCTTCTTTGGCGTCGAGCTTAGAGGACTGCTCAACGGTTATAGTTGCTTTTGTGTCATGGTGTTATCTATCTGCTCGTTTTATTTTAGTTGCTTAAGTTCTGTAATATCAGTTATGTTGAACATTCTCTCCATTGTTGGAGAGTAAACTATCTATAAGAATGAGGTTCGACCAAAAAAAAAAAAAAAAAAAAAAAAAAAAAAAAAAAAAAAACGAGATAAGGGTTCAGAGAATCAATAATCAAAACAATCTCAGCGAGAATTTAGAAACTGTAAATATGTATAACATAACACATATGGTTTGGTTATTTTCGGGATGACTTCGGGTTTTCGGATATTAACCAAACCCGACCCGAACCCCATTCTACTCACATGACAAGTCCCATTCGGTTATAATCAATGGATCCGTACCCGACCCGATCCCGTTACTTCGGGTCGGGTTTGGGTTCGGTTTTCGGGTACCGGATATTTGTCCAGCCCTACTTTAAATAGTATAACATTGGGGAATTTTTTGGTATACTCACATTACTTATATTATTATGTGTTATATATTATCTAAAAAAATAACATATTAAATTAGATAAAACAAATATAATGAAAGTTTTTTTTTTGTCAACATCAGTTTCATGCTCATTGGACTACATAGTGATGATGTTACAAACCAACACATTTTTTCCGAAACCCAATTGCAGTCCAATATGAAAAGATAAGGTTAAAGAAAAAGAAAAAAAGACACGCATATAGACACGGGTAAGATGTTGGAAACCCAGGCGACTCCGAAAGCAAACCGCCGGCGAAGCACCGCCTTCGATACACACACACCATCACGACCACATCTCTTCAACGATCTTCGGTGATGAAACGAGCTGTGAATTACCACTTCCGTCGAGCATGTAGCGCAAAGAGCTTCAAATCAACTTGAGATGAAACTCCAAAAGCTTGATGGACCGGCAAAAGAAAAGCTTCGCCTGACCCGTCCAAGGGTATTGCCGGAAAACGGCACAGATATTACTCTCCTTGTCTGGAAAATTAAGCCGACGGTTAGAGCAATAAATAACACATGCGACATCATCCACATAGAACTTGAACGG
This sequence comes from Orychophragmus violaceus, assembly GCA_030180135.1. Classification (NCBI taxonomy): domain Eukaryota; kingdom Viridiplantae; phylum Streptophyta; class Magnoliopsida; order Brassicales; family Brassicaceae; genus Orychophragmus; species Orychophragmus violaceus. Next base: position 9,643,409 of record CM058229.1, on the reverse strand, counting down.
TTGAAGAAGAGCGGAGAAAATCCGGAATAGATTCGGAAGAAACCGCCGAGACCACTCGGGAGTGTAACCGGACAAAAGGTCCAAAGTTATTGAAACCTACAGAAAATATAAACACAGATAAACAGAAGAAGAAAGAAAGAGGATAAAACACGGTAATATATTTAAATTTTTTTATCAATAGCTTATACAATAAAATAATGTTTAAAATATAATAAATAGTTTAAATAAACTATAATATTAATATTTTATTATAAAATAAACTATAATATTATATGGCCCCCCAGTACTAAATCATCCTAGCTCCGCCACTACTCACAACCCACGAGGGAAGTTGTTGATCTGTCCTTCCTCCAATACAAATTTTCCGTTCACTTTGTACCCAATCCTTATGCGCATCACAAGAGATTTCTGCCATATAAACATTTAAATCCAGAGGATCAACCAATCTTTATATGAGAGCATATATGGAGTTGTGGATCATTAAGTGCTAACCTGAATGTTCAAGACATAAAATTTAGAAAGGAAGCTCAACAGAGAAAGTGTATATACCTTCCCGTGCCGGCTGTTAGTGACTCTCAGATTCTGGGTGATGTTACCGCTTGCCGGGAGTGTCTTACTGTTTTCTGGATCCCAGTGCAGCTCGAGGAACTGGAAATTTCCCACAACGACAGAATTTTTTTTTTTATAAAAAAACTGGATAATAAGGGTGAAAAAAAGGCAAGGACGAAGTCAAAAACTGAATTGACCTTTGGAACAGCAGCCTCGAATTTAAACTCTGTGAAAGTATTAGGAGATAAATTTATAAAAGTGGCCTGGACATTTGTTGTTTGTGGGTTCCCTGATGACTTTGAGAAGCTGAACTCAATCTTCAAAGAGCTGCTCTCGTATGCAACAATAGGTGGACATGCTGGACCATTGGTTACTGCAATAAGTAGGAAATAAGTTATTGATCTCCGTAAAGGAGTTTCAATGATTGTATAGATTTTGTTTCAGTGATTATATAGACGTTTTCTTACCTTCTTTTGATGGGCTTGGAGAAAGACCATCTAACAAATCATACATACCACCAGCAGATAACAAATCAACTGATGATGTGCTGTTTTGTGCCGGAGAAGGTGTTCCAATTGATAGAATATCCAGCAACAGATCTGTGCCGGCTTTTGGAGCTGAAGTTGCACCTAAAACATTGCAAAGCCATAGAGGAAAAGATCTTTAAGAGATTGCTCATTCAGAGACAATATCATAACTGCGCACGACATTAAAAAAAAAAACAGCTGTAGAGACGCCAAAGAACTGACCAGATTGTGCTGACGATGATCCTAACTCAACACCGAGAAGATCATGAAGGAAATCTACACCAGATGAACTAGGTGCAGCCAGGATATCGTCAGAACCCAGGTCCAGCAAGTCCACTAGCGGAGCTGCAGCAACACCATTTGGAATACTAGCTGAAGGCTTGGCCATTGTTGAAACTGATGCCGGCAAAAAGCCAGCCCTCCTCACATTGAAGGTAGCCTCATCTAGTACTGGCATTCTCTCAACCAGGGAAGACCTATATGCACAGAGACCTTGCTTTCATGAGCTACGAGAGGGAGAGAATGAAAAATTAAACTAGAAGATGGATGAGGAAGAGGAGAACAAAGAATTTCATTAACCACCTGATATTTTTATGCCTGTCCACAATAGAATTGAACTCAATAGCTCTCTGCTGCATTTCAAGGAGAAGGCTCCCTTTCTGCTTCACAATTATATCTTTAATCCTCCTGCCATTGAATTTTAGGAAACAGTTTAATTACCAAAAGAGAGCTGAGCGCATGGATCTACAGGTATAATGTATTCCTAACCATTTCTCAAAAGGTAACGCACTACAGTTTCTGGTACACGGCCAAAATTCATAAGTCGTATACTCAGACGCATATTGATCTTGTGTGGAGTTAAAGATATTAGATGAACGAGGTGGGAATGGGATAAAAACACACACTGAGATTGAAGAAACTTGAACATACTCTGAGATAGAAGGAAAGCGGGATGACAGCTTCAGAAGAGCAATCAATGCCATCGCTCCTGTAGTCATATCTGAGTTATGGCGAGTAATAACATCCTCGATAACGTCCACTACATCACATTCCGTTACCTGCTCAAGACACTCAACTGGTCATTGCATGTTCTTTTTTTTTAAATCAAAAAGAAATCCCAAGAAGCAGGAGCATCTGCATACTAAATATGGAGAAATAATGAGTTAATATTGGTATTGTAATGCTCACAGTTATTGGATCTTCAATACCAAGCATCCCGACATTGTTAACCAACAGATCACCATATTCGCCAATGCACCATATCGCCACTCGGACAAGGGTCTCCTGTTTGAAATCTCAAAAGAAACCATATTAGGAAGGACTATACCAATTGTAGATTGAAATCAATCAAACATTAGAAACATAGGAGCTACCTGTTCCGAATATGTCAAGACTGCTTTGTACAATGCTCTGACTGTATATCCATGAAGCTCTGATGCATTGCTTATGACAACAATCAGTGCATGCCACACATCATCTTTCACAAACCTTCCAGCCTACTAACATGGAACAGAGGACAGTAAGGTTACGGCCAATACAAGAAAAATGCAATTAAAAAGAGCTTAAACATAGCATAATATGTCTCGCATTTCAATCCATACCTCTGACAGAACCTTGAGCACCTGATCAATGTACCACATTTTCTCTGGAGAAAACCTACATTATCGAAATTGTTAATAAATCAACATAAAATCCAATTAACTAGACACTCACATCTCTTGAGCATGAAAACTGCTTCTTTACTTTCTCAAACAGAATACTTACTTTTCAACGATAGAACAAATTTTTGCACTAAGATCCTCCTTAAAATCTTCATCGCTGATTTCCAGATGATCAATTAGCTCCTTTGTTAGTTGTTTGACATTATTCTCATTTACCAAAAGAGAGACAAGCTCAAGAGCTCTTTTCCGGATGGAAGCATCTGGGTCCTAAATTGTTGATGCAGCAAAGCCAGATTAATATGTATTCTTTCTACAAGAAAACTATTACATACAGTTGTTTACAAATACTTTTTCTGGTAGTACTAAAAATAATACCTTAACACATTCCAGGATTGTTACTGTGTGCCTTTGCACTGCTTGATCATCAAAAGCGATTGCTTTCATCAGCATGTTTAATGCAACATACCTGAGAGAACGACAATATGAATTTCAGAAGGGGAATGCAACATGTCTAAGAGAACAAGAGTGAAAAAATAACAAAATAAAACGAATATTAAGAAAGAAGCACTGGCTGATAACAAGAGTGCAATGTGCTTTATAGAGTTAATCAGACAAGCTGATGACAAACAGAAAAAAAAAAAAAAAAAATTAAGCTAGTTCTAATCCAAACATATAATATCATATGATTATAACAGATAAAAATTGACGTGAAGGGGTTGAACCTGATATTATTGTCGCGGTTAGATAAGAATCTTCCCAAGATATTGATAGCAAGCACACGCAAGCTATTGGTGTCTTCAATGGCCATGATTGTTTCAACACACTCATAGAGTACGGCATTTCCTGCGTTTTTGTTTGATTCAGTTTTTGTGGCCACCTACAATAGCATGAAACCAACTAGAATAAAGATATCTCTCAGCGTAACAACAAAAATCAAGGAACCTGGAAGACAAAGTAACCCACAGTAGATCCCTCACTCTGAACTCAAAAGATTTCAACAAAGCATGTGACAGAAGGGGCAACAAAAGAGGTAAAATTCAACCCTGCTAAACATACAGGTAAACCTGTACCTAACAAGTCTTGTATCTACCAAAGAGAATGGTATCCAATCATCCCTATCAACTAAAGAAACTTCTTTCCCCCTTATGCTATAATTAAACAGAAACAGTTCCAGCACATGAAAGAACATAGCTATCATACAACATTTTTTCTTCCTACAACAATTTTCCAAAATTATATATTTACTGCAAATGAAAAGAAAAAAATGATAAACATTTGATGGCTCCTACGGGAATTACATCGCAAATGTGAAAATGGTGAGCCATATCCAGAATCACTTATTAAATTATGACTAACCTGGGCAAGTATATCAGTCATCAAATCACTAGCCTCAGCGTCACCCTGGCCTAAAACACGCAAGAGCTTAAGTAACCGTATGTGAAGAAAGGGGTCTGTGATCCCTGCAACATCATACTCAGGCTGATATGCACTATTAGTAATATCCCTCAAAGTTTTTATCAGTCCCTCCGTGCATTTCTGTACAGACAATACAAAGACAAGAGAGAGAGAGAAAATTTACTGCAGGAAAAATATAGTTCACAAAAGCATCATACAAGTAATATAGTGGGGTGGGGGGGACATGCACGCATGTTCTATGAAGCATATTAAACTACAATACGCCGATGCTCTTGTAAGCATAAATAGAGTGGTGAAAGTTTATTAATCTACCTTTCTGAAGTAGTCTAGGGCCTCATCATTAATCGTGCATAGTTCATAACAAAGTTGAACTCCTGTTATAAGAACCCCATGATGCTTTTCTTTAAGCAAGAAAGAAGCAGCATTTACAAAGTTCTCGGCAAGATCTGGAACTTTCCTTACTATTCTAGTGGAGCAAAGTGCCGCCTGAATATAATACAACACAAATGGTCAAAGTAATGGCGGAACAAAAACATCAGCAATCAAACTCCATCAAGCCATATATAGGAACTAGAAAATACTTCACCTTCTTACGGATATTAGGGTCACGAAAATGGATTAATCTTTCTACTTCTGGCGCAAGATCACGAGCCATTTCTGCTGAACAAATGTTCCCTAAAGCACAGAGCGCGAGTCCTACAACATACTGGTTCGTGTGGTTAAGATCTCTGCACGTGAGTTAAGGTTAAACTGGAACAAATCTATCACTATATTTTTCCCTCCTGTATTCCCATCACAGCAATGCAACCCAAAATCAAGAGTTCTGTCTGTTTTCACTAACATTGAACAAGAATCCATGCAAAGTCCGTGGTATTAAAATCAATAGTAGGAATAGTAAGGATACTGTTTTAATGAATTTGTGGCCAGCATCAACACTCCTTGTCTCTCATCAAGAAGCAACATTAGCCCGAGATATCCAATCCTCTTCTCTGGAAATCCAGGAGATGCAATAAGTTTCAAGCACTCCATCTGCCCAAAGTGTGTCGGGTAACCCAGCATGTGTATGAACATGAGCTTGGCGAGGTTCCGGTGCCTATCATGCGGGTCATTATCATCAATGGATGCTCGGATATCAGCACACTCTTTTCTTACAACACCACGCTCCTCCGCAGCTGTTTTGCATGCTCTTATGGATCGGATCATGTCCCTGAAAACATATTCACATGTCCCCTTAACTTAAATCAAAATCATCTTCGACACAGGCCAATAGAAAAACTTAAAATCAGAATTTCGATCATCAAATGAACGAGCTCTCAAATCCTTCTCTCACTCATATATGCTCGTTGATCAAAAACAGAGAGTACTAAGAAATCTGAAACAGAAATGAAATATAGGTTAAAGAAAAAAGAGAATCCAATTACCTTAGACGAGTACCGGAAGAAAATGGATTCATGGTTAGGTGTGAAAGAGCTGGGGCTTGGCCAGCCGGCACTTTAGGTAGAATCTACTAATCAGTTAAGCGCGCAGCAGAATTCCACCGCCGGATTTATCCAAATCCGTTGCCCGAGCTCCGAGTAGGTGATCAAAAATACGAGAGATGAAAAAGAAACTGAGGTTCAAATTCTAGAAAGCTCTTTGACCAAAGGTCAGATTCCCATATACTATCCTTATAAAAAAAATCATTAGTTTTTTTATTTCTTTTAGTTTCAAAAAGTGTTAAAATACCTTTGAAAGATTAATAAATCTGTTTATTTACACCTTATGCCACTGCTTCCCTCTTTTAACCTAACTAGGGGTGTAAATGGTACATATAATATGGAATTAATGGGATGAAAATGAATGGAATAAGATGAATGGAATCTTAATAAAAATGGAATGGATTCATCCCACTCATTTCTTATCAAAATTGTAGAGGAATAATTTTCTTTGAATTTTTGTGTGGGATTGATGGAATGTCTATTCCATTCCATTCCATTACAAAAAATTCAATTCAAGGTAAATGGTAAAAAAATTATGGAATTAGGCATTCCACACAATTCCATTCCAAAAATTGGTAATCCAGTTGCACCCTAGGTATGTACCCACGCTACGCAGCGGGATTATTTTTTTAACTTTTTTTGTATTTTTTTTTTTTAATTTCAATTGTTTTAATAGTGTAGTGCAGAATATTTATATATCGAAGTTTTTTAATTATACTCTTTATTTTTATCCTATTTTGATTATTTTATACATAGATGGAACAAATTCATGTCATATATATATATATATATATATATATATATTTTTTTTTTTTGTTACTTTTCAAAACTAACTTTAACATATATTTTTTCCTTTTGAAAAATATAAGGAAACATTCACAAATATAAACATCAATATGAGCTTCAGAAATTAGCTAAATAAAAATTTTACAAATATAAACATTTAAACAAATATAAACATACAGAAATTAGCTAAATAAAAAATTTGAACATATTATTTAATAAGTGAAAAACAGTTGTGCTTAAGCGACCTTGAAAGTGATGCTTCTCGTAATATATTCGTCGGCTTCACATCTCTGTGAACAATGGGAGGCTTGCAACCATAATGGAGAATACTCGAGACCTTATTTGATTGCAACTCTCATTCATATTGCATAATTTTCATAAAATAATACCATCTTGTTTGAGAAGTGACTTCACAAACCTTGTGCTGCATTTAATGATATCTGTAATCTCTCTTCCCAGCGCAAGATTAAGGAATTTTTGCCTTTAAAAAAAAAAAAAGACAAGACAAAGCTTTGTTAGTTAATACAAAAGAGATGGGAACTAATTATCCAAAGACCAACCTGGAAAATATTAAGCTTGCCTACCACATGTTAACCTATAATCAGATTTACAGGTTATGCTACATAAAAAAGTTGAGAAGAGGACGAAGTCATGACTCGGTTTTCACCTTTGTCATTGCCAATATGTTATTGCAGGTCCCGAGTCCGGTTGTTGTATTATGCTTCTTCGTTTTCTGATAACAATTTCAGTTATATTAAACCGTGGAAAAGAGGACGAGGTGAAACAGGAAAAGACAGGAGTGAGAAGTTAGTATTCTCACCACGCTTGACTTCTCTTCATCTGTCTTGGCAGCGGACATGGCTTTGTTGTGCTCAGACATTCCCTGAGTTGGTTTTTCATTGTTGCCTTGGTTAGATCCTCAACGTTGGTCAAGCTGCAACATCCGTTTACATTAAAAAGGTAAATCTTAAAATAACTTAATCATAGACTATATCTTTGAAGAAGAAAGCATAATACGACAATACCACTCAGTGAATTCCTTAAAAGACTCTGAAAAATCTTCCCCGAGTCTAACATATGGCTGCCCAGTCACTATCTTGTACCCGCACAAGCTGTTTGTTGCATTTGGAGCCTATATGTTCAAAAGGAAACACATAAGTAAGAAGGAAAATAAAAAAGAGACCTGCCAAGTAGCAAAAATAGCTGACAACCTTATGGGCCAATTGACGAAGAACAATAACAGGCATTCTACATATGTGAATTTCATCTTTTCCCCAGTCTTCCGGGCAGGCATGTATTTGTGAGAGAAAAGTGAGAGTCAAGTAGTGTTTACATTCAAATGTAAGACTATTGTAGAATATACACCACAAAAATGACAACACTAAACAATTAAATATGTTCATATAATAGATGTGAAGACAACATGAGATATGGTGCTTTAAATGTACCTTTAAGAGTTGAACTGTTTCGGGAAGCATCTGACGTGCTACCTGAGCTCTTTTGAACTTAAGTCACCACCAGTTATTGTGTCTCCCTCGACTGGCATCAGGATTAAGACCATAATAACACTTCCATAGAGAGAGATATGAAGTAAAACACATTACCAAATTTATTTGGCTGGTACTCCCAAGGACAATCTTTGTCAAGAGCTGGAACAGACACACCACGTACACATCACCAGATTTTTTCGCAATAGTCTTCAAAAGCTTATGTGATATTTAAAGAAATGGAACAAAAGAATAATGAGAAGCCACAGTCTGCCATTTTGTGATACTATTAAGAAACATAGAAGTCCTAAACTTTATGTCTGGCAAGATTCAAAATCCAACTGAACCTGAATTCCATCGAAGATATTTCCCAATATTCCTGGTCCAAGCTCCGCAGAAAGAGGCTGAAAATTAAGGACAAAATCTATGTTAGCTTCAGATGAACAACCTTAGAAAAAGAACCAAAAAGGCGAGATAAATAATCACGAACTTTGTGTGTTCGAAGAACAAGAACATTAACCATCAATCCAGATACATCTAAAAATCGATCTAGCTAAAACAATGCGAAAAACTTAGAGGGTCACTCATTCGACCTAAAAACCCTTGAATAATTGCTTTATCCATTACATATAATGAAAGCTTGCAAAATCATTCGGAGGAAGAGGAAGTGTTTATTCTTACCGATATCCGATATGAGCACCGGGAGTGACCGGAGGCGGTGGTGGAGATGCAGACCCTCGATTACGAAGATTCGATCTGGAGTTTTTTTATTTAGCCTTAAGAGGCTATGAGTAGAAGGAGGATAGGATTAGAGATGAGATTTTCGGAGATGGATTACAAAGTTGGAGATCCCGAATCATGCTTGGATCTGGATTTTTTTCTGGATTTTTTTGGTCTTAGGCGCAAGAGGAAGAGGATAGGTTTATAATTTTTTTTGGTTTGTTTTATAATTCAGGGCCATCGAACATTATCATAATGAGAAATTGATGATATTTTCGAAGAGGTTCTAGTGAATTAGTCTGGGTTTTCCAACGCTTTAAAGGAGAAGATGAGAAGGTGAGAAGACCAGAAAAGATAAGCGTAACCAAAATCAAATTGCTGGGATTTTTTTTTTTTAAATAGACTCTTTGTATACTCAAATAAAAACATAACCATGACTTGGATAAACGTTTTGTTCTAATTGGTTGATGTGTTTTATTAGGGGTGCTGAGGTGTCAACACCAGGAGTTGCACTTCACTTATTATAGTATTGATTAGCTGTCTAACTTCCTCACGCATGGAGTAAGAGGCTCGTCTGCTAAATAAAAAATAAAAACAATTTGGCCTGCCACTAAATAATCTCAATACTTATAGTATGATATATCAAGTTTACCCTTAATGAATTATAATATTTTTAATTAAAAATGAAAAAAAAAAATCATGCCTGCCTAATTTTGTCAGATGTCCGAAAATATGTTTGCCCAATTCTAATTAAATTAATTTAAATTTTCAATTAATTTCAAATTTTGAGTGAGACGACGACCCAATTTATAGCTGGTCTGTTTTGGTTTCGACGACCCGGTTTATAGCTGATTTGTTTTGGTTTATTTATATATAAACATGTTTCTAATTGAATTATCCTCATTAATTTATGCCATGTCCAACTGAATTTGTTTTGGTCTCGAAAACTATGGTACAACTAGTAACGACTATATATATTATACTAAAACAAATATTATAAATTATGAAAAACGTTTCTACAGATTCAATATACATCTTAAACAATTAAAAATACATATACTAAGAACTTTTAATTTCTTATATATATTTCCCTTTTCACACAAAATACTCCTTATAATAATAATATTGTAGTGTAGTACTTTAATATGAACGTAAAGAGTTAATGGATTTGAAAATCATGTGTTTTTATTTATTTGAAAAAAATAAGAATAAAAGTTAAATATAAAATATATGCAATGGATACATTCGGTTGTTGTGCTCTCTTTTTTTTCTTGTGTTCCACAACCACTTTCTCCTAGGGAGAACTGTGCTCATTCCATTGCGATGCTGAAAGCTATCAAATATTGATAGTGGTCTAAGTTCCTTCATAGGTCGACAACTTAATATTCCACAGGTGTCGAACATGAGTGCTTGTTATTTTTCTTGTGAATGGAATGTTTTGCATTTCCTTTATCACTCGGTCGATCTCTAGCACCGAACTAGTTGATTTGTAGACCTTCGAGGTCATGTACTCTAGTTGCGCCTTTAGTTGTTCAATCTCACTGTTTTTATTCGTCTCTGCTTGGTTATGCACCAGCTCGGAAAGAAGTGACTGATAGGCTTCTTGTCCAATAGATAGAGATGTTGAGGGCATGGGGAATCGCCTGCTTGGTTCGGCGTCCGGAGTTGGTGATGCGTCGAACAGATTCCTTTAGAGTATGGGGTTGAAGTCCCGCATTCTTTGAGACACTAGTTGCCCGGACGACTGGAGGTCATTGATCTGCTCTTGGCATATGGTTTAAGGAGTTGCGAGTTCATCGAAGTGAATGTTAATTTCTCTAGTGAGCTCGTCGACCTTTGTCAACAAGATCTTTATGGGGGAGGATATATCTTGATCATTTGGTTGGGTGTTTGAAATCTGGTTTGTCAGCTAGGCGTCTTCATGCGTGTCAATTATCCTAGTCTAACCGGCTAGGTCGCCGACCGACGGTGCTAGTGATTTTTCTAGTGTTGTCATTGGCTTGGTATCAAGCTCGGCGATGGCAAACTCGGAAGAGCGAGCTCGGATTTCTTTGTTCTGAAGAATCATGATTATCATTGATCAAAGATGATCATGTCATTATCGACCTCGTCTAAAGGGAAGAGAAGTTTCTTGTCCCCAACGACGGCGCCAATTGTTATTGCGGGATTTCGACTAAGTATGAGATAGTCAGAATTGAGTTCAAAGGGGTCTGAACAACCAAGTAGAATGAGATAAAATAATGGGGTCGAAAACTCTTTGTATTAATAATTAGGCCGATACCGAATAATGAAAAAGATGGATAAGAGGGATGTCGTCAATTGAAAAATTCTCTAAGAGTTACAATAGCTCGTCGCTTTGCAGAGGTAGTTCGGAGTTTAACAGAATACAAATGTCGATAAATGGACAGTAAATGCTCTGTTTATAATATAAATCGTCAAACATCTTATTGAGTTATTGACTTCTTAGCGGATTTTAGTTCTTGGGCTTGAAAGTTAGGTGGATTTAGCATATTTTGACAAGCTTATAAATGAGTGTTAAACCCATATCAATTAAGATAAGATAAATATAATTTACTTAATTTTAGTAAACTCTCAATATACAAAACACCTTCATGAGATGCTTCATAGCAAACTCACACAACATATATAAATACTCGAGTTTGGTTTACAAGAGATAATATTTCTCTTTTCAAAATATGTTAGTCTATAACATGCTAACAATCAAACCCACAACAATACATATATAAATAGAGTACGCTTTACAAGAGATCAAAATTTTAGAACTGAAACATGTTAATGTTTTGGATGTATCGAGAATGTATACAGTGCATTTATATATTGTACGACTGTTTACTTAATTTATTTGTGCTAATATGTGTAGTATATTCCATGTAAACCATAGGGAGACGCACATTCATATTTGACATTGTATGTGAGCATCAACCAATATTTATTAGATGAGATTTGTAAGTCAAGAAAAGAATTTCATTTTCACCAAATTCACATTGGTCACACAAGACTAGTTGCTCATTGTTGGGGGGTAGATTGCTAAATTAAGCAAATGAATTAAATTAGCTTATATTCTCTAACATACATTTGATGACTGATCAACGCATCACAATTTTACACCCTTAACTAAGTACTAGATTTTGACCCGCACTTAGAAAGTGCGGGTTTAATTTTCTTTACAAATTTTACTTTTTATTTATTTTGTTAATAGTAGTTTAGATTTTTAATTATGTAATCTAATTTTGATTATAATTGTTTAACCAACATTATAAACACTGAGTTAGCAATTTAGTTTTTTTTTTTAAATGAATTATGTGTTATTTGGAGGAGATATATCGTAAGGATTAAGAGATTAAAATAACGATTTCGCATTATATATTTTAATCTGTGTTGTATCGTAAGATCATATTTTGGAAAAAAATATATATATGTGAAAACAACTATTGTAAAAGTTATGTGGTATATGTTTAATTGTTATTTTATTTATCTAAAATATTATTTTATAAAATACATGTTGTAGTCGTATATATAATTTTCAAATTTGATGGAACTATCCGTTAAAACTTCATTTAAACATAAAACATAATTTGTCGCTTCAAATATTTGAATAATATAAGTATGGAATCATTTTAATATTTTATTAATTTTAAAATATATCAGCTGAAATTATTTACTATATGCGAATTTTTGTTTAGAAAATTTATAATCGAGATTGGCTAATTAATTTTTCAACCCGTTTAATTAATTATATATTTTTCAGTTTGATGGAAAAACCTGCTAAAAAGTACAATCGTAAAAACATCAATCGTAATATGTGTGTATATATATATATATATATATATATATAACAAAATAAAAAATATTAAAATATATTATAAATATATTTTGAATTAAATCATAAATTAGAGAATCTTAATTTATATATAATAGTTGATGTATAAATTATTCATTATATTTATCAATTAATTTGTTTTGATTTTAATTAATTAGGAAAGTGGGACCCATTAGATTTTGGTTGTTTGGTTACATGTTTAATAATTGTCTTGTTTGGAAACATGGATTGTAGAGATAATGTTATATTCCCTAATTACCCTTAATGAAGGTTACAAATCCTAATAATATCAAGGGTAAATTCCGGGAACAACATTTATGTACCATGGCAAACCTTCCTGTTTTAATAGTATTGACTAGATTTTGACCCGCACTTAGAAAGTGTGGGTTTAATTTTCTTTACAAATTTTACTTTTTATTCATTTTGTTAATAGTAATTTAGATTTTTAATTATGTAATCTAATTTTGATTATAATTGTTTAACCAACATTATAAACAGTGAGTTAGCAATTTAGTTTTTTTTTTTAAAATGAATTATGTGTTATTTGGAGGATTTATATCGTAAGGATTAAGAGATTAAAATAACGATTTCGCATTATATATTTTAATATGTGTTGTATCGTAAGATCATAATTTGGAATATATATATATATATATATATATATGTGAAAACAACTATTGTAAAAGTTATGTGGTATATGTTTAATTGTTATTATACTTATCTAAAATATTATTTTATAAAATACATGTTGTAGTCGTATATATAATTTGCAAATTTGATGGAACTATCCGTTAAAAACTTCATTCAAACATAAAGCATAATTTGACGGTTCAAATATTTGAATAATATAAGTATGAAATCATTTTATTATTTTTATTAAGTTTAAAATATATCAACTGAAATTATTTACTATATGCGAATTTTTTTATAGAAAATTTATAATCGAGATTGGCTAATTAATTTTTCAAACCGTTTAATTAATTAAATATTTTTCAGTTTGATGGAAAAACTTGCTAAAAAGTACAATCGTAAAAACATCAATCGTAATATGTATATATATATATATATATTTGAAAAAAATATATTAAAATATATTATAAATATATTTTGAATTAAATCATAAATTAGAGAATCTTAATTTATATATAATAGTTGATGTATAAATTATTAATTATATTTATCAATTAATTTGTTTTGATTTTAATTAATTAGGAAAGTGTGACCCATTAGAATTTGGTTGTTTGGCTACATGTTTAATAATTGTCTTGTTTGGAAACATGGATTGTAGAGATAATGTTATATTCCCTAATTACTCTTAATAAAATTTAATTAAATCATTAATATACATTGTTTTACAGTTTTACCCTTAATGAAGGTTACAAATCCTAATAATATCAAAGGCAAATTCTGGAAACAACATTTATGTACCATGGCAAACCTTCCTGTTTTAATAGATTAGATTACCATTTTTGTTAAATAGATTATTGAAACACAAACTTTCTTGCATGTTCAATAGAAAAATCACATATTTGCTTGTTTTAAAGATATTTCTATAAAGAGTTAAATATATAAATAAATTATTAGTTAATTCGTTTATACAATGAAAATATTTTCTCAGTATAAAGTTTATGTTATTATTATCCAAGTTAATTTCAATAATATGAAATAATAACCAAAAATGGTGGTGAGATATTTTATATAGTTGATTTGTTGTAAGTTGAGTGCTTCTGCTATATATATATATATTTAAAATATTTATTAACCAGTAAAAATAACTTTAAGTTCATATATATCATTAACACTTTAAGTTCATATCATTATTGGGGGTAAATTGCTAAATTGATCTAATGAAAAGAGAACAAACATTTGATGAGTGATCAATGCATCACAATTTTACAGCCAAAATTACTAAGCATTACCATTTATGTTAAATAGATTGTTGAAACACAAACTTATTTGTCCAACAGAACAATCACATATTTGCTTGTTTTAAATAAATTTTAAGAAAGAGTTAAATATATTTTCAATGAATTCGTTTATAAAATGAAAATATTTTCTCAGTTTAAAGTTTCTGTTATTATTATCCAAGTTAATTTCAATGATATGAAATAATTACCAAAAAAGGTGAGGATATATTTTATATAGTTGATTTGTTGTAAGTTGAGTGCTTCTGCTATATATATTTAAAATATTTATTAACCAGTAAAAATAACTTTTAAGTTCATATCATTATCATAGCTGTGAAAAACATGTGAACAGTAGATACCCTTATAATGATCCGTTTAATTAACCTAGAAACAAGGAGCTATCACTTCGATTACGACTTTATTGCTTATAGCTGATGACGATCTTTGTGCCTCGGCTAGGCGATGTTGAAATCAGTTGTCGTATGATAAATCCAATCGTCGTCCTCCGGAGGGTTGATTGTTGGGTTGGATGGTCAGTCCTGTTGTACACCTTGTTTTATAGCGTTCTCCACGGACCTATATTAAAAACAAAAGAGAGACACAGTTACTATTATTGCTGCTGAATATCAAGAAATATGGTAGATTAATTAGAGTTTGAGTTCTCTTACATGCATGTCGACAAAAAATGAGAACAGCGGGTCTCCTTCAAATGCGGCCACAAACCGATTAACAATATCCCCAAGCGTTGGGTTATCAGCCAAGTCATTAGTGAAAAATTCTGTTAAGACTTACAAGCTGCATAAAAGACAAAAAAGTGATGATATATTTACAAATATATATATATATATATATATATAACATTTCGATCTGTTACAAATTGTTGAAATCATTTACGTTGTGATGTACATCGAGTCCATCTGATGAGAGAGTATGCACACCATGCTCAACGCTTTGTACATAAACAACAGGTGACCATTGAAAGCAGGATAAATAAACCATAGAGTTGGACGGTACATCTGCCACAATGAGCTTAAATCCGGCATCGTCTATGATAGGGTTTTGAGCAATGGAATTCCATTGGACTCATCTGGCCCTGTAATCAAAACAGTTCTTTGATAAGAACCTACTTGTATTACTGAACAATATCTCTCGTTACAATAAGATCAGTGACCTCTCACGAGCAAATCACCTCTCTACAATCCTCTCTCAAGAATGTCAATCTTTCTTGATAAAACTCTCAAGCTATTGATCCTGTTTATTATATACAAGATGATGTAAAAACTGCAAACCCTCTAGTACAAAAAGAGTCTTTCTTTATTTGATCCTTGGACTTGTTGTAATATCTCCCGCCCTTTTGCTTCTTCTATGGTATACTCTCCAAGGCATATCAATACCCCCGGGGCCGAAATTCAGCTTGCCCTCAAGCTGAAAAGAGGGAAACTGATGTCTGACTTCACGGATTGGCATCCATGAATTCTCGTGTTGAGGCAGTCCTTTCCAAGATATCAGAACTTCCAATCTTCCTTCCTGATCATACCGGGCATCTTCAACAGTGTCTGGTTCTACCACAAACTCATCTTCGTTGGATAAAACTCTTGGCAAAGGAGTGACGATATGGTGTTGTCCTAACACTGGTTTGAGTTGTGAAACATGGAAAACAGGATGGATTTTTGATTCCGGAGGTAAACGCAATCGGTAAGCAACCTTGCCCACACGTTCCAGAATCTCGAAGGGTCCGTAATACCGAGCAGAAATTTTTTGGCACAGTCTTTTAGCTACTGTACTCTGTCGATAAGGTCTCAATTTAAGAAATACTTGAGAACCAACAACAAACTCAAGATCCCTTCGATGTTTATCTGCCGCATTCTTCATCTGATCTTGTGCTCTTAGTAGCATGACCTTAACTTCCTTAATCATATCATCTCTGTCTCGTAACTGTAACTCCAGTTCACTGTTAGTAGTTGAGCCCACTTCATATTTCAGTAAAGCTGGTGGTGGTCGACCATAAACCAAATGAAAAGGAGTTGTCTTCAAGGAGGTATGGTAAGAAGTATTGTAGCTATATTCTGCCCAATGTAGGAACTTATACCATCGTCGCGGATGTGTGGATGAGAAACAACGTAGGTACGTTTCTACACATCGGTTGACTACCTCCGTTTGCCCATCCGTTTGGGGATGATAGGCTGAGCTAAACTTCAAAGAAGTGCCTGACAGTTTAAACAGTTCTCTCCAAAACTGACTTCGAAAAACTTTATCTCTGTCAGAGACTATTGATCTCGGAAAGCCATGTAACCTCACTATCTCCTTCATATACTTCCCTGCCACATCTACTGCCGTATAAGGATGTTTCAATCCGATAAAGTGAGCATACTTTGATAGCCTGTCAACTACCACAAAAATCACATCCATACCATGAGAAGTTGGAAGTCCTTCGATAAAGTCCATAGATACATCTTCCCAAATTTGGTTTGGAATGGGTAGTGGCTGTAACAGACCGGCGGGCGACAGTGTTGAGTATTTACAGGTCTGACATGTTTGACATTGAGCTACATACTGCTGAATGTCTTTCTTCATTCCCCACCAATGAAAATGAGACTGAATCCGTTTCAAAGTCTTCAACACACCCGCATGACCACCAGTAAGACTATCATGAAATTCCTTCAAAATCAAACTACGATGAATCGAAACAGGGGAAATGACGAGCCTTTGTTTGTACAACAGGCGGCCATTAACCAGCGTATATCCTTGTTTTACATCTTCACCCTTCTGAATATTCTCCATGATTTTGGTTATTTGTTCACACTCATCAATTTCTTTGAGGATGTCCTCAAGCTGCAGCGACTTAGGAATGGTAACTGATAATAGCCAAACTGTCATCGACTCCATAGACTGTTGACTGATACGAGACAACCCGTCTGCAGCTTTATTTTCCACCCCTGGTCTGTAAAAGATATCGAAATCATATCCTAACAGCTTGTGTAACCAGCGTTGGTATTCAACATTCACCTCACGCTGTTCCAATAAAAACTTCAGACTCTTCTGATCAGTTATCACTATAAACTTCTTTCCCAACAGATAATGCCTCCATCGTTGAATGGCAAGCACAATTGCCATTAGTTCTCGCTCATATATTGGTTTCTGTTGTTCTCTGTCAGTCAGGCCATAGCTAAAGTAAGTTATGGGATTCTTTTTCTGCATAAGTACAGCTCCCAAACCAGTTCCTGATGCATCCGATTCTACTACGAATGTCTCTGTGAAGTCTGGTAGTGATAGTACAGGCGCATTAACCATTGCTTTAGTGAGGTTGTCGAACGCTGTCTGTGCCTCAGCTGACCAGTCAAATTTGTCTCGTTTGAGCAATGATGTTAAAGGCTTAGCAATAGTTCCATAGCCCTTCACAAAGCGTCTGTAATAGCCTGTGAGACCTAAAAATCCCCTCAAGTCCTTCACTATCTTGGGAGTAGGCCACTGCGTTATAGCAGTTGTCTTGCTTGGGTCTGTGGCAACGCCTTCACGAGAGATCACATGTCCCAAATACTCGACTTGTGATAATCCAAAAGAACACTTCTTCTCATTGGCAAATAACTGATGATCTCGAAATGCTTCCAATACCACTCGCAAATGCTGCTCATGTGCTTCCATATCAGAGCTATACACCAATATGTCATCAAAAAACACAAGCACAAACTTCCGAAGATATGGTCTGAAGATTTCATTCATCAAAGCCTGAAACGTGGCTGGCGCATTTGATAAACCAAAAGGCATGACAAGAAACTCATAATGCCCATCATGAGTTCGAAAGGCTGTCTTCTCAATATCTTTTTCCATCATCCTTATCTGATGATATCCTGACCGCAAGTCCAGTTTAGAGAAAACCGCAGCTCCAAATAACTCGTCTAGCAGCTGATCAATAACTGGTATTGGAAAACGGTCAGCGATGGTTACTCTGTTCAGAGCCCTATAATCAACACAGAAACGCCATTCATTATTCTTCTTCTTAACCAACAAAACAGGGCTGGAGTAAGGGCTTCTACTAGGTCTGATAATTCCAGATTCCAACATCTTTGCAACTTGTTTTTCCATTTCTTCTTTCTGAGCGTGAGGGTATCGGTATGGTCTGACATTAACTGGACCAACCCCCTGCTGTAGATGCATTGCATGCTCTCTATTTCTCAGTGGTGGCAGCTGAGAAGGGATTTCAAAGACATCCTTAAATTGCGCTAGCAACGGCTCCAGTTGTATTGGGATATTAACTGCTGCTGTAGTTGTTACATCAACTAGAGACTCCCGTGGTTCATTCTGCAAAGATTTCAATGACAGCTTTGTGGAATGCAATGAAGGGTCTCCACATAAAGTTATCATCCTGTCTTTGTACCAGAAGGAGAGCTCATGTTTATCCCAATCCATTTGGCATTTCCCAAGTGTCCTCAACCACTGAATTCCCAAAATCATATCAGCACTTCCCAATTCCAAAGCAATAAAATCTGTTTCGAATTCACAGCCTGCAACTCTGAATGAAACCTGAGGATAAACGCCCATGCTTGAGACTGTTACTCCTGTACCCAAACGTATATCCAAGTCCGGATGAGCACATGTCGTCAGTTTGGCACGTTTGACTAAGGTTGGAGTGATGAAATTATGAGTAGCTCCGCTGTCCAACATAACAACAATCGCTACTTTGCCAATGTCACCTTTGATCTTAGTTGTTGTATGTGAAGGTAAACCCAAGAAGGCGTTCAATGACAACTCTCGTAGCTCTGTTATCACTCCATTTTCATCCTGAAATGTGTCAAAGAATTCATCCTCTACCAATTCTACATCGCATCCATCAATCACAGTCAACACTTGTAAGTGTTTATTTGGACAGGGTTGACCAAATGTGTGTCGTTCATCGCATTTATAACACAGCTTATTCTTCCTCCTATATTCGTACTCAGCAGGGGATAAATGTCGTTTCTCAGATTTATTAACCCCTGTCTGAAGCACTGCCTTAGTTGCATCTTTCTCTGCAGGTGGCCCTGTTCCCCCATTTACTGGCCTCATTCTCCATGACGCATTGGTATTGTACGTCGAAGAAGACCGTAGTGGAACAATTTGATTGTTCTTCTGTCCTTTGGACTCTCCCTGATTCTTTGAGCCCATAGCTTGACACAGTAATCCATCCTCCATTTCTAACACAGTAGCGATCATGTGAGGTAAGTCTCTTGGTTCCTTCATTCTCACAATTTCTTTAAGTTCAGGTTTTAACCCTCCCTTGAATAGAGCTACCATCATATCATCATCCACACCCGTTATCTGAGATGATAATTCTTCGAACTGTTGTACATACGTTGCTACTGGTCCTGACTGTGTTAACACTGCCAAACTCTCCTTTGGTGTCCGCATTTGCGGATTACTGAATCTTGTTAACAACCGCTTCTTGAAAGATGCCCAAGATACGAACGGAATATATGGTTCTTCTGCTAAAAACCAACTCAATACAACTCCTTCCAAACTCATCGAAATCAACTCCATCTTTTGTTCTTCCGTATAACGACCATGGCGAAAGAATCGTTCGACCCGAGCTATCCATCCGTGTGGATTCTTTCCGTCACAGACCGGGATTTTCATTCTTTTCATCATACAATCTCGATTTGGCATTAACGCATCATAACCTTGTGAACCAGATGCAGAAAATTTAAGGCCATGTTCCCGAGATGGAGAGTGTACCTGATACGGTTGTTTCTCCTTATTCCGAAATGACGTCTCCGTCTCGTCGAAGAAAGGCGTCTGATTCTTCACCAACTTCATCAATTCCAGCATCGTGGCGTGAATCGTCGCTTGTTGATGAGCTAGGGTTTCCACCGACTGCGATAACTTGTCGACTCGTTCCGATGAATCGGCGACCGCGTCATTCAACTCGTCTACTTTCTTCAATTTTTCTTCGATATCCTTCATCATCGCGTTTGTTTCGTTCGATCCCAACGTCAACACGCACCAATTTGATAAGAACCTACTTGTATTACTGAACAATATCTCTCGTTACAATAAGATCAGTGACCTCTCACGAGCAAATCACCTCTCTACAATCCTCTCTCAAGAATGTCAATCTTTCTTGATAAAACTCTCAAGCTATCGATCCTGTTTATTATATACAAGATGATGTAAAAACTGCAAACCCTCTAGTACAAAAAGAGTCTTTCTTTATTTGATCCTTGGACTTGTTGTAATATCTCCCGCCCTTTTGCTTCTTCTATGGTATACTCTCCAAGGCATATCATTCTTCTTAAGTTCCATATCCAAACAACAAAAATAACAGAAAAAGATTATTCGAACCTCCAAGAACATAACAGGAAGAAACAGGGAATCGTTAGAACCGATTTCTTCCACAAGGAAAGCAACTCTGCCCTTTCTCGACGCACCGCACCATATCCCTCGGTCAGGTTTACGCCTAGCACTCAATACGTCGTGATGCCAATGCGCCCCGATTATCGCACTACCGAATATAAAACAAAATCATCAACCCAAACAGGACATTGTTGATCAACAAAAAAACGTTAACACTGAAAACTGAAAAGGCTGAAAGAGATTACGCTTACCATGAATCAAAGTTATCCCTGTTGTGCAGAAGCCTCAGTTGATTCTCTCCCCACTCGAAAGCTGCGAAGCCCATCCCTTCTGATTTGTTGTTTTTTTTTTTTTTTTTTGCTTTTCAATTTTTCTTTGTAGTGATTCTTCTTATCTCTCAGAGTTTCCACAGCTTCTCTTTTATAGACTTACGGTTTGAATGGGAGGTGGGGGAAAAAGTGGTTCTACCCCATTGTGATCCGATGGTCAATTTTTTGCCATTCATCATTCTTGTTTCTAAGCGGATCATTAAAGTGAATTTGACTGGTTGATAAATATTTTACAAATATACAGCAGAAGCACTCCCCTTACAACAAATCAACTATTTAAAGTATCTCACCTCCATTTTTGGTAATTATTTCGTATTATTGAAATTAATTTGGATAATAATAACAGAAACTTTTAACAGAGAAACTATTTTCATCGTACAAGCGAATTAATGGAAAATTATTTATATATTTAACTCTTTATTAAAATTTCTTAAAAAACAAGGAAATATGTGATTATTCTATTGGACAAGAAAGTTTGTGTTTCAACAATCTATTTAACATAAATGGTAATGCGTAGTTAAGGGTGTAAAATTGTCCCGTAAACCAAATCTTCTACGAGAAGCTTTTCCTATTTCTATTTCTATTACAAAATGGTTTTAATTATATTTCTTTTAATTTCAAAAAGTGTTAAAATACCTTTGAAATATTAATAAACTAGTATGATTTACTCGCACCATGTGCGAGCACAACCATTAACAATTTTTTTTTTAATTATTAATTTAATTTAGCAATAATAATATTATTAAAAAGATTTATATCATATTAGTTATAATTATATTTAACCTATTATTAAAAATTTATATGTAACTAATAAAACAAAAAAATATAATTATATATATAAATATCAGTATATATATTAATTATTATTTATATTTATCGAAGTTCAAATTCTATATAAATAATTAAAATTTACTATATAAAATTTATTATCTACAATACTCATATATATCAATATTTAAATTTCTTATTTCAAAATTAGTTTTGTATTTATCATCTTAATTTTTTTATTTTTAATATGAGCTTGTACTTATCTATAAAATAAAATAAAATAAACTAATATAAACTAAGGTTAACAAAGTAAAAAACCTAATTTCATTAATGGCAAATTAGTAATCAACCGTTTTGAGAGCGAATATAAGGCCAAAGACACTTCCCAATTAATATAAAGATCTGTTTATTTACACCTTATGCCACTGCTTCAACCTAACTAGGTATTGGTCAGCGAAGATATTTTTAAGAATTTTTC
Source organism: Orychophragmus violaceus (assembly GCA_030180135.1). Taxonomy (NCBI): domain Eukaryota; kingdom Viridiplantae; phylum Streptophyta; class Magnoliopsida; order Brassicales; family Brassicaceae; genus Orychophragmus; species Orychophragmus violaceus. Next base: position 9,621,135 of record CM058229.1, on the reverse strand, counting down.
GTGTTGTATTTTCTAATAAAACATATTTTAAATGGTAACTGCGGTCAGGGCGGATTAGACCACAAGCGGTCAAGACCGCTTTTTGTTACCATTCACAATTTTTGATTAAGTCCGCTGCGAATAGAAAATAATTAAAGCTGTCCGCTGTGGACCAAGTGCGAACCATTTTTACAAAGAAATAAATTCAGTCCGTAGCGAATTGTGTCTGTCTCAAAAATAAAGTGTTCTAGTCCGCAGTTAGTTTTGTCCGTCTTGATCGCAGTTACCATTCAAAGCCATAGTAATATTGTAGTGTAGTACTTTAATATGAACATAAAGAATTAATAGATTTGAAAATCATGTGTTTTTGTTTATTTGGAAAAAAATAAGAATAAAAGGTAAATACAAAATGTATGCAATGGATATATTCGGTTTTTGTGCTCTCTTTTTTTCTTGTGTTCCACAACCACGTTTATGTTATTTATCGTTTTCTGTCTCCTTCCTTTGCCATGCATCTTTGTATAATTAGTTTAAAAATCTCATAATATATGTTTTACATATATTTTCATTGTTTATATTCGTGGCTACGCCGCAGATTTATTCAAAAATATTTTTTGCTGAAAATTTATTTAACCGAAAGAGAAAGAGAGAGAATCGGAGGAAAGAGAGAGAGAGAACCAGAGGAGAGAGAAAATGAGGAGAGAGAAGATGGTCCGGAGGCTCCGTCAGAATCATTATGTCAACGTTACGGTCAAGTACGGGTCAAGTCGGGGTCAAAGCAACGGAGGTTCGGGTTAGCGTCGGGTTCGTGATGGGTCTCATTGTTCTGCTAGTCCGTCCGTCCGTCGTCATGATAACACTGTGAGTCGGTTAAATTGTGTGTTGCATTTAGTTAGAATCATATAGATCCTGAATTGATAAACCGTAGTTTAAGTTACATACCTGATTGACTGAATTGATTAGAACGACTAGGTTGATTAATAACTCGGTTAATTAGTTAAATGGTTAGGTTAAGGGATGCATGCTAGTTAGCTTATATTTGTAATCGTTGATAGTTCGTTGATTGCTTGATTGGGTGTTGCATTAATTGATTGATAGTTCGTTGATTGCTTGATTGAGTGATGCACACATATAGAACGGCATGCTAGGACATATATGCATATATAAGTATTTAATAAGGTATCTAAAGGAATCTATATACGGGAAATTATGAGTTAATTATAATATGGTTAAATGATATAACACACTTAGAATATAATAACGGGTTGGATTAATGAATGGAAGTTAATGAATAATGAGATGTCGGGGAGTTAGTAATCTTACTAACTCTTAAACCAAGAGATCGATGACATATTAAAAGATACTTAGGAAGGGATAAGTAAGAGAAGTGGTGTGATTGATGGACCGTCTACGGGATTAGTAATCCACTAATCCCAAGATAGCGGATTAAATAAGTAAAGGTTAAGGAAATATTAAAAGACGAATAAACCTAAATCTTTGAGTGGTGTTGTGATGATTGCTTGTGTGATTGTATCTACTTCGGTGTTGGGCCAAGTAGAATGTTGATTGCTTGTTTGTGTATCTACTTCGGTGTTGGGCCGAGTAGACTGTACTGGTAGACTCTTACTCTGGTGCGGGACCGGGTAAGTATAAGGTTGTGTGATGTGGAGGTTGGTGATAGGACTTGCGGGACGAGATTGATTGGGGATTGTGATAGTAGCTCTAGTTGACCTTGTTGGTATTGCGTGATAGAGTCCCAGTGAGTCTGCTTGTTTACATTGTTGTTATTAGGACTTTATAGGGCGCGTTAGATCCCGCAAGTCGAGAGATGGCGTTCCGGCACTTCCGACCCGATTGGATCCTCGGATAGTTTTCTGATCAGACACGTGCCTTCGGGCAGTGGTGATGGTTATGGTGTTAACCTACTGAGTGACGCCGGTGGGTGTGTGGCTTGGAGAATACGGGGTTGCGTCCTAGGGCCAGACTGCATGGAAACTCGGGTTGTCGGGTGTAACTTTAGTCACCGCGTATCGATGGACGAAGAACGGTGTCCTAGCCGCAGGACTTCGTGTTTTCATCTAGGAGTCGTGGGAGGTTTTAGCTACCATGGCAGCAGCTAAGTGTTCCCGTGAAAGTCACCGAGTTCGCAAAGTGGGCCCAGATGGTGTAGAGTTGTGTAGTGCCGCGTAGATAGATCGAGTCTAATCAAGAACATGTGCCGCAATGTTCTCGATTCACTTCGTTGACGATTGTGTTGTTATTTGAATGCTTGTGTGTCATGGAGCTCATCACGTCTTGGTAGCACGTGATCGGCTATTATACTTGATTGTTAATTTGGGTTTGGGCGGGATTATTAGATTATTAGCAACCTTTAGTTTGGAGCCGTCTCACTGGGTAATCTTATATTACTCATTAGACTCTTTTGTGTTTTTCAGGTTTGGCGTAGCTCGGCGGACGCGTAGGACCCACGGAGTAGGTTCGATTTGGCATGTGGCATCGTTTTGTCGTTTACGCATTTTGACTTTATTTTCGGTTTCAGATTTTATTGGGATATCCCGCTAAGGGATTTGTATTAGACCGTATATCGTTATGAATAAGAATTTTAATTTTTAAAGTAATAAAAATGGAATAATTCCCTGATATACGGTTTAGTCCGAACCAAACAACACTCGTGGAAGCGGTACGGGTTGAAAATCCTCGTATCGTGGAAACGAGGTAAACAGAGTCAAAGAGGGTTTGGTTCGAGCCTTTGTCTCAAACCGGACTGTCTATGGCTTTCGTATTGTGACAAACTCTTCTTGTATGACTGCTCGGGTTCGATCGGTCATGTTCATGTTTAATTTTTGGTCGGTCAGCTCGTTGGTCAGCGGAAAACGGGAAGGGGGCGTTACAACCATAATCATTTTTTCATCTCTTTTGGTTCTACCAAAACTCCTATTTGTTTCTGGCTTTTATCGTTATTCCTAACTTAAACATGCAAACATGTTCGTCGTTTTTTTGTGTTCGGATTTGTATTGACCTCCAGAGTCATGCATGATCGAGTTCGTCGATGAACTTATAGTCTTTTAGCTAAGGTGTAACTCTTCATTAAATAGAATTGTCCCGATGGTTCTTTCTGTTCGTCGCCCTTCCCAACTTAAGGGCGACGCTCATATCATTCATTTGGATTGATATGATGCGTCATTAATTTTGAGTAACATGTTGTGGTCCGCTATTCCGAGATCGGTTGTGATGAGGACATCGGATCATCCAAACCCGGCCCGAACGAGCGGTACATACCAACCTCGACCATGAGGCTGATCGAGCTGTTTCCGACCCCGCGGAACGTATCTGAGGAGGTTCAGAAGGCCAATGCATGTTCTACCAGACCCAATGACGTAGTATCAAGGATTCATAAGCCAACAACATGTTTCAGGAGTGATGATCATTCCATAAACCAATTGGAACGATCCCATTTGGAGATGGTCGATGACCGACCTCCCAGGGCCCTAACCGTGTCCTGGAAGATGTCCATAGGAGAGTTGGTTTGAGCCAATCATGCCAGGCTTGATATTCACCAGAAAGTATGCTATTTGGAAGAGTTTGGTCAGAAGGAATCAGCTTGGGTTCGAGATCATCTTAGAGGATATCTAGAAGTTGTCCAGTGGGCTCTGTCCGTGGATATAGGTGCATTCAAGAGAGGATTGCGAATGGAACAAGAGGAATCAAGCTGCAACTCAACTTGTTCTGAAAACCTGACTCACAAAGGAATCTTCACGAAATGGAATCACATCAATACCACTTTCAATGAAGAAGTTATGTCTAATTCAAGACAGGTGATGTTCATGGAACCAAATAAAGACCGACTTGCACTTTTCGGGATGCTCAGAACGAACCAGGATGAATTAAGGAGTAAAACCACTTGGCCTATATTTTTGATTCATCAGGGATTACATGAGAGTTGGAACCACGCCAATACCAGCTCGGATAAAGAAGATATGAAAGATCAAACACGAAGGTTGCTGGACCTGCCTTATTTGGAAGCTCACGGACTTAGTGGACTTCAGACTTATGTGTGGCGACCAGGAGTACGTGTAACATCTCCTTGGGCATTGGTTTATACTATTTTCCCTTAAGTGTGGTTTTGTCCCAATTGGGTTTTCCCACTATGATTTTTAATGAGGTAAACCAAGGTCCGCTTCAAGAGAAGGAGAATATGGCCCGTCCAATATTCTTCCTTGGATTCTATTTGAATCATTTCGACCAGGCCTCTTTATGGCATATTCTTAATACTTGTAACCTTAGTATTTTGGCTATTTAAAGCCACTCTTTGTATTTCAATAAATTCAAGTAAGTTTTAAGTAAAAAGAACCCTAGTGGTTATTTTGATCTCTCTATCCTTGTGCGGCTACCACTTGGCTTGAGAATGCTTAAGGCTTGAGAGCGCCTTCGGCCTGCTTCCTCGTCCCATCGACCACCGTTCGCTCGCGTCCGACCATCGTACCACTCACCCACTCTCGACCGCTCGACCACCCGCCTCCGATCTTACATCAGGTTGCTTTCCGCGTAAGTTACTTCATTCTTTTATATTTTCGTTTTGGATCTTCGAATATAGAAATCATGATATATATTTCTTTTTTATTTAGAGCAACCAATTATAAATCCGAGCGGACACGTCCTGTAAGGCGTGGAACAGATTGCGCTTTAGGCAAGCTGTTCAGCGAAGCTCGGTTGGTCGTAAGATGGTTGTTTTGGAATTGTTGTCACGCCGGTTCAGAATTCTTTTACTCCATGAAGATCCTATGAACGGTGTTGATTTCATCACGGTTTCCATTTGTGCAGCTGGATATCAGGGAAGAGTCTCGCGAGGACAACAAACGAAATTGTCTTTCAAGAACAGCAACTCGGCGGCGAGATGATTGTTTGGGATCGATTCCTTTGAATTCCTTAATCTTGAGGAGAACATTAATTTCAGTGTTGATCTCATAACAATTTATATCTCATCGACGGCTAACTGGAAAAAGACTACAAATCGTCTGTCGAAAAAGCGGTTTGGTTTCTGGCAGAAAGAAACCGATATCACAAGTTAAGATTCGGTTCGGACGAACTTGTTTTAAGAAATTATTTTATGTTTAGAATATTTAATTAGTCCGACTTGTAATATCAATTTTTTAGGATAAATAAAATGAATGACAATAACTAAGAATATTCTAAACGAAGGATAATAGTTAAGAAAATTTATTTAGTCCGACTTGTAATATCAATTTTTGCGGATAAATAAAACATTACTTTAGCTAACTTCTCAGTTCAAGTCAATGGAGAACTAGCAGGATACTTTAAAAGTGCGAGGGGGCTTAGACAAGGGTGTTCGCTATCGCCTTATTTGTTTGTTATTTGTATGCAAGTTCTCTCAAAACTTCTGGATAAAGCGGCTGAAGAGAAGAAAATTGGCTACCATCCCTACTGGCAATCATTGAGGTTAACTCATTTGTGTTTTGTTGAAGATCTCTTGGTTTTTTCTGAGGGAAAGAAACATACTATAGAGGGTATACTTGAGGTTTTCAGATGCTTTGCAGTCATCTCGGGTCTTCGGATAAGCATAGAAAAATCAACTATTTTTACAGCAGGAGTGATAGATGAGGACATAGATATTGTATTGAATCAGTTTTATTTTGATAAAGGGCTTTATCGGTTCGTTATCTAGGGGTACCTTTGATGTCGAAGAGAATGAGAATCCAAGATTACAACCCTCTCATTGAAAAGATCCGCTCCCGTATTACCTCATGGACTGCAAGACATCTCTCATTCGTAGGACGCTTGCAGCTTATCGGATCAGTTATCCATAGTCTAACCAACTTTTGGATGTCTGCTTTCCGCCTACCAAAACAGTGCATAAAAGAGATTGATCAATTGTGTGCTGCTTTTTTTTGGTCTGTTCCGGAGCTTAACACTAAGAAAGCAAAAGTCTCATGGGCAAATGTGTCAAAACCAAAGCAAGAAGGAGGATTAGGATTGAGATCATTATCGGAAGCCAACACAGTGAGATGTTTAAAGTTAATTTGGAGGATACTATCTGAGCCAACCTCGCTATGGTTCCAATGGATCAATAAGTACCTCATCCGCAAAGGCTCTTTCTGGTCGGTGAATCAACACAGCTCTCTCGGAAATTGGATGTGGTAAAAAATCCCAAAGTACAGAGATGAGGAAGCAACTCTTACAAAGGTGAACATATGAAGTGGATCAAATACATCCTTTTGGTATAATATGTGGTCATACCTAGGGAGGAAAATTGATGTAACGGGTAACCGAGGAGTAATTGATTTGGGGATTAATCTTTAAGCAACAGTGGAAGCTGCTGCACAAACGCACCGCAGGAAAAAGCATCGATCAGAAATTTTGAACAAAATAGAGGATGGCCTGCAATCTCTTCGTGACAGAGGATTAACATCAGAGAATGATATAAGATTATGGTGCAGAAAAGATGTTTTCAGGCCTGCTTTCAGTACAAGGGAAACACTCAAACTCACTCGAACTGAGCAGCCAACAGTCGCATGGTACAAAAGCGTTTAGTTCCCATCAGCTACTCATAAATACTCTGTTATAGTATGGCTCACATGTCTGAACAGCTTAGCAACTGGAGATAGGATAAAAAATGGAGTCCACAATTCGATACGACATGTGTTCTCTGCAAGAGGGAAGAAGAAAGCAGAGACCATGTATTCTTTCAATGCGGCTACTCCCAAGAGATATGGAAACAAATGGCACAAAGATTATTTGGTTCGAATTACTTAACATCTTGGACAGCAAACCTTGCGGTACTGGAGAATACGACGGACAACAAAACTGCTAGCTTCCTCCAAAAGTATCTCTTCCAAGTAACAACCTACTCTATTTGGAGAGAAAAGAACTCAAGAAGACAGAGATACACCTATTTCAACTCAAACTCTTTGTAGAAACATTGACAAGACTATCCGTAACAAGATCACTTCTCTTAGAAGAATGGGAACATCAAAATACCCAGGGGAGAATGGTTTGTTCCTTTATCTACTTAAGCTTAAGACTGCCTTGGTTATTTTAAGATAAAAAAATTGGTTCAAATGAAGCTATTCTGGTAAAAATGATTTTTGTTTTGAACTAATTTAACATTTATTCAACAAAAAAAAATAAGGAGGGTCACATTACAGAAAACATCCTTGGGCCTTAACTAGTCTGAATCATAATCGCAAAGCCCACTTATGTCCAGTACTCTTAGGTGAATCACGAATTAACCCACGTCTACGTTACCCTTGCGCGATGTAAAGATTTTAATGTCAATTTTAATTTTGATTTTTTTTTTTTCTGTAAAACGTAAGAAAACACAAAACAAAACGCCCGTCTAGAAGTAGAAAGAGAAAAAGGGAAGAGGAGAGAGAGAGTAGAAAGAAAGAAGAGAGAGAATGGGTGAGGTAGCAGATACAATGACGAAGAAGAAGAAGAAAGGGAGGCCATCTCTTCTAGACCTTCAGAAGCGAGCTATCAAACAGCAACAGTTACAACAACAACAACAGCACGATGACCATGGATCCGGTTCCAAAAACCCTAATTCTCTCAATCCTAACTCCGGCAGCCGATCCAATCGCCGGAACCCTAATCCCAACGGAGTTTCTTCTTCCGATTCTCCCTGGATCAAGGACGACGACGACGACGAGCGGCGAGAAAAGAAACACAAGCTCTTACACGGATTCAACTCCCACTCCCATCGACATTCTCATAATTCGCAATCGGGCGGTTCCGATCTGAACCACGACGAGACTCCCGGCCGCGCTCACGGATCTGGATTTAAGGTAGGAATTTCGAATTCCTTTCATTTCTTAATTCGAATTAAAACTATTTATTTAATTCTTGATTAATAAAGGGAAAAAAAAGAATTGAGCTAAATCTGAGAAATTAGGTTTAAATTTATTGTTGGGATTTCGCGCGTTTGTTTTGTGAAGTGTTCGTCTTGTGCTTGAGATGAGTGAGTGTATGAGTTTGACTGAGTCTTAATTTTAATTGGTGGGAGCTTTTCTGTAAAATTATTTCCTTTTTTCATTTAGAAAATTCTTGGGGATGTTTATCAGTTTTTATTCTCGCTTTAATATGAATATATTTATATATTTAAAACTCTCTGATTTCTGTTATTTAAACCCTTGTTACTTTTAATTAAAGATGCCCCTGCACTGAAACCATCATGTCTCTGTGACAACAAGCAAGTTTCCAGTTTGTCTTTTTCAGTTTCTTAGTTATACTTTCACTTGTACTGTGTCTTCTTCGATTCTTTGTCAAAACCATGAGCACATCTACTTGTTTTCTATGATTTACGGGGGAAAAAGCTGACCTTTTTAATGGATTCTTGGAACTGATGATGATCTGTTTTGATAATCCTCTGCAGGGAGAAAAGGTTTCGAAAGCGACAGACATTCTTCAAGGTACATCCCTTTTTAATATCCTTTATTTAATTCTTGAAAAGGCAATAAACTCGTACGAGGATAAAACAAGCAAGATTTTTCTGGTGATTAATTTATAAAACTTTGGTTGTCATTTACATGTGGACAGGGTCTCCCGTGGAGTCTGGCCCCACTACACCTTTGCCAGACAAAAAGTTGTTGGTGTTCATCCTCGATAGACTTCAAAAGTGTGTTCACTTCCTTGCTCCTTTTTGTATTTTTGTCCAAGTGATTCCCAGTTATGGTTTATTTGATTGATGTTGTTTTACAAACCCTTGTAGGAAAGATACTTATGGCGTTTACTCAGATCCAGTTGATCCTGAGGAGGTGACTATCTGTCTGTCCCTTTTGTTGATGTTAGAGTTCGTTAAATGTTGCATAATTCTGATTGTTCTAATATGTTTTCGGTTTGTGTTACAGCTTCCTGATTATCATGAGATTATCACGAATCCAATGGATTTTAGCACAGTGCGGAAGAAATTGGACTCTGGAGCATATGTCAGTTTAGAACAATTTGAGGTACGCCGTGTATTTTGACTCCACTGGATTCCTCCTCGATGTTGTTCCCTGGGTTTTCTACGGGTGTACTATCCTTAATAGTTTTGATGCTTTTTGCTTGGTCCTATTCTAAAGTTTCCTGGTAGCTACTGAAAGTCTTGTTACTTTGCCTCTTAATATCAAAACTTTCTTACAGCTTCTTATGGTTTATGTAGAACAATTGCTTGTAATGTTTGCGGGCATGTTATTCGTAGTGTAGGTACAGATCTAATTCTGTTTCAAAAATCGTGTTTAGCTAGAAGTAACTATTGATCTGTTTAGAATAAAATTTGTCTCCCAGTTTGAATATAGTATGTGAATTCGTGAGGAGATTGGTGGTTGAACAGCTCTTTTTTCTTTCTCTGATAAGTCTCCTTATCTTATCGCCTTGTTCTTTTTCAGGGAGATGTGTTTTTAATATGCGCAAATGCAATGGAATACAATTCAGCAGACACTGTATATTATCGACAGGTATGTCTTAAATTTTACCTCATGTTCTTCTTTTGACATATCGTTCCATCCTTCTGAAAAGAGTGTGTCATTTTGACTGCTAGGCACGGGCTATACAAGAACTGGCTAAAAAGGACTTTGAAAATTTAAGGCGAGACAGTGATGATGAAGAACCACAAAGCCAACAACAACAGCAGCAGCAGCAGCAACCTAAAGCTGCCAAAAGAGGCCGTCCGCCAAAGAAACAGCCGGAACCATCCTCGATTGACCGTACTGCTTCTGAAGTTTCAGCTGATGCGCTCATTCCTGGAGGAGATAGCTCGAATAAGTTTTCTGGTGTTTACAATCTAAGAAAGACCCCTCCTTCAAACAAATTCCGTCAAGCAGAAACATCGGTTAGGATCAATCATAACAGCGAAACCCAAAGTGGCTTGTCCATAGATTGGGAGAACGAGTTTCCATGTAAAAAAAAAAAACTCTGCCTTTGCTCTACCTTCTTTCAGACTTTCTTTTTTGCCAAAAATAATTCATCTTTTCGGTTTCTCTGCAGCTTCGGTTGTGAAGGCGGTTAACAAGTATGGGATGAAACATTTCAATGTCGATGATAATAGACGCGACACTTACAACCACCTCTCAACTTCTACACAAGAGCCATCAGTTTTGTCAACGCTTGAAGACGAGTTAAAACAGTTGATTCCAGTACGCTATTACCAGTTCTATTATATCCTTTGGTATGTAGAAACAAGAGTCTCTGATCGCTGTTTTACTTATTAATCAGGTTGGCTTGAACACTGAGTACGGTTACGCGAGGAGTCTGGCACGATACGCTGCGAATCTCGGTCCTGTTGCCTGGAAAATTGCATCAAAGAGAATTGAAACCGTATTGCCCTCTGGAATCAAATTTGGTCCAGGTTGGGTTGGAGAGAACCCAGCAGGACCTGAAGAGGATGATCCTCAAAAACAAACCGGAAAACAGAAGTGTTCTAATGACTTGGCTTCTGATGATCATTCAAACAGAATCCTGTCTCCAACCGCTTCAGTCTCGAGCGCTTTCATAGGAAACAGACATTCTTCTTCTCAAGGAAACGAAGAGACTGCACCCGCTGCTCGTGTCTTGAGTCGAGAAACCGAGTTCCCATCATCTTCCTCCTCTCGCCAGTCAGGGCCGCTGATCAAACTTGAGAGCAGTAACGGTCTAACCCGTGGTTTCAGTGGATTCAGCCATAGCCCAAGTCCGATGATAGGAGTCACGCGACAGCAACAACCTAACTTAACCAACGAAGCCATACCGGACTCGCAACAACAACAAGGGTTGTTGTTTCCTTATAAGAAACAGGAGTTCCACCGGTTTCCACCGGACCTAAACGCTAGAATTGTATCACCAAACTCTCCCGGCGCGAATCAGCAGAGTGCTTCGTCCTCGTCGCAGCAGCATCCGGATCTGGCATTACAGCTCTGAAGATGAATGGATCTTTGGATGAGAAAAAGAAGAGGCATTTTCCATTTGGCTATCTCAGCCATATATTTTCTGGTATGAAAATCACCTGTGGAAGGTCATGCATTGCCTATTTGTTGTGACATGAACAAATATATGGGACAAGTCTCTCTCTATTGTACAGATTCTTGCAACATCCATATTTTTTAGGGGTAAAAGGAGAAGAAAAATGAAAAAACCACAGGAGTCTCGCAAGCTGTAGAATATAGTTTATAGTTTTAATTTTTCCTAGTTTTATCAAATGTATTACTTTTTGTAATGTTGCAAGTTTTTAAAACCTTTGCCATAGAAGAAGAAGAAACAAAAAGGTCCTCTGTTTTTGAGTGTTGATATCACCGAGTCGCAGACCATCAACATTCCAAAATTCTGAATTACTGACAATTTAACAAATATATACATACATGGTGTTTGATTTGCAAATTCTGAATTACTTACTCACGCATCACGGGACTTGCATGAACGTGTTGTTTGTTTTGGTGGGTCTCCAAGTCTCGTGAGATATTTATTTCCTTCTGATGAACCACTGGTTTTTATATCTTCACCTATTTTTTTATTTATCATATAAAATTAATTTCTGAAAGTAAACTCAGTAAAAATAAATAAAGTTTTGGTAAAACGTAAGATGCGATAGTTTCTACTCTTTTTCTTTAAAAAAATATACGTCAATCAGGACCGGTTCAAAATTATTTTGGACCCTGTGCCAAATCAAAGGAAAAAAAATTGAGTTTCAATAAAACTTCTAATAATTGGGTATTTTGTACTATTTTTAAAAAAAAAATCTGGACCCTAAATCCTTAATAAAATTTGAAAAAAAAATTATGACCTAGTGCATTTGCACCTCTTGCACCTTCCCAAAGCCTGCCCTGCAAAAAAAGTTTGTGGAAAAAAAATGAATGAAATGTTCAAAAAAAAGTTTGTGAAAACTAGAATGTTCACAAATTGCGGATAACAATTATCCAATAATATATGGAATATTCGTACCGTACGTCACAGATTCGTCACGAAACAGCTCTATCGTGTTTACGTGACGTCGAGTGTGTGTATGAGTCTGAGTTATTTGGTGAATATCGATGTGATAACTTGTCATTGGAAGCCATCAAGTCAATTGTACTTTTGTGTCTTCCTGCCTCAGTTTCGAGGTAGATTGCTATTACTACTGTACAACACACGATTTGCTAGTTGGTCGTCCACTTACAATAAATAAGTAAACAAAACAAAAAGAAGTTATTGCCATTGGGACGATTTGTTTGGAAATTCAGTCGAACAAAGAAATTATTTTGTTTCTTCTTTGATCACACACCCAACATTTGGTCAAAACGGAGAAATTCAATTACGTTGGATCTCACCTTGAATGGTCGCTTAATAAAATGCTAGTATTTGTTACAGAGTTAGATGCGTGAATGGTAAGAAGATCAACATTAATGTCAATAAATATGAAACAAATGAGGAAAAAATAAAACTCAATAAAAATGATAAAGAAAAGAGAGAAAAAAATTGGTGAAATTGTCATTTTTGTGACAAAAAAAAAAAAAAAGAAAAGAAATTGTCTAGGTATGAATATTTTTACATCAAAAAACAATCAACTATAACATCAATTTGAATCCCATTCATGTTTTTAATCTGTTAGATATATTTATCAAATATTTATGGATAATAGACCTAAGTCGGGTCTTATCAGAACATGCTCGAATATGTGATAAAACTTCTTAATTATCGTTCTGATAAGACTCAATATGATACTTCCTCCGTTTCACAATAAGTGTCGTTGTAAAGTTGTTTTTTCGTTTCAAAATAAGTGTCGTTTTAGATTTTCAATGCAATTAATAACATAAATTACCTACTTTAACTTTAATATTGACCAACGAAAAATAAGAATACCAAAAATTAAATTAATTATTAAGGGTATAATAAAATTTTTTATTTGTTTCTTAATCTACGTGAAAAATATCAGAATGTCACTTATTATGAAACAGAAGGAATACAAATGAATATGATAGAATTTGAAAGACGTGATAGAATATGTTGTAATCTTTAATGTTTTTTATTTTATTTTTGGATATTAAATATATTTTCAGATAAAATTATAAATTTTGATGTAGATAAAAATGCTTGAATCGATTGGTACTAGAAAAAATCAATTTTTACGTGGAATATCTTATTCCATGCTTAGACCCGAATCCGATACAAAGTCACTTGAATTTTTAAATGGATCATTAGTTCCTATATTTGTTAGGCACCAATTGGAATCCGATCCGAATATAAAGTCATTATTATAAGGATAGAAACCTGTATATTTCTAAAACGGTAAATAAAGGACATGTGAGAGAGGACAGTGTGTGTGACCACTAAAATAAAGATAATTAGTAGGACCCCACAGAGGGGATGTACAATCTGAACCGTCCATTTGTTGAGATACGAACCAAACATCCACTGTCGGCCTCGTGGGTTCTCCTCACAACACTGTACTGGTTTTAAGTGACGGGTCACTCCGAGGGTATATGTTATCGGGGAATTGAATCGAACAAACGTTATTATACGAGCGGGTATAATGGTAAATTAGTGCACGAGGGTGGACCTGGTAGTTTAAATGCCAGAGAAGATAGAGGTCGGGATAATTGAGGATGAGGATGATGATGATGAGAAGATATTATAATTTTAATTTGGTAGGGGGGGGGGAATTAATTTGAATTTTATGAAGAAAAGATAAAATGAAAATATCATTTTTTTTAAAAAAAAAACGGGTCCTACTTAGAAAAGAACAAGATGAAACTCGGCGTCATCTACCACTTAAATATTAGTAGTTCCCAACTAAAATAGGAAATAAACAAAAATAGTTTAATTATACACAACGAAGAAGAAGAAGGGAAACTAAAAGCTGTTAGTAAAAAATCCGTGATTTTCTCTACCGTTTCATGTGCTGAATTTTGTTTTTAAGCTTATTTTCTTTCTTGTTTGATGATCCTTGTCATTTTTGTCCTGATTAGATGAAAATTTGTTTAGTTTTAGTAACTATTCGGTTCTTTTTTTTCATTGAAAGAAAAAATATGATTTCTTAAAAAAAATTCCAATATCCTTTTCTCTCTTCCTGCAAACTATCGTGGGAGGTTTCGATAAGTCCCTTTGTAATCCTCCCAAAAGTTTTGTTCTTTTGTTTTCTGGAATTGTCCCAAGTAGAAACAGAGAAATCAATCTCTTGAATCCATCCTAAAGTTTTTTGATTTGTGTCTGGTGTGGTATATCTGTAGCTCCATATCAAGAATCCCTTATCTCTTCCCCAAACCAGAGCTTTATTGTAAGAAGAAAAAAAGGAGATGACTTGCTTCTCTTGTTTGAATCCTCGAACTAAGGACATAAGAGTCGACATTGATACTGCTCGATGCAACTCTCGTTACCCAACTACCGATTCATCAGGTTCCTCTTTTCAATTCCAATCCTAAATTGTTTGAATTTACCTGAAAGCTCAAAATTTCGTATGCTTACAGTTCACGGAAGTGATACAACAGGAACAGAGTCGATTTCGGGTATTTTAGGTTAGTAGTATGTTTAAAAATCCTCTGTTTTAACTGTGTTCTGTTTCTTCATATTTGGGTTAAAATTTCTTGTCGGAATTGGAACAGTAAACGGAAAGGTGAACAGTCCGAAACCTGGTGGTGGAGCTCGTAGTTTCACGTTTAAAGAGTTAGCTGCAGCAACAAGAAACTTCCGGGAAGTTAACTTGCTCGGAGAAGGAGGCTTTGGGAGAGTTTACAAGGGTCGTTTAGATTCAGGACAAGTCAGATCTCTCTCTCTCCATCTTTTTTTTTTTTTTTTTTTTAATATATATATTATAACCCCTAACCGGGAAATTGAGCTGGTTTACATCTTAATAACCGGATTTAAATGAAACCGTATGAACCTTAACCCTAGAGAAATGCCCAATGAACAAAGTAAAAGAGATCTATGAAATTTGAGTTATGACATTTTTCATGTAAAATTTGAGTTATAATTGATGAAAGCAGGTGGTGGCTATTAAGCAATTGAATCCAGATGGACTTCAAGGGAATAGAGAATTCATAGTTGAAGTTCTTATGCTTAGCTTATTCCATCACCCCAATCTCGTTACCTTGATCGGTTACTGTACTTCTGGTGATCAGAGACTTCTTGTCTATGAATACATGCCAATGGGCAGCTTAGAAGATCACCTTTTTGGTTACTTCCTTAACTCTCTCTTCTTCTTCTTTTTGTTTCAATAGATTTTTTTTTACTTTTAATCTTTTTTTACATTTGTGTTTGAATTATCAGATCTTGAGTCGAATCAAGAACCTTTAAGCTGGAACACACGAATGAAAATAGCGGTTGGTGCGGCTCGGGGTATAGAGTACCTTCACTGCACAGCAAACCCGCCCGTGATTTACCGCGATTTGAAATCCGCAAACATATTGTTAGACAAAGAGTTCAGCCCCAAGCTGTCGGATTTTGGACTGGCGAAACTCGGTCCGGTAGGAGATAGGACTCATGTATCGACCAGAGTCATGGGAACTTATGGTTACTGTGCTCCCGAGTACGCAATGAGCGGGAAACTAACCTTGAAATCGGATATCTACTCCTTCGGTGTAGTGTTGCTTGAGTTGATTACCGGAAGGAAAGCTATTGATTTGAGTCAAAAGCAAGGCGAGCAGAATCTTGTTGTTTGGGTAAGCATAAACCGGATAAAACCGGATATTCAAAGTTTTTTCTACTCTTGTTTCTAACCAAAATTTTTGTCTCATTGTGTCTCTGCTGCAGTCACGTCCATACCTCAAAGATCAGAAGAAGTTTGGACAGTTAGTGGATCCTTCTCTGCGAGGAAAATATCCAAGACGATGTTTAAACTATGCGATTGCGATAATTGCAATGTGTCTGAACGAAGAAGCTCATTATCGACCGTTTATAGGTGACATAGTTGTGGCACTTGAGTACTTAGCCGGACAGAGTCAGTCTCATGAAGCACGAAACGTCTCCTCCACGTCACCGGAGGTCACAAGAACGCCCCGACGGGACTCGTAGAAACACAAACCAAAATCTTCAGCTCTTTTAAGTATTGCAGTTTGGTGTTCTGTAAAAATGGTTTCTTTTTATATGTATATCAACATTTGAAAACCGCACTACAAAGGAGTTACAGAAGAAGAAAAAAAACCATCTTCAGTTTCTCAGGAAGAAAGGATCTTACATGTTTTAAAACAAAACCCACATCACCTCCTAATAACCCTTTCAAAAGAAAAAGAAACCCAAAATTTAAAATTATGAACAATTATAACACAAAGGTACAAGTTTTTGTGCCAAACGTCCTATTAAACTCTTCTTTATCTTTCTTTCTCTGATTCGAGAGCCAGTCTCAGTGCCATAAATTGTAACCTGTAGCTGAAGAACGTTCGGGAAACTGATGAGAATTAACATGAAGCATAAGCTTAATGGTATGACTCGGTGTGGTTCTGCAGACATCTACACACTCTTCTACATCTTCATCACAAGTCAACAAAACCCATTCATTGTCTTCATCTAAGTACTTTAGATCATACCTGCTCATATCCTCTATGCTAAACCGCTTCCCGATCTCCCACTGTAGATCTGTTAACCTGCGCGAATTCCGCATCCGAATTCTGATCATCTCTTTTCCGTAGCTAACTTTAATCCTCAGAAAGTCATCATCTTGAGATGATGACAACAAGTTGGTGCCTTGAGAGATGTTTTCTAAACTAGAGAGAGTCAACACTGTCTCGTCAAGGTTGGAACTTTGAAGATGGATTCCGCTGCTCGCCTTCTTCGATGCAACTCCTACATCAGCTTGAGAAGGATCAGTTGTTGCGCTGATGTTTAGTTGGGTTTCGCTGGAACAACACTGGCTAGAGCTTGAACTGTAACTGTATGGGGAAACAGGGGACTTTGAAAGCTGCAATGGTGGCTGAGGAGGTGAGGTCTTGGCTTGTTGGGATGGTTCCTGTGACTGTGAGGCTAAGTTGGGGAAATTCGTGTAGAAGGAGCTTATGGGAATAGGACCTGAAACACCTTCAACCGAATCAATCACTCGCTGGATCTTCTGCAGAGAATGTCCCACTTTCTTGATCTTTCTTGAAGGCCACCTCTGTATACCATGTTGCCTGCAGATTCTCTTCAAGGTCGTTGGACAAACTGAAAAATTCCCAAGACAAGAGGCAAAATAAGAGATCAATCTTAGGACTTTCAAAGGGGAACAATAGAGCAATGCTACTTACCACCGATACTCTTGGCTGCATCTTTCAGACTCCCTGCAAAATACTGTCGAAGAACATCCAAACTGACGGTTTTATCTGCTTTTGTACGCTTTTTCTCGGCCATCCCACTGAAACCACAACCGGAGAAAGTGCTGTTCTCATTGACATTATAATCTTTGGTGTACTCAAAACCTCTTTTCAAGCCACACCCATCATTTGGCTTGTCTCTTTCGTCAAATACCAAGCCAAGATTCTGAGGATTACTACTATTACTTTGCTGGATTTCTTCGAGGGAGCCGCTCCATGAGGAACTTCCTTGGAGATGATGTAGTTCCGATGTGTTCTCTATCTTTGGCGTTACTATCTCTTCCTTCTCTATCACTTCACTCTCTTCTTCTAGTTCTTTATCAGTAACAGTCCTTAAGCTTCTAGGCACATGAGCCATAATAGTTGAAAGAGCATTCAACATTTTCCTCTGTTCATCTACATCAACGCAGTCTTTGGGCAAAAAGAACTCCAAGACGAAATCAGCAGAGCCCGTGTGGATGCAGCGTAGGCGTATTGCAACCGCGCCATGTAAACCGAACATATTAGCATGGTGAGAGAGAGGGTACTCTGATTTCTTGTAGTTAGAGACATCAGGCGAAAAGCAAGGTCCGTTGGTCAAGAAGGCTTGTCCTGCAACTCCTTGGCCTTTCAAGAGGTGATACTCAGAGCAAGCTTCATGGAACTCGCGGACAGTTGGATCACCAACATAGCAAGCATCATCAATGGTTGACACACAATGGATGTAGTTCTCAACGTTGTGACGGCAGCCGCTTTTGCCTTGCTGGAGACAAGAGACCCATGTCTGAGCTAAAGGTAGTTTATGCGTCTCACAAGCACATCTCAAGAGGTTTCGGATTTCCGGTAATGCAGCTTTGTAGGATAAGTCACATCCCTGAAATAAAGAAGAAACAATCTGGTTTATACCAAAACAAGAACTTAAAGAACTTGTATAGTGTCTTTTGTTTACCTTTAGAGAAGGCGAATTCGGAAGTTCAGTGCTTCTAAGATCAACTTCCTGCGGAAAAAAGATACATTCAGAAAAACCATTTCAGTAGCAAAAGCATAAAGCTTTCAGAGAAGGACACAAACCTGAAGTGCTCTGCAAATGCTTTCAAGCTCAGGTTTTAGTTTAACCATCTCAGTTGTCATTACAACCTCAATAACACCCAAGCAAATCTTACTCCCTTGCTCAAACACTGGAATCGCCAGCGTTCCACGGACATCACAGTCCTGAGCGTGCTGGACTCTAGGATACTCCTCACTCCTGAAGAACCTAACATCAGGAGTCCATTCAGGAAGCTTCCCCAAGAAAACCCTTCCAGGCAAACCAGCTAAAGCCTTGGAATCATCTTGCTCAGCAGAGAACTGATAATTCACAGAGATCTCTCTATAGTTAGCGAGTCTCTGACACATGGGATCGTGGCTAAAAGGTTGTTCTTTTGTGGTCAAAACTCGCTTACCGCCTCTGTTAACCGGAACCCACAACTGTATAAGTGAGCCTCTCTCTGTTATGTAATCTTTAATGTGTTCAACTGCTTGAACCAATCTCTCAGTAACCGAAGAAGTACCACCTTCTGGTCCAATCCACCATCTTTTGTTCCATTGAAACTCATCAAGATTTGACGGTCTTTCTGCACAATCCTGACCGTACACCTGAGATACTACTCCTGGTGTGCAGATTGCTGATGTATCTTGAGTTGGAGACCACATGAAGGAAGAAGGATCAAAAGGGGTAACAGAAGAAGTTGAAGGAGATAAGTTAAGAAACTCAGATCCATCTGTTGTCTCCAACCAGCAACCATCTAGTAGCAATCCATCCATGAACTCAGTGTCCATAACTGCGTTCTCAGTCTGAAGAAAGCTATCTTCCATGGAGATGTAAGTTGGTTTAGCTATCTCCAATATCAATGAAGCACCATCTGAAAAAACGAAGCATCCATTTTCAACGAAAATTCACAAACAAACAAGGTCGAGATCGAGAAATTGATAGAACTCATATGAGTCATGAGTCAATTCACCAACCGATAAAGTAGGAAATTAAAGGGCACAAAACATTTTGGGCAACACGGATTAATCACATATCTTAGCTAAATCTAATTCATGATGACAGAATAAGGAATCCAAAGTTTAAAATATAAAAAACTCAACTTTTTGTTTGGTTCCTTCAAGCTGGTCAAACTAAAACCCAGATTCTTTATAGGTTAAGAGATACACTGATTTAACCCCATAATGAAAGAAAATCGTTCTTAACGAAAAATCAAACCTTTAAAGCTTTAGAAGATAGATAAGAAGAACGGAGAAAGAAAAAAACTCACAGGATAGAGAGATTCTCGGAGATTCCTGGGTTTTAAAATTCCCTTTATAAACTGAAGTTTTTTTTTTTTTTTTTTTTGGCATCAAACTGAAGTTAATTTGCAATTTGTTGTCTGAGATAGAAGGAACAGTTGAGAAAGAAAGCTATAAATGTCTGTGGGGAAGAAGAAGTACCTTCTTCACGGAAGATGAAAACAAAAGAAGTTAAATTTTAAAAAAATTAAAATGAAAAATATGAATATTTGTGGATCGTTATCTCCTCTGTGCATCGGGACATAGCGATACCTTATTGAGGAATTTGTTTTGTTCTGTTTTGGTTAACATTACAGAACTATCTCACTCTCTCTAATCTCTATCTGTTCTCTCTCTTCCAGGCCGCTTGGGTTTTCGAATCAAGGAGAGAGAGAGAAGATTCTCCAGCTTTCTAAAGAGAGAGAATGGGGAATAAACAAAACGAGCAATAACATGTCTCGTGCCAGTCAATTTATGTTAAAAAAAAGTTTATTTCCCTTGTCTAGCAAACGTCACGTAGAGAGAATCAGAGAATATCGCCAACAATCATATTAAAATGATATTAAAAGGAAGAAAACAGGATTTTATTTGGAATATCTGTATAGAGAGGAAAAGAAGTCCAAACCATCGCACAGAACAAAAGAAAACCCTAACGCTCTCGGACACGAAAACCGAAGCGCCGCGAGTCTCCGTCGTTTTGCTTCACGCCTCTCCGGCGGTCGTCGCTTTCTCAGGTCGTCGCCGGAAGGGTTCCTTTCTGTTGTAGATCTTTGGTTTTACCGCCTCTGCCCTCCGAATCTGACCAAGCTTTGACTCGCCTCCGGTTCTCAGATCGACGACGGTTGTCCTATACTCTCTGCTCGGCTCTTCCTTGCGGCGGCTCTGTTCGAGGAATGGAGGTCTACGGCTTCTTTTTGTCTCGGCGAGTGGTGGTCCTTTTCTTGATGCTTCTCACCGGCGGGATACAGTCGGTTTCTCTCCTAGTGCCGGCGGCGTGACTGGCTCCTCCTCTGTTCCGGCTTACCTCTCTCGTTTACGAGACATCGTTGTACGATGCGTGTAGGTTACCTCGGGTTGGTTGGGTTGCTTGCTTTACGATGGTCAGATCAGGTTTGGTTTTGAGTTCTCTGGTTTAGTTTATTTTAAGCGGCCTCTCCTATCTAGGGTAAATTGTTGGTACATGTTTATAGTTAGTTCCTTGGCTTGATTTTGTGGTTAACCTTGGTTTCTTAAAGAGCGCTTTTCCATCGGGTTTGAATTTTAGATTGGTGTTTGTTTTGGTTAGACTTCGCTGGAGATTTGAGTTTGTTTAGGGTTTCTTACTAGGGATTTCATAGACGTTTATGAGTGCGTCTTTTCCGTTTCCGATTGAGGTTTATGAGAACTTTCTTAGGTTCTTTCTTGTCGGGTTTTGAAGCCATGTTTCTGGGTTCTGGGTTGGTGAGAGAGTGTCTCTCTGTGAATCTCCAGGTCGTTGATGTTGTCGGTCGGTGAGCCGTGGGCTACGATGACTTATCTCGCTCTTTTCTCTTTTTCGGTTACCACAATTTCTAAGTTTGAGTTGCTTTACTTAACCATTGTGCTTTCAATTTATGTTTCCTTTAGTTGTAGGTTTTAGTAACCCTTTATGGGCTTTTGTTGCCCGTGTTTTGGGCTTTAGTTGTCTGTTGTTTGGACTTTAGTTTCCTTTTATAGGATCCTGTATCAAAAACTTTCGTATTTCACTTTATGAATATAATCCATCAGATGACAAAAAAAAGAGAGGAAAAGAAGTCCAAACAAAATTGGTAACACAATATGTAATGTTTTTTGCTTTTAAAAGTGTTACTAGTATGATTCGCTCGCACTATGTGCGAGCACAAACATTATTAACATATAAATTAAAAAAAATTATCAATTTAATTAACAACAATATTATTATAAAAAATCTATATCAAACTATTTGTACTCTTATTAAAACATTTTATAGTTTATTCTAAAATAAAATTAATAGCAATAAAATAAATTATAATTATATATTTTTTCAATATATAATATTTTATTAAACATATTTTATCATTTATATATAAATTTGAAATTTATATAAATAATACAAATTTACTTTATAAATTGTATTATCTATAAAAACCATATTTATCAATATTTAAAAATCTTCATGAATATTTTCATATTTATCATCTTACTTTTTATTTTTTTATTTAAAATTACATATATCTCATAAATAAATTTTTAAATAAATATAATTATATATATATATCATCTTATCTTTTTATTTATTTTATCTGGATAATGTATATCTTTAAAATAGAATCTAATGTAATAAATACAAAATTATAAATATAAATCAAGGTTAATATTGTAAAAAGCTTAATTTTATTAATGACAATTTAGTAATCAACCAATTTGAGAGCGAATATAAGGCAAAAAACACTTTCCAATTAATATAAAGATTGCCAAGCTTAATTTTACTGGTGGAATTCCAAACAAAATAGTGGAGAAATCTAATGTATTACTTGAGACAAAATTTGTGTTCCTAAAGATTTAGGCGGATTGGGTTTATGCAATATGCATGCTTTTAATGTTGTCTTGCGAGAAAAACAACTCTGGCGACTTATCCAACTCTCTTCTTCTTTACTGGCTTGTGTCTTTCGGGACTCTACTCCAACAAATCGAATCTTTTGGTGGATTGGAAGGCGCGTTCGCCTTCATTTGTTTGGCGGAGTATTCTTGCTGCTAGACCATTTATGATGATGGATTTGCGTAAAACCATAGGATCAGAGTACAACATGATGGGTTGGAGTGAGCCATGATTCCCAGATATGCCAACACGGTCAACAAGCCCCTCGTCACGAGTGGAAGTCAGTGATCCACAACTTATAGTTCACTCTTTCATCATCTGAGAAAAACATTCCTCTCTTGATGAATTATTTCCACTCGAAAGACATTCCTTTCATTTTAGATCTGAGACCGAGATAGAGTTTAACCCTTGATAGATATGCATGGAACCACACAAAATTGTATTATATATATAGTCAAATCAAGGTACATATGATCTACTTCGTAAGCACAATCTTACTCGAGACTGCGACAAAGTAGGTGAACCAAATATTACTTGCTTGAAAAGCCTAGTGTGGAAAATCAAGACATCCCAAAAACTCAAACATTTCATTTGGCAAGCATTTTATAGATGTGTTGCAGGATGTGAACAACTGATTTATAGGCATCTGTCACCAATAAAAGTTGTCATAGGTGTGGCAGCTTAGAAGAATCAATAAATCTTGTAATATTTAAATACCCCCAGCTTTACAAAATTGGACTCTGCCAGATTTTTCGTCTATTTCAGGATGCTTCCCAAATATGTCTTTTTATGAAATATGAATTTTCTATTTTGGAGAACAAAAGAGTTAGGTTTCTCACACCCATAAAATTCAAACTATCCATGGATCATATAGTTCATGTGAAAAGCAAGAAACAACCAAGTTTTATACTAGAAAGAAATATTTTTGGTTACTACCCTTCAGTTTGCCTCTCTCAAAGCTGAAAATAGGAGAGAAGCAATATGAGATGATAACGGAGACGACTGTGAGGATCCCCAAGAACAACAATATCTCAGTGTCTCTTTGATAGATACATGAACTCTGATATGTCAAATTAATACCTAATGGATCGAACATATTTGTCAGTACTCAGTAGCTTGGAGTGGTGCAATAGAAATCCCATGGGGCAGAAGGCTATATGAGTACAAGGGTGCCATAGGACTCTATTAGCTCTCTATGCTGAAATTGACAGACTATTATGGGTTCTAGCTTGCATTTACCAAAAATGAATCTTGCAAATCTACGTCAAAATGGATTGCTCAATTTTGGTGGATATGTTAGATAACCCCAAGGATTAACCATCGTTTTCGTCTGAACTAGAAGTTTTAGGTCATTAAAAACTCGATTTTGAAGTTTAATTTACAACATATCTCCCAAAATATAAATCATGTGTGAATCTCTAGCAAAAGAAGTGAGAGTCTGAAGTGTGTTATTCTCCCATATAAACCAGACTGGTCCAACTGGAAGAATTTCTCGAAGAGTTTCGCACAACAATTTAAACTTAGCTTAGCTTTGAGGGGATAAACGGCAAAAAAAATTGGAATATATGTACACATATGATTTGACAATCGACACCAGCAACAACAATTTAAAAAAAAAACTTTTAGCTATGAGTGAAGTAGTAAAAGCATTTTATTTTCTTAATATGAGACTAATTTTTTTTTAATCCGCTGACTAAAGATAAAATAGATTGCTTGGTTTTAATGATATATTTAAGAATATGTTTAATTCAATTAGTGGTGGAATAAGATTCTATACAATTTTTTGAAAAATTCAAATTTAATGGCTGTGCGTATCTTTAAAAAATACACCATATCTGATCTCGCCAATTTATTCAAAACTTGTTATATTTGTTAAGAATGATTCTTCTTCAACATTTTATCGTGATGATGACAAAACGAATCAATTTCCATTTTTAGACCCTCACTGCCAGTTGAAGACAGACAAGTTAACAATTATTATTGTTTTTATTATGGTCCATCTAAAATAGATCATTTCGGCCACTATAATTATAGAAGAACAGAGAATCTAAAAAGGCGACTATTATGCTGTTTTAGGCATCTTTGGGAAAATTATAAATGAATAAAAAAGAAATAAGTGGGGGAGTAGGTTATTCCTTCAACTTGGTTAAAAAATATTATTTTCTTATCAAATTGGCAAAATATAAAATAGTTGGGTAAAATAAAAAAGTTTGATATAGTGGGAGAGTATTGTGTAAACCAACACAGTTTTCGCCTCGTGAATATATAGATGCAGTGTCGGTCCAATATTTTTTATGTCATATTCAAATATAATACTATTAAATATAACTAAAGTTCTAAACTTTATTTAATATATTTTAATAAAAAAATATATTTTAAAAATGCATTTTATTTTTTTTGAATATATATTATGAAAAATATATATGAAATACTTTTTTATTTTTTTATATATATTAATAAAAAAATATATATTAAAAATATTTTTTTTAGTCTGATGTTCTAAGCCGTCTTTTACATGGTTCGAGGTCGGCCACATCTGATATATAATTGAAAATCACTAACTTTTTGTTAGGCAATACCCTTGATTATAGTTTTTGTGTCAAAACCCTTGATTATATTAATACATATTTATAGTATTTGATGGGAGAAGAAAGTTTGAACCAGCGTCTCATGAAAACGAAATATGTTTTGATTGGTCGAGAGCCATTTATACTGAGCCACTCATCACTCCTTATTAGGTTCTTTGACAAAATGTCATGGCGTTGCGTTACGTTACGTGGGGTGGAAGTATAATATTTCTTTCTTCTTTTTTCTCTTGTCAACTAGTTATAGATACTACTGGTTATAGAAGTAATACGTAATACGCGCCAACTATATATAGAAAGATATACGTATATTTTTACCAAAAAGAAAGAAAGTATACGTATATACACGTAAGTGTTGGCTACTTTCTATCTAAATAAAAAGATAGCGTAAGCCAAAAAGGCGAAACAAGTGGTGCATGATGCATGACTTAGCTTTCCTCCACTTGGGGCTTCTTGTTCACATACTCCCAATTAGGTCCACTCCACAAAAATTACTCACTTCTAATTTCATTCAATTATTTTATCTCAATAATTCATCTCCAACAAAAAAAAAAACAGCGATAATAAATCAAGAAAATAATACTACTTCAAATAATTATACAATTGCAAGGAAATCACTTATTAATTTGGGATAATTAACCAAATTAAAAGAAAAGAAAAACTTTGCAAATAATACAAAAGAAGATTCTGATTATGGAGTTTTAATTTATTATCCGAACGAATTTTTTTAAAGGGTATTCATATTATTATTATTATTTTTTGATACAAAGTGCTGAAACATAAAAAGAAAATGCAAAAGAAAAAAGGAACTCAAACCCCAAAAAACCCTAAAAAGATCTGGAAAAGCACTCGACCCACAGACTGAGAAGCCCAAAATCAGTCCAAAATTAATTGGACAGAAACCCTAGTTGGAGTCATGCAGCGCCGCCTAGAGTGAACCGTCAGAGACTCGAGCCGTGAACCCTACCACCGAACAACCGATTATCCGGACGAATATAATCTCCTTTTGAAACTTATAAAATAAATATTAAAATTGCGGACATTTATATATTTTTATATAATAATACAAAAATGAGTCCCCATCTATTTTATTAATTGAGAAGTGAGAATGCACCAGAATCGTTTTCACGAAGTTAATTACCCATCTACCCTTAATGAGTTTTTTCCCTTGAATTACCTTAATTACCCTTAATGAATAATTACCCTTCCAAATATTACCTTTCTAACTATTTACTTACTTATTTTTACCCTAATTATTTGTTGCGTGTTTTTACATAACTAGGTCGCCTTGATCGTATTTAAGCCTTTTGTTAGATTCATTGAACCGTGGAAGTCCAATACAAAAAACTGTCTCCTTTAGGTTTAGCTCTACCATTTATCTCTAATAAATATCACGAGTGTTTGACCTAATATCATACCGCCTTTAGAATTACTTTGCATCAGTTTCCTAGGGTTTTTGTTTTGCTTCGAAGCTAATATACTATGGAGCCGTCTCTTCTTAGTGACGGCGATGAGCATCCTCAGTTCATTTGTGATATCTCTTTGCTGATTGTTGTACGTCTTATCGTGTTAGTATTTGTCTGATGTTCTAATTCGATTCGCTGATGATGCAGGTTTTGAAGGAAACGCTATTGGTGAAGACGTCCGTGTTGGAATTATGTCCGGTAATCTCTGTACTGTCTCTAGAAAGTAAGAGTATGTCAATGATCAGACATAAGTCATATAATACTGGGGGTCATGATGGCTTGCTAGAGTCCGCTCATGATCTATAAGTCTTGGATTTATTGCCTTTATTATATGATCCCATATGGGTCACACGCCTAAGCTAACAGGAAACTATGAGGGAACGGTTCAGCAGAAGTACGGTAAAAGTGCTAGGCATTTACTATACTTAGAGAGATTAAAGGGCCTGATTAAATCTAAGGGATTTAATCAGACTGGGAATTGGGCCCAAAAGCCCAACAGAACTAGACAAGGGTTTTATAATTAAAACTTGACCTAGCTCTTTTTTTTTCTTAACTCTCCCTGCGCCTCTCCTCTCTCTCTCTGCGCCTCCCTCCTATGGTCTAGCAGCCATTTTCCTGTTAGTGTGCGTGTGTGAGCCTTTGGAGGAACAACCTCTTGGTGGTTCTGCTGATCTCTGACTCATACCTGATTCTTCCGCTGCATAACAAGGTATTTCGAGATCCCCTAATGATTCTGCAAGAGAACCTAGATCCAATATGTTTAGTAGGGTTTAATCTGAATGAATTGAACCAGGATAAACACTAAACAATCCTTCAGTGGTATCAGAGCCATTGGTTCTATTAGGATTTCTTGTTAGAATCATGTTTAGGTTGTTTAGAAGTGTTTGAATCAATCTATGCTTGAAATTGATAAGTAAAACACTTAAGAAACAAAGTTAAAAACCCTAAACTAAAATCGCATGGACCGATCAAATTGGATTGGTTGCGTCGGAGTGTGGTCGAGTCGAGTCGGACGTCCGGATCGGTACATGACGCACGGACCGATCGCTTTGCCGGATCGAGTCGCATGGTCGTTACGATCGCGAGAGATGGACCGATCGTGTCCCGCCTCTCTCGACCCGAACCGTCCCGATCGTGTCCCGTCTCACGTCCCGATCGATCGCACATGCTTGCCCGATCGCGTGAAGCTTGCTGTCCGGATCGATGGTAAGAGCATGTGTCGGTTCGGTTTGGTTTGTGGTTCGGTTTAAAATAATTAAAATTTAATCGTCACGGTTTACAGACTTAATAAAATTTATTAAATCTGGTTAAACCGTGATAAGAAATCCAATGTCGTTTAAAATTGGATTTAGTGCCTAAACCAGTGGTTTTCTAATTTGATTTGGTTGGACCAAATAAATTGAGAAAATCCGGTTTAGTAAATAACCGGTTAACAATTGTGGTTATCGTAGTAATTAATCTTGGTTAGACCAATTTTAATGAACCATACCGGTTATGTCATTTAATTGGACAATTGGGTTATGTCTTGGACATAGACCAATTCTTGGGCCTTGGGCCAAGAAGTTAAAACAATTGGGCCAATTATTTGAGTCTCTTCTTCAGATTTAATTTAAAATTTTATTTAATAATTAAAATTTGATTTTAAAATTAATCAGTTTCCAAAATTTCAAATTAGAAAGTTTCTTAGAATAGAAGTTTCTAGATTTGCATGTTTTGGATATTTAGGAAATTTCTATAGTTAGAAAGTTTCCAATTTTAGGAAGTTTCCAATTATGAAAGTTTCCAAAACCAGAAGGTTTCCCAAAATGGAAAGTTTCCCAAAATAGTAATCTTCTATTTTGGAATGAAATTTTAAGAAAACCTATAAACCTCAAATAATATCAAGCGTTGGATGTCTTGTCCAGTCTATGTCAGCTGTTGAAACCCATTCAATTGTACACATGGCCTTACAGTGTGAGGGTGTCTATCTTTTGCGTGGGTAAGACAGTTTGTGATTCATTAATGTTATTGGGAGTCCCAGACATTAGTGATTACATGACTGTATAGTCTGGTTTTCTTGACTAGGCCATCGGGAGTCCCGGGCCTTGAGACATCAGAGTGGATTGGGCCTCGGGCCCAGATTCACAACCAAGAGTTATATCACAGATATAATTAGCCGAAATAGGGCTTACCGATATAAGCTAAGGTTGGGTGACGGCCAGTGGCCCACTTTGATCTTAGTTATATGTGGATCATGGAATCATTATATTCTTTTGAGGGTAACTAATGTTATTGAATATAATGCGAGTTTACTCATATTGAACATATATAAACTAAAATCCTTTTTATCTTAAATTTCAGCAATGACTACAACAAGCACACAAAACACATTCTCAATCCGGTATGTTCTCGACAAGGAGAAGCTGACTGGAACGAACTTCCTGACGTGGTCAAGGAACTTGAGGCTGGTCCTCAAGCAGGAGAAGAAGGAATATGTCCTTCGTGATCCCCTCCCCGAGAGGCCTCCAAACAATGCCGCCAGGAATCTGCACAATGCTTGGGAAAAGCATTCGTCAGATGAAAATGATGTCTATTGCCTGATGTTGGCAACCATGACTCCTGAATTGCAAATGCAGTTCGAGAGTGTGCTGTCGCCCATCGAGATAATGGCAAGCCTGAAATCGCTTTTTCAGGAGCAGGCAAGAACTGAGAGGTTCCAGACTGTTAAGAACCTCTTAGACTGAAATGGCTGCAAGTGCGGCAGTGAGTCCTCATGTCTTGAAGATGATGGGTTATCTCGATCATCTTCAGAAACTCGACTGCCCTATCAGCCAGGAACTTGCCTGCGACATCGTTCTGCAGTCTTTACCTGCAAGCTATGATCAGTTCATCCTGAACTTCAATATGCATGGCTTGAGTAAGACATTGCCTGAGCTTCACGGAATGCTCAAGACTGCAGAGCCCAACTTGAGGAAAGCCAAGGACCCCAACGTGCTTATGGTGCAAAAGGGCAAGGGCTTTAAGAAATCCTCTGCCAAGGACAAGGGAAAGGCTAAGGCTGTTCAAGTCTCGGACAAGGACACGTCAAAGCCCAAGCCAAAGTCCAAGGCTGGGCCTACTGACATCTGCAGGTTCTGCAAAGAACCAGGGCATTGGAGGAGAGAATGTAAGAAATTCCTGGAAGGTCTAAAGGAATTGAAGAAGAAGACTCTGGAGACTTCTTCATCAGGTATTTTTGTTATAGAAGTTAATACAACTACTTCTGATAATACCTCATGGGTTATGGATACTGGTTGTGGGGCTCATATTTGTACTAATATGCAGGCCCTCAGCAACAGTAGGAAGCTGAAGCAAGGACAAGTGGAGCTACGAGTTGGGAATGGAGCGAAAGTTCCTGCACTAGCTGTAGGCACATACTTGTTGTCTTTACCTTCGGGATTGGTTTTAGAACTTAATAACTGCTATTTTGTACCTGCGATAAGCAGAAATATTATTTCAGTTTCTTTGTTGGATTTGGAAGGTTATGATTTTTCAGTTAAGAATAAATTATGTTCCTTCAATCGCAATGATTTGTTCTATGGTTGTGCCCCTCTTACGAATGGGCTTTACATACTTGATCAATCCGCGCCAATTTATAACATTAATACCAAACGGTTCAAACCTAATGAGGAGAACCGAACGTTTCTATGGCATTGTCGTTTAGGGCACATCAGTGAGAAACGCATTAAGAGGCTCCATTCGAATGGACTTCTTGGCTCATTTGACTTTGAGTCATGTGAGAAATGCGAATCCTGCCTGATGGGCAAAATGACGCGGGCCCCCTTTAATAAACCCAACGAGAGGGCCAGTGACTTATTGGGCCTGATACACACTCATGTGTGTGGCCCAATGTCCACAAATGCAAGAGGAAACTATCAGTACTTCATTACCTTCACTGATGATTTCAGCAGGTATGGATATGTTTATTTAATGAAACATAAGTCTGAATCGTTTGAGAGATTCAGAGAATTCCAAAATGAAGTACAGAACCAACTTGGCAAAAGCATTAAAGCTCTTCGGTCCGACCGAGGAGGAGAATACTTGAGCCAAGAGTTCAGTGATCATCTGAGAGAGTGTGGGATAGTTTCCCAACTCACTCCTCCTGGAACACCTCAATGGAATGGTGTGTCTGAGAGGAGGAATCGGACCTTATTGGATATGGTTCGGTCTATGATGAGTCACACAGACCTTCCAATATCCCTTTGGGGATATGCTCTGCTAACAGCAGTGTTCACTCTAAATAGAGCGCCATCAAAAGCAGTAGCTAAGACACCATATGAATTATGGACTGGAGAAACTCCAGTGCTGTCTTATCTTAGAATTTGGGGTTGTGAAGCCTATGTCAAGAGATTAATCTCTGACAAGCTTACACCAAAGTCTGATAAATGCTGCTTCATTGGTTATCCGAAGGAGACCAATGCTTATTACTTCTACCTACGATCCGAGAACAAGATTTTTGTTGCCCGGGATTGTAATTTTCTTGAGAGGGAGTTTCTCTCTAAGAAAAATAGTGGGAGTAAGGTACTGCTTGAAGAAATTCAAGATGAACAGGATACTGCTCAACCTAATGAGGAAGAGCAGCAGGAGGACCTACAAGAAATTGTAGAGCCTGAACCTGTGGTACCTGAAGTTCGAAGATCCGGGAGGATCCGTCACGAATCCGAGAGATATCAAGGATTTCTCGTGACTAACTGTCATGATCTTCTGATCATTGATGGTGATGAACCATCGAACTTCAATCAAGCCATGATGGGCCCAGATTCCTCTAAGTGGCGTAAGGCCACTGATTCCAAAATGGACTCCATGTCGGTCAACCAAGTGTTTTCGTTGGTTGACTTACCCGCTGGTGTAAAAGCCATCGAGTGCAAATGGATCTTCAAGAAGAAGATTGACGTGGATGGAAATGTCCAGATTTATTAAGCCAGGTTGGTGGCAAAAGGTTTCAGGCAAGTTCACGGTGTGGATTATGATGAAACCTATTCCCCAGTGGCTATGATGAAATCTATTCGGATTCTACTAGCAACTGCAGCTTTTCATGATTATGAAATTTGGCAGATGGACGTGAAAACCGCCTTCCTGAATGGAATTCTGGAAGAGGATGTGTATATGACACAACCTGACGGTTACATAGATCCAAAGAATGCTGGGAAAGTATGCAAGCTTCATAAATCCATTTATGGATTGAAGCAAGCATCGAGGAGCTGGAATCTTCGTTTTGATGAAGCTGTAACGCTCCGACCCGGCCTTCCTTGGCCGCGGTCGATACGCTACGGTGGTCAGGCCAAACCCTGGCCTGGACCTCCCTAAATCCCGTCCTAATTAAATTTTTCCTTTAGGACAAGTATTCATCAGATCCTACTATCGAATCCTAGTCATGGATCCTTCATACTTAACATTACGCAGCGGAAATTCCTTACTTAATATTTATATCGTTCTTCTAAAGAACGATCCATCCGTGAACCTCTTAGGAACTTATTTAGTTCCTTAAAACTCTTTCGAGGTTCCTATCCTAATTTAACCATTCTAACAACCTAAGTCTTTCACTTTGATTGTTATGTTCACCTATTTCGTTCTAATAATCCCTTAGATAAACCGAGTACTTGAACTCATACCTTAGCCTTTAGCTCAGCTCGTCCGTTTATCGAACCCTTGGAACATATCCCCCTTGTACCTAGTCATTCAACCAACCATCCCCACATGACTAAGTACAAGTGAGATCTTCGAGTTCCCTCCTTGGTCAGCTCACCGTCCATCTAGAAATCTGCATCTTGATTACTCCAACCGTTGCTCCATTCCCGAGCTCAATACATGCATCCAAAAATACTAAACAAGTACTAGAACAATCCTTGGCGAGGATTAGTTAGGTAAATCTGCATATTACCATGCCCTTTATACACTCATTAGTTCCCAGCATCATATTGTACCATTAAGCCTTAATTCCGTCTACGGTTAACCATGAACCAATCTGGACCGGCCATATCCTTTACCGGATCACAACCGCGACCTGAATCGTTCCACGGCAACCGCCTATGACTCTATCCATGATCGCTAAGCGATCCTATCGCGACCGTCCAGTCGCGTCCATCCCGATCACCCGTACCATCCGCATAACCCGCTAACGCGACCGTATGGTCGATCAACGCATACATGCGTACGTCCGTAAGGATGCTTCTGCGTCCCGCGCACATGTCTGCGAAGACATACCGCGATCCGCGCTTGCGTCCGTACGTCCGACTGACGCGTACCGTGTACCGAGATCCGACGCAACCTTTCGCTCATACCCTTACGTTCACGACCGTGTATGACTTGATCGCGACTAGCGACTGCTGCCGACCATGCGATCCCACCGATCCATGGAACGACTGTACCGCACGCGACCTAATCCGATCAAGTCTATACCCGTTCTCGGCCACACAAATCTCGCCCCACCGGCCAAAGGCTTATGCGGCCGTATGAACTGAGAGTATGGAAACGCTTACATCCTAACAGTTTGATTTCCATAAATCGATCAGAATGAGTAGAGAGAAGAGAACGCTCGGCCTTAGGAGCATTGATCGCATGGCTAGGCCATGATCAACGATCGGCCGGCCGGGAGTCTCCACGCACCTTGGGGGTCTGGTTGACTTGCCTGGTTCCTTTGAAGCGTTTGGATCCATGGTTCCTGATCCAACTCCTCACTTGAACCACTAACTTGAACCGCCTGTAATTCTTGTAGAAACCGGTCATGAAAACCTTTCTCGATCTTCCTCTTAAACCTTGCGATTCCTTTTGAATCATGACTGGTCTTTTCCTGTGCTTCCAAGCGTGATAAAGGAGAGAGAGAGAGGTGTGAGAGACGTGTAGAGATGTGTGAGAAACAGCCTCCTTGTTCCTCTTTTGTACCGCCCCTATATCTCTCATGATCCACCAGCCATTCCTCTAGAAGGATTCCGGCAAAACTCTTTGATTCATGACCCAAGGCATCACGGTTTTGATTAAGGATCTCTGGTTATTCTCTGGTATTTCCTTGCATGTCTGGTCATGCCTAGTCTTGCCCTAAAACCGCTAGCAATCCCTCTTGATACACTGCCCTCAAAGTTCTCTAGATTACCGATAATTCCTTTCTTAAAGTTCAGCCAACCCATCCATTCCTCTCTTAAGCCCATGGTTTATTGAACGTACCAGGGACTTCCTTATGTGTTTAGATGAGTCTCCAGGCGTGTGTGGATGTCTGGAAACCGCCCATGGTTCTTCTCCCAATCCACCAACAAACTCCTTGTAAAACCGGTACAAAACCCTTTTGTGGATTCCGACTGGTTCCTCCTTCTTTCCCTTCAACCAATTGCGGTTCTTCTTGAATACATTCTGGGAAATTCTCCTCTGGATATGTATGTGTGTGGACATGTTCAAGTCGTGGGTTTTGATCCCCAAAAGAATGCCCCAACTGCCCTAGAATCTGCCGATAATCCTTTGCAGATTCTAGTCCGAAAACCTTGCTCTTTTCCTATGAAGCCTCATCGGTTTTTCCTTCATATTTTCTGGGTTTCTTTATGTGTTTTGTGGCGTGATTATGTGTAAGGATGGCGCCCAGATTCGTCCTTCATCTTCCCTTTTAAAGGCCATCTCCAAAAACTGTCCATTAACCGAAAGGGTGCCAATGGTTGGTGAATGGGTGCCAACCACTTGTGTCCCTTGGCTGGTAACCGCCCAACCACCCAGCTAGTGTCACTAGCTGACCAGCTGACCCAAGAGGTGAACACTAGGACCAGCTGAGTTGAGCTGATCGCCAGCTGACTCAGCTGACCAGCTGGACTGTTCAGCTCGTTCCAGCTGAACACTCTTGGTTCAGCTCGTTTGAGCTGAACACTTTCTTCCCAGCTTGATTGAGCTCCTTTCTTACTGACTTTAACCACTTATTGACCTTAGAAAACTCATACTTGACCCCTTAGATGGATGGTTACACGTTTTGGTCCCATGTCCCAATCCCCCGATCCTTCTAGGGTCGGTTCCCGGGATACGGGTGTTACAAGTCTCCCCCACCAATTGGGAATTCGTCCCCGAATTCAGTGGCGGTAAACTTCTGGGTCATATCATTACTTAGATAATATACCAGTAACTTAACAACCGTTCTAATTCCCTAGCCCAGCCTTAAGTCCCTGCCAACATCTGGTTCATGGACAAACACGGACATGGTCCATACCCTGGCCCGAACCATAGTTACCATCCGCGGTCGTACCGTGTGTCGTCTGGTCATTCCAGTTCGCACACACCCGAACAGACAGTCTGACCCATCCGCGGGTTCACCTTGTCCGTGGCGTCGATCCGTGGTCCCCGATACAGCTCTTGGCTTATCGGCAGATCACTCGGCATCGCCCACGCGACCCTTACGGTCGTCCCTAGGTCCGATCACGTTCCGTCCGTTCATACCGCCATTCACCCATGATAAACCCGATGGTTGATCTTGCGGTTTAAGGGACTAAGCTAAGACTCATAACCAAATGATCCCTATCATCTGGTTCCCGAAATTCATAAAGAGAAAAGAAGAATAATTCCACCCAACCACGCACTTGACCGTTGACTAAGCAGCTTAGCCACGGTCGCGGTTCAAGCCATGGATGTTACGCACCTTGGCTGTTTCTGGCTGCCTCGTTAGACTCCTTAGCCTGTGAGGAATCTATGACTGATCCTCATAGCGCTCCCTTGGTCCTTTGTAAGCCTTAGCTCACCTTCGACCTCGCGGGTCTTGACCCGTTACCCGTCATCTCCGAACTCACAAAACCTTGTGTAGTCCGAAATCAACCAATGTGTGTTTCCACACTAACAATGATTACAGTCCTTACTCATTCATTCCAGAATTGGTAAGTACTTAATCCCCAATTCCCCCGAGCAATGCATTGCAGGAAAGGCCACCCCTTTCCCCAATACGACGCTAAGCAGGAATCGCCACCCCTTTATCTCAATGCGATGCTATGCAGGAAAAGGCCACCCCATTTTCCCCACGCGATGCTTTGCAGACAAGGACTCTTTAACCCAATACGATGCTATGCAGGAAATGGCCACCCCAATTTCCCCACGCGATGTATTGCAGAAAAAAGAAAAATCTGGTCGTGGTCCTTTACCGGACTTGACCCTTTCCCCAATTCCATGGGATGCCTGGGTTTGGTGACTGTACCGGTAATCGCATTGAAGTCGCTGGCCACCCCAGACGTCTCCACTAGCTGATAAACCCGAGGTACACCGGCTTGGCCCTTGGCCTGCACCGTATTACCACCCTCGCGGCTCACCCCCGAACGACCTTGCGTTCCACTATGCAACTTTGGGCACTCTCTCTTGAAATGCCCAGCCTTGCCACAGTAGAAGCAGGTTCTGGGGTTATTACCTGCCACCTTGCCCTAGTCCTGCAGACAGCCTTGGACCTCGTGGTCTGTACTTCCGCACCTCGCACACTTGGTGCGACCATTGGAGGGTTGGAGACCATTGACCTGATCCCATTTCCTCTTTAGGTCCCTCCCGGTTCGGCACATCACCTTCTTCCGTGACTGTGCTTTCTTCCGGTTCTCCTTGGCTAAATTGGCCTATGTTGCGGCAGTCTGCTCAACCAACTCGGAACAGAGCTGACAAACCGGGCAGTGAGTACGATGTTCGGCCCGCATCCCGCATAGTTAGCGCGTACTCATGCCCCTTCGTCCTCAAGCTCTCGTCCCATGGAACACCTAAGTTGATTGAACCATGCCACACGCCCACACCGTCTTGCGACCTCGAGCCAAGTCTATAAACTAACATTCCCAACCGATTCCATACTCAGCTGGGAAGTACATCCTTCCAACCGATCCCATACTCAGCTGGAAAAGACTAACGATTCGACTTGACCCTAAGTCCGTCCAAGACTTGGTGCGGACCCTGGTGCGCTTGTCGGCCGTAAGCCACCAGTTATGTGCGTCACCTCCTTCAAGTGAACCGCAATGTCGTCCTAGGATTCCCTATCCCGATCTAAGCCCCTACGAAGAATTGGCTCTTATGAGCCGCTGAGTGATACTCGCACGTCCAGGTTGTTTGCGTCCGAACTGATCCAACCGACCATTGCTGCGGGTACTCCCGGTCTGTGGTCACGGTCCATCATCTCCGATACAGTTCTTTCAGACTTATCGGCAGATCGCACGCGTACCGCCCACACGACCCTTACGGCCTTCCCGCGGACCGACCCGCACATCGCCCTGCTTGAACTATCACTCGCCCATGATCGATCCGTTGGTCGATTATGTAAATAATGGGACTTAGGCCGAGATACCCAACCTCAAATTGGTCCTAGAAACAACTCCGCTCTGATACCAACTTGTAACGCTCCGACCCGGCCTTCCTTGGCCGCGGTCGATACGCTACGGTGGTCAGGCCAAACCCTGGCCTGGACCTCCCTAAATCCCGTCCTAATTAAATTTTTCCTTTAGGACAAGTATTCATCAGATCCTACTATCGAATCCTAGTCATGGATCCTTCATACTTAACATTACGCAGCGGAAATTCCTTACTTAATATTTATATCGTTCTTCTAAAGAACGATCCATCCGTGAACCTCTTAGGAACTTATTTAGTTCCTTAAAACTCTTTCGAGGTTCCTATCCTAATTTAACCATTCTAACAACCTAAGTCTTTCACTTTGATTGTTATGTTCACCTATTTCGTTCTAATAATCCCTTAGATAAACCGAGTACTTGAACTCATACCTTAGCCTTTAGCTCAGCTCGTCCGTTTATCGAACCCTTGGAACATATCCCCCTTGTACCTAGTCATTCAACCAACCATCCCCACATGACTAAGTACAAGTGAGATCTTCGAGTTCCCTCCTTGGTCAGCTCACCGTCCATCTAGAAATCTGCATCTTGATTACTCCAACCGTTGCTCCATTCCCGAGCTCAATACATGCATCCAAAAATACTAAACAAGTACTAGAACAATCCTTGGCGAGGATTAGTTAGGTAAATCTGCATATTACCATGCCCTTTATACACTCATTAGTTCCCAGCATCATATTGTACCATTAAGCCTTAATTCCGTCTACGGTTAACCATGAACCAATCTGGACCGGCCATATCCTTTACCGGATCACAACCGCGACCTGAATCGTTCCACGGCAACCGCCTATGACTCTATCCATGATCGCTAAGCGATCCTATCGCGACCGTCCAGTCGCGTCCATCCCGATCACCCGTACCATCCGCATAACCCGCTAACGCGACCGTATGGTCGATCAACGCATACATGCGTACGTCCGTAAGGATGCTTCTGCGTCCCGCGCACATGTCTGCGAAGACATACCGCGATCCGCGCTTGCGTCCGTACGTCCGACTGACGCGTACCGTGTACCGAGATCCGACGCAACCTTTCGCTCATACCCTTACGTTCACGACCGTGTATGACTTGATCGCGACTAGCGACTGCTGCCGACCATGCGATCCCACCGATCCATGGAACGACTGTACCGCACGCGACCTAATCCGATCAAGTCTATACCCGTTCTCGGCCACACAAATCTCGCCCCACCGGCCAAAGGCTTATGCGGCCGTATGAACTGAGAGTATGGAAACGCTTACATCCTAACAGTTTGATTTCCATAAATCGATCAGAATGAGTAGAGAGAAGAGAACGCTCGGCCTTAGGAGCATTGATCGCATGGCTAGGCCATGATCAACGATCGGCCGGCCGGGAGTCTCCACGCACCTTGGGGGTCTGGTTGACTTGCCTGGTTCCTTTGAAGCGTTTGGATCCATGGTTCCTGATCCAACTCCTCACTTGAACCACTAACTTGAACCGCCTGTAATTCTTGTAGAAACCGGTCATGAAAACCTTTCTCGATCTTCCTCTTAAACCTTGCGATTCCTTTTGAATCATGACTGGTCTTTTCCTGTGCTTCCAAGCGTGATAAAGGAGAGAGAGAGAGGTGTGAGAGACGTGTAGAGATGTGTGAGAAACAGCCTCCTTGTTCCTCTTTTGTACCGCCCCTATATCTCTCATGATCCACCAGCCATTCCTCTAGAAGGATTCCGGCAAAACTCTTTGATTCATGACCCAAGGCATCACGGTTTTGATTAAGGATCTCTGGTTATTCTCTGGTATTTCCTTGCATGTCTGGTCATGCCTAGTCTTGCCCTAAAACCGCTAGCAATCCCTCTTGATACACTGCCCTCAAAGTTCTCTAGATTACCGATAATTCCTTTCTTAAAGTTCAGCCAACCCATCCATTCCTCTCTTAAGCCCATGGTTTATTGAACGTACCAGGGACTTCCTTATGTGTTTAGATGAGTCTCCAGGCGTGTGTGGATGTCTGGAAACCGCCCATGGTTCTTCTCCCAATCCACCAACAAACTCCTTGTAAAACCGGTACAAAACCCTTTTGTGGATTCCGACTGGTTCCTCCTTCTTTCCCTTCAACCAATTGCGGTTCTTCTTGAATACATTCTGGGAAATTCTCCTCTGGATATGTATGTGTGTGGACATGTTCAAGTCGTGGGTTTTGATCCCCAAAAGAATGCCCCAACTGCCCTAGAATCTGCCGATAATCCTTTGCAGATTCTAGTCCGAAAACCTTGCTCTTTTCCTATGAAGCCTCATCGGTTTTTCCTTCATATTTTCTGGGTTTCTTTATGTGTTTTGTGGCGTGATTATGTGTAAGGATGGCGCCCAGATTCGTCCTTCATCTTCCCTTTTAAAGGCCATCTCCAAAAACTGTCCATTAACCGAAAGGGTGCCAATGGTTGGTGAATGGGTGCCAACCACTTGTGTCCCTTGGCTGGTAACCGCCCAACCACCCAGCTAGTGTCACTAGCTGACCAGCTGACCCAAGAGGTGAACACTAGGACCAGCTGAGTTGAGCTGATCGCCAGCTGACTCAGCTGACCAGCTGGACTGTTCAGCTCGTTCCAGCTGAACACTCTTGGTTCAGCTCGTTTGAGCTGAACACTTTCTTCCCAGCTTGATTGAGCTCCTTTCTTACTGACTTTAACCACTTATTGACCTTAGAAAACTCATACTTGACCCCTTAGATGGATGGTTACACGTTTTGGTCCCATGTCCCAATCCCCCGATCCTTCTAGGGTCGGTTCCCGGGATACGGGTGTTACAGAAGCGATCAAGCAATTTGACTTCATCAGAAACGAAGAAGAACAATGCGTGTATAAGAAGACTAGTGGGAGCAAGATAGTATTTCTTATTCTGTATGTCGATGACATACTGCTTCTCGGAAACGACGTACCAATGCTGCGGTCGGTAAAGGACTGGCTTGGAAGTTGTTTTTCCATGAAAGACATGGGTGAAGCCGCATACGTTCTTGGAATCCGGATCTACCGGGATAGATCTAAAAGGCTGATAGGCTTGTGTCAAGATTCATACATTGACAAAGTCCTGCATAGATTCAGCATGGCAGATTCCAAGAAGGGCTTCACACCAATGGTACATGGCACAACGCTAAGCAAGAAGCAGAGCCCAACGACGGCTGCTGAGCTTGAGCGCATGAAGAATATTCCTTATGCATCTGCAATAGGATCTGTCATGTATGCCATGATCTGTACTCGTCCTGGTGTTGCTTATGCATTGAGCATGACGAGTAGATACCAGTCAAATCCAGGTGAAAACCACTGGATTGCCGTCAAGAATATCCTGAAGTATCTAAGACATACTAAGGATAAGTTCTTGGTGTACGGTGGAAGTGATGTGCTTGAAGTCAGTGGATTCACGGACGCAAGTTTCCAGACAGACCAAGATGATTTCCGGTCACAGTCCGGTTATATCTTTTGTCTGAATGGCGGTGCAATTAGTTGGAGAAGCTCCAAGCAAGACACCGTTGCTGATTCCACTACAGAAGCTGAATATGTCGCCGCCTCAGAAGCAGCGAAGGAAGCTGTTTGGATACGAAAGTTCATTATTGAACTAGGTGTGATACCGAATGCAGCTGAGCCTCTGGCACTGTTTTGTGATAACAATGGTGCTATAGCTCAGGCAAAGGAACCAAGATCACACCAGAAATCCAAGCATATACTAAGAAGATTTCACTTGATACGTGATATCATCAATAGAAAGGAAGTCAAGATCAGCCGAGTTCCGACAGATGATAATGTCGCTGATCCATTGACAAAGCCACTCCCAAGGCCTAAGCTCGAGTACCTGACTGAAGCTGTAGGCATTAGAGACATTGAAATGTAATCTAAAATTGAGTGGGAGTTTGAGGGCTTTATTTAGTTATTGATATGTTCTTGTAAAACATTTGAGATGTTTAATAATAAAATTATTTTTCAAGATTATTTTAACTGTGATGAAATAATCGTTCCAAAATGATATGAACCATTTTATAGGTCATCGAAGTAAGTGACTTGATCTTGAGTCATCAAAGTCATTTAGCTTGATCATGAGACCCTATATTTGATAGATGGCTTATATCATCTTGTCCCTAGTCGAAGGTTGTTGAAATTGGAACACCAACAACCGCGTGAGACTAGATTGGTATGTGACTTATGACAAAGTCTCAGGATGTCATAGATGCACGGCATCAAAGTCAGTACATAGGTGTATGTTGGGGTACATACGACCGGACATGACCCGCTTATAAGAACTCTTCAGGATATTTATATCTGTGTCATAAGAGATTCTTACTACGACTATAGAGTATAGTCCTTAGACATGAGTTCGCATGCATGTGACTGCACATCAACTGATGCGCTTTGATCATTGTCTAACGCTGTCGTTAAGCGATAGTTATAAGGACCTTGTTTGGGTGTATTATGAAATGAGTAGTTTACAGTGATGGAACAAGACGGGATTTGTCCCTCCAATATAAATGGAGTGAATATCTCTAGGCCAATCGGAGATTTGAATACTGGAAAATGCATGGCCATGCTCAAACGGACTGTCCCGAGTCGTTTGGATTGTCAGTATCAAATCAGAGTCCGATGAACATTATTAGGCTTTATAAGGATGACACTCATCTTGCCTTATGACTAATCGAGATATTGAGACAAAAGGAATATGAATACAGAGATTCCAGTACAAGTGGGAGATTGTTGGAATTATGTCCGGTAATCTCTGTACTGTCTCTAGAAAGTAAGAGTATGTCAATGATCAGACATAAGTCATATAATACTGGGGGTCATGATGGCTTGCTAGAGTCCGCTCATGATCTATAAGTCTTGGATTTATTGCCTTTATTATATGATCCCATATGGGTCACACGCCTAAGCTAACAAGAAACTATGAGGGAACGGTTCAGCAGAAGTACGGTAAAAGTGCTAGGCATTTACTATACTTAGAGAGATTAAAGGGCCTGATTAAATCTAAGGGATTTAATCAGACTGGGAATTGGGCCCAAAAGCCCAACAGAACTAGACAAGGGTTTTATAATTAAAACTTGACCTAGCTCTTTTTTTTTCTTAACTCTCCCTGCGCCTCTCCTCTCTCTCTCTGCGCCTCCCTCCTCTGGTCTAGCAGCCATTTTCCTGTTAGTGTGCGTGTGTGAGCCTTTGGAGGAACAACCTCTTGGGGTTCTGCTGATCTCTGACTCATACCTGATTCTTCCGCTGCATAACAAGGTATTTCGAGATCCCCTAATGATTCTGCAAGAGAACCTAGATCCAATATGTTTAGTAGGGTTTAATCTGAATGAATTGAACCAGGATAAACACCAAACAATCCTTCAGTCCGAGGGTACAATCCGTTTTTTCCAATCTCACCGTGTTTAGGGAAAAAGGTAGTCCAGTTTTTGTTTTGTTTTAATCTCTCCAGATGATTTGTCTGACATGCTATCGTCGTTCTGTTGTCGTCTCTAGAATGGAATTCACGTACTTCTGTCTATGTTTACGATCGTCTTTCAGATATCCAGTCATTTGAGGTTCGCTTTTCTTATCTCCGTTTTTTATACCATTACCATTAGTTATATTCTTATGGTTATTATGTCTATTCCAGCAATCGTCCGAGCTGAGTGACATGATGTCATGGCTTTCACTCAATGGTCGTTCTGCTTATCCCTAATGCTCATCGAATACACGATAGAGATTGTGCATCACACTTTATTGTCTTTCGATGTTTTGCAAGTAGCTATATATGATAACATTGCATGGTTGAATTTGTTAGTATAATGGTGAGCGGTGGATAGGTTATTTGGTTCCGCGCGATGACGACGTCGTGTCTATGCGATCCAGTGAGTATGATGGAAGTTAGTGTTGTAGTATGCGTGTTTTATTATCGTCTAATTTTATAAGGTTTTAATGTCGTGATTTCGTGTTACGCAAGGTACTGATATTGTTAGGATTGGTTTGATACGTGAAACCCTTCGTTGGATTAGGATTTATTCTCTGCAGAGGCCTTTCTCTATCATGCTAACAACTGGTTTCATTGAGGTTCCGGAAACCGTCAAGAACACTACAACATATTTCCTATCTAGGGATCTGTTAGACGGTGTTCATGTCGAGCATAACAATCGTGGTATTATTTATTTGATTTGTTGTATTATGTCTTATCGGTATATATATTTATACTCATTACCATTTGTATGGAAATGTGATACGCCAGTGATGAAGGTGTCGAGGAAACTATACCAGCAGTTCTTGGTAAACGTATATATTATGATCGAGGCAAGTCGACTGCTGTAAATGCCATACGAGATGTTGGATCCTATGTCTAATATCCCCGTCTTCAGGTATAAACTGAAGGATTATGGTGTTTGTTCAAGGTTTAATTCCCATATTTCAACCTAACACATAATCTTAACAGATCTAGGTTCTTGCAAAACGAATCATAAAACCAACCAAACCTGGATCATTACCTTTCAGATTGCAGCGGATAATTGATGGTAATGATGAGATCAGTTAGAACAGATGAACAACCTGCTCCTCCTTTGGTATCCACACTCTTACAAGCCGGGATGGCTGCTAGACCAAAGAGATGGATCAGATCAGAAAGAGAGAGTTAGAGAGAGAGACAAACTCGCGGCCACACTAGAGAAATCGCAAGCCCTTGGACTAATCCTTAGGGTTTCGATTTCTTAATGCCTCATTAACTCTCTAATGGGCCCAAGTCTAATGACTAATGGCTCATTTATTATTTGGGCCCAAGACACAAATCAGACAAAAGCCTGCATTTTGTCTGGCCCAATTCTCTGATCCAATACAGTAAATGCCATTGCATCTTACCGTATTAATTCCATTTAACTTTCCCGTTAGCTATGGTGTGTGACCCTTCGGGATCATACAATACTGGTAATAAGTCCTAAACTTATAGATCATGAGCGGGCTCTAGCAAGTCATCATGATCACCCAGTATTTATGACTTATGTCTGATCTCGACATTTATCATACTTTCTAGAGATAGTACAGTAGATTTCAGGACATTCCCAACAATCTCCCACTTGTACTGGAATCCTACATTCCCTAGTCCTTTTGTCTCAATATCTCGATCTGGCATAAGGCAAGATGCGTGTCATCCTTATATAGCCAGACCATGTTCATCGGACCAGATTTGATACTGACAATGCAAACGACTTGGGCAAGTCCGTTTGGGAATGGCCATTCTCTTACCAGCTATCAAGTCTCCGATTGGCCTAGAGATATTACCTCCGTTAAACGGCAGGGACAAATCCCATCTTGTTCCATCACTATGAACTACACAATTCATAATACACCCAACCAAGGTCCGTATAGCTCCCAGTTACGAAACAGCGTTAGACAATGATCAAAGCGTATTACTCCATGTGCAGCCACATGCATGCGAACTCAGGTCTAAGGACTATACTCTATAGTCGTATATGAGAACCTTTCATGACACATATATTAATATCTTGTAGAGTTCTCATCAGCGGGCCATGTCCGGTCATATGCTCCCCTACATATACCTATGTGTCGACTTTGATGCCGCGCATCTATGACCCCTCGAAACTTGGTCATAAGTCTCAACACAATCTAGTCTCAACAGGTTGTTGGTGTTCCAATTTCAACAACCTTCGACTATGGACACTGTGATTTATGTCATTTCGTTAAATATGGGGTTTCAGGATCAAGTCTACTCATGTACTTCGATGGCCCATATATAATGACATGAATCATTTTGGAACGATTATTTTATATCACAGTTAAAAATAATCCAGAAATAAAATTTCATTAACATTTAAAATGTTTATATGAACCAATCAAAATAACTAAAACAAAAGCCCTCACAACTCCCACTCAAAAAGAGATTACATTTGAATATCTCTAATTCCTACAGCAGCAGTATGCAACTCGTACTTAGGTCTCGGGAGTGGCTTTGTCAACGGGTCAGCCACGTTCTCATCAGTGGGAACTC
This sequence comes from Orychophragmus violaceus, assembly GCA_030180135.1. NCBI lineage: Eukaryota > Viridiplantae > Streptophyta > Magnoliopsida > Brassicales > Brassicaceae > Orychophragmus > Orychophragmus violaceus. The sequence goes on along the minus strand of CM058229.1, from coordinate 9,576,704 downwards.
TGCTGACCATCACTTCACCTCTATTCACTATATCACGAATCAGGTGATACCTTCTCATAATGTGTTTGGATTTCTGATGATGTCTCGGTTCCTTGGCTTGAGCAATTGCACCATTGTTGTCACAATACAGTGCTAGAGGCTCAGTGGCATTTGGAAATACACCGAGTTCAATCAAGAAGTTCCTTATCCAAACTCCTTCCTTCGCAGCTTCCGAAGCAGCGATGTATTCAGCTTCAGTTGTGGAATCTGCCACGGTGCTCTGCTTGGAACTCTTCCAACTTACTGCACCGCCATTCAGACAGAAGATGTAACCAGACTGTGACCGGAAATCATCTTTATCTGTCTGAAAACTTGCATCCGTGAATCCACTGATTTCAAGCACTTCACTTCCTCCGTAAACCAAGAACTTATCCTTAGTATTCCTCAAATACTTCAGGATATTCTTTACGGCAATCCAGTGACTCTCACCTGGATTAGACTGGTACCTACTCGTCATGCTTAGTGCATAAGAAACATCAGGACGAGTACAGATCATGGCATACATGATAGATCCTATAGCCGAAGCATAAGGAATCCTACTCATGCGCTTAAGCTCATCAGGTGTTTTAGGACACTGATCCTTGCTTAGTGTAGCACCATGTATCATTGGCGTGAACCCCTTCTTGGATTTATCCATTCCGAATCGATGCAGGACTTTATCTATATAAGCATCTTGACAAAGTCCAATCAGCTTTTTAGATCTGTCTCTAAAGATTCGGATTCCAAGAACATACGCGGCTTCACCCATGTCCTTCATGGAAAAACAACTTCCCAGCCAGTCTTTAACAGACTTCAGCATTGGAATATCATTTCCAAGAAGCAATATGTCATCGACATATAGGATAAGAAACGCCACTTTGCTCCCACTAGTTTTCTTATACACACATTGTTCCTCTTGGTTTCTGATGAAGTCAAAGTTCTTTATTGCTTCATCAAAACGAAGATTCCAACTCCTCGATGCTTGCTTCAATCCATAAATGGATTTGTGAAGCTTGCATACTTTCCCAGCATTCTTAGGATCAATGTAACCGTCAGGTTGTGTCATATACACATCCTCCTCCAAGATTCCATTCAGGAAGGCGGTTTTCACATCCATCTGCCAAATCTCATAGTCATAATAAGCGGCAGTCGCTAGGAGAATCCGAATTGATTTCATCATTGCCACTGGTGAATAGGTTTCATCATAGTCTATACCATGAATTTGCTTGAAACCTTTTGCCACCAACCTGGCCTTGTAAATCTGGACATTTCCATCCATGTCAATCTTCTTCTTGAAGATCCATTTACACTCGATGGCTTTTGCACCAGCAGGTAAATCAACCAGTGAAAACACTCGGTTAGCAGACATGGAGTCCATCTCGGATTCAGTGGCTTCACGCCACTTTAAGGAGTCAGGGCCCATCATGGCTTCTGCAAAGTTTGAGGGTTCATCACCGTCAATGATCAAAAGATCATGGCAATTAGTCACGAGGAATCCCTGATATCTATCGGGTCCGTGACGGATCCTTCCGGATCTTCGAACTTCAGGTACTGCAGGTTCAGGTTCTATTACAGCTTCATGTAATTCATCATGCTGTTCTTCCTCATTAGGTTGAACAGGTTCCTGTCCTTCTTGAATTTCATCAAGTTGTACCTTACTCCCACTATCTTTTCTAGAGAGAAACTCCCTTTCAAGAAAAGTACAATCCCGAGCAACAAAGATTTTGTTCTCGGATCGCAGATAGAAGTAATAAGCCTTGGTATCCCTAGGATAACCAATGAAGTAGCATTTGTCAGATTTTGGTGTAAGCTTTTCTGAGATTAATCTTTTGACATAGGCTTCACAACCCCAAATTCTGAGAAAAGACATTGCTGGAGCTTTTCCAGTCCATATCTCATATGGTGTCTTTGCTACTGCCTTTGATGGCACTCTGTTCAGTGTGAACGTTGCGGTGAGCAAAGCATATCCCCAAAGGGATATAGGAAGGTCTGTGTGACTCATCATGGATCGGACCATATCTAACAATGTCCGATTCCTTCTCTCAGACACACCATTCCACTGAGGTGTTCCAGGAGGTGTGAGTTGGGAGATAATCCCACACTCACTCAGATGATCACGAAATTCCTGGCTCAAGTATTCTCCTCCTCGGTCCGACCGAAGAGCCTTAATACTTTTACCAAGCTGGTTCTGTACTTCATTCTGGAATTCTTTGAACTTTTCAAAGGTTTCCGACTTATGTTTCATCAAGTAGACATATCCATATCTACTGAAATCATCAGTGAATGTAATGAAGTACTGAAAGTTTCCTCTAGCACTTGTGGACATTGGGCCACACACGTCAGTATGTATCAGGCCCAATAGTTCACTGGCCCTTTCTGTGGGTTTATTGAAAGGGGCCCGTGTCATTTTGCCCATTAGGCAAGATTCGCATTGCTCACAAGACTCAAAGTCAAATGAGCCCAAGAGTCCATTTGAATGTAGCCTCTTGACGCGTTTCTCACTAATGTGCCCCAAACGACAATGCCAGAGAAACGTTTCATTTTCTTCGTTAGATTTGAACCGTTTTGTATTTATGTTATATACTGGAGCAGATTGATCCAGCATGTACAGCCCATTTATAAGAGGGGCACAGCCATAGAACATATCATTGAGATTAAAGGAACACAATTTATTCTTAATAGAAAAATCAAATCCTTGCAAATCCAACAATGAAACTGAAATGATATTTCTGCTTATAGCAGGTACAAAATAACAATTCTCAAGTTCTAAAATCAATCCAGAAGGTAAAGACAACAAGTAAGTGCCAACGGCCAGTGCTGGAACCTTCGCTCCATTGCCAACCCGCAACTCTACTTGCCCTTGCTTCAACCTTCTACTGTTGCTGAGCGCCTGCATATTAGTACAAATATGAGCCCCACATCCAGTATCTAATACCCAAGTGGTATTATCAGAAGTAGTAGTATTTACTTCAATAACAAAAATACCTGAAGATTTAGTCTCCAAGGACTTCTTCTTCTTCAGACTTTCTTGGTATTTCTTACAGTCCCTGCGATAATGCCCTGCCTCTTTGCAAAAGTGGCAGATATCAGAAGGCCCAGCTTTAGACACGGGCTTGGGCTTGGCCTTTTCATTGCTGACTATCTTGCCCTTTCCCTTGTCTGCAGCGGATTTCTTAAAACCCTTGCCCTTCTGCACCATGAGTACAGACGACTCCTTGGCTTTCTTCAGATTAGGTTCTGCAGTCTTGAGCATACCATGTAGCTCAGGCAAAGTCTTTATCAACCCATGCATATTATAGTTCAAGATGAACTGGTCATATGCAGGAGTAAGAGACTGCAGAACGATATCACAAGCAAGCTCTTGGCTTATAGGACAGTCGAGCCTAGTCAAATGATCGAGATAACCCATCATTTTCAGAACATGTGGACTCACTGCTGCATCCTTAGCCATTTTACAGTCCAAGAGATTCTTAACAGTTTGGAATCTCTCTGTACGAGCCTGCTCCTGAAACAACGCTTTCAGATTTGCCATCAGCTCCATGGGACAAGTCAGGCCTTCCCACTGCATCTGCAGTTCGGGAGCCATTGTCGCCAACATCAGGCAAATCACGTCATTAGCATCTGAAGAATGCGTATCCCAAGCATTTTTCACAGCTTGTGCGGCATTATTCGCAGGTCTAGGAGAGAGAGCTCTTTCAAGGACATAAGCCTTCTTCTCCTGCCTGAGCACAAGTCTCAGGTTCCTGGACCAGTTCAGGAAGTTTGATCCGTTCAGTTTGTCCTTCTCAAGGGCAGACCGGATCGAGAAAGTGTTTTGTGTTGTTGTGCTTGACATAGCTGAAAATATGAGACAATAGAGATTTAGTTATTCAGTTCATAAAAGAGCAATCTTAACAACTTATAAGAAAACTCGCATTGTATTCAAAATTTCTTTGTTTAACCTCATAAGAATACAATGATTCCGAGACCCATGTTCAGCTAAATCCAAAGTGGGCCACTGGCCGTCACCCGGAATTAGCTTTACTTGGTAAGCATACACACAGCTAGTTATATCTCATATAACTCTCGGTTGTGAATTGGACCCGAGGCCCAAATTCACCAGATGTCTCAAGGCCCGGGACTCCCGATGGCCCAGTCAAGGAAACCAATCTCTTACAGTCAAATAATCACTAAAGTCTGGGACTCCCAATGAAATTAGTGACTATATACTACTTTACTTATGCGAAAACAGACACCTCACACTGTAAGCCATATCTGTAATCGAATAAGCGTTAAGTAGCAGACAAGATTGGAAAGACATCCAAGCTTGATATTGTTTTTGAGGATTTTTAAGTTTTATTTCCAAAAATAGAAGATTACTATTTTGGGAAACTTACTTCTTTTAGAAACTTTCTAAATTTAGCAACATACTAAAAATAGAAATTTCTAATTTAATATTTTATTAAATATTTTGGGTTGGGTCACAAATTATAGGCTCAATTCTTGGCCCAAGACCATAGAATTCCAGTTGGCCCAATAATTTGACATAACCGATACGGTTTATTAATTCTGGTCCAAGACCAAATTAACTATCAAAACCATCGGTTATTTACTAAACCAGACCAGCTCTAAATTATTTGGTCCAACCAAATCAAACTTAGACCAGCCTTCGGTTTAGGTTAAAATTCAATTTTTGAATTTCAATCCGGTTTAACCAGAAATTAAATAATACCATGTATTAAATAATTTCCAGCAAACCGCGATTCGGGTTAACCGCTTGAACCACCAATTAAATTGGATCGGTTCAGTTAAATCCAAAACCGGGAAGAAACACCTAGTGTTTTAGCCAATTTGATTTAACTTGCGGTTTAAGGCTTTAAACACACGATTAATCGCCAATTAAATGGACCGGTTAAATCGGTGTGGTTTTGGGCAACGAACCGCGAAGCTCGGTTTAACCGATTGACTATTCGCGGGACGTAAAATTTTAACGGGCCAAACGATCGGATCCATGATCCAACTCGGCCCAACATGCATGATCCGTCCACGGCCTCAGCCGATCCATCCTGCCATCACGATCGATCATCGATCAATCCATGATCTCATGATCGTGAGGATGATCGTCTATGGCTCTCGGCATCACACGGCACACGCACACACGATCCATGCTAGCCTCACGATCGAATGATCGATCTCGGCCAACTGATCACGCGGCCCATGCTTTGCATGATCGATCACGCCGGCTCGATCAAACAACATGATCGATACACTCAATCAAAGCGATCGCATCATGTGTTAATATCGGCCAATACATATGATCATAACAAGATCATTATGCGATTAGGGTTTAAATGATTTTAATCAATTTTTATTCCTTAATTGATTCAAAAACCATTAAAATCATATGATCCAATTTCACAAGAAACCTAATGCCTAGGCTCTGATACCACTGAAGGATTATGGTGTTTGTTCAAGGTTTAATTCCCATATTTCAACCTAACACATAATCTTAACAGATCTAGGTTCTTGCAAAACGAATCATAAAACCAACCAAACCTGGATCATTACCTTTCAGATTGCAGCGGATAATTGATGGTAATGATGAGATCAGTTAGAACAGATGAACAACCTGCTCCTCCTTTGGTATCCACACTCTTACAAGCCGGGATGGCTGCTAGACCAAAGAGATGGATCAGATCAGAAAGAGAGAGTTAGAGAGAGAGACAAACTCGCGGCCACACTAGAGAAATCGCAAGCCCTTGGACTAATCCTTAGGGTTTCGATTTCTTAATGCCTCATTAACTCTCTAATGGGCCCAAGTCTAATGACTAATGGCTCATTTATTATTTGGGCCCAAGACACAAATCAGACAAAAGCCTGCATTTTGTCTGGCCCAATTCTCTGATCCAATACAGTAAATGCCATTGCATCTTACCGTATTAATTCCATTTAACTTTCTCGTTAGCTATGGTGTGTGACCCTTCGGGATCATACAATACTGGTAATAAGTCCTAAACTTATAGATCATGAGCGGGCTCTAGCAAGTCATCATGATCACCCAGTATTTATGACTTATGTCTGATCTCGACATTTATCATACTTTCTAGAGATAGTACAGTAGATTTCAGGACATTCCCAACATAAACACGTATATGTTGCTCATTCCTTTATAATGTCATTCTAATGTTTGTGGTTTATGTCTGACTTTAACGTAAATGTGCAGTGATTAAGATGATGATATAGACGAGGATGGATCTTCATGTGATAAGTTCGACTGTTGTGATCTGGGTTTTGTGTTAGTGTAGGTGAGAGCATCGTTTTTACAAAGGGTGTTTTGGTTTTTACATCTTTTGCTTCACATGTTGTTACTTTGATTTTTCTATTATAATATTGTTTGGTTTTCTATTGCTGATTATTCATTAAGTCCTCGCTTGTTAATGAGTGATTGTTCATTGGATTCGCATTGAGTATCAAGTTTTTTTATTTGTTTTGTATTGTGAATTGTTAAGTTAGTATCAAACTCGAATGTATTGTGATTTTGTTTATGAATGGTTTGAGTTGTGGGGGATCGATACGAATCCATTATTTGAGTCACGGTATGAATCAATACAGAGTTGAATAAACGTAAAAAAAAAAAAAAACAATAAAGAGGTGACATGTTGGGTCAATGAACAACTCGGGACATCAACATTTTGTGAGAACCTCATATCTTAGTCGTGAATCTGACCATTGGAAGAAAACTGTACACGTCGGTTACATCTTCATTATCTAGACCAGTTTGCAAATAGGTTGACGATAAAGATCAAATTACAAGCTTATGCGAGACGAATTTGAAGTAGGGATATTATTCTCCTCTTCATAGTCTCATAAGATCCGTAACTCCTTGCTTTCTCAGTGCTGGTGATCTCATACTGTATAGGTCTATTGCTAAGAAGAAGAAGGGGCAAAAAATTACATTGAACAAAAAGCCTAAGTGGATACAAATACTGGTATGTCATTCTTAGAGTCTGTCCTTTATTGTATTAGCCGGTTTATATAGCTCGAGTACTAATACAGAGTTTACTGGTTTTTTCAGGTATTCCGACAGTGAAACGAATGCTACCAAAGATAGTGATCAAGAGAATGATGAGGATTACAATAGAGATCATACAACCGAGAGTTCTGATACAGACGATCCAGACTACCAGATTGGTGACGAGGATGAAGAAGATGAAGAAGAAGAATAAGGAGAAAACGAAGATGGGGAAGAAGAAGATAATGAAGAAGAATATGATGATGTTGGAGAAGACGATGGAGAGGATGAAGAAGGTGACAGTGGACTTGAGTATGGCGATGAAGAAGATGATTCAATTAGTGATTGTGATAATAACTCTAATATTCCAAAAAAAGCTAAGAAACAAGTAGTTATGGAACTCCGACGATAGCTACAGTTTCCTTTTTTCTTTCTTTTTTTTGCTCATTTAGGTTGATTTATCATCATTGGTTTTTAAATCAAATAGTTATTATAGTGATTTAGAATTGTAATTTTCAGGCTTTTGGATTTACGATGATCCCTACTTATTTCTGATCATTATTATTCGTCTATTTTTAAGATCATGTTATTATAATGCTTGTGCGATATAATGATCAGGGTTTTGGAATTACGATGGTTTACAAAAAAGCAGAAATTGCTCTAAAAATTCAATCAAGTATATGTTTCATTGAGGTCTAAATCTCATGAATCTAAAATATTTCATAATGAAAATAACTTCTAATTTTTTGATTATGTAATAAAAAAGGGGAAAATGAAAAGAAAAAAACAAATAAGACAAAATATGAAAGCATCGTTATCTCATATTAAAAATGACTAGATAAGAATACAATTTCTACGTAAGTAAAGTTTATAAATTTTTAACAAAATACCGCTATGCATGCACATGCAGCCCACCTACCTAAGTGCAAATGAAGAATGGAGAGCAACTTAACTCACACGTCATATAATTTGTTGCACGTCTTGGTTAGGTATAAACCGTTATACTTCTCTTTTTTTCTTGGGTACGGAGAATGATTTTATTTACGTATAGATTGCTTGGTACGTATACCTAGACCCAAGTCCCACCAAATTATATACTCTTTGCATTATACACCTAGAGACTTAAGATATTATTTTACATAAATTACATTTTTATCTTCTTTTTTTTGTATAGTGCATATGGTTCCGTCACATGCAATCAAAGTAAAGTCCCCTTGATTTCGTCATCAACAAAAATGACTTTTCTTAATATATGGATCCGAATCTTGTTAACGACAACCAAAACACGTTAAACACTTTTCCGTTAAACTGCAATGTTTAATTAATAGTATTTTTTTAAACACCAATAGTATTTTACTATTTAGATTTTTAGACCTAGAAAAAGATGGATGGATCACTCTATACACTTTAACCGGTTAGTGTTGGAGTCGGTTTTAGCACCCCTCCGAATGGCCCATTCAGATAATAAGATCGGCCCGAAATAGGAAGCATTTATTATGGATAATTACAATATCCATGGAGATAAATGGCAATCTTCGAAGATAAATACAAAAGGAAAATATCTATTTTCTTTTTAAGAAAATATATATTTCTTTTTAAGAAATATGACTTTTTATGCCGGCCTAAAACTCTATATAAGAGAAGGAGGGCATTCAGGCAAAGATCATCTTGAATAATCTAAGAAAAATACAAAGAACTCCGAAAGTCGACCTAAATCTCTACATGAGAGGATGAGGGTATTCAGGCTACAAGAGATCGATCTATAGATGACTCTGTAAGCCGACCTAAACCTCGACATGAGAGAATGAAGGTATTCGGACTAAAGGAGATCGAAACACACAATACGATAAGTCGATCTATAGACGGCTTAATCGTCATTCGATGAACTCTTTCAAGGAACTACGAATGGCTTGATCCCTTTATAAAGGGTACGTAGGCAGCCTTTTACAAGGTTCAGCTATAAAACCTAATTCCATTTATTCCGATTCACCGGGACGCCAATTTAGCCATAATTTCATCATCTCCGCCGAGCTAGGTTTAAAGACTTTGAAGAATCCCTTAAGAAAAACCCTAAAATTCTTGCTATCTTCGGATATGCAGAATTGAGATCTTACAGTTAGTTAGTACTCCGAGCATAATACCACATGCATTCGGACGTAAATCTAGTAACAAAGTACATCCATGAACCCCTTTTAGGGATTCTTAACTATTTTTTAATATTATTATTATTATTTTTTATAGATGAAAAAAAAATTCAAAAATAAAAAAAAAGAACCAATCAGAACACGACACGTCAACATGAATAATGAAGGATCGGTTCTTAACTAAAAATCGGTTCCTATGAGGATTCTTAGAAATAATATTATTTTATTTTTTTTAATTTAAAAACTCATGCTAAAAACCCCCTAAATACCTCAATGTATATGCTCTTATTTGGTGTTTGGCAGCTCATGTTGTACTAGTTGGTTACCCAAAGATACGAGTTCGAATGTACTTATTTAACCTTTGTTATGGTTTCAGTTACACGAATATATTATGGATTTAAAGGTCTATTTTTTTGTTACAAAAAAACAAATCCTTACAACTGGATTTTTTTAATTAAAACCAGAAGAAATGGATGATTCAAACTCCTTATTAAGAAATTTAAAATGAAATTTATAGGCAGTTTATTTTACATGCACAAAATGGTGAATTAGTGTCTAATCTCTACGCAGTGGCGGATGTAGGTAAAGGGGAGGGAGTGCAGCTGCCCCCAATGAATTTAGGTAAAAATTAATATATGCACCTAAACTTTATAAAGATCAATACTATTAAAAAATTGGAGTTTGACCATGGTACATAAATGTTGTTCCAGAAATTTGCCCTTGATATTATTAGGATTTGTAACATTCATTAAGGGTAATTAGAAAATATAACTTTATCTCTACAATCCATGTTTCCAAACAAGACAATTATTAAACATGTAGCCAAACAACCAAAATCTAATGGATCCCACTTTCCTAATTTTTTAAAATCAAAACAAATTAATTGATAAATATAATGAATAATTTATACATCAACTATTATATATATATATATTAAGATTCTTTAATTTATGATTTAATTCAAAATATATTTATAATATATTTTAATATCTTTTTATTTTGTTTCAAAAAATATATATATATATATACATATTACGATTGATGTTTTTACGATTGTACTTTTTAGCAGGTTTTTCCATTAAACTGAAAAATATTTAATTAATTAAATGGGTTGAAAAATTAATTAGCCAATCTCGATTATAAATTTTTTTTTAAAAAATTCGCATATACTAAATAATTTCAGCTGATATATTTTAAAATTAATAAAATATTAAAATGATTTCATACTTATATTATTCAAATATTTGAAATATATTTTAATATCTTTTTTTTTGTTTCAAATATATATATATATATATACACATATTACGATTGATGTTTTTACGATTGTACTTTTTAGCAGGTTTTTCCATCAAACTGAAAAATATTTAATTAATTAAACGGGTTGAAAAATTAATTAGCCAATCTTGATTATAATTTTTCTATAAAAAATCGCATATAGTAAATAATTTCAGCTGATATATTTTAAAATTAATAAAATAATAAAATAATTTCATACTTATATTATTCAAATATTTGAAGCGTCAAATTATGCTTTATGTTTGAATGAAGTTTTTAACGGATAGTTCCATCAAATTTGCAAATTATATATACGACTACAACATGTATTTTATAAAATAATATTTTAGATAAATAAAATAACAATTAAACATATACCATATAACTTTTACAATAGTTGTTTTCACATATATATATTTTTTCCAAACTATGATCTTACGATACAACGCAGATTAAAATATATAATGCGAAATCGTTATTTTAATCTCTTAATCCTTACGATATATCTCCTCCAAATAACACATAATTCATTTAAAAAAAAATTAAATTGCTAACTCACTGTTTATAATGTTGGTTAAACAATTATAATCAAAATTAGATTACATAATTAAAAATCTAAACTACTATTAACAAAATGAATAAAAAGTAAAATTTGTAAAGAAAATTAAACCCGCACTTTCTAAGTGCGGGTCAAAATCTAGTTAGCTAGTTAAATTATCATTGTCCCCCTTAAAATCATGCTTCTGCCCCCACCTTTTCAAGTTCTAATCTCACTTCCATTTACATTTTCTAAAAAAAGTAAAAACTTTTACCTTTTTAAATATCATATTTATCTATGCTAGTTGTCTCACATGTCTTTCTTTCCTTTTGATTAATAACGTTTTTATTGTATTATGTGTCTTTAACTTTTTTGTCGTTTAAATATGAACACATCAAATATACTATTTTAAATATTATGACTAAAGTTATTTATAGTATAATAAAATAAGTATGTATTTGTGAGTGGCTATTGTGTTTATTTTGAATAATTTAAATAATATATATTTTCTTATATTAGTTTTGATAAATTAAAAATTAAATTAATTATTTTATTCAAATAAATTTTTGCCTTCGGTGAAAACATTTCTAGCTCCGCCACTGTCTCCACGCATAGGCTAATACAAAATCTGGAGAATATATACACTACAGTTATACTTGATCATTTCAATACTACGTGTTTGATTGGTAACCTCTCAGGTTTTAGTTGTTACCAATAACAAAAACGTTATAAAAAATTACAGTGTGTTTTTAGTATTTTTTTGTTACTGTTTTTACTAATAATTTTTTTTTACAGTTTTGCATTATACAACCGCTTACCATTTTTACTAACAATTAACATATCCATTTCATTTTTGTTCACCAATCGAACCCTACAAAAGTTCAAAACATATATACATGAAAGTGATAATAATTGGTGATTAAAGTTTTTTAAGGTTTTCTGTGGAACCATGTGACTGATTCCTGATTTGAGCATCTTTTTAAGACCGAAAATTAGTGGCCGAGACATCAGATTAGTCAGACTGTATAAATTAGCTAATTAAAGTTTAGAACAACGAGTTAAGAAATATAAAGTACAGTTAAAGTCGTCTTTTTCATCTCCACTACCAGCGGAATAATTAAATACCCCCAACTCCCCACTTACATAGAAAATTATAAATTATATGCGATCTTGCATCATAACAGTAACCAAATAAAATTTCCGACGTGATGACTATACCGACAGACTTGTAAACCTTTTTATTTTATCATATGATGGTGAGTCTGACATTAGACCATAATAAAATTCTAACTCTAAGCTCACGTCACAGACGCAAATCTGGAACAATTAATAAGCACACTATATCGAGAGCATAATATAAAACAAATATCTTTTTTATTATTTCCCTCAGAAAATATTAGTTAATATTGTGAAAAGAATATTACAAAAATAGAAACTAGTCCCATTCAATAAGCGTTTTATTGCAGTTTCAAAAAAAAAAAAAAGCGTTTTACTGTCACTCTTTATTTTAATGTATCTATTACCAAAGAGAGATCACTTTGAAACCAAAACGTAAGAGGAGATTACTTTGTCTCTGGTGATGATACCAATTCAGACGCTTGGCTTCACGTTAAGACGAGTCGCTAGTTTCTCTCCAAGAGATTTGTCTGCCTGAGACCAGTAAGAGATCCAAATGCTGCGGATTTCGTGCGTCACACGAGGCTCGGCAAGTGCTTCAACAAAACGCTTCACGAACCGCTCTTGCCTTTTGACCCGGACCGGAAAAAAAAACAATTAGAGGTTTTGAATTGTGGGGATTTAGCAATGAGGGTTCTGAGTTTTATGGTGTTTACCTGTCTGCAGCCCATGACCGGTATCTTTCCCCTGGCTGCTTGAAGTTGTTCTCCTTCTTAATCATGCTCTGTCATATAAAGAAAAACATTTGAATTTCACAATGTTGAAGGATTTGTTATACTTATGTATACGTTAAGTCATGGGGAAGAATATGACCTTCTCACGGTTTCCAGAGCAAACAATAGGAGTTGTAGGGAATTTGTCAGCATGGCGAACCGGATTCAACCTTGAAGGGAAGTAATTGACCTGGAAAGCAACTCAAACCGGTTCATATCAAACTGATTTTTTTAACTGTGAATAAACATCTGAAAGAGCTGATTATTACCTCCTCATCTCTGTGCATGAAGTTCATAAAACCTTCATGGTGATTATTGTGGTGAGCACATTTTGGAGCATTCACAGGTAGTTGCAAATAGTTTGGTCCAAGACGATGTCTCTGACTATCAGCGTAAGAGAAGATCCTGGTCTGAAGTAGTTTATCATCTGAATAATAGACACCAGGAACCACAAGAGCAGGGCAGAAAGCAATCTGTTCATTCTCACTAAAGAAGTTATCAATGTTTTTGTTCAAGACCAAGCGGCCAACAGGCTGCAGGGGCAAGATATCTTCAGGCCAAATCTTTGTGACATCAAGCGGATCGAAATCAAATTTGTCTTCATGGTCAGTATCCATCACTTGAACGAACAGATGCCACTCTGGAAAGTTCCCTGCTGCGATAGAGTCATAGAGATCCTTAGTGGCATGACTGTGATTGGATCCTCCAACTCTGATAGCTTCCTCATCCAAGAGGCATTTAACTGCACAAGTTGGTTTCCAGTGGAATTTCACATAGTGAGCTTTTCCTGCTTTGTTGATTAGCATGTAAGTGTTGACCCCAAAGCCTTCCATGTGCCTGTAGTCCTGTGGGATACCGAGGTCGTCAAAGAGGAATGAAAACATGTGCAAACTCTCCGGGTGGTGTGAGAAGAAGTCCAGTATCCTCCAGTTCTCTTGAATGTGGGATTTGGGATTCGGTTTCAGGGCATGGATCATGTCAGGGAATTTCATTCCATCGCGGACAAAGAAGACAGGAAAGTTGTTCCCAACAAGATCAAAGTTCCCCTGAGTTTGCAAGAAGAGAAATGAATCAGTAGAAGTAACAATGGAGGGATCAGACAAAAGCTAACCTCTCTGGTGTAAAACTTGACAGCAAAGCCACGAGGATCTCTGAGAGTCTCGGGACTGCCACGCTCGTGAATGACAGTAGAGAAACGAACAATAACAGGAGTCTGAACACCAGGTCCTCGAAGAAAATCAGCACAAGTGAGGTTTGAAATGTCATGAGTGACTTCAAAGAAACCTTTAGCACTGGCACCTCTGGCATGAACAACCCTCTCAGGAATCCGCTCCCTGTCAAAGTTGGCGAGTTTCTCCAGCAGATGATAGTCTTCAAGAAGAATTGGACCTGACAAGACATAAAAATCATAGCTTAACATAAACGAGTGAATAGAAAAAACATGAGGGAGAAAGGTGATCCACACAAAGTCCAAAAAGTAAATGGTGGCATTCTGATCTAGAACGTTTACTACAATTCTTTTACTTCCATTACAAGCTTCAAGGACATGTTTGTATTCAAGAGATGGAAAAAAAGAGAGTTAAAGACAGACACCTCTGGTTCCAACAGTCAAAGAAGAGTTGTTGTTCGAGACTGGAGCACCAGAGTTTGTAGTGAAGAAGGGCGAATCATGAGCGCTTGAAGGAATAGTCTGCACCCAAACAATAAATTCAGAAGAAGAAGAACAAATGTAACTGGATCGAGTTTTTTAAAGAATAGATTGAAGAAATATCTTTGACAAATGATGATACTTTATACATGACATTACCACAAAGTATATGATCAATCAACCAACATTAACATATCCAAAATAAATAAATAATTAACAAATTTCCTAAAACTAGGAGTTTCGTAGCTGCAATTTGAGATCAAATGGCATACAAAATTGAACACATTGATTTAAGTAACGAACAGAATAACTCAAAAAAATCTCTGAGAAATCATCATAGAACATGATGATCTACAATGATATTAGCATATCATGATGATCTACAATGATTTATTCACATGATTCGCAACGTCAAAGACCCAACAGAATCATATATATACTTGGCTTCATCAAATCGAAATCACACCAAAATTGACTCAGATACAGAATCAAGCAAGACCAAAATTAACAGATTACGAAATAGAATCGATCAATGTACCTTGTAAGGATCCATGATGCAAATGACAAACTTGATTCGGATTTTTCCTTGGTGATAATATGTATCTACGTTATCGGCGTGTGTCCCCCTCACTGTTTGTTTTCCCCCACGTTTTTATAGATATCTTTTTACTAGCCCACCGCGAGAAAATAGATCGTCCAAAAAAACTCGCATGTTTTATTTGGTATTCACGTGACATGCACGTGATTATGCAAATAATTCTTTTCCCAGATTAATCGCACAGCCAATTAATGACGTGTGGTTAATATCCTCTTTGCTTACTATACCATAAATAGACAAGCGTTGTTTTCGTTGACGAGAAAAAAAAAGACAATCGTTGTTTTCGTTTCGTGATTATCCTCAAGATTAAATTAATTAACATGATCATACTCGTCGAATTATCTTATACTCCACTATAATAAGCTATTAACTTGCTTCGAGAAACATTGATTTATTCTGAAGAAACTACAAACAAAGACTGACAATAGAACGAGTAGGAAACATCGATTTACAAGATTACAAGCATCATTTGACAAAAAAAAAAAAAGATTACAAGCATCATTATTATACAGACGAAACAACAACACAGGGAATAATATCTTTTGATGGATTTAACGACCAAGCGATGATGGATCGATGAGTATCACGATTGTACACTGGAGATTGGTCTCTTAGATGCTTGGCCTCACATTGAGACGGCTTGCAAGTTTCTGTCCCAAAGATCGATCAGCCTAAGAGATAGAGATTAAGAAATGTTAGTTTTGCTGAAAATGGTGGAAAATCAACAAAAAATAAGCAGAGATTTCATGTTTTATTGTTCTGACCTGAGACCAGTAAGAGATCCAGATGCTGCGGATCTCATGAGTCAGACGTGGCTCTGACAGAATCTCAACCCATCTCTTAACAAACCTGTCTTGCCTGTGACGACCATAAGTAAACATCATGAAACGATTAGTAATTTAAGCTTTGTCTAATGAGTTTCTGAGAGAGTTTAAGTAAGAGAGATGAGAGTCCTTCTTTACCTGTCTGGTGCCCAGGATCTGTATCTATCTCCAGGCTGTTTGAAGTTGTTCTCCTTCTTTATGATGCACTGCAACATTAGCAATAAAAAGTTGCTTTACAAGACGATTCAAATAAAGTGAGATAAGGTTTTTGCAAATTTAGAGGAGGCAATCACAGACCTTTGTTCGGATTCCAGTGTAAGATTTGTTAGGGATAGGAACTTTCTCGGCGCAGCTGACGGGATCAAACTTTGAGGGGTAGTAATTGATCTGTAAAACCAAACACCCGATTAACATTTCCATTTTCAAGTCAAACGACCAACAATTTTAGCTCAACTGGTACCAAGACTTACCTCCTCATCTCTGTGCATGAAGTTCATAAAACCTTCATGGTGATTGTTGTGGTGAGCACATTTGGGGGCATTGACCGGTAGCTGCAGATAATTAGGTCCAAGACGATGTCTTTGAGTGTCACCATAGGCAAAGATCCTACACTGAAGCAGCTTGTCGTCTGAGTAGTAGATCCCAGGAACCACAAGACCCGGGTTAAAAGCGAGCTGCTCAGTTTCATTGAAAAAGTTATCAATGGTCCTGTTCAGAACCAAACGACCAACGGGTTGCAGAGGCAAGATATCCTCAGGCCAGATCTTGGTCACATCAAGCGGGTCGAAATCAAACTTATCCTCATCCGCAGGATCCATGGTCTGGATAAAAAGCTTCCACTCGGGATAGTTACCCGATGAAATAGCATCATGGAGATCTTTAGTTGCGTGGCTGTGATTGGCTCCTCCAACAACCTTAGCCTCTTCATCAGTCAGATTCTTGATGCCACAAGTCGGTTTCCAGTGGAACTTGACGAAGAGAACTTTTCCAGATTTGGAAACTAGAGTGTAGGTGTGGACACCGAAACCTTCCATGTGCCTGTAATCTTGTGGAATACCAACATCATCAAACATCCAGCACCATGTGAGTAAACTCTCTGGTAAGTGGGACATGTAGTCCAATATCCTCCAGTACTCCTGGATGTTTGTTTTGGGGTTTGGCTTCAGCGCGTGGACAACATCCGGGAACTGAATCCCGTCACGGATGAAGAACACCGGAGTGTTGTTACCAACAAGATCAAAGTTTCCCTGAACAGCAGTAGCATCAGTACTGATTCTACAGAAGCTAGAGGAGATCAAAAATGGAATACTATTATTATTATTTATACCTCTCTGGTGTAAAACTTGACGGCGAATCCACGAATATCCCTCATGGTTTCAGGGCTGGCACGCTCGTGAACGACGGTGGAGAAACGGACGATGACCGGAGTTTGAACACCTGGGGCTCTGAGGAAATCAGCACAAGTGAGGTTCGAAATGTCATGTGTGACCTCAAAGAAACCCTTAGCACTGATTCCTCTGGCATGAACCACTCTCTCAGGAATCCTCTCTCTGGTGAAATTGGCAACCTTCTCGATCAGATGGTAGTCCTCAAGAAGAACCGGACCTACCCAGAACAAAAGTAACAAAATTTTAGAAAATCCATCACACTTCCATTCACAAGATCCTAGCTTTAAACTCTTTCTCTCAAAGTAGAGGGTTACATTCAGATTATAGTCTCAATAAGAAGAAGACAAAATATACCTCTTTCTCCGATGGTGAGGGAAGAGATGTTGTTCGAGACTGGAGCACCACCGTTTGTGGTGTAGAATGGAGAGTTGTAGGCGCTCGAAGGACGATACTGCAAACACCATCATTCGATCGATTATCAGTCAAAAATTGGTCAGATTCGAATAGATTCGACAACAATACTCTACTCATCCGTGAAAACCCTAATTTCAGTTAGAAGAGATCACTTTCTATTAACCCGCGTCTTTTTTTTTCCACTCACAATCCCAAATTAATTTTATTACGCGACCCGAAGAAAAAACGAAAACCGGTTCACCGGGTCGAATCCGGACCGTCGGTTGACAACGAAGGCATGTGTGCAAAAACAGTAATATGTCGGAGATAAAGTGTTCGTGTTTAGATTTCATCCTAAACTTAAAAAATATTCGATAATTGATTTGCTTTTAAAGACTTTCGTATATTCAAGTCTCGTTTGATGGATCTGTCAACACTTTTAATTGTTCTAATAAATAAATTCGATACGATAATCCTCATGTATAGGTATGTTAAAAAAATTGATCAACAAAAAAGGTATGTTAAAAAAAACAATACTTCATACTAAATAGGTGCTAATCGGATGATCAGAGATATTTGTTTTCTTTAAGACAGAGAAAAATACTACTTGAAAATTGATTAATCGGCCGCTTATGTTTAAAAATAATTAAACATACTTTAGATATAATTTAATCAGATTATAAAAACAACAAACCACATGTGGCGTTTCTTTCGCATGCACCGGTTTATAGATCAAACGTTTTAAAGATAGTCATCCAAGAAAAATCAACATCACCACCTTATAGCTCAAGCGATCATAGTAGCTACGCAACTTTTTTTTTTATAATAAAAGTTTTAAGTTAAGCAACCTATCTTGAACAAGAAGGCTTGCTAGCGCTAAGATTGAAGATCATCAATCCAATTTATCTTTCATTTTATCATTAAAAACGGTGAAAAACAAACCATAATGAAACATGATTGATTTAAGACACACACACACACAACACACAGAAGTCAAGAAGAACATGAAGATACCTTGTAAGGATCCATGGTGATGAAGAAGCTGTGATGATCCCCAAAGGTTTTCGTACAGTGATAGTGATAAGATCATCTGTGTAGAGATATATATATAGTGGATCGCGGGAGCCACGCTCGGTGATGGCGGCCCCAAGTGGGAGGGCTACATTTGTCCTTTCAAGATCAATTTATCGATACAGTAAGAAATGGACCATTGTGTTTACTTTTCCTTTGCGATAACAATAATGCCCCCCCCACCTTTATTTTTTGCTTCAATGCCCCCACCAATCTAGATATTTCTTTTTCCGTTTTTGGCTTCAACCCGAAAAAAAAAACGTTCAGTGGTGAACAATAAGTTATGATCCCGACAAGTCAGTGTAGCTCGAGAGAAAAAATAATAATATCTTCCGAAAACAATTATTGTGACAAAAACAACTCACCGCATCTCAAAAACAAAAACTTCAATAATATTATGCATATTATCTGAAAAAGAAATTTAATTTTATATATGACCTGCTACATAAACTCAGTAAAATAATGTTTGTCAAAGAATCGTCTTTAACGATTCATTATATTTTCATATGTTGTATTGTTAATTCGGCTTATTATGGGTTTCTACTTCAAAATCAATTAATAATTAGTGGATTGATTTTTATTTTTTATATATTATATATGATCTATTCCAATTTTTGATGTGGGACATTAACACCCCCTCTCACACTCAGAGTTTTTTGTCATCTGAAGCGTGGAGTTGTTCATGGGGCGGCCCAACAATCGGGTGGCCCAACAATCGGGTGGTCCAAAATTCAACCATAATCCTTTTTATAGTTTGGCCTAGGCTCTCATACCATGTTAATTCGGGCTTATTATGGGCTTCTAACTTAAAATCAATTGGCAATGAGTGGATTGACCCTTATCCTTTATATATTATATATGATCTACTCCAACTTTCGACTTGGCTTTTGATACAATCTTCTTAGTCTTAGTTTATATTCAAAATTTCAATAAATGTATTCCTTATATTTTAATTTATTTGATGTTTTACATGAATGCACATATATTAAAAAAATTATTTTTTACATTACTAATTAAAATAACAATAAATAATATTTAAAAGCTATATATTTTTTTCTTTTTCATTTTCAATGTCTTGTAAAACTAAATTATGTATATGGGAGTGTTATCCGACATATATGGCCCTCGTGGATGTATTGAAATGGGTATTAGCAGCTCTGCAACAGTTGGGGAAGTAATGCGGACACACAGGAGGCGACGTCACCGAATTGATTCTCTTAATGCCGTTGAAGAGGCCATTGTTAAAATCAGAGCATCATCGACCACGGGTTCCGATGTCAGCTTATGGAAAGGCAAATCTAAATATACACATACGTTCTCTACGCAAGAGACGTGGACAGCCGTAAGGATCGCACAACCAATATGTCACTGGACCAAAGGTGTGTGGTTTTCGCAGGCTACACCTAAATTTGCTTTCATCACATGGTTAGCAATGAACAATAGTCTCAACTGGGGATCGAATGGTTCATTGGAACGCAGGCATAAATCCAGCATGTTGCTTATGTACTCAAGCGATAGAGTCAAGAGATCACTTATTTTTTGAGTGTTCATACACAACTCAGCTCTGGAAAAAGCTCACGGAGGGAATTCTGGGTAACCGGTACGTTGTTAAGTGGCAGGAAATCACGTCCCTAATATCCGATACCTCCTTGGACCGCAAGGCTCTGTTTCTGTTGCGGTACACTCTCCAAGCAACGATCCACTCAGTATGGAGAGAAAGGAACAATAGAAGACATGGCGAGACAGCAATTCCAATTCTAAAGCTCCATAAACTCATCGACAAAGACATACGAAACAAGCTCAGTGTAGTGGGAGAGACGGGCAATAAGAAGTATGAGAAGCTTCTCATGCTATGGTTTGCAACTCGAATCTGATTAAACCTTGTATAGTTTCAGATCTTCTTAAAACAATGATGCACTTGATGTAACAATGGTTTTTTTGATGAATAAATTTTACATTCATTCAAAAAAAAAAAAACTAAATTATATATTAATAAAACGAATATCAAATAATTTGAAACAAAACAAAAACTCTAAAACATCAAATAAATTAAAAAGAGGAAATATATAATTTAGTTTCAAAATGTTATTTTATTACATGTTATTATTTTCGATAAGATTGAGATTACTGTTTAAAACTCTATTTAAAACTGAACTGAAATTTTGTTTGATTTAAACATGTAAATATTTTTATTTTGGAACTTTTTTTCTGACAAAAATTTTCAAATTAAATTTTTTTGGGTTCTACAAGTTTTTTGGACCTGTCACGTAAAATATCATAATGGATCTGGCCAACAAAACCTATTTCCGAACACATAATGGGCCAGCCTTACAAAACAAAAACCCTAGCTCAAGAAGGAGGACCCTAACTTAAACCTAGCCACCAATCTAATCGGACCGGCCGCCGCCGAAGCGCAGACGCCGGAGCGGAGGAGATCGGCCACCGCAGAAGAAGCTTGAAGGGGGCAGCCGCCGCCGAAGCGCAGACACTGCCGCGTAGAAGCCTTCCACCTCACCGACCTCCGACGACACATGAACCACCGCCAAAGACAGAAACAACAAACCACAAAGTAGCGCCGCCGCGAGAAGGTGACAAAGAAGAAGGAGCGAAACAGGAACTATCGTTTTCACGGTAGAACATGACCACCACCGTGACCAAATTTATCAGAGAGCAGCCAAGCACCAACACACCGAGAAGAACCAAACGAAAAAACGCCAAGCGCCATGGAAGCGACGGAGACATCCACGGGGGAAAGAAACCGCTCGGAGATAGAAACCACCAAGAAAACTCTAGATCGGAAAAGGCCACTGTCCCCTAGCGGAAATCACCTCAAGAGAGACATCCGGTGGAGTCTTTCACCAAGAATTCACGCTCTGCTACCGCACCGCCACAACTAAAAAACAAAACCCCACGCCAGATCCAGAACATGCAAATACAGAGTAACCGCCGAGGTCTAAATAGAGTAAGCTTGTGTGAGACACATGTTGGATGTTAATGTAAACTGAGGTTTCTACGTAATATATTTTATTTTCCAAGATTTTATGATGTTTCCATCGGTCGTCGAAAGCTAAGATCTGTTTTTCAAACTTGGGCAACGTTATCCTCCAAAAATGTTTTATGAAAATTCAGAGGTGGAATTAATAAGCTCAACCGGGTAAGAAATATTTAGCCTTATCCTAATTCATACGGCGTTTTATAATTGAATAAATAATTAGTATTTACGAAACTAAATCTATGCATTATTAAAATTGACGAGTTGAAAATTCAAAACTTCTTATTTATATTGAAAAAAAAATTATAAGCTAAGCTAATTGCATTATTGAGTGGGTATGGTGGGGAGTCTATGTTTGGGAGCATGTGGGGATTAGTAAACACGTTACTTCGATGCTGAGTCGACCCATGTTTTGATTGGGGAGCTTACGATTGGGGTCCCTTTAATTGGAGTGAACAAGTTGCTTTTGTTACCTCGTTTGATATTATTGCAACTAGGTGAAACTACTCCAATATATACTACTATATATTCTCTCAGAAATTTGCAATCATTAGAAGACAATCAACATATATTCGGTGAAATGCTTGTTTAAGAAGAATGTACTCATAGACTGATAGTTTTTTTTTTCGTAACAAGGGTCATAGACTGATAGTTTGTCCGGTGTAAACATGCATGCATGTTGTTGTGACTGGAATATTTTTTGTTCTTACCCTACTTTTACTTTACTAAATTCTTCAGTCACAACCAGGGACGAACGCATGTGGAGCATGGTGCATGGATATTGTCCCACTCTATTTTTTTTTTTTTTGTAAGTAATTAATCTAACACTAGCATTATGCACATGCACCATGTCCAGACACAATTTTTTTTAATATTAATATTAATATTTTCATCTAAATTATATATTAATACATAATTTATTTTATATTTTCAAATTTAATATTAATAATAATTATAAAACATATAAGATAAAATTTTGTAACTATAACCAACATATCTAGTAATATTTTAAAATCAAATAGAAATTATTTGATATTTTAAAATAAATTATTAACGATATTAAATATATCTACTAAATATAATAAAATAATTATTTAAATCAATATAACATATTATTAACAATTTATCTTATATGTTTAAAGTTTAATAATAATTATAAAATTCATAATATAAAATTATTTTATCTATAACTAACATATCTAGTAATATTTTAAAATCAAATAGCATATATATTATAGAAAATATCTCATATTTTTAAACTTTTTATTATCAAGATTATGTATATCTACTAAATATAATAAAAATAATTATTTAAATCAATATATTAAATAATAAATTAAAAGGTTTATTTTACAAACCCCCAAACTATTCAAACTCATATTCAATTCCCCCAAATTTTTGAGTTCTTTCAAACCCTCTTAATGTTAACCAACTCATCACGAAACCACCTATACTTTTGGATTTCTAATTAATTTCACAAGTTCAATTAAATCCATGGAATTGATTAGTATGATTTAGATTTTTAAAGATCTTAAATTGATTGAAAACAATTTTAAAATCCGTAAAAGTAATAAAAACTAATTAAGAGAGTTTCATAATAACGTAATGAAATATTTTCGTGAATGTAAAACTTTTTTACGAGTGTATAGATGGTTTCATGATGAGTTGGTTAACATTTGAAGGTTTTGTAAAGAATTCAAAAGTCGGGAGGATTGAGTGTGGGTTTGAATAGTTTTGGAGGTTTTGTCAAGTCAACCCTAAATTAAAAGGTAAAGTAAGGTTAATATAGTAAAATATCTAATTTTATTAAGAATAGCATAGTAATCAACTATTTTAAGAGTGAATAAAATCTCAAAAATGCTTCCCAATTAATATAAATATTTATGTATATACCCATAATTTAAAAATTTGTTATAATATGTGGTCCACATTAAATAACTCTCTAGATCTGCCCATGTCACTAAGTATTGACGATCAGGTACCCATTCAAATATGGTTTGTGTTCGTAAGGTTTGGGTTTAAAGATGTAAAACCATTTGAGTATTTTAGATGTTTGGTTTGAATTGGGTTAAGATATTTGAAATATGGAAACAACAAAACATAGTTAAATTTTGATAATTATAACTAAGTATCTTAATATATTTCATTTATTTTAGATATTTTAGTTATTTAGTTTTAAAATAATTTATAACTTCGGGTTTATATTTGTAATTTCGAATATTTTAAGTTATTTTAAATCTAAATGCATTTCAGGTATTTATTCGATTTTCGGTTCAATTTGGATTCGGTTTCATAATTAAATTCGTCTTTTTGATATATGAGTTTAGAGGATTTGTTCAAGTATTTTGTCGATTATGGGTTCGATTTTATGCAAATGCTACAAAATTAAAAATGATAAATATATTGGAAATGACCTTAAATCCTTGTATATTGACTTATATGTCTCCCAAAAGGTAATGGAAACGCGCAAAAGTTTTCTCGGGCCGGACAAAGATTGGCTCTTGAATGCAAAGCAGAAGAAGTCTATTCTTTTGGATCGGATTTGGTTTGGATATTCAGATTCAGATATTTTACCCGGTCATAATGGTCACAACCGTAGTTTTATTTAAATAGAAGTTCAGATTTAAGAGATCTTTAATCTGTTCAAGACAAGTAATATGTTGTGTTAAGTGCAGCGAAACAAATATGTGCAATACTTATAAGTTATAACTAGAGCACATAATCGAGGGTTTTTCGGCACTGGTTAAAACATATTGTTTCATCGTTGTTGGATTCAAATTCAGTATTGGTCTGGTTTTTTTATTAGATATAATTTATACAACTCATATACATATAATATATATAGTTCGTAAAAATGTTGAGCTAAAACTATCGATCATAGAATATACACTTAAACAAATATTCCTAAGCCTAGAAGATCATGAACCCCCGTCCTAAAAACATCGAATTTACGAAATGATTCAAATGAACATTTGTAAGCTGTAGCTACTTAAAAGATATCATAGTCCTCCTCACTTATCAGATAAAGTTTTAAATCATCTTATCAAAGAAAAGTCTTTGTGTCGTAAAGAAAAGAAAGAAAAGTCTTCGTTTGGTAAATGCCATGTCAACAGATAAAATTGTCTGCCAATTATGTAGACAACGTACGGGAAATCGGCCAATTCATACTTCAACAAAGTTCTACGGTCCAAATCAGTACATATACTTACGATATGTGCCAAAACATACATCAACACAAATCTATTTTAAATTTCATACACAAACTAACAAAATTAGGCAGATTTTTTTAAAATGATAGCATTTGTATAAAAATTCATGTGCAGATTTTAAAAACTTTATGTTATATTTTAGATTTTGTTATTAAAAATATATTGAAATTCATATAAAATAAGATTATATAATAATTTTATTATTCTGTATTTTCAGTCTCCGTAAACGTTTGATTAACATACAAGATGTCAATGTATGATTTAGCATAATTTTGTTAGTTCACGTAGGAAATTTGAAATAAATTTATATCGGGGTATGAATTGGCTTATTTTTTCGTGACTAGATTGACACATAGATATACATAACGGACAAGTCAGTTTCTGTTAACATTTGACTAACATACAATAAATCAATGTATGATTTAGCCTAATTTTGTTAGTTCATATATGAAATTTAAAATAAATTTGTGTTGATATATGTTTTAGCACATGTCATAAGTACATGTATTAATTGGGGCCGCAGAGCTCTGTTGAGGTATGAATCGGCCGATTTCCGGACAACGTACTTGACATGTTTAATACAAATATTTAGATCATATACGAGGGCAACTGGAATCCACTTGTAAGTTGCCACGTAGCAATCTTACCTTTACTTGGTTACTTTTTGGTGTAACTCGACGAATGAAAACGCGTTTTTGTGGATCAACACGACAAAAACAGGATTACACCTTATCCTCTCTCTCATTTGTTTATATAAAGAATTTGAATTTTTGTCAATGGAGTTGAAAAATCAATAAGAAAGAGTTACGAATTTTGGCATTCGAATCTTTTTGTACCCCCGTTTCTACTCAGATGGTGACTTCACTAGACTTTGATTTTAGCATTTGGTTTCTATGATTGGTTTCAGTTTATTTGCTCCTTTTAAAAATTTCTGTATGAATGATCTAGTCCAACCATCATTAACAAAAAAATCCGATGTCGTCCAGCGGTTAGGATATCTGGCTTTCACCCAGGAGACCCGGGTTCGATTCCCGGCATCGGAGCTTTTTTTGTTTTAAATTTTAACTGTATTTTTACTAAAAAAAACTATCATTAACAAGCATCATTAATTTATCTAACCATCAAAATCAAATCAACCTGATCTAGCCAACCCCATGATCTAACTAAATATTATTTCCTCCCTTTTATAATAAGTGTCATTATGACATTTTTACACAAATTAAAAAACATATTAAAATTTTTATTATATTCTTAACAACTAATTTTGCTAGTGGTATCTTTATTTTTTTATTGGTAATATTAAAGTTAAAATAGATAATTTATTTCAAAAATTGCATTGAAAATCTAAAACGACACTTATTTTAAAACGAAAAACAACTCTAGAACGACACTTATCGTAAAAAGGAGGGAATGGTGTTATATTTTTACGAAAACAACTCTAGATGGTGACTTCACTAGACTTTGATTTTAACATTTGGTTTCTATGATTGGTTTCAGTTTATTTGTTCCTTTTAAAAATTTCTATATGAATGATCTAGTCCAACTATCATTAACAAAAAAATCTGATGTCGTCCAACGGTTAGGATATCTGGCTTTCACCCAGGAGACCCAGATTTGATTCCCGGCATCGGAGCTTTTTGTTTTAAATTTTAACCGTATTTTTACAAAAAAAAACTATCATTAACAAGCATCATTAATTTATCTAACCATCAAAATCAAATCAACCTGATCTAGCCAACCCCATGATCTAACTAAATATTATTTCCTCCGTTTTATAATAAGTGTCATTATGACATTTTTACACAAATTAAAAAACATATTAAATTTTTTATTATATCCTTAACAACTAATTTGACTATTGGTATCTTTATTTTTTTATTGGTAATATTAAAGTTAAAGTAGATAATTTATTTCAAAATTTGCATTGAAAATCTATAACGATACTTATTTTAAAACGAAAAACAACTCTAGAACGACACTTATCGTAAAAAGGAGGGAATGGTATTATATTTTTACGAAAAACAACTCTAGATGGTGACTTCACTAAACTTTGATTTTAACATTTGGTTTCTATGATTGGTTTCAGTTTATTTGTTCCTTTTAAATTTCTGTATGAATGATCTAGTCCAACTATCATTAACAAAAAAATCCGATGTCGTCCAGCGGTTAGGATATCTGGCTTTCACCCAGGAGACCCGGGTTCGATTCCCGGCATCGGAGCTTTTTTGTTTTAAATTTTAACCGTATTTTTACCAAAAAAAGCTATCATTAACAAGCATTATTAATTTATCTAACCATCAAAATCAAATCAACCTGATCTAGCCTACCCCATGATCTAACTAAATATTATTTCTTCCGTTTTATAATAAGTGTCATTATAACATTTTTACACAAATTAAAAAGCATATTAAATTTTTATTATATCCTTAACAACTAATTTGACTAGTGGTATCTTTATTTTTTTATTGGTAATATTAAAGTTAAAGTAGGTAATTTATTTCAAAAATTGCATTGAAAATCTAAAACGACATTTATTTTAAAACGACAAAACAACTCTAGAAAGACACTTATCGTAAAAAGGAGGGAATGATATTATATTTTTACCAAAAACAACTCTAGAACGATACTTATTGAAAATCTAAAACGACACTTATGTTGAAGAATCTTTCACTAGAGTGGCATGAGAAATGAAAAACAATACAAAAACATCAAGAAGAAGAGTTTGATCAATCTATATCCAACTCTACAGAAAAAGAAACTTAGGTTTTTACATGTAAGTGTTTACAGTAAAGCAAAATGGAGCAAAATCAATCCGGGACAAGCCGGGTCGAATCATAAAATGTGGAAAAGGATGTCCGTAACGGCTGTAACAGTATGATCGCTACCACTGACCTCTCTACAAGCAAAATTATTCGGATATCAGGGGGACGTGTGTAACGGCCAGTAGTAACAGCCAAACGAACGCTGTGGACGTTGAGAAAGATTGGCTAAGCTGATTAGAAGTTTAAGAGTGAGAGAGGGATGGATGGTGATGAACCCAATATGTCAATTCAATCTTCTTAAACTCGTGTGAATGAGGAGTGGATGGTGGTGCATGGCATTTGGAAAAATATGTCTTAATGATCTATGAAAATGCCTTAGCTTGGCTAAGATCCATCTTAAGCTCATTGGATAGGAAGCTTTTGAACGGTAACAAGGTGTGGTGCCTGTTACTTGGAACATATGTCCAATGCTATCCATACAAATGGATCTGGCTCGGCTAAAACTCTATATTATCACGAGAAGCTTGTTAAATGCAGTCAAAATCAGTAGTTAAGATTGCTCTGTTCTTCCTTTCATAATAAATTAATGGATTCGTAAGAAAATTAGGTGAAACTATCCTAGACAGGAAACAGAGAAGAAGAAGACAAATTGAGTAGTTACAAAAGAAACATCCAGACATTTACTGTTGGGTTTAATTCCTTAAAGACCAGAGTGATGTAAACTTCTAAACAAACACAGAAATAAATTACAAAGAGACTTAAATAGGCAATAAAATAGATTATTGGCTAAAAACGTTGGCACTCCAAATAGGTTTATATGGCAGAGTATGAGGACTGAAAATTGGAAAGTCTGATAGATATCTGAAGGTGACACAGTTCTTGAAGTGCCTCTCTCTCTCACTTCACCGATCAGATTTAAAACCACATTGCACTCCAATATGTACAGCAGCTTCTTCTCTTCCTCTCCAACTCAGGTTAGTGTTTCTGAAATCAGTTGTGTTTCTGTCTTCGTTATGATTACTTCTCGCTCAAGTAATATCGTTTGAAATCATTTGTCAATCTAGACCGCTTATTGCTCTTAATGTCCTTGCGGTTCGTATTTGCACGAAGCTGGAAGCATTTCCGATTCGAGCTGATGAGTAACGGTGTCCGAACCTTAAGATCCACCATAAAGAAACACTCAGGAGGAACTAAACCTTGGTACAGTGATCTGCTTCACCAAGCCTCTGTGTATGGTGTAGCCACAGGTTATTGCATCTCAGCTTCTCTTCTCTCAATCATCAACAAATGGGCAATCATGAAATTCCCTTACCCTGGTGCACTAACCGCTCTTCAATACTTCACAAGTACGTTTGGTGTCTTACTCTGTGGCCAGTTAAAGCTTATCGAACACGATCCACTCAATCTCTTAACCATGTGGAGGTTTCTTCCAGCAGCAATCATGTTCTACTTGTCACTTTTCACCAACAGTGAGCTTCTACTCCACTCTAACGTCGACACTTTCATCGTGTTTCGTTCAGCTGTTCCTGTTTTCGTCGCCGTTGGTGAAACCCTTTTCTTGAACCAACCATGGCCTTCTCTTAAAACCTGGATCTCTCTTGCTACCATCCTTGGAGGAAGCTTGGTCTATGTGCTCACTGATTACCAGTTTACAGTCACAGCGTATAGCTGGGCTGTTGCGTATCTTGTGAGCATGTCTATAGATCTTGTCTACATCAAACACGTGGTTACGACCATCGGGTTAAACACTTGGGGTCTTGTACTTTACAATAACCTCGAGGCTCTTTTCTTGTTCCCATTTGAGTTGATTATAATGGGAGAGTTACAGAAACTAAGGGATGAGATCACTGATAAGCCTGATTGGTACAGTTTCCCAGTGGTTTTGCCTGTCGGTCTATCTTGTTTATTCGGTTTGGCAATCTCTTTCTTTGGTTTTTCGTGCCGCCGAGGGATTTCGGCCACCGGGTTTACGGTTCTTGGCATTGTGAACAAACTGTTGACAGTTGTGATCAATTTGGTTATTTGGGATAAACATTCAAGTTTTATTGGAACTTTGGGACTCTTGATTTGTATGTTTGGTGGAGTCATGTATCAGCAGTCCACAAGCAAGACACCGAAAGATGTACAAGAAGATAAGCCGCAAGAACAAGATGATGAAGAAAAGAAACTGAAAGAGAACGAGGATGCTCATAAACTATGATCATATATGTACACGAAGCACCCTAGATACATGCTATCTTAGATGCAAATAAAAGTTAAAGAAGTTAAAGCTCTATTTCAAACCTAAGACAAAAGCATATATCATGTTATTTAATGTCAATACAAATATGAAGCTACTGTGTTACATTGCTAGATAGAAAATAAAATCCAATGATTTGGATTTGTTTGGGGAGTTCTAACATGGGTATCTAAAAATTAAAACAATAAAAATTTGAAAAAGTAAGAAAGAGAGTGAGATAGGGTTCTAAACTAGAACTCCAAATATTTTAGGGAAGAACCTCTAGTATCTAAATAAGAAACACATCTAACATATGTCATTATCTTATTTATTTGATTTATTTTAAAACTAAATTTTAATTCAGTATTGAAATTAAATTAAAAATAATAATATTATATTAGGTTAAAAACTCCAAAGAAGTTCTAACCATTGATAATGCTAATGTAGTCAGAGAAGTACCCTCTTTTGAAAAGTAATTGAAGAGGCAGTAAATCAGTGTCACTGTGTCATTATAATGTATAAGTGTATATGTTTAAAATAATTACTTCCCTTTTTAAAATTTTAAAGTGATGATCTAAAATTATGTGTTTTTTAAATAACCTAGAGGTTTCCGAAATTTAAGCCCAACTAATTCTTTTGAGCCCTGACCAACACTTACTAATACTGATGACATGTCGTAAAGTGTCCCTCCCAATAGGTTTCGAACTAGAGAGATGCATTGAAATCGATTCATGCACCGAACCACTAGTCTATCTCCACGTTGTTAATATATATTTTAATTAAAATAATACTGCCATGAGTTAGTATTTAAAGAGCAAAGACATAAAATAGCACAAAAACATATCTTGTCATAAATATAGCACCAAGAGAAATAATAGATATTTTTAGCATTATTTTGATTACAAAGACTTTTATAGCACTGTATAATTTAGAGTTTAAAATTTATTATTTAGGGCTTAAAGTTTATTATTTAGGGTTTAGGGTTTATTATTTAGGGTTTAGGGGTTAGTACTTAGGGTTTAGGGTTTAGTATTTAAGGTTTAGGGTTAGTGTTAATTTAGTCTTATTCCTTAAATAAATGTTATTTTATGATTTTTCCTCCTTATTGCTATATTTGTGACAAAACATGTTTTTGTGCTATTTTTGCGATTTGCCCTTATTTAAAACTTTGAATGTTTGTAGTTTTTGAAGTGGTTTTTGATTTTAGCTTTTTCCAAAAACTATTTTTATAGCCATTCATGATTTTGGAAAAAAAGTTTTCCTATAAAATAGAGAAACCAAAATCCACATTTTTGGGTTTCTCTTAATAAATAAAAATATAATCCATCAATATTACTTAAAAGACTAAAAATATTATGAAAAGTAAACATATATTATTTTATAAGTAATTTTATGTATTATTAATAATATATTTTCATTTTTTATTTTGGGTAAATCAAAATATTATTTATAGCTAGTAAAAGAGGAAAAAAATATTATTTATCAACATTTACCTAAATATTTGGTTTCTATTAATTTTATAAAATAAAAATGTGTGCATTTTATGGGTACTTTTTGTATGATTATAAATATTAATATTTTTTTATAAAATATTCTTGTTTTATATTTAGTAAGATTTTAATCTCTTATAAAATTATAATAATGCATATTGTTTATACTTATGTTTTGGTTTTATATTATGTATTTCTTAAGTAATTTTTAAAGAAAGTTAATACAATTAAAAACAAAAAAATTACCATTCAAGTTTTAGAAAAACCAAAATCTACAATAAAAATCAAAAACTAAAATCTCAAAAACCAAAATTCTTAAATTTAAAACTAAAATTCAAAAACCAAAAACTATAATCCAAAAAACCATGCTAACAATCATGGCCTAAGAAGTCTTTTTCCTTTTGGTTAAATATGACAAATTTCAAATTTCTATATCTCGTTTTACTCTTTTCCTGAAAATAGAAGTATTATTTATTGTTATTTCCTCTTTATAGAAATGTATATTATATTGAATCATTTTAAAATTGAGGTGTCTTTCCCAATAGAGAGAAAACTTGAAGAATTTGAAAAAATATACACAAGAATAAAAACAAATGTATGTAGAGAAGAAGGCATATGTGACATGTGTTTTTCATTGAAGGGTTAAGATTAAATAGCTGTTAATTCTTAAGGAAAATTCTTGATTTCAAATTTCTTGTACAGGGTGTGAGTTCTTTCTTTTTAATTTGTTTTCTTTTCCGTTGCCCCTATATTGTAGAAAGCCCGAGCGACTAAAGAAACAGATTTGGGGAGAAAGAGGAGCTGCTAGATCGGTTGTTCTGGTTTGGCTGAAGAAGGATCTCTCTTTCTCTCCCTTGTTTGATCAACTGGATCCACGGAAAACACCTATTAGTTTTCAAGAGATTGATTCTATTGATTGGAAGAGTTTATTTCTTTTGATTTGTGAGTTGTTGACTTAATTTTCCGATTGTTCTTCTGACCAACACCAGAAAGGTGAGAACTTTTTAGTCATTTGGGTATCAGGGCTTGTTCTTGATGGAGTATTTTCACACTTAAAAACCGGATCTAAAGGGTTTGATTGTCAAAAGTCGAGATTTTTCGTTTTTCTGATTTTTAAAAAATCAGTGCTTTTTAAGTTATGTATGTTTTGATTGAATTTGATTTCGAGAAATTTAAATCACCAATGAAAAACCTCGGCAGATAGCGAAGAAAATGGGTAAATCAGATGAGAATAGCATTGAATTAGTTGGATCAACCAATCTCCAAGGTACCCTTAATCGAACGACTTCTTTATCAAATCTTCCGTGTTCGTCATTGAAAAAGGAGATTAACATGATGCAGGGGGAGGAGGAAAGATCATGCCGGCGGCGAATACTGGGCCGACTCGAAGAGCACTCAGTACCATTAACCAGAACATCATTGAACATCCATCTTACCCTGTCAACAACAAGAGATCACTTTCTGAGTAAGTGTTCAATCCTCAGATTCGAGATTAGTTGTTTTTTTTTCCTCCCCTTTGATTAGATTCTTAGGAATTTGATCTGATTCTGCAGAAGGAATGGAATCTGTAACAAACCACCTTTGCATCGACCAATTACTAGGTACATTAGATCTTCACTCTTGTCTACTTTCAATTTCTCACATTGTCTGGTTAATGAGCCAATCAACGATTTCTTACTACCCTCTTTTGGTTCAGGAAGTTTGCTGCTCAATTAGCTGATAATAAGCCACAAATCCAAGCGGATGAGGTACTCTATAGTGACACTATTCAACATGTGTTTCAGTTAGAACAGTGGCCTAAACCCGGTTTGTTAATTTCATTCTCTTTTGATCTTAGGAAAGAAAGAAATCAGACTTGGTTCCAAGTGAGAAAGCAGAGAGGGTTGACATCGATGTGGATCATAGTGGTAAGGAAGAAGGAGACGACTTTAATGAGCCAATGTTTGTACACCACACTGAAGCAATGATGGAGGAGATTGAAATGGAAGATGCAGATGATGAACAAGAGCGAGTGATCAATATTGACGCTTGCGATGAGAAGAATCATTTAGCCGAAGTTGAATATATCAAAGATATATACGAATTTTACAAGAAATATGAGGTGGGTTTGATGTTTTTAAACACGAGACTTTGCTGTTCTTTATCATCAGTAGGCTTCAAAGTTTCAAGATCCTGAATTTATGTTTATCTGTTCTTATGATTCTGCAGGAACTTAGTTGCGTGCCTCCTAACTACATGGACAATCAGCAAGATCTTAATGAGAGGATGAGAGGAATCCTCATTGACTGGTTGATTGAGGTAGATAGGTCCCGACCAAAAAGCATTTTAATGAAGTGCATGATGATTCATTTACTTGAATTTTTTGAGCAGGTGCACTACAAGTTTGAATTGATGGAGGAAACACTTTATCTCACAATCAACGTCATTGATAGATTCCTTGCGGTTCATCAAATCGTGAGAAAAAAACTTCAGCTTGTTGGTGTCACCGCTTTGTTGCTAGCTTGTAAATACGAGGAAGTCTCAGTTCCAGTAGTAGATGATCTCATCTTGATATCTGATAAAGCTTACAGTAGAAGAGAAGTACTGGATATGGTGAGTATCATTAATCTATA
Organism: Orychophragmus violaceus; assembly: GCA_030180135.1. NCBI lineage: Eukaryota > Viridiplantae > Streptophyta > Magnoliopsida > Brassicales > Brassicaceae > Orychophragmus > Orychophragmus violaceus. Next base: position 9,542,641 of record CM058229.1, on the reverse strand, counting down.
CATGATGAGTTTCGGTTCCAGCTGACTTTGGATAATATTGCAGGAGAAGTTAATGGCCAACACCTTGCAATTCAATTTCTCATTGCCTACTCCGTATGTGTTCATGAGACGGTTTCTGAAGGCTGCCCAATCTGACAAAAAGGTTTCTCTTTTATAGAAAAGCTTAAATCTTTTTGCAATGAAACCATCTGGCCTTTATATCTAAAGCTGTTTGATATGCAATTGTGGTTTCAGCTTGAAGTTTTATCGTTTTTTATCATCGAGCTTTGTCTCGTGGAGTATGAGATGCTGGAGTATACTCCATCCAAGCTAGCAGCCTCTGCAATCTACACTGCTCGGTGTACACTTAATGGATTTGAGGAATGGAGCAAAACCTGTGAATTTCACACAGGATACAAGGAGGAACAGCTACTGTAAGAATCAAAAGTCATGAACATATATATTGAATTTCATTTGAAAATCAATAAATTGATTGATAATCGGGTTTTGGTTTATTTTCCAGGGCATGCGCAAGAAAGATGGTTGGTTTCCATCACAAGGCAGGAACAGGGAAGCTAACAGGAGTTCACAGGAAGTACAATACATCAAAATTCTCTTATACTGCAAGAACTGAACCAGCTGAGTTTCTACTACAATGATTATTGTAGTTTCAAAGCTGTAAGTTTCCTAATGGCATGGAGGATAGTGTCAAGATATTGAAGAAGGAAGAATAAGATTATAAGATATAAAGTTCGATGAATTAGCTAAACAATTCTTTGCCAGTCTTGGAATCCATTGAATAACAGCTTCCTTAAACTTTCACCTCCAATGCTGAATATCTCTGATCCAATTGTGCACTTTAAAATTCATTTTTCGACCATTGAGATCACATAAACCTTGGTTCTTGCCTTCAAAAATAACTATGAAATCGTTTAGTCCACGTATGTTGAACTGCCATAAGGAGACTCTGCATCTCTGCTTCTAGACCAACTCCATATAATGTATCCTGACAATGTCCTGCTCCTTAGTAGCACCAGTTATGATCTTTAAAAATCCATCCTGCTCCAGCCATGTTACCACCTTTTTTTTTTTTTTTGAATATATGTTAAATTAATTCAAAAAAACCAAGTCCTCTTTACATTGGATGTAGCTTCATTGGAGCCTTAGTTGAGAGTTGAAAGTTTTACAAACTGGCTGCAAAAGGACTAGCCCGAATAGCAAGTAAACCAGAGCTGCATAGCCCCCGAATACTTCGTGTGTTTGGCTGAGGAGATTGATGAGATTTTATTCCGAATCTGTTGATCAATCCTTCGTATCAGTATAGCCTGTGGAAGATGAGCTTCTCCATGGATTCTCGAGTTGCGTTCTCGCCAGAGCATGTACAGAGTAGTCTAAAACAGAGTACGGCGAAGGAAAAGGTTGAGCAAAGGCGCTTGAGTGGTTGATATGCTGTCGATTATATGATCCCAGTCGAGCGAGTATGAACTCCCGAAAAGATGGCGTCCCAATTTACTCCAAATCTCTGCCGAGAAAGAACATCTAAAGAAGAGATGGTTCCTGTTTTCATCCTCATGGTTACATAGAATGCATATGGTTTCAGATTGGGCGTTCCATTGTTTCATACGATCTCTAGTCGACAAACGGTTCAGTGTTGCCAACCATGCGACCATAGAAAACTTTGGGGTGTCATGACCATACCATACTCCCTTGCGCCAATGGACTAGTGGCTGTGCCGTACGAGTTTCAGACCATGTCTCCTTGGAGCTAAACACCGGTTTGTATTCTGATTTACTCTTCCATAGTCGAACATCCGCATCCTGATTCAGACCTTTATCTTTGAGCTTCTGCACTTCCTCCTCGATGAGGTTTAAAGTGTCATTTCTATGTCTTCTCCTTCTTCGGTTAGAGACAGCCATCTCCACCGAGTCATGAATCCCTATGCCCAAGTCTATGCATCCTCGAGGGCCAGTAAGATCAAGAAGACGTCCAAGGGGGGACCATTTGTCGAACCAGAAAGAAGTGTCCATACCACTTCGAATTTCCACTTTGGTCAGTGATGCTGCAATGTTTCTAGTTTTCAGAATCTTCCTCCACATCCAAGAGCCTAGAGAGCTGCTTTGGGAACTCGACCAGATAGACCCTTTCCGTATCAGGTACTTATGAACCCATTTAACCCAAAGCGAAGAGTTGTCAGAAATAATGCGCCAAAACAGTTTTAAACAGCTCACTTGGTTAGCTTCCATGACTGATTTGAGTCCTAGACCCCCTTCTTCCTTAGGTCTAGTTACATCCTTCCATGCCACTTTGGCTTTCTTAGTATTTAGGTCCGGACCGGACCATAAGAAAGCTGCGCATAATTGATCTATTTCCTTGATACAACCCTTAGGTAAGCGGTAGGCCGATATCCAAAAGTTCGTTAAGCTATTGATGACTGAAGCTATAAGCTGCAACCGACCAGCAAACGATAGATGTCTGGCAGTCCAAGATGAAATTCTACTCCTTACTTTCTCGATCAGTGGTGAGTAGTCCGTAGCCGTCATTCTCTTGGTCAGTAATGGTAGTCCCAAATATCGAACCGGAAGATGCCCTGACCCGAATTTTGATTGTTCTAAGATGGCCTCCTTAGTCTGATCATTAACACCCGCCATATAGATAGTTGTCTTCTCAAGACTTATCCGAAGACCCGAACATAGAGCAAATCTCTTGATCATGTTACCACCTTGCTTGTAACTACAATCAAAATTGCATTTGACAAAACTAGTATCAGATGACCTCCATTTGGAAACAGAAGGTCGGTTAGAACTCATTCTCTGACTCCAATCATTGTCAATCTTATAAAGCACTGACTGACCATTCTTCTGCTTCATGAGTAACTTTCTGGAGATCACTTAGTCAGGAGACACTCTGTTTATTGTACAAGAGAACATTTTTACTCTTCCGAAATCTCCAAAGAATTCATAGTGGAAATTGTTGGTGAAAACCAGATATTTGTTCAGTGATAGCTTGTATTTTCTGATCAAACGTTATGGATCGTTGCAAAAGACCGTGGGTGTGCATGAGAGAATAATAGAGCATCATCAGCAAAAAAATAAATAAAATGTCTCGCAGATTTAGTCACTGTCATCTACTTGATATGTTCATTATCTTGTTCCATCAGTTTAGCCTAGCTTAGTCTTGTTACGACCATTTGGGAAAGCATGTGCTTTGTTTTTTGCACTACTGCCAGAAATGGAGAATGTTCAAAAACACATCATAAGGAAAAATTGTTTTTAACGTCTTAGTACCCCAAAATACAGAACTAATAGTGCATCCGGACATATCTCTCTGGACCATTGGTTTTACAAGCGAACCTTTAAAGCAATACATAACAGACGCAAGAGATGCCGGCCTTTGTCTCAGAATCGAAGCTTACATGTTGAGCGTAGATTCAATCATCTCCTCACAGGTGGTACCGCTCCCCTTCCTCCAGTTCCACGCCCAGTAGCCGGAACCTTCATGATAATATATCACAGACATTCAAGGATCCAAATATTATTGTTGTGACAAAGAAGAAACAAGAATTAAGGACAAATAAGGAGTTCATCAAATTTCCTAACAATGGTGTCATGAGCGTTAAATCGTCAACTAAGTAACTTGCTGAGAGAGAGAGGGGGAGAGTGAACTTACTTTCCCTCGCATTGCAGCTCTACCTCTGCCAACACCCAGTGATCCGCTCTTTCCCTGCATCAATTAAGCAAGCAAGGTGTTATGTATACTGAAGATATACATAGAGACTCTAACATCATTCTTCATTAATGGTTCAGAAAGAATATACCTTGATTCTAGCATCTAAGCGCTTGAACATTGGAGCATGCTTTAGAATGTCTGGTATGACCATAAACCTGTCAATATCTCTCCATAGGTCAATTAATAATCATCCACATATACGATAATGATCCCATAAATTATACAAAATCTGAAACAAGTACAAGCCAAAAGAAGTGTTTATAGCACCTGACTTTACTGCCTCGGATGAAGACATGCTCAAGCTGTGATACCTTACCATCCTGTGATACAGCATTGTAAAACCCACAACAAATGGTTCAGTGACAAATAGCAAGCGAACAAATTATTAAGCTGTATATGAAATAACACAAATGTCGACAGATCAATTCTAAGAAACAACACTTTAAAAGTGAATATATGATTCTGAAATTCAAAACTGGAAACTCCAAGGATTTGTTTTATTTTCCAAAGAATCACCAGTCTGATTCAAAAACGCAAACTCAAGAAAATCATAGGGAACAGGAAGCTTTCAGTCCAGAAAACTTTAGATAATTCACCTTTGACCACTATGATCCGAACGAGCAACTTAGGCACTTTGAATCTAACATTACAAAAGTTGAATACTATGTTTACAAATGCACCATAGACCAACACTATGTCTAGCCAATCTCATTAGTACCATATCAAGAAATACATGCCATGCTTCACGAGAAGTCGCTACTGGAAACCATCCTAGGGTTTATACAGCCAGAACTCTCCCCAAAACTTTGTGGTTCGCCAAATCTAGGGTTTTCACATCAATAACAATGAAAAAGAGCAACGAAACCCTAATTAAAAACTGCCTCAAATCTAATGAATCGATAACGTTGACGTAACAGATGATTTACCTTAGCGGTATAGGTAATGTCCTCGAGCTGACAGTTCCAGTTATCTTCACACTCAATCATGCTTCCTCTGTAGAGCTCGCCGCTCTTTAGCTCAACCGTCACGATATGACCAGACGCCTCGTGAAGAAGCTTCACCGGTATACCCAAACTTCGGCTCATCTCTGTAAAACCCTAATTAAGACCTTCCGTTTCACTATGCAACCTAGAAACAAAAAAAAAATGGCGGAAGGATGAACGGAGAGCGATTCAGATGCAATGAGACATTAGTTGATTTAAAGCTCTTCTGATCTATTATAATAGTTGGGCCTTATATTGAGCCTATTACTCATTTAAGGCCCAGTTTAAGAAATTCCGGTTTTACTCATATTTTTTGTCATTAATGTGTTCCAGTTCTTACTTTTCTGTACAGAGTCACAGGCGACGGTCGATTTCACAGAGCCGATCCGGCAGGCTAAAACGAAAGAAGGTTGCAAAACTTAAGGTTTTGATCGGAGAGAAAAAGTTCCGGCTGCTATGGTAGACGAGAAGGAGATGAAAGGAGAGAAAAAGTACAAGTATAGTATAATCGTTCCTACCTACAACGAGCGCCTCAATATTGCTCTTATAGTCTACCTCATTTTCAAGCATCTCCGGTAATATGATTTTTTATATCAAATTATATCGAATTCTGGATCCCATTTTGACTGAATTCGAATCTGATCGCCGTTAGTGATTTATCATCTCCCCCTTAAACGATCATAAGTGGTGGATCATCCATGGTTCTACATTGCAGATCCAAATTTTATGATTGTTGTTTGTGCGCATGAGCTAGTAACCAAGTGTAATGTTGCCTCAAAACTGTATGGAATTGATTTCATGTTGCCATTTGTTAATGTTTAGGGATGTTGATTTTGAGATAATTGTTGTGGATGATGGGAGTCCTGATGGGACTCAAGAAATCGTCAAGCAACTTCAGCACTTGTATGGTGAAGACCGCATAGTGAGTACAGTAACGAGTTAGGCACCTGATTATGTAATTTATTTGCCGGTTGCATTCTTCGGTTTGAGTAAACTCGTGTTTGTCTTTTCTGATTATGCAGCTTTTAAGAGCTAGAGCTAAAAAGCTTGGTTTGGGTATGTATCTGTAACCTTCATCATCTTCTAACAAGAAGTGAAGAATTATTATTAATCTTCCTGGCATGATCGATCTCAGGAACTGCATATATCCATGGTTTGAAGCATGCTACGGGTGATTTCGTTGTAATCATGGATGCTGATCTTTCACATCATGTAAGATCCACCAACTTAATGATCTTGTTTTCTTGTCTTTTTTTGTTGAGCTAACTCACTTTTCTCTTGTGCAGCCAAAGTATTTGCCAAGTTTCATCAAGTAAGTAGAGTTTCTTCATGTCTTACAAATCTCATAAGCTTGCAATGATTTTTCAATTGGATTCTGTTTTTCTTGTGTATATCATGAAGGAAACAACTAGAGACAAACGCAAGTATAGTAACAGGTACACGATATTTAAAAGGTGGTGGTGTACACGGGTGGAATCTTATGCGGAAACTCACAAGCAGAGGAGCAAATGTGCTAGCTCAAACACTTTTATGGCCTGGTGTATCTGATTTAACCGGCTCATTCCGGTAAAATTCAACTAACTTTTGTTCTGCTGAATCATTCAATAGTTTCACGACTGACTTCCACACCTCCTTATTTGAAAGGCTATACAAGAAATCGGTGCTTGAAGACGTGATAAGCTCATGTGTGAGTAAAGGTTATGTCTTTCAGATGGAAATGATCGTTCGTGCTACCAGGAAAGGATACCATATTGAAGAGGTCTCTCTTGTCTCTTCATATATAAATCCACTTGTGGTTTTGATTCTTTTTAAATCAATCATTATTCATGATTCACTGATTCTCTGTCTTCATCTGGCAGGTACCGATCACTTTTGTGGATAGAGTTTTTGGAACTTCGAAGCTGGGAGGATCTGAAATAGTGGAATATCTAAAAGGACTCGTCTATCTTCTGCTAACGACTTAAGAGACGACAACGAGCAGCTCAACAACACAAGAATCTCTCTTTATACTCTCATCTCTTTAACATCTGAACTCTGATCATGTCTTTTAGAAGCTTTGACTAGAGAGACAGAGTTGTGCATCTTTCAAAGACTCAAAAGGTTCATCATATCATAGACGTTGTTCGTTTTTGGATGTTGAGTTTGAGATATCTTACATTTGATAAAATCCTCAACCAACCAAAATAAAAGGTATGGTTTTGCATCTAAAAAGTTCTTACAATTTGCATCAAGTATTGAAGAAGTGTTTTACCAAAAAAAAAAGTATTGAAGAAGTGTTGGCTGTAGAATTGAAATCAAGCAAGGCCCAAATATAATAGTTGGGCCTTCTCTAAGGACAATTACACAAGAAATCAAGGCTGATAATGTGGCCAAGCATGTTCTTATCTTTTTCCACATTTGGTAGCATTCATTTCCAATTGTATACCCGAATTTGGATTACAGATGCCATGTAGAGAGGGTGATAAGAAAAAAAAATGGAAGGAACTATCAAGTCTCCGGCCAACTATGTTCCTCTCACTCCCATCAGCTTCTTGGATCGATCTGCAGTCGTCTACGCCGACAGAACCTCCGTCGTTTACGGTCCCGTCAGCTACACGTGGCGCCAGACCCGTGACCGCTGCGTCAGAATCGCCTCAGCTCTCTCCCAACTCGGGATCTCCGCCGGCGATGTGGTCAGAACTTCTCTTTCACTGATTTCGTTTTTCTTCTTACAGTTTTAGCTTTGATTTAGTCTATTGATTGCATGCATCTTTAGAGATCCTTTTTGTATTCATAGATCGATGATTTTCACACTTTTCTGATTTTCACAATCTATCAGGTTTCAGTGTTGGCTCCAAACGTTCCAGCTATGGTTGAGTTGCATTTTGCTGTTCCCATGGCTGGAGCTTTGCTCTGTACACTCAACATTCGCCATGATTCCGCACTTGTAGCAGTCTTACTCAGACACTCTGGGACAAAACTGCTGTTTGCAGATCATCAATTTCTTCAAATAGCTCAAGGAGCTTGTCAAATCCTCTCAGAGAAGGGAGAAAAGGTCCCGCTTTTGGTCTTGATCCAAGAGCCTCTTCTTCAATCTGTTGTTTCAGGGAAGAAGAGATTGATGGAATACGAAGATGTTGTAGCCATGGGGAAATCGGATTTCCAAGTGATAAGGCCAAAGGATGAGTGTGATGCAATCTCTCTGAATTACACTTCAGGCACCACTTCAAGTCCCAAGGGTGTTGTTTTTAGTCATAGAGGTGCTTATTTGAATTCCTTGGCTGCGGTTTTACTCAACGAAATGCACTCGTCTCCTACTTATCTATGGACTAATCCAATGTTTCATTGCAATGGCTGGTGCTTATTGTGGGGTGTTACCGCAATTGGTGGCACTAATATATGCTTGAGGAATGTAACCGCAAAGGGTATATTTGATAACATTTCTCAGCACAAGGTGACTCACATGGGAGGTGCACCAACAATACTGAATATGATCATCAACGCTCCTGAATCCATGAAGAAGCCACTTCACGGGAAGGTCTCCTTTATGACCGGCGCTGCACCCCCACCATCACATGTGATTTTCAGAATGGAGGAGTTGGGGTTTTGTATGTTTCATTCCTATGGGTTAACCGAGACTTATGGACCCGGCACAGAGTGTACATGGAAACCTGAGTGGGACTCTTTGCCTAGAGAAGAGCAAGCGAAAATGAAAGCTCGGCAAGGCGTGAATCATTTGGGGATCGAGGAAATCGCTGTTAAAGATCCTGTAACCATGAGAAGTTTGCCAGCTGATGGTGTAACTGTTGGTGAAGTTGTTTTTAGAGGAAACACAGTGATGAATGGTTACTTTAAGAACCCTGAAGCAACCAAGGAAGCGTTCAAAGGAGGTTGGTTTTGGAGTGGCGACTTAGGTGTTAAACACCCTGATGGTTACATAGAGCTGAAAGATCGATCGAAAGACATCATAATCTCAGGAGGAGAAAACATTAGCTCGATTGAAGTCGAGTCTGTTCTGTTTACTCATCCTTGTGTTCTTGAAGCAGCTGTAGTTGCGAGGCCTGATGAGTATTGGGGTGAGACTGCATGTGCATTCGTGAAGCTTAAAGACGGGTCTAAGGCCACTGCCGAGGAGATTATAAGGTATTGCAGGGAGCGGCTTCCTCATTATATGGCTCCGAGGAGTATTGTGTTTGAGGATCTTCCTAAAACATCGACTGGAAAAGTTCAGAAATTTGTTCTGAGGACCAAGGCTAAGGCTATGGGAAGCTTATCAAAGAAAGGCGTAAGCAAGTTATGAACTGGTAAGGTTCTTGTATCATGTTGGTTGAGCTAACCCAAGTTGTTGTTCTAAAATAAACCAAGTTGAGGTCTGTTGTTGTTGCTACTTGTTAGTGTGTGATCTTATAATTACAAATCTCCAAGACTCGACCAATCAATCCCTGGATGAAAGTTGAAAACTTGAAAGTAAGGTTCACATGGTGAAACTTTTAACTTGTAACAAGAAAGAATCATTTGTAATAGTTCTGTTAAAACGTAAAGATAAACAAACAATGCAATTATGAGCACTTAAGCCGTTACTAAACCGGACTAGAACTCGGCTCGATTAGATGATCTTAAACCGGGTCACACCTATTTTGTTCTGGGATGGTGACAACACCAAGTAAACAGAAAGGCAGACAAAAAGAGTAATGATACTTTCCTTGGCGGTTCACGCTATTGTTCACTTACACTCTTTAGCAAAAAAGTTAATAACTGAAATAGTATTTTCAAATATTCTTCTTTTTAATCAATAAATATGAAAATAGGGATGATAATAAATGTAAAAGCAAAGAGTAATGCTTACACTAAATCTGTATTTCAGAGACAGTGATGGTTTGAAAGTTCTAAAGTGATTTAAAGAAACAAATCTTGTTTAAGAAAACAAAAACAGATGAAAAAGAAGCAAAGCTTGTGACTGGCTCTATTGTCAAAAGATGGTCTCAGAGTTTCCAAAATTTTGCTGAAACTTATATCCTAATTAATCGACAATTAAATCAATTATGAATGATTACTGACCACATAATTTCTTCATAAGGATGCAAAACAATAAGTTAACGATTAAAACAAACTAGAGCAACAGATTAGAATAACTTGCAAGACTTTAATAACTATTATCAAAATTAATCTATTAACTAGATTTTGACCCGCGCTAATGAAGCGCGGGTTATGTTTTCTATCACGTATTCTAGTAGACATGTTTTGTTTTTAATAGTATAGATAATTAAATTTGGTTCATCTATTTTTGACCCGTTTAATAATGGTCTAAATATAAAGATTTTTATGTTTATTTTATAAATCAAAATGTAACTAATATATAATAACCCGTTCATTTAACATTTTAGATCGATTAAGTTCATTTTGATGTGTTTTTATAATTAAGATAAAACAAATGACACAAAAAGTAATATTCCCCGTAAGACCAAGGGTAGTTTAAAAAAAGGTCACATGTTTTAATAATATAGATAATATTACTATATCGAATTTATATAAAGTTATAGTTAAATTATAATATATATATGTAGATATAGAAAAGAATATTAACAATACATGGTTACATTTATTGTAATAAAATAAATAAAATATAATAGATTATGTTAAATATATCGATTATCAATATTATTATTGAGTTTAAACTATTATTTCAATATTATATTCTATTTTCTTATTTTAATATTAATTTATTAATTTTAATGATTATATAATTTATAAAATAATTATGTATTAAATTATATAATTATATGTACCAATTTATTTAGTAACTTAATTATGCTTGATTTTATTTTTTAAGTTAAATTTTTGTTAAGAATAATTTATAATATTTATTTTAATATTAATTTCGAAATTAATTATTATTTTATTAATTTTTTGAAAATATTTTTGTTAGATATGATTAGGATAGAAAAAGGAAAACAAAAGATATTATAAAATATTATGAATAAATCAAATATAAATTGTTTTACAGTTTTACCCTTAATGAAGGTTACAAATCCTAATAAAATCAAGGGCAAATTTCGGAAACAACATTTATGTACCATGTCAAACCTTCCTGTTTTAATAGAATAGATTTTCCAGACCAAAAAAAAATATATTAATTTAATCAAAATTATTTCATATATAATAAATAAATACACAAAAGCTGTTTCACGAAGTGATGGAGGCGGTGCCTGATTTCTTTGAGAGCCCAGAAATCTATAAAAAGTGTCCCAAACAAATATTTTTGCCGTCAGAGAAATAAAATATTAATGTTTCTCTCTGATGAAATATAACGAAGCGAGAGAGAATCTCTAATGATCGTTGTGATGGTGATGGAGAAGATGTTCAGATTACAATAAACGAAAAACATGTTGCGACTTTGATTTCGATTTCAAAATCTTCTTCATCCAGTTTACTCTTTCTATCTCAAAGGAGAAGACTTGTTCTTTTTGCACCATTGGAGCCGAGTTTTTCTTCGAATCTCCCTCTGTCTCTCTCTATCTCTCTGGCGTAGAGGCGAAGGTAAAAGTGCCGCACGTATAGCCTTCCATGGCTTTCCAGCGGCGGCGCTACAATAACCACAACCGTCTCCGCCGTCTCCTCCCTCTAATTTGCGCCTTCTCAGGAGCTCTTCTCATCCTCTTCGCTCTTCTCTCCATTTTCTCCCCTCCTCCTGATGATTCCGATCGTCGCATTTCCGTACTCTCTCGCTCTCTTAAGATTTTCTTAGAGATTGTTTAGGAGATTCTGATCTCACTGTTTAACGCCATTGATTCTGTTTAATCGCAGAAACAGATAAACTATGTATCAAATGCTGAGAAGCACATAGCAGTGGCTTTCAGTGTTCCGGTTAGGGATTATTACTCTGTTGCAAACTATGGATTTTTGTTGTATCTTCCGTAATGGGCTCTTTTGGGTTTGTGTTTGTTTTGATCGAAACAGAGAAATGGAGGGAGATCAGATCGTGATATCTGGCGTTCCTGGAATGCTGAATTCTTTCACGGTTGCTGCAATGCCAGCAGCAAGTTCCCAAGTGCGTAAAGTTTTTCACTTTTCGTTATTTTGGTGTTAAAAGATATGAATTTGGAGAGGGAATCACATTTCTGCGATTAGGATCAGCCTGAGCCATTTAGTTTCTTTTTTCAAGGGGTTTATCTAGTCACACAAAACATGATTTCTTACCGCAGATGCTAAAGCAATTACTAGAAATGATCGATACTTGGCAATCGCCACTAGTGGTGGTTTAAACCAACAACGAACAGGAGTAAGTTCCTTGTAGCTTTGTCTGGTTTTTATTATAATTTCTTTTTTGTTTCTGAGAATCTTCTTTTGAGTTTGACAATTTGCAACTGCTTCTTTCAGATTGTAGATGCTGTTGTTGCTGCAAGAATTCTAAACGCTACGCTTGTTATTCCAAAGCTAGACCAGAAATCGTACTGGAAAGATGCCAGGTTCTTGAACAGATTCTCTTTCTGTTTCTTACTTAATGCAACTTAGTTAACGTCTGGCTTATTGTGCTTTAATATATGCAGTGACTTCTCGCATATCTTCGATGTTGATTGGTTTATGTCATTTCTCTCAAAAGATGTCAGAATCATAGAGCAACTTCCACAGAAAGGAGGGCGAACGTGGATCCCCAGCAGAATGCGTGTACCAAGAAAATGCAATGAGAAATGTTATATCAATCGAGTACTACCTGTTCTTCAGAAAAGGCATGTAAGTTTCCCCTCGATCTTTTACCTTCTTACCATTTAAAAGTTTGCATTTTGTGATGATGCTTAAGTGTGTTTTTGATCTTGTAAAATGTTTTGTTTCAGGCAGTTCAGTTGAGTAAATTTGATTACAGACTTTCAAACAAGTTGAGAGATGATTTGCAGAAGCTGAGGTGTAGAGTAAACTATCATGCACTTAAGTTCACTGATCCTATTCTCAAAATGGGTAACGAATTAGTCAGAAGAATGAGGTTAAGGACCAAACACTACATTGCTTTACACCTTAGGTTTGAACCAGACATGCTCGCCTTCTCGGGATGTTACTATGGTGGTGGTGAGAAGGAGAAGAAAGAGTTAGGATCAATCAGGAGGAGATGGAAAACTTTACATGTAAATAACCCGGAGAAGCAAAGGCGACAAGGAAGGTGTCCGCTAACACCAGAAGAAGTAGGATTAATGCTTAGGGCTTTAGGATATGGAAGCGATGTTCATATATATGTTGCATCAGGTGAAGTTTATGGAGGAGAAGAGTCCTTAGCTCCACTGAAAGCACTCTTCCCACATTTCTATTCTAAAGACACTATAGCTACAAAGGAGGAGCTACAACCATTTTCTTCTTACTCTTCACGAATGGCTGCACTAGATTTCATCGTGTGTGATGAAAGCGATGTTTTCGTTACAAACAATAACGGAAACATGGCCAGAATATTAGCCGGTCGAAGGTACTAGTTTTACCAGAAGCTGCTTTGTTTTCTTTCTTTTAATGTATGTTGAAAGTGTTCTTGGTTTTGTGCACAGGAGATACTTTGGACATAAACCGACCATTAGACCAAATGCGAAGAAGCTGTACAAGTTGTATTTAAGCAAAGAGAACACAACCTGGGAGGAGTTTGCTTCAAGAGTGAGAACGTTTCAGAAAGGATTCATGGGAGAGCCCAAGGAAGTCAGAGCCGGTAGAGGCGAGTTTCATGAGAATCCTTCGACTTGTATATGCGAAGATACCGATGCTAAGGCAACAGAGGGACAAGAGATGGATGCGAGAAGTCTCGGCAAGAAAAATAATAAAGAGGTAGTAACCAATGATGAACAGAAGCAAGATGAAGATGCAGAGTGGTCACCAGAGACGGATTATGAAGAAGAACAGACTGATTTGCAGGACAAAAGGTTGTATAATAACGGTACGAGGTTGGATTATGAGGATGCATTATCGAATTCGGATGAGCCTGAGCTAGAAGAAATGCTGTCAGATTGATTCATTTAAAAAAGGATTCAGACATCGGTTATTTCAACCTATTTGTTGTGGTCATACCTCATCAATGTCTTATGTACATAGGAATCCAATCCGAGGAAGAATGTCCCAGTTTATTTTAGTTTCAGTTACCTTTTCCGACAAGAATCAATCGTTGAGTCTGTTTAGTTCAGAGCAACTGAATATTGGTACAGAAGGAAACTGGGTGAATGACAGATAGATACATCTAAGATCCAAAACAAATTTGTGTCAGACATTGTTGTCAATACAAAAGTGCTAACTTTTTTCCGACAAGGATTTCGATGGGTCGTGTCTGGGTCAGAGCAAGCAAAAGAGATGCTGGATTTTTACTACAGTCTCGGAAGGAAAGGCTTCACGGATTCGATGACGATCTAACATATATACACAAACAAGAGAAATTATCAGATGAAACCACAAATCTCTTTAAATAAACACTTTAAGATGATTCAATGGGCTAAAGAACAAATTGCTTACCCTTCCGTCGTATGATAATGATGCAAAAACCCAAGGCTCACGTGAGCTCCAAGCAAGGCCTGTGTTGTGATTAAACAGTATTTGTCAGAGTGTAGTTTGTTTCACAATATCATGTTACCATTATTAAGTCTTCAGAGAATTTACCATAGACACTGTCTTCATAATCAGTGTATGAGTTGAGTAACAGGTTTACACGCTGACGTGTTGATTCCACATGGCTGAGATAGATGGTAGAAACAATATGACTCTCAAAACAATGCAAATCATATTCATAGGTTGGAGGGAGCGAAGAGAATAAGAGATTTTTTCACTAACCTTTCTGGGGTTTTTTCATTAGTGGATGGTGCTGAAGCATACCACAAGTTGACAGCTGAGTCTGTTCCAGCACTCTGTTTTATTTCAATTGATCAGTAACCACACTTTCAAAATCTAGATCGCGAGTTAATTCAGAGGCTTTGCTTTCCAAACTAAAATGTAGGATGTACAGAAGGAATAAGCTTATCATTCGTCACCTTACTCAATATTTTCAGCTAAAAACTGAGACAGTAACATACATAGCTACTATGTTGGATGATCCAATTCTATTTAAGAAAGATGAAGGAGAAAGAGAGTACCAGAATCAGCCCATCATACTCAGGGTTACACTTGACAGCCCATGTCCTGCAAAATTTGACAGAAGCATACAAAGACAAAAATTCAGGTCTCGAGCAATTGGTTTCTACAAGAAAAAAAAGTTCACAATAGAAATATGGAAACAAGCTTACCAATGTGTATGACCAGGAAGCTCTTGGACGGGAGCGTTGGCCTTCCGGAGATCCCAGACATGTATGCCAGATTCATCCTCTGCAGTTACCTACATAACCGAATATTTTATTCATGACAACAAAGATATGATAACACTTTATACTGAATCCGAAGGTTGGGTTCCACAATTATTCAGTTTAGCTCAATGCCCGAATGATGTAGCAAAAGCCAAGAGAAAAAGCGGTCTGAACACATACGCACACCACTTTTTATATATATATATATATATATATATATGAACCATTCCTTCCATTTTCCATAGAGTATTGTTCGATGATACTGAGGTATTTGAGGACACAAGAGGGAAATCTTACAAGTATATGTTCTCTCTTGGGATTGTAATCAACACCTCGTACATGAGCACGTTCAATTGAGTTAACCTTCCTGTATTGTGCAAACAACATGGCAAACCTCAACACATTTACAGGGTTCATGTGAAGAGGTAAAAGCAATGCAATTAACAGTCGTCTGACATGAAACCCTTCATGAGGAGCATGTAATCATGAATGTGAGTTCTTTATATGTGTAAAATCTCCTAAGTGCATACAGGAAAACCTTATGTTAATGTTCATGAGAACAATGGAGATCAACAGTGATACCATACTTCATGGTACGCAGATCCCAGAACTGGACAGATGATTCACCAGTTGCTGCAACAGCGTTTACGTCATGTGGATTCCATGCTCCACCAGATAAAGAATGTAACATCCCAGCTGAATCCTTAGATAAAACCTATATAAACCAAAGCCTGTTAACTTGGGATCATGGGTAGCAAAAGACGAGAAAATGACTATATCATCGTAGCTAAATCACCTCAGCAGACTTTTTCGAACAGTCCAAGCTCCACAAGAAAATGCTTTGTTCATCCATGCTGATTAACTTGTCACATCTTCCAGTTGGCCACCAAAGAACACTTTTTCCACAAAGAGAGAATGAGAAGGACGAAAGTCAGCTTCATAAGATGCGGATAAGAAACGAAAACAAGCTCTAAAACTTCTGCACCATTGTCGCAGCAATAGACTCTGTTGAAACCATAAATCATCAACTCACCAGTTAATCTTACCAACATGTGCATCAAGAGATGCAACACGCTCCAACTGTGGGGAATTCAGTTGACCATATAACTCAGGAATTTGCCAAATCGCTGCTCCAAATGATTCACCTTAACCGAATCAAAGCATTTCTAAGTTTGAGCTTAACTCGATAAACTCGACCAAAACTAATCCAAAAAGATACAATTTTTTAGAAACTGATCAATTAAAGATAATGCGAATTTACCAGTGGAAAAGACAGTGGAGAAAATGCGTTGATCGAAAGGGCAAGAAGCAAGGTCCCATATCTCATTAGGATGAGAGAACAAACCCTCGCATATCATCTCAGATCCACCAGATGACAGACGAAGAAGATGAACCTTTTAAAGTATCTCAAAAATGGTGAGGAACAAACAAACTTTCAGTATCTTCCCAAATCAAATAGAAGAAATAGAACGATCGGTAGTTAAAAAAAATGGAATCACCTCATTTTCTTCTTTCAAACTTAGGGTTCCAGTGAGAAAGCTGGTGTAATCCGTATCGGCTTTCACATCTGATATACATCTAGCCTGATAACAGATAAATTTCGTCTTTTGAAGAAGCTAAATGAATCAACGAAGATCGGAACAGGAGGAAGATGATGAATCACCTGATACTTCAAACCGTATCCAATCCCCGACGACCCTCCTTGCATTGTCGCCTGAGCCGACGTACGAATTCACGACGATCAGTAAAATCAGATGCCGACCAAATTTGATTTTGCTGGTTTTGCCGATGATGACTCAAATGGGCCCAACTTAATATATTGAGACCCAATATACGAAAACGAAAATTTAAAAGCCTAATTTCCCATCTTTCCAATTTTACAAGTTACAACTGCTCTCACTCGGTTTCGGCTTATTCATAATCATACCTTAGAACCACCGTTTCAATTAGTACATGAACTTAGATTTTGATCCGCGCATTAGCGCGGAATAATTTTTCTTCATTTTAAAATTATTTAAATAAAACTTTTAATTTTTGAATTTTGATTTTAAGTTTTTATATTTAGATTTACTATATAAATGTTTAAATGGGTGGGTCGACCCGTTTAGACCCATTATATTTACACTCGTTTATATCTAAAATATGTTTTGATCTATCTGTTTAAATCTGTCATAAGTAAGACATGCTCATTTAAACCGTTTAAGTTTGGGTTTTTTGTTGGCATTCCGTTTAGGCTTGATTAATTTTTTTAAAAAAAAAATTAATACAGAATACATAAAAATCAAAGTTTTATATTTTATATTTAATATCAAAAATATGGAAATATGAAAATCCATAAAAAGGTTGGGTTTAAGAACTTTTTTTAATCTTGTTTGATACAAAATCACTAATTTTTTCCACCTCCGCTAAAACCAGTTTAGCTTATTGGCCCATAAATTTTGTGATTGTAAATTTTGTTGATTATATTTGAATGTTTCGTATAATCCTTCAATGTCCACTTTCCAATTTCATAGTATACATACTCTGATTTTCCATTTATTTGTACGTTAATGCAAATTGGAAACTCAATTGAATTTCTTATGCATTATAACTTTGTTGAGATTCATATTTTGGTATTCAAAAAGATTGTAAAATTTCTTTTTAGAACAAAAATAAGATCAAATACTTCATACTCAGCTTCGTCAATGTCTTGAACAACATTAATATCTTCATTTGTTACATTCACTTGATCACCGATCTTCAAATCATCATTGTCTTTTGCATCTTCTTCACAACTAAATCCCAACAGTTCCCATTGAAACAATGTTTTTCTAGCTCATCGCTTTTGTCTATCAAATAGTTGTATGCGAAATCATTATTTAATTTTTTTTCCTGCTCCCATATTTTTAAAACGGTTTTTATTTCCATTAAATATTAGTTTTGGAAGAGTTAATTTTTATTTTACATATTATGTTGAATTTGAAAGGTATTAGTTTACAATTGAAACCTCACTTTTTATAATTATTTGAGTTATTAAATTTATGGAATAATATTATTAGTTACACAATATTACATACCAATAGAAATTCAGAAGATGTTTAGTCCATTCATGAGGGTATATAACACATTTATCAATGGTAGACTCTATAGCTCTACTTAAAACCTAATACTAATTTCGTTTACATTATTCTCTTTCGATACACATCAAATCATCACATTGATTTTTTTTGCTGCAAATTTCAGTATGGAGAATTTTCATCATTTATGTTTGTTGTGTTATTCTGAGTTCTGACACAGTTTCTATTGTAAGGTTGAAGTCTCCAAGCCTGAAACTTTTTAGCATTATTTCATTTATCTCAGCAGTGGTGGTGTTAGCAAATATATTTTTTCTTCAAACATTTATAATGCTTTACTCCATTTTCTAACTTGGGCAAAAAAATTTTTTATGTCAACTACAAAGAAACACGTAAATGACTAAGGTTTTTGTGAACATATCTTAATGTTAAATTGGTTTTATATATATACATGTACATGGCAATCCGAGAGACTGGATTTGCAATCACAATATCAAATGTCGTGGAGAATGACGGGAAATTATCGAGATTGCCATGGAGAAGTTCACTCCGAGTTGGAGCTGTTCCTCCAGGTTCTATTGTTGATGCAGGGATGGCATCCTTACACACTGCATCCTCCTCGGTCCTCTGGTCTGATACAAGAGTAAAAGTTGACAATTGTTAGCAAAAACCAACCATTTAAGCAATGATCTTTTTTTCTCATATGGAGTATATGTAAGCAAGGAGAAAAAAAAAATAACCTGGAGCCCAAGACGTTAAGCTCATTTGAGGATATGAAATATGAGCTACATGATAGTTTCCCGAAGGA